>CM054059.1:94146724-94746724 GCA_028641055.1 Alopecurus myosuroides
CTGTACTATAGACAAACAAATAAAACTTACCTGACAAAGATAAGAAAACACAAAGAAAAAACAGGAAATATAAAAACTTAACAAAAAACACATAAGAAAGAAACAACATCATAGTTTAACCATCTCTTTATTGATATGAGAAAAGTTAGGTCAGCAAGCCGCCTCATTAAAAACCCTCCAGTCCCCTTAGGTACCCTGGATAGGAAAAGAGTGCGTCTGAAACCTGCTGCCTGTTACATCGTGTAGTTCCACTTGTAAGCCTAGTCTAGTCTAGGTGTAGTAGGGACGTAGCTGAGCCACGTTCCATGGTCTTTCCCTCTCTTGCATAGATGAAGTGGTGTGAGTGGTGTCATTGACAGTATCCGACTCTTCCCTTGCATCTATCAAGTAATATGATCCGTTGTGCAAATTCCGGCTTACGATGAACGGTCCTTCCCATGGTGGTGACAACTTATGTTTTCCTTCCTTTGATTGTACCAATCGCAACACCAGGTCTCCTTCCTGGAAGACCCGGGTTTTGACTCGCCGACTATGATATCTCCTCAGATCCTGCTGATATATGGCTGATCTCTCCAAGGCTTGTTCTCTGTGCTCTTCTAGCATATCCACGGCGTCCTGCTGGGTCTGCTCGTTCTCCACCTCAACGTAAGCCGACACTCGGGGAGAGTCGTGAATAATGTCACTCGGCAGCACTGCCTCTGCACCATAAACCATGAAAAACGGGGTCATCTGAGTAGATCTGTTAGGTGTAGTGTTAATTCCCCAAACCACCGATGGTAACTCCTCAACCCATGCTCCAGCAGCTCTGATGCACGGGACTCGCAGCCGTGGTTTTAGTCCATGAAGTAACTCCTGATTTGCTCTTTCCACCTGTCCATTAGCTTGTGGATGGGCTACTGAGGCTATGTCAAGCCGGATACCATTGTTCCCACAGAATTTTTCCATCTCACCAAGGGACATGTTGGTTCCATTGTCTGTTATTATGCTGTGAGGATACCCAAACCTGTAGATGATCCTTTTTAAGAACTTGACTGCTGTGATTGCTTCGCAATTGGTAACTGGCATAACTTCAATCCACTTGGTAAACTTGTCAATGGCCACCAAAAGATGAGTCTTTTTGCACGGTGACATGTGGAAGGGGCCCACCATGTCCATACCCCACATGGCAAACGGCCAGGTCAGCGGGATTGTTTGCAACTCCATAGCCAGCACATGGGTTTGGCGAGCGTACCTTTGACATCCGTCACACCTTGCCACCAAGCGCTCTGCGTTTGCTAAGGCCGTGAGCCAGAAGAAACCGTGTCGATATTCTTTGGCCACAAGGGATCTTGTGGATGCATGATGCCCACAATCACCTTCATGGATCTCTTTCAGAATCTGCCGGCCCTCCTCTGGTGCTACACAGCGTAAAAAGACTCATGCTGCACTCCTTTTATATAACTCTCCGTTGATGATAGAATAGCCCTTTGCACGTCTCAGAATTTGCCTTGCTAAAACTTCATGTGGTGGTAACTCGCCCCGTGATAGGTAAGCTAGAAACGGATCTATCCACTCGGGAACGGCACGTATCGTGGCCACGAGCTCCAAATCTGGGTCTTGGTTAGCCACCTCTTCCTCAGACTCGGTTTTAACAGATGGCCGCCATAACTCGTCCTGGAAAACGTTGGGTGGAACCGGCTCTCTGCGCGAGCCGAGTCTTGCGAGTGCATTTGCTGCCTCGTTCTTTCGCCTGTCAATATGCTCCACCTCATACCCGGAAAAACACCCGGCAACCCTGTCCACCTCTCTGCGATATGCTGCCATAGTTGCATCCTTCCTATCCCAAGTTCCTGAGACCTGCTGCACCACGAGATCCGCCTGATGTTCATCTCCTTGGCTATTCTCAATCCATGTAATAATGCCTCATACTCGGCCACGTTGTTGGAGCAATCAAAGTGGATTTGCAACACGTAGCTCGGTTTATCTCCTTTGGGTGATGTAAGTACCACCCCAGCTCCTGATCCCTCGTACTGCTTAGAACCATCAAAGTGCATCACCCAAGACTCGGAACTTGGTGTCATTGTGGGCATGCTCGCGTGAGTCCAATCATTGATAAAATCGACTAAAGCATGAGATTTGATTGCAGACCTGGGCTCGTAGTTGATGTGATAATCTCCCATCTCAATGGCCCACTTGGCTATTCTACCTGTTGCATCTGAGTTTCTGATAATATCCGACATTGGTATGGAGCTAACCACTGTTATGGGGTGTTCCTGAAAATAGGGTTTCAATTTCCGGCTGGCCATAAAGACCCCGAAAACCAACTTCTGACAATGTGGGTAACGCTGCTTTGCTTCCGATAGTACCTCGCTTACGTAATAAACCGGCCTCTGTACCGGGTGATCTTTTCCATCCTCTTTACGCTCAACAACAACCACTGCGCTAACCGCCCGGGGCCCAGCCACAATGTATAGTAACATGGGCTCCTTAGGACCCGGAGCTGCTAAGACTGGTGCCTCTGATAACTGCTTTTTTAGTGCCTCGAACGCCTCATCCGCCTCTTGGTCCCAAACGAACTTGTCGGTTTTTCTCAAGAGCCGGTATAAGGGTATTGCCTTTTCTCCAAGCCTTGATATAAACCGGCTTAATGCTGCTACGCACCCTGTAAGATTTTGAACATTCTTTAAGTTTTCCGGCTTTTCAGGCTCTGGATAGCTTTGATCTTGTCCGGGTTTGCCTCGATTCCTCTCTCGGAAACAATGAATCCGAGTAATTTTCCTGCTGGAACTCCAAATACACACTTTGTGGGATTAAACTTCATCTGATATCTTCTCAGGTTCCTGAATGTTTCCTTTAAGTCGTCAATGAACGTTTCTGCCTTCCTTGTCTTGATCACCACATCATCAACATAGGCATGAACATTGCGTCCGATCTGGTCCTCAAACCACTTCTGAATGCACCGCTGGTAGGTTGCACCAGCGTTCTTCAATCCGAAAGTCATGGTTTTGTAGCAGAAATCTCTAAAGGGGGTTATGAACGATGTTTTCTACCAATCTTCCTTCTTGAGTTTGATCTGATGATACCCGGAATATGCATCCAGGAAACATAACAGGTCACTTCCAGCCACTGCGTCTATGATCTGATCTATCCTTGGAAGGGCAAACGGATCCTTTGGGCAATGCTTGTTGAGACTCGTGTAATCAATGCACGTCCTCCACTCATTACTCTTTTTCATTACTAGAACCAGATTTGCCAACCAATCCAGGTGAAAAACTTCCATGATAAAGCCGGCTGCGAGTAGCCTGGCTATCTCTGCTCCTATAGCCTTTCTTCTTTCCTCATTCATTTTTCTCAGGCCCTGCTTCACAGGCCGGGACTTGGAGTCAACATGCAAACTGTGCTCAGCTAACTCGGTCGGGATACCCGGCATATCACTAGGTGTCCAAGCGAAAACATCTTGATTTCCACGAATAAACTCGATGAGCGCCTCTTCTTGCTTACTGTCTAGGTTAGATCCTATAGCAAATTGCTTGGAGGGATCGCCTTCGACAAAAGCCACCATTTTTGTATCCTGTGCTGCTTTGAATTTTGCTCTCTCATCCTCTGTATTCGGTCTCTTCAACGCTGTTCTGTCATCCGGGTCCACCTGAGACCGGTAATACTTGAGCTCTTCCTTTCTGCAAGCCTGTTCTGCCATTGCCGCGTCTCCTTTGTCACACTCAGCTGCTATAACCCGGCTCCCATGTATGGTGATGGTTTGCATGGGACCCGGGATCTTTAGCTGTAGGTATACGTAACACGGCCTGGCCATGAACTTGGCGTAAGCCGGCCTTCCAAACAACGCGTGGTAGGGGCTGCGCAACTTTACCACCTCGAACGTGAGCCACTCCACCCGGAAATTATCCTTTGATTCTCCAAAAGCGACCTCCAACGTAATCTTCCCTTCGGGGCATGCCGAATGATCCGGCACAATCCCATGAAAAACTGTAGAACTTTTCTGCAACTGAGACTCCTTGAGCCCCATGCGCAAGAAAGTTTCCCAATATAGGATATTGATGCTACTTCCGCCATCCATTAGAACCTTTTTCAACTCATAACCATTAACCTGTGGTGCAACCACCAACGCTAAGACACCCGGATGTTCTATTCTTTCCGGGTGATCCCTTCTGCTCCATGTTACCTCTTGATCCGACCATCTCAAGTACCTCGGAACAGCTGAAGAAATCGAGTTTACTGCTTTCTTAAGTATCTTTCTGTCTTTGTTGGAAGTCCCCGTGGTATGAACATGATACTGTCCCAGCTGCTTGGGGTTTGCTTGGAAACCTCCAGCGCCTCCTTGGTTGTTACCCGGATTACCACCTCCTAGTTTACCAGCCGGGGGTGGGCCGTTGCCCGGGTTTCCACCCGGACCCGGTCCTGCTCCCCGGCCTGCACCTCGCATTGCCTTCTGTATTTCTTTGTTCTTCCATCTTTGTAAATCTACGCATTGCTCCAGTGAATGATTAGCCGGCCTGCCGTTCCTGCTATGACGCGGACAGGGCATCCTTAAGGCCTCTATATGGTTAGCCGGCCTTGGTGGTCCTTGGTAGTTTCCTCCATTAAATTTTCCTCCGTTGAAGTTTCCTTCCGCTCTGGGTCTGGCAAACCCGGCTTCTGTATTGGCGACAAACTCGAAACTTCCCTCATACGGGCGCTTGTTCTGGTTGTTTCCATTATTTCCTCCATTGTTACCCGGCGCAGATCCATTGCCGGGTCTTCCGTTGTTGCTCGCGTTAGCTTTCGCTTTCTTATCTTCAACATCCTCTTCTGTGGTATCTGTGGCGGCGTGCTTGTTGCACGCGTCCATCAACTCTCCCATAGCCTGTAACGCATCCGACTAGATTTCATGCGCGTCAACTTTTGCACTAAGGGTATATACTTGCATGTTTTTGCCATAGCCTGTAACGCATCCTTTGGTTGAATATCTGTGGACGAGTGGAGTATTTCCATAACCCGACGCACCCAGCTGCGCGTCGGTTCTCCCTTCTTCTGGACACATCGCTCTAAGTCATCGATTGTAAACAGTTTCCTGCATGTTCCATGAAAGTGCTTGATAAAGGCTGTTTTCAGCTCGCTCCATGAATTGACGGATTTTTCAGGTAGATTATTGAACCACAACTTTGTTGCTCCCTCTGACATCATCAGGTACATAAACTTGGCTTGAAGATTCTCAGACGCATTGCGAATCGACATGGCCATCTCATAGCTACTCAACCAGGTTTCTGGATCCATGGTTGGCTCGTAATTGACCACTTTACCCGGCTCCTTGAACTTATCCGGGTAGGGCTCGGCTCTGATGGCGTCCGATAAACACTTGGGCCCGGCTAAATTTGCCGGCATTGGCCTCACCCGGGAAACATGTGATCCTGCTGCAGGTACGGCGGGGGGTGCGACCGCTACCGTCCCTCGTACTGCAGACCCGGCTGCTGCGCGCCTGGCTCGAGAACTGTCCACAATAGCTTGCGCTGCTGATACTGCAGGTGTTGCTGGTCTACGGGGAGGAGGCGACATTTGATGCTGCTCTGCCCTCCGCCGTGCTGAGCTCGTCTGAATATTGCCGGTATTTCCATTATACCGGCTAACATACGGTGTTCCATGCATTCCACTCCTGTTATCGGGGTAATTGGCCTGCTGAGCCACTGCTGTGCGCAATAGATCTATCGCCCGCCGGGTCTCCTCCGCATGGGGTGACTCTCTTACGGGGATGCGATCCAATGCCAATGTTGCTGCGTATACATTGTCCATGGGGTTATTGAAGTGACCCGGTGGAGTATGAAATCGTGGCGGTGGTGGTGGTGGCGCTGTATTGCCAGTTGCGATCCCTGTTTGTAATGTGGGTAACCCGGCTTGTACGTTTGCCGGCTGTCCTCCCAAGGTTGCAGGTTGATGTCCGGTTTCCTGATTCACAACTGGAATTGGTTGATCCTGAGGTGTGATAAACAGTGCGGCCGGGTTTATAGTTCCACCCGTCGCTGGTAATCTCGACTGATATCTCTGATTGTGCATCCTGGTCGACTGAACTTGGAGCCGGTTCTCCAATGCTTCCAGCTCGCGCTGGCGCGCTGCTATCCCGTGTCTTTCAGCTTCCATGTCTCTCCTCTGCTGATCCAATGCACGGCGGGCCACATCCAGATCCGCAGCGCGTGCTGCCGCGTTTTCTGGAGTTATCACCGTTGCTAGCACCGTAGGATCTAAGATCAGGTTATTGTTGAACAGAGCCGGATTTCGTGGATTTGAGGGCCCTACTCCTGGCGTTCTATTTGTCATAAACCCAAACATGTTTCTTTGCAATTCGCTTTCCGAGGTATGGCTGGTGACTTAAGCCGACTCTCCGTCAACCCGGGCTATGACCGGGTTTCCATCAACCGGATTTTGCTGCTGGGCCAGCGCTCGCGCCGCTCCGACCGCGGCCGTAGTCACGTCCCCCTGATTAAGATTGGTTGCAGGGGCCGTGTAAACCGCGACCTGGCGCGCGATGCCTGGTGCATATTCATATTCTTCCTCATCACAGCTATCCTCTTCGTACCGATCCTCCAGCAGGTGCAGGATAGACTCGGTATCATCTTCCCTCGTGACCCGGACACGCGGGGTCCATGCCGGCTCCTCCAGCTGTTCCCTCTTCGTGGTGGGCTCTTCTATCGGATCGATCGTCCCGACCGACTCTTCCCCATCCTACTGAACGCAGGTCGCTCCTCCTGACACGGAATCATATTCAACATCATCAGGAATAGAACCGGATGTATGTACCATGCCGACGAAGACGTTGACCCAGCCAATTGTGACGATTGATCCGGCATCCAGCAGATCCGACTCTGGCCCCCAGCCAAAGTCGTCCACCATCTTCTCTCCTTCAGGGTTGGTGTAGATCTCGCCAATGACGAGGTTCTTCATGCTTTCCCGAGCTTCTCCCATGATGTAAACACCTTTGGACGCAGGCCCCACGGTGGGCGCCAACTGTCGTGGGATAATCACGGCAGACGTTACCGGGGGTAACTTATCTTGGGGCAATTCGACTCTGGTGTTTGGGAGAGGGTTTAGCTCAAGCGAAACCATGCTATCAATCGATCTGGTAGCTCTGGCAATCAAGTCGCCGAGTCTCCGATCTAGGGTTACAATATCAACTCTCGTATTACAGGGAAACTCGAATATCTGGTGAAGCTCTGTTTTCCTGAGCCTAGGAGCCGGTTTATATCTTACTCGGCCCCCTGGCTTCCTATCCAAGGCATACTCGGAGTCCTACCCGGTAACCGCATACAAAACCCTAAGTTTCCTAACAGTAACCCCAAAGCCGGTCACGAGGCCTATACTGCTTCTTGGGCCTTCTAGAAACTCCTCTTCCTTGAGTCGGGTCTTGCGCAGCTCCTTTGGGCGGGGTTACACCTTGGCGTTAGCATACCGGGTCTCCATCCCTCCATCAAAAAGAGTGTGTCTGAAACCTGCTGCATGTTACATCGTGTAATTCAACTTGTAAACCTAGCCTATGCTAAGTGTAGTAGGGACGTAGCTGAGCCACGTTCCATGGTCTTTCCCGCTCTTGCATAGATGAAGTGGTACGTGCGGTATCATTAACCGTATCCGACTCTTCCCTTGCATCTATCAAGTAGTATGATCCATTGTGCAAATTCCGGCTGATGACAAAAGGACCTTCCCATGGTGGAGATAATTTGTGCTTTCCTTCTTTTGACTGCACGAGGCGTAGTACCAGGTCTCCTTCCTGGAAGACCCGGGTTTTGACTCGCCGACTATGATATCTCCTCAGATCCTGTTTATATATGGCTGATCTTTCCAAGGCTTGCTCCCTGTGTTCCTCTAACATGTCCACGGCATCCTGCCGGGTCTTCTCATTCTCCACCTCAACATAAGCCGCCACCCGGGGCGAGTCATGAATAATATCACTCGGCAGGACTGCCTCTGCACCATAAATCATGAAAAACGGAGTCATCTCGGTAGATCTGTTGGGTGTAGTATTAATCCCCCAAACCACTGGTGGTAGTTCCTCAACCCACGCTCCCGCAGCTCTGAGGCACGGGACTCGTAGTCGTGGTTTCAACCCACGAAGCAACTCCTGATTTGCCCTCTCCACCTGTCCATTAGCTTGTGGATGGGCCACAGAGGCTACGTCAAGGCGGATGCCATTGTTTCCACAAAATTTCTCCATCTCACCTAGGGACATGTTGGTTCCATTGTCTGTTATTATGCTATGAGGGTATCCAAACCGATGGATGATCCTTTTCAGGAACTTGACTGCTGTGACTGCCTCACAATTGGTGACTGGCATAACCTCAACCCACTTGGTAAACTTGTCAATGGCCACCAAAAGATGAGTCTTTTGCAAGGCGACATGTGGAAGGGGCCTACCATATCCATACCCCAAACTGCAAACGGCCAGGTTAGCAGGATTGTTCGCAACTCCATAGACGTCACATGGGTTTGGCGAGCATACCTTTGACATCCATCACACCTTGCTACCAAGCGCTCCGCGTCTGCCAAAGTCGTGAGCCAAAAGAAACCGTGTCTATATGCTTTAGCCACAAGGGACCTTGTGGAGTTATGATGCCCACAATCACCTTCATGAATCTCCCTCAAAATCTGTCGGCCCTCCTCTGGTGTTACACATCGCAAAAAGACTCCTGCGGCACTTCTATTATACAACTCACCATTGATGATAGAATAACCCTTTGCTCGTCTCAGAATTTGCCTGGCTAAAACTTCCCGCGGTGGTAACTCGCCCCGTGACAGGTAGGCCAGAAACGGCTCTGTCCACTCGGGGATAGCGTGCACGGCGGCTACGAGCTTCAAATCCGGGTCTTGGTTGGCCACCTCTTCCTCAGACTCGGTTTTGACGGAAGGCCTCGTCCAGAAAAACATTAGGCGGAACCGGCTCTCGGCGCGAGCCGAGTCTTGCGAGTGCATCTGCTGCCTCGTTCTTTCACCTGTCAATGTGTTCCACCTCATACCCGGAAAAAGACCCAGCCACCTTGTCTACCTCTCTGCGATATGCTGCCATTGTTGCATCCTTCCTATCCCAAGTTCCAGAGACCTGCTGTACCACAAGATCCGAGTCTCCATAACACCTTATTCGTCTGATATTCATCTCCTTTGCTACTCGCAGTCCGTGTAACAGGGCCTCATACTCGGCCACATTATTGGAGCAATCAAAGTGAATTTGTAACACGTAACTTAACTTATCTCCTTTGGGCGATGTAAGAACCACCCCAGCTCCTAATCCCTCGGATTTCTTCGAACCATCAAAGTGCATCACCCAAGACTCGGAACTTGGCATCATTGTGGGCATGCTTGTGTGAGTCCAATCATTGATAAAATCAGCTAACACCTGGGACTTAATTGCAGACTGAGGCTCGTAGTTGATGTGATAATCTCCCATCTCAATGGTCCACTTGGCTATTCTACCTGTCGCGTCTGAATTTCTGATAATATCTGCCATGGGTATAGAGCTAACCACCGTTATGGGGTGTTCCTGAAAATACGGCTTCAGTTTCCGGCTGGCCATGAAGACTCCAAAAACTAGCTTTTGCCAATGCGGGTAATGCTACTTTGCTTCCGATAAAACCTCACTCACGTAATAAACCGGCCTTTGCACCGGGTGATCTTTTCCATCCTCCTTGCGCTCAACCACAACCACTGCGCTAACTGCCCGAGGCCCGACCGTGATGTATAATAACATGGGCTCCTTGGGACCCGGTGCTGCCAGGACTGGTGCCTCAGATAACTGCTTTTTCAGAGCCTCGAACGCCTCTTCCGCCTCTTGGTCCCATACGAATTTGTCGGTTTTCCTCAAGAGTCGGTATAGCGGTATTGCTTTTTCCCCAAGCCTAGATATGAACCGGCTCAATGCTGCCACACACCCCGTGAGTTTCTGAACGTGCTTCAGGCCTTCCGGCTTTTTCAGACTTTGGATGGCCTTGATTTCGTCCGGGTTTGCCTCAATTCCTCTCTCATAAACGATGAAGCCGAGTAACTTTCCTGCAGGCACCCCAAATACGCACTTAGTCGGGTTAAGCTTCATCTGGTATCTCCTCAAATTCTTGAAGGTCTCCTTTAGATCATCTATGAAGGTTTCAGCTTTCCTTGTTTTAATCACCACATCATCCACGTAAGCGTGAACATTGCGCCCAATTTGATCCTCAAAACACTTCTGGATACACCGCTGGTACGTTGCGCCTGCATTTTTCAGCCCGAAAGTCATAGTTTTATAGCAAAAAGCACAAAAGGGGGTTATGAACAAAGTTTTCTCCCAGTCCTCTTTTTTGAGCTTGATTTGATGATACCCGGAATAAGCATCCAGGAAACATAATAAGTCACAACCTGCCACTGCATCAATGATCTGGTCTATTCTCGGAAGGGCAAATGGATCCTTTGGGCAATGCTTGTTGAGACTTGTGTAATCTATGCACATCCTCCACTCATTGTTCTTTTTCAGCACTAGAACCGGATTTGCCAACCATTCAGGGTGAAAAACTTCCATGATAAAGCCGGCTGCAAGGAGCCGAGCTATCTCCGCTCCTATAGCCTTTCTCCGTTCCTCATTCATTTTTCTCAGGCCCTGCTTCACACGCCGAGACTTGGGATCAACATGCAAACTGTGCTCAGCTAACTCGGTCGGGATACCCGGCATATCGCTGGGCGTCCAAGCAAAAACGTCCCGATTCTCACGAATGAACTCGATAAGTGCTTCTTCCTGCTTGTTGTCTAGGTTAGAACCTATGGCAATTTGTTTGGAGGGATCACCCTCGACAAAAGCCACCATCTTGGTATCCTGGGCCGCTTTAAACTTTGATCTCTCATCCTCCGTATTCGGACTTTTCAAGGCAGTTCTATCTTCCGAGTCTACTTGAGACCGGTAATACTTGAGCTCTTCCTTCCTGCAAGCCTGTTCTGCCATTGCCGCATCTCCTTCGTCACACTCTGCTGCTGATGGCTAGGTTGAGACTCCAAGTGCAGAGTGTGTAGCTAGTGGCAAGCCTTCTTCCCCACGAGGGTGACTCGAGGGTTTATATCGAACTCTTGGGGAGCCAGTATTTCAGCAGTTGTCTTCCAAGCTTCCTCCAGGATCCTGCAAACAAGTAGAGAATTTTGTGCCCTCAACCTCACCAAGTGGTTGTCAAGCACAAGGTGTGAGACTTCTAAATTGCAATGTAAAACTGAAAGTAAATGTGCAATAATTAAATCTACTACTAAATGCAAATGAGAAAATAACTACGCAATGGATTGTTTTTGTATTTTTGTGATGCAAGTGGTGATGGAGATAATGTAAATTCGAATTGGAGATGCAAGTAAAGTAAAGTGCAAGTAAAGTAAATTGCAGCAAAGTAACTACAGTGTTTTCTTATATTTAAAATAGGACCGGGGTTCATGGTTTCACACTTGCATTCTCTCAAATAAAGTGGTAGACGGTGGACATAAAGAATTACATGTGAGATTATAATAACATGTTTAACATTGAGTACTTTCATATGGGCATCACGTCCTAGCATAGAGATCTCTACGGTCATATTGATCCCTCTTATACTCCACCAAGATGCGAAATAAATCATAACACCTCGATAATTAAGGAAAAACCAGAGTATAGCTTTAAGCAATGTGACATGAAGTTGAAGTAAGAACTTGCTAGATCTAGTCATGGAGATTGATTAGTGTCACTTCAAATCCCCGGTAACAAGGTACTCCTTTTTATCCCTAGTGAGGTAACTAAGAAAGGTTTAACAAAACCTAAGTGGATCGCTGAACTTCTGTCACTTTCACAGCACTAGCCACCCCCCGTTACTCCAACTAATGCACCCATCACCCCACACACGCTCTCAAGAACTAGATTGATCAAAGCTAGCAAATAAGAACGGGGTACATAAGATACATCTACTCAAATAACTCAAGAGAAACAATTGCAATCTCAGATTCAATAACTCATAGAAAAGATCCACCACATAGGAATTACAACGGTGCCCGTAATCATGTGAGGCAGCTCATACGGATCTAATTAGTGAAGCACATAGAGAGAGATATACAAGTGCTACTTCCACAATCCCATAGCCCTGGGGTGAACTACTCCCTCTTCATGGAGATGACGTTGGTGATGACGTTGGAGGGGTAGGAGATCACACCGGCGGCGCCCGCCGGAGTTTTCCCCCTCCAATCTGGAACTTCTGGTCTCTGTTTTGGTGTTTCGGCGGCGCTCTCCTCCGTAAGGGTACGGTTATAGTCGGTTTTAGGTCAAGACGGAGTCGGTAAGTCGAAGATGGAAGGAATTGGGGCCACAGGGGCCAAAAGGGGGCCTCTCACGCGGCCAAGGAATCTGGCCGCGTGGAGGGTCCTCTTTTGGGCCTCCTTGCCCAATTCTCGTGGATCCTTCGCCTTGCGTCTTCTCCTTCCAAGAAAATGACCCCCGCAGATTTTCAGGTGATTTCGCGGAAGTTTGCCCCCTGAAACGTCAAAAATATAGAAAACGGGGTTTCTGACAGGCAGGGTTAATTCCATAAAAGTTGGGGGACTTTGTAATTTAACCCCAAAATACTATAAAACATTGAATTATACCCTTATATGATGCAATATGTAATAGAAAACCATGTGAAAATATGCAAAATTCATCTATGCATTTTACATGCATCAACATCCCCAAGCTTAACCCATGCTCGTCCTCGAGTATGAAGGTGATAAAACTAAGATGGGTTTTGCATATTGAAACAATCTTGGGATATCAAGGAGGATTATGCATGCTACATATAATCAAACGATTTATACTAGAAATGAGTAGCAATATACAATTCATGTTGTAAGAAATATCAAATATGCAAGCAAAGATGCTTCATGAAAGTTCACAAAGTGTATAGTGAAATAAAAGCACTATGGACCAAATGCATACACAAAATGAAAAATAAAATCCTATATTGGTCAAAGAATAGCATAATGGAGAAAAAAAAAATATGGTGGACACTTTGGAGAAAATTGAGTAGAGGTAAAACATGATCAAGTCTTATTTAGCCTCTAAATTATTCAACTAAAATTACTAATTGAAATGTGGTATCCATTGATCTAGGACTCTCATTTCCCCTTTATCACTAGCATCTTAAAATTGTGAGTATTGAAGTAATGAGAATGACAAGGTGGTTGAGAGCCTCATGCCCCGTGAGTGTGAAAACCTACTCCATGATTACTCAACTTAAGATTCCTAATAAGCTTTATACAATCATAATAAGTATTAATGACATCATAGAGAACCGCAAAGAGGTACCTCTTGCCCCATGACATGGAAACAAGCCCATGTTACAATGACAAGATGAACAAACGGAGTAGACTCATCATCCTTTTTATTTTCATTCACTATTATGCATAGCTTCTTATTTTATTATAGGATGTGTTGTAGAGTCACTCAAGCTGTAAATAAATTTCCACCATGATAAAGCATGGCTTGGGTTAGTGGCCCAATGCGTTTCTCTAGTCATATAGATACTTACTCATCAAAACTTACTATTCCTCTATTTCATTTCGGCATGGCAGGAGTCCAAAAACAAAAGTACATGATATCAACTAAATGTAAATTTTTTGTGCAATGTTGAAAGCTTTACGGTGATACAAGTTTATAGCTAGCTCCCAACCACACACTTGTCAAACGCAAAACTTGTGGCTCCCATTATTGGGTCATGTTTATTAGATGCATAAAAAGTAAAGTGTGCCTTCAAAAGTTCGTGAGAGTCCTATCCCAAGTTCAACCCATGACAATTAATAAAGTGAATATCTTAATTTAGAACATAAATAACACAATAACATGGTGACCATAATCGGAATATCAATGAAGCTAATTGGAAGATATGGTGGACTCACTGGAAATACTTGGCTAAGGAGTGTTGGAAACAAGTTTTTACTTGTTGGAATTTTTAAATTTTTGGGCTAGCAAGAGGGAGATAGTTGACCAGCTACTATGCATCCATATGTCCATAGAACTACTCATTTTATGACAAACTAAATAAACCAGAAATTAACATCAAGGACATGAATAAGAGATAGCTCAAGACAACATTATTGCAAATTTCTACACATAAAAAGCCTATAAATCATGCAAACATATGTAGCTCTTCAAATCAACCATGGCATCCCTATTCCAAGTCATAATACTAGCATCCAATACATTCCAACCCCAAACTCCAGTATCTCAATCTCATATAAAATGATGGTGGTCTTATCAAAACAAAAATAAAAACAAAAACTAGACGCTTCAAGTCTCTATGATAAATGCTTTGCTTAGAAAAACAGAAAGTAGACGTGTGCTAACCAAAACAGTGTAGCTCCAGTGGGGTGTTCATCACATCCCCAAGCTTATTACTTTAACCATTCTTGGATGTCTTGAGGCGCAGCTCCTCTATTCCCTGTGAAAAAAAACTTCACAAAACATGTTTCTCCCATTCTTTTCCTGTGGGGTGAGATTAGCAAGGACAAACAAATCACATGCTTGCTGTGCAAAATTCCAAATCAAATGCTCCAGTAGATAGACAATAAGGTTCATTATGTTTTATTTTCACTCTATTGCTTGAAAGAATCATGGAAATTCGATTCCCAAGCCCAAAGAGTGCATAAAACAAAAGAAGGCAGAATCTGTCCAGAAAAGCAGCAGCAGCAAAACGAACGTTTTTCCCTAAGCTAGACTCGTCAAAAAATTAATCCAATTTTTGTGCTTACAGAGGACGAAAAGTTACAGAACATACTAAAAAATTAGCTCAATCCGATATACCAATAAAAAACTTAAAATCATACGGTGAGCAGACTCGTGCTGGAACAGAAATTTCATGCACTAGGATAGCAACTTATAAGTCCAAATGGGTTTGACTTGACTCTTTATTGAAAACTCCATAATTAAAACAAAAAAACTAATCTCTTGAGACAGCAAGAGGAAACTAGGAAAATCCAAACAAAAACAACCGGGTTGCCTCCCGTAAAGCGCTTTCTTTATAGCCATATAGCTAGGCTTTACTTACTTGATAATCAAGAGGGATAAAGCTCATGAGGGAGCTTGTTCTTCAGCGTGCCCCTCTTCCTTGGGAAGTGCTCCATGCTTTTCTTGTGAGGGAACTGAAACTTGACATTCCCTTCCTTGGAGTCTATGATTGCACCTGTAGTACGAAGAAAAGGTCTACCCAAAATAATAGGACTAGGGGATTTATCCCCCATATCCATAATAATGAAATCAACGGGTACGAAAGTCATGTGCAATTCAATCATAACATATTTTACTTTTTCTACAGCATGTTTAGTAGAGTTATCAGCAAGGACAAATTCACTTGAGCACTTTTCTAAATTTTCTAGTTCTAGCAATTCATATAATTCTTTAGAGAGTACCGATACACTAGAACCTAGATCTAACATAGCATGGTGAATTTCTTTTCCAATTGAAACTAGCCCCTTGGGGATCAATGCATCCCCAAGCTTAGGAGGTATCATGGCCTCATTCTTGTACCTAGCAATTTTTTCTTGCAAGACATGATTAGCAATATAAGATCCAAAGCCAGGTTGATTAACATTTATAGTGGGATCACTAGCAAATTTTTGTAGAGTAGCAATAAGTTATTGCAAGCTACTTTTTTCTGAATCAAGCAATGGATCCTTAATTTCAGTAAGCATCATAATTTCTCTACTTTTCCTTTTCTATTATGCATATTAAAAATCTCATAGCGATCATCAAAAATATCCTCGGGTACTTCAGCCTTTTTTAAGCTCTCTTTAATTTTAACCTCTAAGAGCAAACTTTCAAGCAAAACATGGGTATTTGCAGCATTAGTACTAGTAAAATATCCCCCAAATTCATTATCTAAAAAGGCTCTATAAGTTTCAGAAAGTCCCTTATAAAACATATGCATAAGTATCCAATCTCTAAAGCCATGCCCTATTCCATATGCTCTACTTCTAAATCTCTCCCATGCTTGTATCATTGATTCATCTTTTTCTTGTTTAAAGGTAATGAGCAATTGTTTAACATTGTAATTCTTTTCAGCATGACAAAACCTTTCAACAAATGCAGCCCTTAAGTTGAACCAAGTAGTAAAATTGCTAGGAGGCCATCTTAATATCCAATCTAATGCTTTGCCTCCTAGTGAGTAGGGAAAGAGTTTAACTTTAGTAGTGTTGATGTTTGCATGATTCAAGTTCAAAGTTTTACATCTTTCATCAAATTTCTTAAGATGGAACAAAGGGTCTTCTTTAGGCTTTCCATAGAAACGAGATTCATAAATCATTTTAATAACACTAGGATCTACCTCTAATTTTTCAACGGGAATATTCAGCTCTTGAGGGAAATTCCTAACACTGAATGTCCAATAAGTTCTCTGCTCCATTTTCCAAGTTTTTATGTAGTTTTTAATTTTTTATGCAAAACAAAAGTAAAGAAACTAAGCAAATTCGAAATACTAAAATAATCTAGATAACTAAATGCAAAACTAAAATGCAAACTAAAATAAAATATGCAAGACAAAACAAAAACAAGAACAAAAACAAAAACAAGACAAGAAACAAAACAATCTACTTGAAAGAAGGTGGAGATAGAAAGGACGGTACTCACGTAGGTGCAACCTCCCCAAGCTTAGGTGTTTGCACACCTTGTTGGTGATGAAGACTTCTTGTGAGCTCCCTTAGACAACTCCTTCACCTATGGCTCCCCGGCAACGGCGCCAGAAAAAACGCTTGATGGCTAGGTTGAGACTCCAAGTGCAGAGTGTGTAGCTAGTGGCAAGCCTTCTTCCCCACGAGGGTGACTCGAGGGTTTATATCGAACTCTTGGGGAGCCAGTATTTCAGCAGTTGTCTTCCAAGCTTCCTCCAGGATCCTGCAAACAAGTAGAGAATTTTGTGCCCTTAACCTCACCAAGTGGTTGTCAAGCACAAGGTGTGAGAATTCTAAATTGCAATGCAAAACTGAAAGTAAATGTGCAATAATTAAATCTACTACTAAACGCAAATGAGAAAATAAATATGCAATGGATTATTTTTGTATTTTTGTGATGCAAGTGGTGATGGAGATAATGTAAATTCGAATTGGAGATGCAAGTAAAGTAAAGTGCAAGTAAAGTAAATTGCAGCAAAGTAACTATAGTGTTTTCTTATATTTAAAATAGGACCGGGGTTCATGGTTTCACACTTGCATTCTCTCAAATAAAGTGGTAGACGGTGGACATAAAGAATTACATGTGATATTACAATAACATGTTTAACATTGAGTACTTTCATATGGGCATCACGTCCTAGTATAGAGATCTTACGGTCATATTGATCCCTCTTATACTCCACCAAGATGCGAAATAAATCATAACACCTCGATAATTAAGGAAAAACCAGAGTATAGCTTTAAGCAATGTGACATGAAGTTGAAGTAAGAACTTGCTAGATCTAGTCATGGAGATTGATTAGTGTCACTTCAAATCCCCGGTAACAAGGTACACCTTTTTATCCCTAGTGAGGTAACTAAGAAAGGTTTAACAAAACCTAAGTGGATCGCTGAACTTCTGTCACTTTCACAGCACTAGCCACCCCCCGTTATTCCAACTAATGCACCCATCACCCCACACACGCTCTCAAGAACTATATTGATCAAAGCTAGCAAATAAGAACGGGGTATATAAGATACATCTACTCAACTAACTCAAGAGAAACAATTGCAATCTCAGATTCACTAACTCATAGAAAAGATCCACCACACAGGAATTACAACGGTGCCCGTAATCATGTGAGGCAGCTCATACGGATCTAATTAGTGAAGCATATAGAGAGAGATACAAGTGATACTTCCACAAACCCATAGCCCTGGGGTGGACTACTCCCTCTTCATGGAGATGACGTTGGTGATGACATTGGAGGGGTAGGAGATCACACCGGCGGCGCCCCGCCGGAGTTTTCCCCCTCCAATCTGGAACTTCTGGTCTCTGTTTCGGTGTTTCGGCGGCGCTCTCCTCCGTAAGGGTACGGTTATAGTCGGTTTTAGGTCAAGACGGAGTCGGTAAGTCGAAGATGGAAGGAATTGGGGCCACAGGGGCCAAAAGGGGGCCTCTCACGCGGCCAAGGAATCTGGCCGCGTGGAGGGTCCTCTTTTGGGCCTCCTTGCCCAATTCTCGTGGATCCTTCGCCTTGCGTCTTCTCCTTCCAAGAAAATGACCCCCGCAGATTTTCAGGTGATTTCGCGGAAGTTTGCCCCCTGAAACGTCAAAAATATAGAAAACGGGGTTTCTGACAGGCAGGGTTAATTCCATAAAAGTTGGGGGACTTTGTAATTTAACCCCAAAATACTATAAAACATTGAATTATACCCTTATATGATGCAATATGTAATAGAAAACCATGTGAAAATATGCAAAATTCATCTATGCATTTTACATGCATCAGCTGCCACAACCCGGTTCCTGTGTATAGTAATGGTCTGTTTGGGACCCGGGATTTTTAACTGCAGGTACACGTAACACGGCCTGGCCATGAACTTGGCGTAAGCCGGCCTTCCGAACAACGCATGATACGGGCTGCGCAATTTTACCACCTCAAATGTGAGCCACTCCACTCGGAAATTGTCCTTGGATTCTCCAAAAGCAACCTCTAGCGTTATCTTTCCTTCAGGGCACGCCGAGTGACCCGGCACAATTCCGTGAAAAACTATGGAATTTTTCTGCAGCTGAGACTCCTTGAGCCCCATGCGTAGGAAGGTTTCCCAATATAATATATCGATGCTGCTTCCACCATCCATCAAAACCTTTTTCAGCTCGTAACCATTGACCTGTGGTGCGACCACCAAAGCTAACACACCCGGATGTTCTATTGTTTCCGGGTGATCCCTTCTACTCCATGTTACCTCTTGATCTGACCATCTCAAGTATCTCGGAATACCTGAAGAAACCGAGTTTACGACCCTTTTAAGTATCTTTCTATCTTTGTTGGAAGTCCCTGTAGTATGAACGTGGTACTGCCCTAACTGCTTAGGATTAGCTTGGAAACCTCCAGCACCTCCCTGATTATTACCCGGATTACCACCTCCTGCGTTGTCGGCCGGGGGTGGGCCATTGCCTGGGTTTCCACCCGAACCCGGTCCTCCTCCCCGGCCAGCGCCTCGCATGGTCTTATGTATTTCCTCGTTCTTCCATCTCTGTAAATCCACGCACTGCTCTAATGAATGATTAGCCGGCCTGTCGTTCCTGCTATGACACGGACAGGGCATCCTGAAGGCCTCTATATGGTTATCCGGCCTTGGTGGTCCTTGGTAATTTCCTCCATTAAAGTTTCCTCCGTTGAAATTTCCCTCTGCCCTGGGTCTTGCGAACCCGGCTTCTGTATTGGCAACAAACTCGGAATTTCCTTCATACGGGCGCTTGTGCTGGTTGTTTCCATTACTTCCTCCATTATTACCCGGTGCAGCTCCATTGCCGGGTCTTCCATTGTTGGGCTTCGCTTTTTTGTCATCAACATCCTCCTCTGTTGTGTCCGTAGCAGCGTGCTTATTGCAAGCATCCATCAATTCTCCCATTGTAACTTCTGAGGCGTGCCGACTAGATTTCATGCGTGTCAACTTTTGCACCAGGGGTAAGTATTTGCATGTTTTTGCCATAGCCTGCAATGCATCTTTTGGCTGGATATCAGTGGAAGAGTGGAGAATTTCCATGACCTGGCGCACCCAGCTGCGCGCCGGCTCTCCCTTCTTCTGAACGCAACGCTCTAAATCATCTATCGTGAATAACTTTCGGCACGTCCCATGAAAATGTTTGATAAAGGCGTCTTTCAGCTCACTCCATGAATTGATGGATCTTTCAGGCAGGTTATTGAACCATAACTTCGCTGCTCCTTCGGACATCATAAGATACATAAACTTAGCTTGGGGATTCTCGGATGCGTTTCGAATTGACATAGCCATCTCGTAACTGCTCAACCAGGTTTCTGGGTCCATGGTCGGCTCATAGTTAACCACCTTACCCGTCTCCTTGAATTTATCCGGGTAGGGCTCAGCTCTGATGACATCCGATAAACACTTAGGCCCGGTGAGGTTCGCTAGTACCGGCCTTACTCGAGAAACGTGCGATCCTGCAGCTGGTGCGGCGGGGGGTGCAATCGCTACCGGCCCTCTTACCGCAGACACGGTTGCTGCGCGCCTGGCTCGAGAACTGTCGACAATGGCTTGTGCTGCTGATGCTGCGGGCGTTGCCGGTCTGTGGGGAGGAGGCGGCATTTGCTGCTGCTCTGCCCTCCGCCTTGCCGAACTTGACTGAATATTCCCGGTATTCCCGGGTTGCCGGCTGACATACGGTGTCCCGTGCAAACCACTTCCATGATCCGGATAATTTGTTTGCTGGGCCACTGCGGTGCGTAGCATCTCTATGGCTTGCCGAGTTTCAATTTCTCGAGGCGTATCTCCCAGTGAGATACGGTCGAGCGCTAGGGTCGCGGCGTACACTTTATCCATGGGATTGTTGAAGTGACCCGGTGGAGTATGAAATTGCGGTGGTGGGGGAGGTGGTGCGGTATTGCCAACAGCGATCCCAGTTTGCAGCGTGGGTAACCCGGCTTGCACGTTCGCCGGCTGTCCTCCTAGGGTCGCAGCTCGATATCCGGTTTCTTGATTTACTGCCGGAATTGGTTGGTCCTGAGGGGTAACAAACAATGTGGCTGGCTGTAAATTTCCTCCGGTTGCCGGTAATCTCGTCTGGTGTCTCTGATTGTAAATCCTGGTTGACTGAGTTTGAAGGCGATTTTCCAGTTCTTCCAACTCGCGCTGGCGCGCGGCCATCCCTTGTTTCTCGGCTTCAATATCTCTCCTTTGTTGGTCCAATGCGCGGCGAGCCACATCCAGATCTCGGGCACGTGTCGCCGCGTTCTCTGGGGTTATCACCGTTGCTAACACTGTGGGATCCAAGATTAGGTTATTATTGAACAGAGCCGGATTACGCGGATTCGAGGGTCCCGCTCCTGGTGTTCTGTTCGCCATGAATCCAAACATGTTCCTCTGCCGCTCGCATTCTCCGGTATGGCTGGTGACGGAAGCCGACTCTCCGTCGACCCGGGCTGTAACCGGGTTTCCGTCAATCGGTGCCTGCTGTTGGGCCAGTGCTCGCACCGCTCCAGCCGCGGCCGTCGTCACATCCCCCTGATTAAGATTGATTGCAGGGCCTGTATAGACCGTGACCCGGCGCGCGATGCCTGGTGATGATTCATATTCCTCTTCGTCACAGCTATCTTCCTCGTACCGGTCTTCTAGCAGGTGCAGGATAGACTCGGTGTCATCTTCCCTTATGACCCGGCCACGCGGGGTCCATGCCGGCTCCTCCAGCTGTTCCCTCTTCGTGGTGGGCTCTTCTTCTGGATCGGCTGTCCCAACCGATTCTTCTCCATCCGACTGAATGCAAGTTGCTTCTCCTGACACAGAATCATATCCAATATCATCAGGAACAGAACCGGATGTACGTACCATGCCGACCCGGCCGATCGTAACAATAGACCCAGTTTCCAGCAGATCCGACTCTGGTCCCCAACCAAAGTCGCCCACCATCTTCTCTCCTTCAGGGTTGGTGATGACTTCGCCGACGACGAGGTTCTTCATGCTTTCCTGAGCTTCTCCCGTGATGTAAACACCCTTGGACGTAGGCCCCACGGTGGGCGCCAACTGTCGTGGGATAATCACGGCAGACGTTACCAGGGGTAACTTACTTTGGGGCGAATCGACTCTGGTGTTTGGGAGAGGGTTTAGCTCAGGGGAAATCATGCTATCAATCGATCTGGTAGCTCTGCCAATAATGTCGCCGAGTCTCCGATCTAGGGTTACTACTATCAGCTCTCGTATTATAGGATACTCGAATATCTGGTGAAGCTCTCTTTCTCTAACCCTACGAGTCGGTTTATATGTTACCCGGCTCCCTGGTTTCCTATTCAAGGTACACCCGGAATCCTACCCGGAAACCGCACACGACGCTAAGTTTCCTAATCTTAACCCCCAAGGTACGGGTTACTAGGCCTACGCTCCTTCTTGGGCCTTCTAGAAACTCCTCCTCCTTGAGCCGGGTCTTGCGCGATTCCCTTTGGGCCGGGTTTCACCTTAGCATTGGCCTACCGGGTTATCATCCCCCCATCAGGTTCCACGTTGTTGCTGACACCGGTGAAGCTCCAGCACCACTGTCAGTGGCATCAACCTTCCGAAGATTCTCTTTCTCATACTGGATTGATAACTCTGGTTCTTAACTAAGTGGAAAACTTCCTACCGCTGTGCTCATCACACCCTCCTCTTGGGGTATCCCAACGAGTGCAATATCTGCAACATCAGTCATGCCTGTCAAGATCGAGTATAGGTGTTTAGTTAACCGACACAATTTCCTTATCAGCTTGAAACCTTACCGAAATTGCACGCTTTCGTAGAATTGGTATAAACATGTTGGGTGGCATATAGGCAGTGGTGAATGGACGGTGCGCATTGAGCCACATAAGGGTTCCCCGGAGGATTGAGTCGATTGAGTCGGAATTCGTTCATACTTGGATGTGAATCCATGAACTGCTGGAGGTCTACCATATGTAAAGGAGAAAATAGTCGAACATCTAACAAGCAAGGCAAGCAAGATAATGTAGATGGCCTCGATATGTTTGGCGATCATCTGCTTGTAGAAGTTTATTCTTGATGTGAGGAAAACTCCTCCCTCAATTTGTCTCCATCATGAGAAAGGTAAGAGGGGCTTGGACACTATCAAAAGGCTAGTTCGTTTATGTGAGGTATGTGGGCTGCTAGATAGATTCCCTTTAACAGAACAGCCTATATTTAATGCTCAACAATCACTTACTCATAGAAAACCATTTTTGTTTTACTTAGCAATATCGGGTATTTTAGTGACATGTTCTATAGAAACAGGGCGGTTCAAAATTACAATTTTCCTCTCAAAGATGCTTCCCATTCCACGACAGGAAATACATTTTTATTCTTTTATATACTATAGGTGTTGACACTTTTACTTGGAAAAGACAATGTTCTATACTAAAAGCTCTGGAATCCACAACCACGAGTTCCAGTGCACCGGATATTGTAGCACTTCGTCAGGGGATCATTCCCTTGCCTCAGACTAACGAGAAGCTTTTTACTACACGAGAAATGGAACAACAAGCTGCCGAATTGGCCTACTTCTTGCGCGTACCAGTTGAAGTATTTTGAGTACCAATTTATTTTTGAACTGAAATTTGAATAAAGAATAATTGGCAACTAGCCCCTCGAAATTGGATTTGTTATTGTCCATGGTGTACAACTTGATTATTTATCATACTTTTGTTCCGAATGAGATCGATATGTCCATTGGCCATGGATTTGAAGAGTGCTTATTCGTGAATAAGAACATAGAAAATACGGTGAGTGACTGAGTGGGAATATTCTTTGATCTGGTAGCACAAAACTCACACGTGCCACATCTCCTTGGTTGGTCCCACTGCCATCCAAGAACCAAAGGATGTTCCCCACTAGGAAAAGATAATGAATATACTGAAAGATTCGGGATCCATAACAACAAGTTCTAGTGCACTGGATTTTGTAGCACTTAGTCGCCGGGTCATTCCCTTGACTCGTACCAATGAGAAGCTTTTTACTACACAAGAAATGAAACAACAAGATGCCGAATTGGCATATTTCTTGCGCGTAACGGCTGAAGTATTTTGAGTACCAATTTATTTTTTAACTGAACTGAATAAAGAATAATCAGCAACAAGCCCCTCAAAATTGGATTCGTTATTCGTCCATGGTGTACAACTTGATTATTTATCATACTTTCATTCCATAAAAGATACCGATATGTCCATTGGCCATGAATTTGAGGGGTGCTGATTTGTGAATAATAAGAACATACTAGAAAACAACTCAAAAGAAGAACATCCTAGAAAACAGCTAAAAAAAAACATGCTACTCCCTCCATCCTAAATTAGAGTCGTGAATTTGTCAAAATATAAACATATCTATACACTAAAATACATATAGATACATCTATATTTTGATAAATTTTATGACAATTAATCCGGGACGGAGGTAGAAAACATGGTGAATGACTGAGTGGGAATAATCTTTGGTCTAGTAGTACAAAACTCCCACGTGCTAAATCCGCTTGGTTGGTCCCACTGCCGTCCAAGAACCGAAGGGTGCTCCCCACTAGGAACAAAAGTCCACAACTCCAGATCTGTCGATCCGTTCACGTCGCAGTGTCAGCAATGAGATCCAGGCGAACTGATTATTGAACTCGGTGAATTCGTCCTTACCAGTGCCGAGGCTGCAAGTGCAAGGTTACCTTTACCACGAGGTGAAGCTTCGTACACAGTCATGCATGCCTTGACATCACGGCAGAGTCGTGCCACTCCCTCCATCCATTTTTATAAATCATTTGAGTCTAGATTCACTCATTTTATATGTGGTCAAAACTTGAAATGGTATGAAGTGTATCTTACAAAATTGGATGGAGGGAGTAGCTCCATGCTTTTGTAACAGTTGCTTCAGAATTACCTTACTTTTCTGAAGGTCAAAATCGCTTTACTTTGATTTGAAGGTTTGGTCGGTAAACTTTCGTTTGGATCTTTGGAGTGTAGCAGTAACATGGTTACATTGGCATATTAGCTGCTGGTTGCTTTTGTTAGGCAGCGTCGAGTTAGTTGATGGAATAAACAATGGGTACCATGTGAAGAGGTAGCGGGTTGGATATGTGAAAAGGGTTAAGCATACGGCTAGATCATGAAATGATGAAACTGAGGTGTCTCTCTGTCGCCTGCGTCCTGTCGGTTTTGGTCTTTACCGTTGTCCTTGTATGTCCGGAGAAATAACAACCGGTTAAGCGGTAAAACCATGAAGAAAAGGAGTCGCTACTCGCTGGCCATTTTAGAATTTTAGAACATGTTCAACTACCAAAAAGAACGCCTTCATGATTTAAATTATTCCAACTGTAAATCTACTCCGAGACAAAGTACCCCATTAATACGAGAGCAGCTATTTGACTCCCGAGCTCACTTACTCCTGATAGTTTTCAAACTTTTAAAAATAAATAAATATGAAAACACTTCAAAACAAATCTGAAAAAAATGGGACAAACATGTGCTAATGTTCAACATATGTACAAATTTTCGTGACAAAATAACATTCTTGATGCTATGTATTAAAGAAAAAATCGGTGCTTATTGGCAACAACATATCCCAAAACTGAGCACTGTTTTTGTTATTCTTGTATAGTGCACACAATTTATTTCGTCAAGAAACTTTGCACGTACGTGAAACATTAGCATATGTTTGCTTCATTTTTTTTTCCAGATTTTTTAAGTATATATATATATATATTTTTAATTTTGAAAACAAGCACAGGTGAGCTCGGGAGTCAAATTGAAATTTTCGCGTAAATATAGTACAACGAGCTTGCTACATTTGGTTTTAGACAAAAAAAAAAGGGTAAATCTAGACGTTAAATTAAGTTAATAGCACCACCAACAGCGAGATACATGGATGTTGAACACAACTCGCAATACAACTCACCACCCAACCTCAAAAAAGAAAGGAAACCGATCACACCTTGAAGGAGGCAATGTCCTCCATGCTCAAACACCAAAGCGGAAGCGCAACCAGCATCAACAGAAGAACCAACCGGCCTGAGGGCAGCATTGTGTGATCGGCATCAGGTGACATAGGGAGTGGAGCATCCTACACCCTTGTTCGGATTGAAGGGCCTCACATTGTCAGACGAAGGAGACACTCGAACTAAGGAGGAATGCATGCCAAGAGACCACCAAAGAGGCCAAAACACGACCTCGAAGCCAAGAGACACACACGACGAAAAGATTAAACTTGGGAGTAGCCACTGAGCATGAAGAAACCAAGAAGCCGAGCTGGAGCAACAACAAGATAAAGGGTAATGATCGCACGGAAGGGCCCGGGTAGTCGTCTCCATAGCCATGGTATTGCCCCTGGGGGATAGGTCCCCTCCCAACCAGTTAGAAGGCGTCGATTATACGACTCACTCACATGCACCAACAACAGACATTCACCAATCAAAGAATCACAACCAAGGAGCATTCGCCAACCTTCTGCCACGGCTGCCACCGCAATGGCATGAGACCCCACCAACAGGGACAGATTCATGATTTAATCATGGGGGTGCAGGCGAACAAGACATTTCCCATAAAAAAGACACATGAAAATATGTCAAGTCATACTAAGAAACTAAGAATATCTAATAGTAACAATTTATGTTCTGAAATTGAAAACAAAGGTACATTTCTACCGGTTTGAATCTAGATCTACGTCCGGAACAATCAAACAAGTCAATAATCTCATCAACATTGATCTTCGCAGCTAGAACCATGTATACAATGGACTTGTAGAGTTGAAGATCGAAGACGTTAGTATTTTTTGTTTGGTGTTTTCTTCATGACGATGTTGGGTCGATCGTAGTCATTGTCGACAATTGAAACAAATGCAAGATGGAGAAGATCAAGTCTATGTCCCGGTGGCAGCATCCATGATGCTAAATCAGGGAACATGTGCGGTTGGCGGCGAGGAGAGGAGTGGAAGAGGGTGGCGCTGACGGGAACTCTAGTCGCCCCAGAATCACCACAAAGGAAGCCACAAAGGAAGACCCCGAGGGCGAAGCATTTAGTCTTAGCCTCTATTTTCCTATCGGCTCCTGCTTTATTTGGTTGTAAACCATTTCTCTGCTCTTAAAGAATGATGCGCATTCTCTGACCACCATGCCATAAACTAAGATCCCAAAAGCAGCAAAGAGAATGTCATTTTTTTTTAGCTAAGAGAATGTCATAGTATACCAAACCTTAACCAGCACCCAAAATGGAACCCAATTAAAGAATCACACCAATGCATCGTGTCAACCACACATTTGCACACAATTAAAGTAAAATGAAAGACTGAGACAAAAATATTTTTGAGATAAAAAAAACAGAGACAGATGCAGGTGTTCTGGTGGCAAAAATAAACTAAAAACAAAACCAGAGGCTTATATAAACCAAAAGGAACTCTCACTCTCAGGACTAAAAGGGGCCCACCACTCCTCTCCAACCCCTCCACCTCTTTCTTTCCCTGCTCCCTCCCCTCTCTCCCCATCCCGCCGGAATCTCGACTCCGATCCGGCGGCACGCCGCCACCGACACCGACACCGGCGAAGCGCCCCCTCCACGAGCCTCAGCCCCAGAAGCTCCCCAGGAGCGCTCCAGCGGGCGGGGGGTGTCCATGGAGTCGATCATAGCGCGGGCGCTGGAGTACACGCTCAAGTACTGGCTCAAGTCCTTCTCCCGCGACCAGTTCAAGCTCAACGGCCGCACCGCCGAGCTCTCCAACCTCGGTGGGATCCCTAAACCCTCCTCTCGGATGGCCAATTTGGTGGTCTCCCTGTCGGCGCTAACTTTTTCGGCGTGATTTGGGACGCTGCAGATATCAATGGCGACGCGCTGCACGCCAGCCTGGGGCTGCCACCGGCGCTCACCGTCGAACGCGCGCGAGTCGGGAAGCTCCAGATCACGGTAAAGGCGCCAGCTATCCTATGGCTTTCTCACTTGTCCGTATTACTATTTCCTGGTGGGCGTTTCTGTTTATTCCCGAGGGCTTAACTGACAAGGAGCGCATTGTGGTGAATTGCTCTTCATATTGCTGTAAAATTGGCGCCCTTTTTCTTGTTGGTAAAATACATTGTATTGAAGCTGCGTTTGACTGTCATTGTCCTGAATGATAGCCACGGCTTGCAAATTTAGACTAGAATGAGCATGGTTAACTGATGATTCGACAGTAGTACTTTGCACTTAGCTTGGCATTGGCATGAAAATGTGGCGGCTGTTGCTTTTCTAACCGGTTTTCATGATTGTATAACTTGGCATTTTGCCACTGCAGTGAAGTCTGTGACTTGTAATTAACATCAGCCTTGTAGGCAGTTATGTATATCAACTGGCTGTGTATTTTTCAGGTCTCACAGTTAGATTATTTTGCTTATCACTACAGCTTCCATCGGTATCAAATGTGCAAGTGGAGCCAATCGTGGTGAACATTGATAAACTTGATCTTGTGCTTGTAGAGAAGGATGATTCGGAAAATCTTTCTAGTCCCACCAGGTTATAATCTCTCCTGGCTTGTGATTCTGTACTATCATACAACCATAGAATAACTGATGCTCTTTTCTTGACTTATTTATTAGCAATGCGCCATCAATACCATCAGCTAAAAGCACTGGTTATGGATATGCTGACAAGGTTGGTTTCATTGCACTTGATGTTCAGCAATATTTATCCGTAAAATCATCATGATAGTTTTTTTTTTGCACAACCATCAAGCTAGTTCATCATAGCTAAATTCAATCCTCGCAGGTTTTAGTTTCTGCTTTATGGTTTTGTCTTTCTGTGTGCTCATGCCTGCACTTTGTTTTAGTAATGGTGTTCTTATAATTGTACAACTGTTTCCTTATTATTGATCAAACAACAAACAACAAACAACAACAACAACCACCAATCCTTTCAGTCCCAAACAAGTTGGCGTAGGCTAGAGTTGAAAACCCATAAGATCTCGAAGCCAAGTCATGGTCTGGAACGTGGCACACACAAATTATTGGAGCAATATATCTTTACAAAATCTGAAATTCAAGTGGGGTTTATATGCTATACTGGCCTTAGATTGCAGATGGAATGACTGTACAAGTAGGTATAGTGAACCTGCTATTGGAAACACACGGAGGAGCTCGTCGCCAAGGAGACGCAACATGGTATATTCTGATGACTTATCTGCAGATTCGGTTCTTCTTTTTTCTGATGACCAATGGGCTAAACCTTTTTTTAAGAGTATGACCTTTGGATCTTTTTTTTTTCAAGTGTCCTTTGGAGCTTGTCTGATGAATTATTACTTAGTCAGTTTTTTTTCGTAATATTTGTTCAGCGAGTAAAACTGGATGCATTGTTCATGTGTGCACAGATAGGAATTATAATTTGTACTTTGTATTTTTTTTTTTCAGGTCACCTCCCCTAGCGGCTATCACATTTCGCAATCTTGTACTGTACACAACAAATGAAAAATGGCAGGTATTCTTGCTAAATTAAAGTTTTAATTGAACTTGTAAAATTGTTGTTTCGGGCCACCTCATTGAAATATCATTTATATAGGCTGTAAATTTGAAAGAAGCCAGGGATTTCTCTAACAGCACAGGATTCATTTATGTTTTCAAGGTTAACACTCTCTTAGTTTTTCCCAGCAAATTAATTAATGTTTACTGTGCCAGGGTAAACACATTTTTTGATCTCCTTTTTTTTTCTCCAAATTCGCAGAAATTGGAATGGCAGTCACTGTCAGTTGATCTGTTACCCCATCCTGACATGTTTGCCGATGCACGATTTAACTCTTCGAGTAGTGAAGATAACAAGCGAGATGATGATGGTGCAAAGCGAATGTTCTTTGGTGGTGAAAGGTTTTTGGAAGGGATATCAGGGGAGGCTAATGTGAGTGCTTGAGTTATGGAATATGATTTGTGGATGTTCGGAGTTTGTTAGTTGACGTAGGGAGTTCTACTTGTCTCGGCTTCCTGGCTTATACATTTTGTTGAACGTCAGATCACTCTCAAACGAACGGAGCAGAACAATCCACTAGGCCTCGAGGTTCAGCTGCATATTACTGAAGCTATCTGTCCCGCTTTAAGTGAACCTGGTAAATTGTTATTGGCCATAAAGCTTAAGCTCTTCGTTCAGTTGCTGTTTCTACTAGTCAAACCTGAAATGCATTTTGGTCAGGTTTACGGGCTTTTCTTCGATTCATGACTGGGGTATCTGTGTGCTTAAATAGAGGAGATTTAGATCCAAAGTCTCAACAGGTTTGTTTTTTCTCGTGTGTTTTTCATGATTGCATATATGTAGGACTATCAGGCATCTGAATACTTTTGGATTCTTACTCTTCGTTCTTTTATTTTGACCAGCTCGCAGAGGCAGCAGGATCTTCCTTGGTATCTTTTATTGTAGATCACATATTTCTCTGCATTAAAGATGCTGGTAGGACATAGCATCAATCATCTTTGAATATGCTATTTATAGTCATCTGTAGTGACTTGTTCATTAATTTTTATTTGTGTCGACAGAGTTTCAGCTTGAACTTCTAGTGCAATCACTGTTCTTCTCACGGGTAACTTTTTTGCTTGTGAATCTATTGACTACTGATTACATCATTACTTAAGACTTTCTTGCCGGAAAGTTTATCGTGCTGTAGTCACCTAGTGACATGATGACAACTTTTTTTCTCATGATTTTAAAGGCTAGCATTTCAGACGGGGAGAGTTCAAAAAACTTGTCTTGCATAAAGGTTTCTGGGCTATTTCTGAGGTAAGATATGTAACTTGTTTATAGTGACTGGACTACTTGAGCCATGAAGTTTATAGTCATTTACTTACTCTCTTAAGTTAGATGGGAAGGAATCCAGTACAATTTGGATTTATGCATTGCCCATGTTACTTTGGTTGATCCAGTGCTGAATATAGGGTACTCACAAAAGTTACGTTGTAACCAGATTTTAATGTGTGAACTTCTGATATGACAGTGATAGAGAATTTATTTGAGCTATGGATATAATTCTCACCTTTGCTGGGTCTCATGTACGGATATTATTTCTGCAGGGACACATTTTCTCGACCTCCATGCACATTGATACAGCCCTCTATGCAAGCTGTTCTACAAGAACCCTTGCCTGTCCCTGATTTTGGTGAATACTGATTATCTTCTTTGCTTTTGTGCAACTACTACTTGTATGATATCAATGGCCTGTGTGTCTAATCTATTGTGTTACTTTCTCAGGTCAAAATTTTTGTCCTCCAATCTATCCATTTGGGAATCAATTCTTGGAATTCGCAACCGGAGTTCCTTTATTTTCCCTTTATTGTCTTCAGATCACTCCTTCTCCATCACCTCCAAAGTTTGCTTCGAAAACGGTCATCACATGCCAGCCTCTTATGGTGTGTCTTCTTAACATTAACAGTGCAATGAAATGTTTTTTGTTTTCTGTTTGATTAAAAATTTCCTTAATTTTGCATTTTAGGTAACCCTTCAGGAACAGTCCTGCTTAAGAATTGCCTCATTCTTAGCTGATGGAGTCATTCCCAATCACAGTGCCATAGTTCCCGATTCCTCCATTAACAGCCTGTCGTTTTCTCTTAAAGAGTTCGATCTATCTGTTCCATTAGATGCTGAAGAAATAGCAAGGTGCAGTGGAACTAAGACCGCTTGCTCTCAGTCATCATTTTCAGGAGCAAGACTTCATGTAGAGGACCTACACTTCTGTGAGTCACAATCAGCAAAGTGTACACTACTAAACCTTGACAGGGATCCAGCTTGCTTCCTTCTTTGGGAATATCAACCTGTTGATGCCAGCCAGAGGAAGTGGGTTAGTAGAGCTTCACATCTAAGCCTCTCGCTTGAAACCTCTAGTACTTCAAAGGAACAGAGAGTAGTTAGGGACTCCTCTCCAAATTCGTTGCAATGTATTGAATTAGATGACATTCGATTTGAGGCAGCCATGGTTACTGCAGATGGTAGCCCTCTGATGGATTTGCCACCCCCAGAGGGTGTTGTGAGAATTGGTGTTGCTTTCCAACAGTTCACGTCCAACACTTCAGTCGAGCAGCTTTTTTTTGTCTTAGGCCTCTATAGTTACTTTGGGCAGGTTGGAGAAAGAATTTCAAAGGTTAGCAAAGGTAACAGGTCTGACAAAGATAGTGAGCCTTCAGTTAACAATTTTGAGAAAAAACTTCCCAGTGATACTGCAGTGAGCTTAACTATGAATAGTCTCCAGCTCAATTTCTTGGAACATTTGTCAGCGGGGGATCTACATATGCCCTTGGTTCAGTTTGGTGGAGAGGATCTGTACCTGAAAGTTTCTCATCGCACTCTAGGTGGTGCCTTCGCAGTCACAACTAACTTGATGTGGAGAACTGTCTCAGTAAACTGTTTGGAAGGAGAAAGTACTACAATCAATGAGAATGCCCCTACCGTGATGGGTGAAAATAACATTGGGGTGTGTGAAAATGGGCATCCTAAGATGAGAGCGGTATTTTGGGTTGACCATCGCAGCAAACACCAGGCTAAAGACGCTCAATTCATTGACATAAACATCACTCATGTAATCCCTTATGACATGCGGGACATGGAGTGCCATAGCTTGAATGTATCAGCTAAGGTATCTGGTGTCCGTCTTGGAGGTGGACTGAGTTATACCGAGTCGTTACTGCATCGTTTCGGTATTCTAGGGCCTGATGGTGGTCCAGGGGAAGGCCTCTTGAGAGGACTGAATGATTTATCTTCTGGTCCACTTGGGAAACTGTTCACATCATCTCATGTCACTGACAAGGAAGGCAAGCATTTCCAACTTTATGAATTGTAACAAGCTCAATTTAGTTACTATTACTACTGCTACACAACACGGAGAAATGTTGAAGTCCTTATTTTAGACGCTCGAGGGAGATCTTTGTTATTTTTTGTTTGTTCCTTTTCTTGCATTGTTTGAAAAGTGTTTTTCATTTCCCTATACTGTCTAATGTTACAGAAGGAAGATCCGAAGACAATGACAGCACTTCAAAGTTTGATCTGGGGGTGCCAGATGATCTTGATGTGTCAGTTGAGTTAAGAAACTGGTTGTTCGCACTTGAAGGGACAGAAGAAGTAGGAGACTGGTCATCCCCTCATAGCGGGGATCATATTAGTAGGGAAGATAAATGTTGGCATACAACCTTCAGGAATCTTCACGTGTCAGGCAAAAGCAGTGACCGACCTAACTTGGGAGGTGCAGAAAAGGTGTTGGAGAAAAGGGCATTTCCGGTGGAGCGTTTTATGGTAATATCCGTGACTGCTGTAAATTTGATTTTCAATTTGGTGTTGTCCTCTGTGGTCTAATTGGCAGATATTTGGCGGTACATGTAGGCTGGAATTGAAGGTTTAGAGGCAATAAAGCCTCACTTGAGTAATAAACTCATTGGGAGTGGAAAATTAAAGAAGAATCAATCAGGTGTTGGACTTAATAATACAAATGCTATTGGTGACCAAGGCGTTGATGTTGAGGCTACCATGGTCCTTGGTGAAGACGAGATTGAGGGTGCCAAGTGGATGATGGATAATGTCAAGTTTTCCGTTAAAGAGCCGGTAGGGACACTTGTTTCAGTATTTGTCCAAGCCTGTCGGGAATTTACAGCCGTTACCTTACTATTTATATCCATTTGAATTTCCAGATTGAGGCTGTGGCAAAAAAGGAAGAGCTAGAGCACCTTGCCATGATTTGCAGATCTGAAGCTGATGCAATGGGCAGGATCACTGCTGGAATTCTCCGTCTCCTTAAGCTTGATAAGTCTCTTGGCCATGGAACTATAGAGCAGCTGAGGAACCTAGGTACGGAATGAATTGATTTACACGCTCTGGGCTTTCGTTTATTCTCTTTTGCTATTATGATTGCTTAATAGTGACACCATGCAGAATGGAAAGATATATGCTGTTGCACTTTCTCAGATAGGAATTTGTTAATAAAATTTCCTTGGTAGGGTCATCACATGCTGTAAAAACTATCTAGTTATGGTTCTTAACGCAGTGCTGCAACCATGTAAAAGGTTGGGTAATTGGAAATTAGCAGGACATGTTTTTTCCCCGTATTTGAAACCACAATCTAGTGACCGTAAAGGTGTCTCTAAAGTTAGCGTTTCAGGTTTCTGTACAGTGCAGTTGACACCAGTTGTTGTTTTTCATAATCCTCAAATCCAGTGATAGTGCTTCTTGACTCTCATTTAGTCATTTGTTTAATTCCCCTTCTTTTTTTTCTGAATTTTCACTGTATTAATTTTATGTCGTTATACGTTTTATGCTTCTGACTTAGAAGTGGTTACTGGGAAGGGGCTCTCCATTTATTTTGATTGTTCAGAAGTCAGGTTGCAGGCGGACAGTCCGATTCCGCCTGCACCTGTGCGACGATGAGCTAGTGAGCAGTGCAGTACTGTGTAGAAACATGCTTTGACTTTCTTTCATTTTTTTAATCGATATAAATCGACGTCCGCCTACATCCTTATTCAGAAGAGATGGGGTTTCAAGTGTCTTATAAAGTTGTCCTGTTGCAGGAAGTGGAGGAATGGACAACATTTTCACACCTACCAGGCTCAGCAGGCAGAACAGTTTTGGCAGCGTCGGCACCCCTAGGACTCCAAGGTTCCACATGCTCACAAGCACAGGGTCGAAAGAGGCCCTGGAAGCAACCATCGCTTCGCTGCAGAGCGACATTTCAGAATCCAAGGCCAGATGCGCGTCCCTCGTCTCCCACTCAAGCGGCGCTGACGACGAAAAGCATGCCGAGGACATGAGGCAGCTGGCTGACAAGCTGGAGAGCATGCAGTCCCTGGTGACAAGGATGAGAACTCTGATCTGAGTTGTACATGAATTCCTTTTTGGTGTACAGGCAGGGCAGTACAAAACTGAAAAAGGTGGAGGAAGCGGCGAATGCTGCATTTTCTTGTCGAGTATTCTTTTGTGTACATTTTGTTACACGTTCCTTGGGGGTATAAAAAGGTGGATGGTGGAATAAGGAGTGGACACGCAGCAGCAGGAAATTTTGTAGCTGGAAGGGATGCAATGTAGCGCTGTCATCGAAGTAGCGTTAGGAAGAGTGGGTCTGTCATTTGTACGTAGCATTGTAGTATGATATATGCAGTGTTTGTGGCACATCTGATGTTTTTTGCTTCCTGCTGGAGGCCTGGGTTATGTTTTTCCAATATGAATAGTCAAAGTTTTTTTTTTGACATTAATAGTCAAAGCTAATCATGGTAAATTGTTTTCCCAATCAGATGGATGCATTAAAAACATTTCGTGTAAGAAAAGTAAACAAATATCACACCGCTGACTGATCGTTTCCCTATTCAAACCGGAAGGGAGCATGTCTAGCTATCATGTCTTTTGTTCATCAGATTCTTTTGGTCGATCGAGAGTGTACATTTGCTGAGCTTTTTTTTGGTACATCAGTGCAGCGCTTTTTTTCTTGAGGGGGATCAGTCCTCCAGTACTGGAGAAGCAACAATAGATCCAGCCATACGGCCAAAATTTTGTGACCCTGCCCTCCTCCAGCCCCCGCCAGGTACACGACAATACCATAGGGGACGGCAAGATAAGTGGTGTGGGAGCACATGGTGCAGAAGACGGCGTACGTAGCCGGGATTAGGCACAAGCACACAGACACAATGATACACAGACACACAAAAGACACACACAGACACAATGATATGAGGGAAGAATCGCGCAAGTATATAGTAGTGGCATCGACAATGATGTACATAACAATATTGATTGTGTATCTGATGAGGAAAATGAAATCTTGACAGCCCCGTTCACCGAAAATGAGGTTTTTGAAGCCATTTCTCAAATAAATAAAAATACAGCCAGGTCCGGATGGGTTTCCGGCGGAATTTTACCAGCTATGTTGGCCGGTTATTAAAGGTAATTTTATGGCTATGTTTCACCATTTCCATTTAGGTGACTTAACTCTTTACCGTATGAACTTTGGTGTTATCACATTGTTACCAAAAAAAAGAGGATGCGAGCAGAATAGAGCAGTATAGACCCATTTGTTTACTCAATGTGAGTTTCAAAATTTTCACGAAGGTTGGGACTAATAGAGTGACTTCGATTGCGCAGTCTGTTATTAAGGCTACCCAGTCTGCTTTTTTACCTGGTAGGAATATCCTTGAGGGTGTAGTTATTTTGCATGAAACTATTCATGAACTACATTCCAAAAAGCTTGATGGTGTGCTTCTTAAAATTGATTTTGAAAAAGCATACGATAAGGTGAAATGACCTTTTCTTCAGCAAGTGTTGAGGATGAAGGGTTTTCATCCTAAATGGTGTGAGTGGGTGTCTAATTTTATTCAAGGGGGGCAGTGTGGGCATTCGTGTTAATGATGACATTGGTCATTATTTTCAGACATTGAAAGGGTTAAGACAAGGTGACCCTCTTTCTCCAGTTCTTTTCAATTTGGTAGCTGATATGTTAGCCATCATCATTGAAAGAGCCAAAGCGGATGGACAGGTTGGGAGCTTAGTCCCTCACCTGGTCGATGGAGGAGTATCCATTTTACAATACGCATATGACACAATTTTATTCCTAGAGCATGATCTAGATAAGGCAGTAAACATGAAGCTTATTTTGTCTTTATTCGAGCAGCTCGCGGGTCTTAAGATTAATTTTCATAAGAGTGAAATCTTCTGTTTTGGGAATGCTCAAGAACATTCGGAGGATTATCGGAATATTTTTGGTTGTGAGATAGAGAGTTTTCTCTTTAAATACCTTGGTATTCCGATTCACTATAGAAAACTTTTTCTAAAGGAATGGAAATTAGTTGAAGATCGTTTTGAAAAAAAACTAGCCTCTTGGGTTGGAAAACTCCTATCATATGGTGACAAATTAGTGCTCATTAATTCGGTTCTTACTAGCCTACCAATGTTTCTTTTATCCTTCTTCGAAATTCCGTGGGAGTTCGAAAGAGTTTACATTTCTTTCGTAGTAGGTTCTTCTGGCAAAGTGATCAGCAGAAGAAAAAAATATAGATTATCTAAATGGAGTGTGATTTGTAGGCCAAAAGATCAAGGGGGCTTAGGAATCAAAGTTTTAGATATTAAGAATAAATGTTTGTTGAGCAAATGGCTCTTCAAAATTCTTAAAGAGGAGGGTGTTTGGAAGGAATTACTGTCTAATAAATATTTGGGGAACAAAACTTTGGCCCAAGTTAAAGCAAAACCAACAGATTCACCATTTTGGCGGGGTCTCTTGTCGGTGAAGGAGGAGTTCTTTTCCCGGGGTTTTTTCGTGGTGGGCAATGGTAAACAAACTCGCTTTTGGGAGGATGTTTGGATTGGGGATCACGCTTTGGCTGACCAATATCCTGGGTTGTATCACATTGCTCGAAACAAGAACGTGCTTGTGGCTGATGTGTTATCGAATGCGCCTCCCATCAACATTCAGTTTAGACGAAACTTGCAAGGGAATAGTTGGACTGCCTGGTTGCAGCTTGTTCAACAGATTATGACCATTTCTCTTTCTGAAGAGTAAGATTATTTCTCTTGGCGTCTAAATACTAGCGGAGCTTTTTCAGTTAGATCTATGTATATTGATTACATGAATGACCACCCTCCTTTTGAACATAAATATCTTTGGAAGATGAAAATCCCTTTTAAGATTAAGATTTTTTTGTGGTTACTTAATAGACGAGTTATTCTTACAAAAGATAATCTAATTAAAAGAAATTGGTATGGTTGTAAAAAGTGTGCTTTCTGCAATCAAGATGAAACTATTGAACACTTATTCATCAAGTGCTCCTTCATTATTAAAATTTGGAGATTGCTCTATTTTACTTTTAATGTTTCTCCTCCTTTAAGTTCAGATCATATGTTTGGTGCCTGGCTTATTAGAATTCCCAAAAATGATAAACATCGTATTCGCATTGGGGTGTGTGCCTTTGTATGAGCGGTTTGGAATTGTCGCAATGATGCGATTTTTAACAGGACCCAAAATATACATTTTTTGCAGGTGGTTCACAAGGCTATTTATTGGATTACTTCATGGTCTCTCCTCCTGCCGCAGGACCAGCGCCATTTTATGGAGGCTTGCTGCAACCGGTTATTGGCTATAATTCGGGCCATCCTGTTCTCCAGCGGTGGCGGCATGATAGTAGGATTTGTGCTTCATAGTGGAACTTAGTCCGTTGTTCCAGTTGTTTCCGTATTCTTGTAAGTTCGAGAATTGCAAGTTGTAATACTTTGACTACACTTTTATTTTAATAAAAGCCGCGTGCATCAATCCGATGCAGAGGCTGAGGCTTTGACTCCTTTTCTAAAAAAAAAGATGCTTGGGGCGTACTCCTCATGTTTGATTCGGAGTTTGAAACCAACAAACTTCTTCTCGGGAGGATATATGGGGGGATTCATGTAAATCTAACTTTCTATTCACTCGTGAGATCCGGACGGTTCGGGGGACACTCAATGAGGTAAAACCCATACTCTCGCAAGATCTGTGATGACCTGGGAGTAACATGTGCTACAGAGTGCTCTAGGAGTGATGTGTTCAGTTTCTCCATCAAATGAAGACTAGCCCTCTCTCACTTCTAGTCTGGCCGAAGTTGGCAGGCTAGTTTACAGGTGGGGACGTCTGCGTACGGCGGCCGGCTGGAATCTGCAGACTATTCATCTGCAGGGTTTCTAGAATACCTCGATATTTCTATAACTGAATGTAGCTTGATAATCTGCCCCATCTTTAAGGTAGGATTTTGGTAATGAAAAAAAAAAAACCACGGCAAGGAGTTCCAGTTTCTCGAAGTGTTTCTCTATCAGTGGTGAGCATCGTAGTGGCATCTTCCACTCATATATAGCACCGACTAGACATCCTCTCTCACTCACGCATGAAAATGAGGCTGAGGGTATCCCGCCGTTCCACTCACCCTACCAAGAAGCCTTACAGGTTGACGCGTGCAAAAGCTCTTGGAATAACGATAGCGAAACCAACGGTTGGTAGCTAATTAAGCACATCAACCCAAAACATGCTTAATCAGTCATCATATATATGCAGAGCAGCAAGTGATAGCTACGTTCCAGGCACAACAAGCCTAATTAGGATGGTCGGCATACAGATCCAGGGACGAGCACGGGCGAGTGGAGGGCAACATCAGGTTCCCAAACGCAACGTCCAAAATATAAAAGCATGCCAATAATTGGAAGCCAAGTGTCTTGGACATCTCGTAGTACATACTACAGTGTATAAATTTGGGAGAGCAGAGCAACCACCAAGGCAGGAGAAGAGAGCACACCAGTACGTTTGTTACCAATTACCATCCATGGCGGGACTCCGTCTCGCCGCCGCGGTGGCCTTCCACCTTTGCCTCCTCCTCCTCCTCCTCCCTCCGTCGTCGTCGGAGAGCATGCCAACTTGGAGGACCGCCTACCACTTCCAGCCCGCCAAGAACTGGCAGAACGGTAGCCACTCACGTCACGCTTGCTTCTTTCTTTGTTTTAATTTCTCCTTATCATGGATTGTATTTGTGCTCATCCAAATCTTCTCTCTGCGTACCTGTCGTCGGGTCTCGGGTGGATGATGAGCAGATCCGAACGGTACGTGCAATTCACCATTTTCTTGCGTTCATCCGATTTGAGTACTGAATGTTTGCAACTGATGGCTATTTTCCGTTGGGTTGCACACACGGACAGGGCCGATGTACCACGGCGGCCTGTACCACCTCTTCTACCAGTACAACCCACACGGCGCCGGGTGGGGCAACGGCAACCTCTCCTGGGGTCACTCTGTCTCCGTCGACCTCATCAACTGGAAAGCCCTCAGCACCGCCCTCGACCCCGACTCGCCATTCGACGCCAACGGCTGCTGGTCGGGCTCCGCCACCATCCTCCCCGACGGTCGCCCGGTCATGCTCTACACCGGCATCGATGCCGCCGGCAACCAGGTCCAGAACATAGCCTTCCCTAGAAACGCCTCCGACCTGCTCCTACGCGAGTGGGTGAAGCCCCGCTACAACCCCGTCATCCCGCTCCCCGAGGATGTCGAGCACGATAGCTTCCGGGACCCTTCCACGGCGTGGCGCGGCCGCGACGGCCTCTGGCGCGTGGCCATCGCGGCCAAGATCAATGTAACCGTGGGGTCCACGCTCATCTACCGGAGCAAGGATTTCCAGCGCTGGAAGCGGAATGCCACGCCCCTCTACGCGTCGAGCGCCGCCGGCATGGTGGAGTGCCCGGACCTGTTCCCGGTGGCCGAGCCCGGCGCCAAAAATGGGCTGGACTACATGCCCTCGAATGGGGCAGCCATCCGGCACGTGCTTAAGCTGAGCGTGGTGGACACGTTCCAGGACTACTACGTGGTGGGGCGGTACGACGACACGACGGACACCTTCGCGCCGGCCGCCGGCACCGACAACGACTGCCGGACTTGGCGCCGCCTCGACTACGGCCACGTGTACGCGTCCAAGTCCTTCTTCGACGTGCGCAAGAACCGGCGCGTGCTCTGGGGCTGGGCTAACGAGTCTGACACCGAAGCCGACTACGTCGCGAGGGGTTGGTCCGGTGTCCAGACCGTCCCGAGGAAGATCTGGCTGGACAGAGACGGGAAGCAGGTGCTGCAGTTGCCGATCGAGGAGATCGAGATGCTGAGGACAAAACGAGTCGGCTTGCTAGGAGCGAAGCTGAGCTCCGGCGGCATGAATGAGATCATCGGTGTCACCGGCTCACAGGCGGACGTGGAGGTCGTCTTTGAGATCCCAGCCCTGAAGGGGGCCGAGAACCTTGAGCCTAACGCGCTGCTGGACCCTCAAAAGCTGTGTGGCGACAAAGGGGCGTCGGTGCCTGGAGGCGTCGGCCCGTTCGGCCTCATAGTCCTGGCCTCCGGCAACCTGCAGGAGCACACCGCCGTCTTCTTCAGGGTGTTCAAGCACGACGGCGCCTACAAGGTTCTCATGTGCACCGACCTCACAAGGTGCACCAAGAACATATATAGCAGCCTCGAATCCGAACTTACCTATGCGAGATCAAAATCCTAGTACTAATATATCTTGTGTGGGCAGATCGACCACGAGAGCCGATGTGTACAAGCCATTCTACGGAGGGTTCGTTGACATGGACATCGAGAAGACCAGGAGCATATCCCTCAGAACATTGGTGAGTTCTTCCTCACATACACCAAATTTAATTGTTTATCTATACAGAAATCAAGTGACAAGACGTGTTCTCTTCTTATAACAGGTTGATCACTCGGTGGTGGAGAGCTTTGGTGGCGGGGGCCGGACGTGCATCACGGCGAGGGCGTACCCAGAGCACGCGGAGATAGGAAAGAGTCACCTATACATGTTCAACAATGGGACTGATATGGTAAAGGTGTCCAAACTCGAGGCGTGGGAGATGGTGACGGCCACCGTGAACGTTGCCGGCGACGGGTGATAACCACACGTGAAACGGATAGTCTGCGTACGTTTCAATGTGGAACCTCGTGTATCAGGAGGCAGTGGGTAAAATTAATCATTTCTCAAGCTATATGGAGTATCATTTAAACTAGGACGCAAGATCATAAAAATAAAGTAAGTTCTGTAATAATAGATGGAGTGAAAACCAAATGGAACTAATTAAGAATTGCTTATTTTGCAAAGAAACGGTTACCTTTAATCGAGTGCTCAAAATGAATGAGAAGTCCACATGTAATGCAAAAGAATGCACCTCATGACCTCAATGTTCTATCTATAGTGAGCACCACTAATGCCACTTCGAGAAACCTTATAATATGGGTAGACACTATACATAACAACACTATGGACACTCTATGAAAACGACAGAGAGGTAACATTAACACGAATTTTGTGCGTTGTCACAAAGGGTGCCCATAATGGGTCCTTGATGGGCCGATCACTTTGGCAACAGGTGAATTGGTGAACCCGATTGGGAACAGACATTTCCAAATGTTTGTGTTTGACTCATGACCCATAAGTGTAAGGGATGGAAACCGTTTTCGAGAGAAGTATATCAACTCAAATTGATTGATCTGACACAAGTCGAGATAAAAAATACCTATAAGTCTTAGTAGTTGAGTTTGAAGGGAATATGTCCGAGAACCAATAATAATATGGTTATTATCTTATTTCATGTTTATGGTAAATTTTTATTTCTCATCCTAGAATTGTATTAACCGGAAACGTTAATACATGTGTGTTTAATAAACAAGCAAGAGTTCTTAGTAACGCCTCTCGCTTAACTAGCTCATTGATTAACTGATGATCAAGATTTCCTGATCACAATCATTGGATGTTGTTAATAAGGGGGTCATGTCATTGGGGAATAATGTGATGAACATAGACCCAAATTAAGTATAACAATACGATCAATTTATTAAGTTTATATTGTTATATCTTACATGCGAAGTGACCCTATTCCTTAGACCATGTGATCATGTCAATCACTAATACCAGAAGTGTCGAGGATGTGAACTCAACAATCCCCATGGTTAGGGACACGAGGTTTTGTAAAGGAAGAAGACGCTGGTGGACTACTCGATTTGACGGATTACTGCCCGCTGGAATTATTTCGATGATGTAAAAGGTGTCGATTACAGGGGGTGCTCTCCTGAGATTAGATCTCAGCTAGCTCTGAATTTAGGGTTGTCTGTCCCTATTGTGACCCCCTCCCCTGCTTTATATAGGTAGCAGGGGTCTCAAGGGTCGTACATATATTGGACTTCCACTTCAAGTCGGTAACTATTCTTTCCTAATCTTGTTGACGTAGACTTTCCTTCTGTTGCGTATCAAATCTTCAATGGGCCGCACCGGTATCCTCCTAAGGGAGGGTCTCTCGGATATCCCCACAACAGTAGCCCTCGAGTGCCTGAAGGAGTTGGAGACTCGATCTAGGGACTCGATCTTCGCGAGCAGTTTACTCCAGGTACTTTTCATGCAAACAACATTTCTGGGAGGAAAATGATTATACAGGTTCGAGCCACTCGACAAGTCGAGGTCAATTAATCTCACTCGGGAGAATACACTGATTAATCTACTCAGGATTCGAGTCCTCTGGCTCGATCCTGGAAAATCCTGGGGTAATCTGACTCGAGCTGTTGAAGTCTTACCGAGTCGAATTCCAGTTATCAGTTAATTTTACCCGATGCATCCATCAGGATTTTCATCATACCTGCTGGTACGGGAAGTACTAGGTAGCGCAGCGATTGTGAAAATCCCAGGCCGTTGGAAATGTTCAGCATGTCTTACCTTCATCCATATGTGCACGTCATCTAGGGCTTTGGCGTAGCTGTACGCCTCTGGGGTACTCGGAGCTTGATTTATTCGAGTCGATCGAGTGAACGGTCAAGGAGGAAACCTCGACTTACGCGCTCACTCGAGTAAATTTCTCCTTCGTGGAAGGCTATTCATGCCTCAAGTAAACTTTCTGGTTACTCAAGGGCTTTATTATTCGGGTGGTAATCGTCAGCAGTGACGTAATACCCTGTTTTTCTGTCAGGAGATAAGACAGTGTTGTGACGTGGATTTATCCTGTCAGGCGGTGGCTTGCTCGAGTGGAGATTGACCACCTTTTGACCATTCGGTGCACGATAATCTAGGGATTGTCAGCAAATGCCTAGATTACCGTGCGTAGTGGGCAACATGGAGGCGGAGTGGTTGGCCTCCTTCCGCCACGTGTAAGGCAGATCTAGCCTGAGGGAAAATGACGGTGAGAATGATTTTTACCTGACTTTAAATACCGCAGAAGAGGAGGGGTAAATTTCCCCTTCTTCTTCCTCGCGCCCATTGATGTCTACGCACGCTTCTATTCTTGTATACAGTGTTGGGCCTCCAAGTGCAGAGGTTTGTAAAACAACAGAAAGTTTCCCTTAAGTGGATCACCCAAGGTTTATCGAACTCAGCAAGGAAGAGGTCAAATATACCCCTCTCAAGCAACCCTGCAATTACGATACAAGAAGTCTCTTGTATCCCCAACACACCTAATACAATTGTCAATTGTATAGGTGCCCTAGTTCGGCGAAGAGATAGTGAAATACAAGTAATATGGATGATTATAAGTGATAGTAGCAATATGTAATAAAAATGGCAGCAAGCAAACATGTAGCAAAACTGGTTGTAAATGGTGTTTCAATGCTTAGAAACAAGTCCTAGGGATCATACTTTCACTAGTGGACACTCTCAACAATAATAACATAATTGAATGCATAAATATCATCTCTTCACTATGCTACTCCGAACCACTCTCCGGTAGGATAACAAACACCAATAATTGCGTAGGGCTATAAAAGCACTCCTTAGAGTTGCATTTCCCCATCTAGGTATCCCCCACGCTATCACCATGAGACCTAGATGGTTCCATACAAACACCACAATTTCATAGGGTCATCCAACACAAAATATATAAATCATTCACACAGTGCACACACTGTCACCTTTACACCGTGATCAAAGTGTCTATGGAGATCTCATAACAAAACCACTTGAGTAGCATAATAGATGATGAGTAATATATACTTATTCAACTAGATTACAAAGATCATGATCACATAAAGATCACACCATGGGAGAGAGAGATGAAACAAATAGCTACTGGTAGAGCCCTTGAAAGTGCAAACGCGCTCAAATCATCTTGTTTTGGTGTTTGTTAACAACATGTGTATCCTTAAGTGTGTTGATGTTTTTTAGGGCCTAAATAACATATTTGTTGTGGTGGTAGTGAGATACAAAAAGAGGCAAAGTTCCAGGAAAAACTTCAACTGGAATTTATTCCAGGCCAGAGTCTCCGGTCTCCCAGACCAGAGTCTCCGGTGTGAAATTATTCGAGGGGCTTTGTTCTCTCAAATTTCTAGTGTCGCCCGCTGTACCCAGAACGGAGACTTACCGGAGAAACACCGGAGTCTCCGGAGTGAGCACAACTTTGAAGAAACAACGCATGATTTTGTCTGGTGTCGCCCACTGTATCCAGACCGAAGACTATCCGGAGTCTCCGGACTGACTGGTACTTTTGCTGATCGTTTGACCCCAGACACACTCTGCACTCTTGCGACAAGGCACAAGCTTGGCAAGACCGGAGTCTCCGGTCCCGCACATCGGAGTCTCCAGACTGGTGGTTTCTCTGAAGAATATGAAGCTGAAGGAAGTGGTGTCGCCCGCTGGATCCACACAGGAGACTTACCGGAATGTGTTTGAAGTCTCCGGACTGTTGCCCTGGCGAAAAGCTCATACCGGAGTCTCCGGCCTTTACACCGGAGTCTCCGGTGTGAGTTTGGCAGAAATGTCTCCAACGGCTCCAAACTTTATGAGGGGTATAAATACCCCCTCCCCTCCACCTACCTCCAGCTAGCTCATCCAGAATATATCTCACCATTGCTAGAGCTCACCCACCTTGCTAGATCTCCAAATCCCTCCACCCAAAAGCCTTGATCTTTGGATGATTGAAGGAGAAGGAACCCGATCTATGTCTTCACCAACCGGATTTCATTTCCCCCTTCATTTGCTTGAGGGGAACTAGTCTAGGGTTTCCTCTTGTGGATAACCTAGACATCTTGTTTCTCTTGGTGATTCTTGTGATTGTTGGGAGCCCCCAATTTGGTTTTGGGTGTGTGTGCCCCAAACTTGTTTGTAAAGGACCCGATTCCTGCCTCAAAGGGGATCAATTGTGGAAGGTGGACTAGGCCTTTGTGGCGGGGTTCATCGGAGAATAGGGTGAGGCCTTTGTGGCGTTGAGTAGGCCTTCGTGGCGAGCTCACACCCCTCCAACGAGACTTAATCCCTTAACAAGGAGGAACTCGGGAATACATCGTGTCTCCGCGTGCTTCCTATCGGTTATCTCGTTCCCTTATCCTCTATTTGTGTTTGCCTTGCATTTATTGTTGTATTTTTTGCATTTATTACCGTACTTGCCATATAGGTAAATTCGCCATAGTTGCACTATCTAGAGAATTTACCTTTGTGTCAAGCCTAATCTTGTAGAAAAATTAAAATTGGTCGTAGCACCTATTCACCCCCCCCCCCTCTAGGTGCCCATACATTACTTTCAGCCCTCAGCCCCGAGGGAGAACTACTCCCTCCTAATCATGGGAGACAGAAACGGCATTGAAGATGGCGGTGGAGTCGATGGAGATGGCTTTGGGGGCACTTCCTTGTCCCGGCGGGGCGCCGGAACAGAGATTTCTGTCCCCCGAAACTTGTCGGCAATGGCGGCAGAGCTACGGAACTTTTCGTGGACGGGGGGCTCGATATTTTAGGGTTTATGCCTCGGGGGGGGGGGGGTAAATAGGCGAAAGGGCGATGTCGGTGGGTGCTCGAGGGGCCCACACCATGTGGTGGGTGGCTAGAGGGGGGCACCACCAGGTGGTGTGGCCACCTTAGAGCCCTCCTCCGGGTCTCCTCCAAACTCCGTGTATGTGATCGAATTCTAAGGTCCTGGGATTTTGTTTTGTCCAATTCCGAGAATATTTCGAGAATAACTTTTCTGAAACCAAAAACAGCAGAAAACAAGAACTGGCTATGTGGCATCTTGTCAATAGGTTAGTCAAGAAAACATCCGAAAAACGAAGGAAAACATGTGATAACATAAAGGTATTGGGTAGAAAACAAGCATGGGGCATCAGAAATTATAGATACATTTGAGATGTACCAAGCATCCCCAAGCTTAACTCCTGCTCGTCCTCGAGTAGGTAAGTGATACCAAAATATTTTTGAGGTGACATGCAACCAACACAATCTTGATCAACGTTATGTAAAAGCAATGCAAGGTGAGATCAAAGTACTCTAAACATTGGCATGATAGATATAATTCTAACACTGAAGCTTAGCAACCATGTTGCAACATGAAAAGTAACACAAATAAAATATCATGAATAATAATGCACTTGAAAGTTATACGTTTGTTTCGAGCATAAAGAAAACATAGAAAAGTGGTATTTCGCTTGTCCTTAAAAGTGGATCAAAACATAAATGCCAGGACACCTTCAAAGTTCAAGTGGATGACTAGAAACAAATAATTTGAGAGCAAGTAATAACATATCATGAATCAATCAATAATAATCTTTAGGACTGATGCACATTATACTCAGAATGACAACTACGCTCTCTTAATTGCGCATAAAGTTAGAAGATGAAGACTCAACATAAAAGTAAAAGAAGGCCCTTCGCAGATGGAAGCAGGGATTAACTCATGTGCTAGACCCTTTTATTTTATTCAACAGAGGTATTGAAAACAGTTTTTTAGAGAGTTGTATGCTTATGTCAACGAATGGTAATAGAGTTCTTGTCATCTTCCATTCTAAACAAGTTGAGAGCGGTTCCGAATTATTTATATTGGGCACTTATAGCATGCACTTTATATAGTATGACACTCCTCCCCACCTTGCTTTCGCAAACCATGGCTAACCGAATCCTTGGGTGCCTTCCAACAATCTCATACCATGGAGGAGTGCCTATTTATTTGATTAGCTTTTTGATGTTATAATGGTCTAACCAGCTCTCTGCAAAATTGATGACGAGCAGATGAAGCATGCAAGTCGTGGCACTTAATTAGTATGGAAGATAACAAACCCAACTACTACTTCCTCATGAGGTAAAACAAGAACACAAAACAGGTATAATTTTGAAGGTTTTAAAGGTAGCACGTGAGAAATTTAGTTGGAGTTGCGGTTAAATACCACATGTAGGTAGGTATGGTGGAAACATTTGGCAAACTTGGGTTTTTAAGAGTTGGGTGCACGAGTAGAGCTCATACTCAGTACAGGTGGCGGCTAGCAAAGACTGGGAGCGACAAATTAAGAGAGCAGTACTGGCCATAATCATGCGTAGAGAAAAACATTATTAATCAAAGCATAAACGGTACACAAGTCAAAAACTAAATGATCATAGAGGATATAGGTGATTGGTTTGTAGTCATAACATGGTGTAAGCATGCGCCAAGTCAACCAAATAAAGCATTGGAAGGAGAATACCACAATATTATGCTTCAATGTGATAAAAAACAACTCATGATTCTTTCAATGGCACATTAAGCACTCTCAGCTATTTGAGACAAGTCATGCTACAATAATAACTACTAATCAGAGAATTAAAATAACATCTAACATGACATGATAAAGTCTAACCACATTCTAAACAAGCTTCTTTTTGCATCGTTATAAGCATGAAATATTTTACTACTTTCCAACATCAATCATTTTATATAAAAAAAAATCTCCAAATGATATATCAATAAAAAAAGAGTACGAATACTATTCTACTAGAACTAACATCTCTGAATAAGAGATGCATGAAAAATAGGAGCTAAAAGGATTTGCAGCAGCTAGAAGAAAAATTAAGAATACGAGTATTCGTATGAAAAAGCGGAGCGTGTATCTCTCCCACACAAGAATGCTGGGTTCCAACTATGTTTATTGCAGCAAGGAAACAAAATAAAACAAAATAAAAACAAACAAACGCCCCAAGTAAAGTGCATATGGTCTGACCGAATAAAAATATAGTTTCACTAGAAATGACCTGGTAAGTTGCTGATGAAGAAGGGGATGCCTTGGGAATCCCCAAGCTTAGACGCTTGAGTATTCTTGGAATTTTCTGGGATGAACCACGGGGGAATCCCCAAGCTTAGGCTTTTCACTCTTCTTGATCACTTTATATCACCCTCTTCTCTTGACCCTTGAAAACTTCCTTCACACCAAACTCAAAGTAATTTTCATTAGAGGGTTAGTGCATAATCAAAAACTCACATGTTCTCCTTGGACACAAGAATTATTAATACTTTTTAAACAATAGCTACAGCCACTGATGTTTGTGGAGCAAATAAATCCACTCAACATAGTAAAAGAGAGAATGCAAGTAAAAAAGGCAGAATCTGTCAAAAACCAGAATAGTCTGTAAAGATGAATTTTTTCGAGGCACTTACGTTACTCAGATCGGAAAACTTAAAACTAGAAAAAGTTTCAGAAATAACTGAGGATTAAGCACAAAATTTTCAGGTCATTTTGATATTTCTGTAATTTATACGAATTTAACAGTGGACAACAGAAATCTGTTTCCTGCGCAGAAATCCAAATCTAAGTTCAACTTTTCATTAGAGATTTTACTTGGCACAACAAATATGAGACAATAAATATACAAAGGAGTTACTACAGAAGTAAACAAAACCTTGACTCGAAGAAAACAGAAGAAAACATTGCAAAAATAAAAACATGGGTTATCTCCCAAGAAGTGCTTTTCTTTAACGCCTTTTAGCTAGGCATGATAATTTGAGAAGATGCTCACATAAGAAATATGAATTGAAGCAAAACAGAGCATCAAGAATCAAATATAAAATAAATTTAAGTCTAACCCACTTCCTATGAAAAAGAATCTTGTAGAAAAACAAGCCAATAAAGCACAAAGTGGCTAGCATAGGAAGACAAAATAAGTGCAACTTCAAAATTTTCAACATAAAGAGGGGAAACTTAATATTATTGAGATACATAGAACTATGTTTACCTCTCTCATAATAACTTTCAGTAGCATCATGAATAAAATTAAGAATATAACTATCACATAAAATATTCTTATCATGAGCCACGTGCATAAAAGAATTATTACTCTCCACATAAGCATAGTCATTTTTATTAATAGTAGTGGGAGAAAATTCAACAAAATAGCTATCATTATTATTCTCATCACCATAATCATAAAATATAGGAGGCATATTATAATCATAATTAAATTTCTCCTCAATAGTAGGTGGACTGAAAATATCATATTCATCATTGTAATCATCATAAAGAACTCCAACATGATAGACAAGTTGTATATTAGGGAGATAGTTTTGGGTAATCCCTGCATAACCATGACAAGTTTCATAAGGATAATTGTAATTATAGCCTATGTTATACTCCCTCCGTATCGAAATGTAAGATGTTTTAGCATTTCCTACATAACATGTACGTAGACATGTTTTAGTGTAAGATATGTATGAATGTACACACTAAAACGTGTCTAGATACGTTTTGTCTAGGAAATGCTAAAACATCTTATATTTTGATACGGAGGGAGTAGTATTCTTCATAATAGTTATCAAATACTGGGGGAATAGTATCATCATTAGCAATATAATAGTTATCTTCCAAAGTGTGTTCATTTGTAAACATATCATCATTTTTACTGGAAGGAGATGTATCGAGCATATAATCATCAGTAGCAAAAGGATTTTCAAACACATCATCCACAATCCTAGAGCTTCCTATATCATCATTGGAAGGAACATGGATAGTACTAATAGTACAGCAATTATTATCATCGTCATTTTTAGAATTGGTATCAACGAGATTTTCAATATCAAAAGTAGTGTGTTTCTCCCAATCATGATCACTTTCATAAGTAACAGGCATATGAACATCATCGAGTTCAGACTCATCAGCAACAACTATAATAGGATCAACATGCTTAGGAGGAGATATCGTTACCTCTCTCCTTTTACTCCTCCTCTTCTTCTTCTTCTTCTTCTTACCCTCTTTAGGAGGGAGAGGCTTGAAAGTAAGCTTCTATACATACCCTGGTTTATTGTCAGAAACAATATAAAAAACTTTGGAGGATTCCTCCTCTTCATTAATAAGAGCAAAACACATATTAGTCCTATCATATTTTGGTAAAGTCTCATCTTTTATAATTTTTTTGTATGTAAGTATTTGTGTGGCAATTATCAACACAATAAAGATGACAACCATGCAGGACACTATTCATATCAAAAGCACTCATATCTACCAAAGAAGTTTTTTTTTATAACTCTTCACACCCCCAAAAATAATGTAGGTTCATCATACTAATTAGGAGTGATCATATCATCACAATACAAACTTGCAGTACTCATTGGATTCCAAAGACTATTATTACAGCCTGAGCATTGAAAATTGAAATGACCCACTTCATAGCAAAGTATACAAATAAAAGGATAGATGGCACAAACTTTTTCACCAAGATCATTTAGAGCCCTTTCCCACGTCCTAGTTTTTTCATTCTTGTGATGGATACAATATTCTTCTTCGATTTGATTCTTTTCACAAGGTCTAAGTGCTCCACAAAAATTAACATGATCATAAGAAATAGTACTTTCAGAAGTTTGAGCATGTTCATTTCAATCATTAATAACAATTTCATTTTTCATGCAAGTGTCTTTTAAAGGTTCATCATGTATGTCCCAATTTTCTTTAGGAACATTAATATGAGAAGCAAAGGATCTATACCAATTAACAATAATTTGAGGGTCAAGACCAAATTTAGCACTAAGCTTTTGAAAATCAGCAGTTTCACCGAGAGACTTAATGCAATCATACTCATAGTTTATACCTGATTCTTTACCTTTGTCGTTATTCCAATCTTCATTATTGTTTTTGAATTGTTTCAAGAAGATCCCATTTAACTTCAACCTTCTTACTTGAGAAAGAACCCTCTGAACAGTCATCTAGATAATCCTTCAAATGTCCTGAAAGCCTTGCGTAAAAATTAGCAACAATTGTTTCCTTAGGAATCTCATGGTTAGGACATTTGAGTATTAATGTTTTCAGTCTTCCTGAAACTTGGGCAATGTTTTCTCCATCACGAGGCCAAAAATTATAAATGTAATTCCTATCTAAATACAGTACATGAGGAGGATAAAATTTAAAGTAAAAGAGAGATTCAAGCTCCTTCCACTCCAAATGATGAGGATCATCTAGTACCTCAGACCATGTTGAGACATCATAGTAAGGATCATAGACAGGGGTGCCATGAGCCTACGGGTAGAGACATGGGGGGACGTGGTAGTACAACAATCAGGAACACCAAGTTTACCCAGGTTCGGTACGTCGCAACTAGACGGCGTTCCTACTCCTGCAATCTCACTAAATCAGGGCTGAAGCCTGAAGTATACAAAGTACAATGTGAGTAGGGTTTTGCTAACTCGACGAGGATCAACTTCTCGGTGAGTTGGCTTCTAGCTAATTGTCCATGTCTTTCTTATCTCCCGTCCGACTTTATATAGATAATCGGGTTAGGGCTTACAGAAAGGAAACCTAGAAGACTACGGAAAGTATCTAACTTGGAAAGGAAGGAATCCGTCTTCTACTCCAGGCCGCACCACTTTGGGTTGTGGTCCAGGTTCTTCTAGAATCCGGATTCTATGCGTCAGCTTACTGGGCCGCCTAATGGACTGTGGTCCATTACCAACAGGCCACCCTGGTAATCCGGCTCTTTAGGACAATGTCGGATATACCCCTAATCGGTATATATCTGACAGTAGCCCTCAAGAAGGATTAAGACTTCATTCTACCACCTTTCGTCAATATGCATTCTTTTCCGAGAAATGTTGGCGCTTGGTCTTGATTCTTCTTTCTCTTAGAGTTTACCCAAAACTCGGATTTACCAGAATCCGGCTTTTCTTCCATAAGCCTTCGTGGAGAAGGAAACTTCATGACGACAGCGATGAAATCGTGCTGACATCACGGATGCTTGGGTTCAGTCAAAACCCTGCAACGTATCTCCTGACAAATTCTTGCGGGAATCGAGGAGATAACACTTATCACTCTATCCCTTCATTTCCCGGAAATCTCGGGCGTGACACGCGTCCGTGATCCAACGGCTAAAATAGTAGTTGCAACGAATCTCAGTGCATCCCCGGCTACAAATAGCCGCCTCGGGGTCTCCAGATACCCTTCCACTTCATCTCCTTCCTCAAACCCCCAGCGCCATAGCCAGAGAGCCAGAGCTCGAGCGAGCGAGAGCAAAAAGCAAGTTTCTAGCCTTCCCCGGAAGAAATCATCGGAGGATCCGGCTCTAAGCTGCGCCGCCCGAAAATGGTCAACAGAGAATCTCCCCATGCCGCAGTCGCAACCAACGCTGCCATGGACCTTGAATCGATCATCAACAATCTTGACCCACAGCTCGACTCCCCCATCCGCGCCGCCGCAAGCACGCCGGAGGGAAACGCCGAGAACGTGCCATCGTCGTCTACCGTGCCTCCCCCGCCTCTCGTCACCGAGCCCGTGGAAGAACCCACCATTCTCGGCAGCGAGGAGGTCGCTGCCTCCGGCGCCGCCGGAGTCGAGGAAGACACGAAGGAAAACTCCGGGAACTGGAGCCACTGCAATGTGGTTCCATCCCTTCTTCCGGCAATGGAGAATGAGGGATTTGTGCTGAAGGGCAAGTGGCGGTATGAAGAGGACGACTCTGAGCCTTTGTCGAAAGCCAGAGAAAGGGTTATCCTTGGCTCTCACATTAACAGAGGTACGGGTTTTCCACCTTATGCCTTTTTTATCCAAGTCCTCGACCACTACAACATCCAACCACACAATCTTCCTCCCAACTCTATTCTCTATCTTGCCGGGTTTCAAGCCCTTTTCGAGGGGTACTTATGATTAGAGCCTAGGTTAGACTTCTGGCAATATTGCTTTGGAGTCAAGCGCAACCCTTCTGAGGGCGCTCTCCCCACCTGTGGGACCATCTCCTTTACCCTTCATAGGTTTAGGGAAGATTGGTTCCCAAAAATAAAAACCTCGGAATCCGTCAAATTCTGGACGGGTTCCTTCTTTTATTACTCCGATGTCCCGTTTCCTGGAAAGGAAACGGGAATTCCACCTTTCGTGAATTCCGCGGCCACTCCCCAGGACAACTGGGCGGTGGACGCGGTCTAGAGTCTGCCGACAGACCTGATGAGGATCAAGCAGCGCATTGCCAAGCTTGTTTCCGCCAACCCTCCTCTCACCGGCACAGACACTATGCTATGTTGGCTCGACAGGCGGATCCAGCCTATGGCTCACCGTGGACCCTAGCTCATGTGTGAATACACACGGGCTCTGCGGATGCGATGAGGGTGACCGACAAGTCTTTGTCGAAGAAAGATTTGAAGAAACGCCTCAACCAGCTGGTGTTGACTCGTGATCAATACGAGGAAAGCCGGCCGATGTACACCGCAGAAAACCCATCCCCAAAGGTATGATTCCTTCTTTTTGGGCGTTTTTCTGAGTTTTCCTTTTCCTCGGATGTTTTGCCTTATCCAGACTTTGCTTCTTCTTACAGATTCTCGAACTTCCTGAGGCGGAGCTCGCCACAGATGCCAAGTTGGACGCGTTGCGTGCCAACTTTGCAGGTGGTCGGAAGCGGAAGAATCCTTCCGCGACTCAGGAGGTGATCGACCATGACATCGTCGCCGTTGCAACATCCAGGTAAGAAATCCTGGGTTTTTTCTTTTCCTATGCTTTTTATCGCATGCATTTTTGTTTCTCGGATTCTTACTTCTCGGAATTTCTTTCCTTTCCTCTCCAGCCTTGCTCCTACCACCCTGAAGCCAAAAGGCCGGAAGAAACATAGGGAAGTGGTTAGGAGAGGAGCACAGTCGTGTCCCGCTGCAGCTCCCGACACTCAAGTTGCCACAGGAAAGGAGAACTCGGCTGCAAGGGAAGAAGAATACCCCTTGCAGTCCAGCCAGCCCATTGCTCCAGAGACATACGTGAGGGAAAGGGCGGAAAGAGTGGAGCCGGAAGTTGGAGGTCCTTCAAATATCCCGAAGGAAGAACCCATTCCCAACTTTGATCCGGAATTCAAGGTAAAACAAGAATATCACTTTGACGAACATGGATACATTCATCCGTGGGTGACAAAGTACTTTGCTCCAGCTCCCTTAATCCGTCCTTGGCCGCAAGGCGGACTTATTATTAGGAATAATTTTGTGTTCTCGCCTCGGCAGGTCATCCAAGACGGCCTTTGCCACGTCGGTATTCTCTTTGCAGACTATGCAAAAGAGTTTACCGAAAATCTGGCAAGTCTGACAAAAATGAGCCAGGTAATATCTCTAACCCCAAGCATTTTGCCAAATGTATTCTTTTTTGACTTGATGCTTTTATCATCGACCTTGCTTGCTTTTTGACTTAACCGATGTGTCTCTTTTCCATGTTTCAGAAAACTGCCGAAAATATCAATATGAAAGTTTTTAGCAAATTACCATCAAGAATAAGGAGGTGAAAACTCTACTTAACATTCTTGAAGAGAAATACTCGGAGTTGGCCTCCGTTCAGCATAAGCTGGAAGAATCAACAGGTAGATTCACCGCTGATTTTTGAGAAAAATTTCTAAGTCATTTTTCGAGTTTTAACTCTTCATTTTCCTTGCTTTTCAGCTTCTTTGGCGAAAGTCAAGCAAATAGCTGAAGATGCCGGCAATGCCGAGAACCTTCGAAAGGAGAACATGGAACTTTACAAGATCAACGTGAAGCTCCAGAAAGATCTGAAGGCCAGCCAGCTGGCTATCGGTATTGCCGAATCCAAGGCTTCTAGCCAGGTCGAGAAAGACAAGGCCACCATCCTGGACTTAGAGAATGCTCTAAATCAATGCCTTGCAGAAGGTGTTGAAATGGACATGATTCTCGGTAAGTTTATAACACCTCTACCAGAATTTTTGTTATACCTTTTGTTGGTGTTTTTTCATTTTCCTCCTCTGTTTTTCTAACTTTCTTTGGTGGTTTAAACATAGGGAAACCTCTTGCTTACCCGGATTGATCGAATCTGGGTTTTCGGGAGAGTCTTCGCCGCGCTGAAGTCCGTGGGGATGTTACTTATCAATAAGTACATTCCCGACAAAGCAGGAGAACTCTCGGAAGTTAGCAAACTCCCGAAAGCGATCGAGGAGGTGGCGAACCGGAAAGAGTCCTAGTTTCGCTCCGCAGCTCATGGTGGTGCACGCATGGCCCTTGGGCTCATGCGTATGCACTATACCACCACCAAGTCTTGGCGCGTGGCGACCGGTATCCCTCAAGGATACACGGACACGCAGCGAGCCAGCATCTTCAACTCTGTCAAAGGCCACACTACCAAGATAGCGCAGATGGTGAACATCTCCACCTTCTACCCCAAGGAGTAAGTTTCGACAACTCCTGAAGATTCCAGCAGCGAGGAGGAGGACTCGGATCCCGAAGAGGCCGCTTGAATCCTGGGTAGATGGCAGGAAAATAGAAGCATTACTATTCTCTCAATGTAATATCATTGTAATGCTATCTATCATTTGTATAAACAAGCACCCCGCTTTTGCAGCAAAATTTTAAGTCTTAGCAAGATTTTTTGGGCTTTAATTCCTTTGCCTTCTAAGTTCTCTGGTTTATATGTTTTGACTGTCCTTAGTGTTGAAATGGCTCAATAGCACTTAATCTTCATGCAAGTGACTAGGTGTAACCTATCAGTCAAAACTCGGAAACATGGATTGTACTAAGGCATTTTTACTTACTAATTTCAGTGACCAAACACACAAACAAACAGATAATACTTAGGAAATAGTAAGGATTTTTGCAAATGTATGAAACTCAGGCACGCAGGCACAATCTCGGTTTCCCTAAGCCTCCTTAGGCTGAAAAGCATTCAGTTTAATAACTCCGAGCACGTAGGCACAATTCAGGTTAAACATTGAGTAATTTGAAAGATCATTGGAAAATAGATAAAGACGGACTTATGCTTTGTATGAAAATAATAGATAAAACAGTAATGCATGAATTCCGACAACTTTATTTCATGATCTCAAAGATGTTTACATAGAAATTGAACTAAGTGTAGAAGGGACGTAACTGCTGGATGCTCCAGGGTCTCTTTGTCTCTCCTAGTTTGACATTTATCTTTCTCTTTCTTTTTCGATTCGGACGTTTGGGATCATCTTCCGTATCCCGAATATCTACAAGATAGTAAGATCCGTTCTTCATAGCCTTGCTAATGACAAATGGTCACTCCCAAACTGGGGCTAATTTGTGCTTTCTTTCCTATACCCATCTTAGCACTAGGTCCCCTTCTTTGAAAGAACGATGCCTGATTTTCCGACTATGGTATCGTCGTAATCCTTGCTGATAAATGGCGGATCTTTGAAGCACAAGCGCTTGTTCTTCTTCTAAAAGATCGACTGCATCATGTCGTGCGTTTTCGGCATCCGAGTCATCGTAAGCCTGCACTCTTGGGCTATCATGGAGCATGTCCGTTGGAAGCACTGCTTCTGCGCCATAAACCAGGAAAAATGGTGTTTGCCTTGTTGATCTATTTTGCGCCGTTCGAATACTCCAAAGCACGGAAAGTAATTCTTCTACCCATGCTCCAGCTGCTCTGTGAACAGGAGATTCGAGTCTTGGGCGTATTCCTTGCAGGATTGAGCTATTCATTCTTTCAACTTGCCCATTGGATTGTGGGTGTGCCACAGATGCAAGATCTAGGCGTATTCCCGTTTGTCGGCAATATTTTGCCAACTCTCTAATAGAGAAATTTGTCCCGTTATCCGTGATTATGATGTGTGGAACGTCGTATCTCATGACTATGTCAATGATGAATTCCTGGCAGTCACACCGTCAAGTTTTTTTATGGGTTTCGCCTCCACCCACTTGGTGTACTTATCTACTGCAACGAGTAGATGTGTAAGTCCGCCTCTTGCAGTTTTGAATGGTCCCATCATATCTATCCCCCAGACCGCAAATGGCCATGTTATATGGATAGTTTTGAGTGCTTGAGCTGGCATATTCGTCTGCTTGGCATAATACTGGCATCCGGCACATGTGTTTACTATGTGCTCTGCATCTGTCTTGGCTGTTAGCCAGAAAAACCTTGCGTGGAATACTTTTTTGACAATGCTTTTTGATTGAGCATGATGTGTGTAGTTTCCTGCATGGATTTCTTGCAATATTTCTCGTCCTTCTTCTGGTGAAATACACCGCTGAAAAATTCCGATAGTACCGCGTTTATACAGGAAATCATTAGTTACCGTGTATCCTTTGCATCGACGTTGTATCTGTCTTTGCAATACCTCGTCTGCTCCATCCGGAAACTTCTGATCAACTAAGAAGTTTAAATATGGAATTGTCCAATCCAGGTTAATGAGCAGAACTTCAATTGACTCGAAGACGAGAGGATAATCAACATCTCCACCTTTGATCGATGGTTCGTGCAAGTGTTGGACAAACACACCAGGTGGTAGGGTTTTCACTCTTTCCGATCCCATGCGGGCTAATGCATCCGCGTTCCAATTTTCTTCCCTTTTGATATTAAGTTCTTCAAATCCTAGGAAGCAAATGGCAAACTCGTCCACAGTTCTCCGATATTCGGCCATAATGGGGCTTTTGGCGTCCGATGTTTGGTTTAGCTGATTCTCTACCAAATCCGAGTCACCATAACAGAGTATGCGTTTGACGCCTATTTCCTTTGCAATATGCAAGCCATGAAGCAAGGCTTCGTATTCTGCCATGTAGTTACTGGCGTTGAAGTGTATTTGTAATACATACTCCATAATGTCACCTTTTGGGGATTTTAACACCACACCAACTCCAACACCTTCTTTCATCTTGGATCCGTCAAAATGCATGATCCAATATTCCGACTCCGGCATTGGTGTGTTCTCCATTGCTTCTGTCCAATCGGCGACAAAATCTGCCAACACCTGGGATTTAATTGTCGTCCGGGGTTGGTACTTAATGTCGAACATAGCGAGCTCAATGCCCCATTTGGCTACTCGGCCTGTTGCATCCGCATTGTTGATGATATCCCCTAGTGGTGCTTTTCGTAACACTGTTATGGAATGTCCTTGGAAATAATGGCGGAGTTTTCGATCTGCAAAAAACACGCCATATGCCAGCTTTTAATAATGTGGATACCTTTGTTTTGACTCGGAGAATACCTCGCTAACATAATACACTGGATGCTGATCTGGTATACTTTGCTCCTCTTTCCGTCTTTCCACAATTATCAGTGCACTTATAACCCTGTTGGTTGCTGAAAGATACAGTAACATGGGTTCTTCGTATTTTGGGGATGCCAAAATCGGAGCCTTCATCAAAGTTTCCTTTAACTGGGTTAATGCTTTGTCCGCCTCTTCTGTCCATTCAAATTTTTCGGATTTCTTCAACAATTTGTATAATGGCAGAGCTTTGTCACTTAGCCGGCTTATAAACCTGCTTATGGCGGCTGCAGAACCCGTCAATCTTTGGACATCTTTTAGGCACATAAGCCTTGTGATATTCAAGATCGCTTTGATCTTTTCCGGGTTTACTTTTATTCCTCTGTGAGAAACGATAAAACCTAGAAGCTTTCCTGAGGGAACCCTGAATACGCACTTTAATGGATTTAACTTCATTTTGTAAATGCGCAAATTTTCGAAAGTTTCTTGTAGATCTTCAAGGAGTGTATCCTTTTCCTTGGAAACTATGGCAATGTCGTACACGTAAACATGGACATTTTTGCCGATTTGACTATGCAAAAAATGTTGGATGCAATGCTGGTAAGTTGAACCCGCGTTCTTTAGGCCAAAAGGCATGGTTATGTAATAGTACGTTCCATACGGGGTTATGAAGAAATTTTTGATTTGATCTTCCTCCTTCATATGTATTTGATGGTACCCGGAGTAAGCATCCAAAAAGCATAAAAGCTCAGAGCCAGCAGTGGCATCTATTATTTGATCGATTCGTGGTAAGGTGAACCTATCTTTTGGACACAATTTGTTCAAGCCGGTGTAATCTATACACATCCTAAGAACAATATTGTCTTTCTTCGGGACTAATACTGGTTTCGCAGACCAATCAGTATGTATGACTTCCCGGATAAAATCAGCTGCTAAAAGCCAAATAATTTCCTTGCCTATAGCCTTCCGTCTTCTTCCATCAAAATGACGGAGACCTTGTTTGACGGGTTTTGAACCTGGAATCACTTTCAGTTGATGCTCAGCAAGTTCCCTGGGTACTCCCGGCATGTCCGCAGGACACCAGGAAAAAATATCCCAGTTCTCACGGAGGAACTTGATGAGCGCATCTTCCTATTTGTCGGTCATCCCAGTTCCCACTATGACAAATTTTGTTGGATCTTTGGGATCTAGGATAACATGTCTTATGTTTTCCGATGCCTTGAAGCTATCTGCCGGCTTCCGAATTTCTTTTCCTGACGGCATTTACATCGGTGAAACTTCCTTATCTAGCTCTTTCAATTCCTCCCTTGCGATGACCTGCTCAGCGCAAAGGGCGTTTCCTTTCTCCAGCTCGTTCGCCAATTTGTAATCTCCGGCTATGGTAATTACTCCGCCTTTCGGCCCTGGCATCTTCAGCTTGTTAAAGATGTAACATGATCTCGCCATGAACTTGGCTAAAGCTGGATGTCCGAGTATTGCATGGTATACACTTTCGAACGGCACCACCTCGAATGAGATTTTTTCCTAGCGGAAATGTTCTCTACTTCCGAAGGTTACATCTAGGGAAATTTCTCCTAGGGATTGTGCTTTCCTGCCAGGAACAATACCATGAAACCGTATATTGCTGTGCATGAGCTGAGTCTCAGAAATATGTAGCTGTTTCAATGTACTCAGGTACATGATGTTGATAATAGATCCTCCATCCATCAGCACTCTTTTGAGCCTAGTGTTTTGAACAATAGGACTTACGACCAAAGCATGCGTGCTGGGTTCTGGGATGTTCCCGGGATGATCTGACTGATCCCAGGTAATTGGCGTGTTTGAATACTTCAAGTACTTCGGTGTTGGTGGAACAACCGCGTTGATCTCTCGAAGTATACTTTTTGCCTGCTTTGCTGAGGGAGTTGCCAGGAAAGTTAGGTTACATTCTCCTTCAACTCTCGGGAATTTTGGCTCGCCTTTTCGTTGTTGTTCCTGGATTTTATCATCAGTGTCCGATTCACTTTCTTCTTTCTCAGCTTCCGGCTTTTGCTTGCTGAACTTCCTCTTGGAGTTCTTTCCTCTGTTCCCGGATCCTGCAGTGCCTTTCATATGCTTGTTGAGGCGGCACTGTGCATTTGTATGGTTAGGCTTCCCAAATTGCGAATGGTGGACATAGTTTTCCGACTTTATCTTTTCCCACTCTTCCTTAGAGTAGGATATAGGTTATGTGCTTCTTCCTTTCCATTTGCTTCCATTGTCCTTTCCAAAGGTTGCATTTACTTCTTTGGGTTTTGCTAGTTCCTCTGGAGTAGCTTTTTTTTCAGAACAAGGTGTTTTTTTGGCCTAAACCAAAGTGTCAATATTTCCACCTCTCGCTCTGATATCATCTTCGGCCGCTGCATGCTCATTGGCGGTGGTAAGCATAGTTCCGAGATCTTTGTGCTCCTTTGATCCAACCATGAACGGTACGAGGCCGGGTTTTAGTCCATTGATGAAAGAGTGCATTGCTTGTACATCACTTACTCCAGAGCGGCTATTTTTCATTGTTGTCCATCTTGATATAAAGTCGACATACGAATCATCTTCAAACTGGACGCAGCGATTCAGCTGGTTGATGCTCTTAGGGAGTTTGTACGTACCCCAAAAATGCAGAGCGAATACTCTAGCCATATCATCCCAGCTATCCACGGTTCTTGACGGAAGCCCGTTGATCCAATCTCTGGCTCCATCCAGCAACATTAGGGGGAGGAATTTCACTGCTTCCAGGTCTGTCCCTTTGTTGATCTGAACGGCAGTATAGTAATCTGAGAGCCATGTATCCCGGTTTGTACTTCCGGTGTACTATTTGTAAGTTGGACCAACTTTGGCAAAGCTAGAATGTAGGGTTCTTCTTCGGATCCTGTCAGTGAAACACTTAGGTCCAAAGTATAGGTCGTCTCTTTCCGTCTTATCGACGTGAGCGGAATATCTGTCGGCTGAATGGAAAGAGGGGGATCTGCTCCTTTCTGGCCCACTGTTGCGCGAATGCGCTCTTCCGGGATTATCCCTATTTCGTCTGTTATCGTGCCCTTTGGAATAAGGTGGAGTTCTACTCCTTGGACTTTCTTCGTTCCTAGGAGGAGTACGGGACTCTCACGCCTGTGAGGATTTTCATATCTTTCGGCTTTTTCAGCTGGGCATCTCGGAGGCGGCATCATTTTTTCATCTTTCCGGTTTTGTTCCTCCCGATCCTTTTGCTGGTGGGGATTATTTCCACCTTTCGGCAGATGGGATCCCGTTCTGGACGCTTCATCCCTATTGTCCGGGATTTTCTTGTCCTTCTTAGGATCTCCCTTATTTTCCTTAGAATCACCTGAATCTCCAGGTTCGCCTGGTCCAGGTGCTCCAGCGGCACAAGTGGCAGTTTTGCATAGTGCCGAGTCGTCGTGCAACTTCCGTGATCTTGCTTGTCCTTGTTGCTGTTGTTGTAATGCTTTTCCCAGGAAAGCATGCACTCCCTGAAGCTTTTCATCTTTGGAGTACAGATTGTCATTAAGGATGGCGAACGCGGCTTCAGCATTTTCAGCTGCGGTTTTGTAGATGCGTTCTCCCTTAGCATTTACGCCGTCAACCTGTCTTTGCCAAGAAGGGTTTTGCAATCGTTCTTTTGCTGGCAGCACATCCGGCCTTGCGATTCCGGGTAATCTCATGGGTTTTATCCCGGACATATTCTGTCTTTCGAATTCTTCAATTTCCTCCTGCTTTGCTTTTACAGTAGCTTGGGTTTTGAGGAGATTTTCTTGACATCGGAATAGTTGTTGCTACTGCCGCATAATGGCTTGCCTTCTGGCTTCCAGCACTTCCGGTGGCTCGTACGGTCCTACCGGGGTTTTGATCAGATCAATCCCGTCATGTTCCGGCATTTGGGGAACAGGGATTTCTTTCTTTTTCTTCTCCACGGGTGTGACTCCACTTCCTCCTCCTGCTTCCAGGTTCTGATTAGCATTATCTGCCAATTTTTTTCTTCTAGAGTTTGTACTGGAGTTTCTTGGCAGTCTTCTTTTTCTTCTTGGAAGAGGGAGGCTTTTTCCAGGTTCTTCTTCTGCCAGTTCCTTGAAATAAGGATAGATGGAACTGGTTTCGCCATCCTCTATTTCCTCATCTGGTGGAGGTGTTCTGGGTCTTCATTTTCTTCGGCATCCGAGTTTTCAGTCGGCTTTGCCATAATTACTTCATGGAAGCTCCCCTGCATAGATTTCACCTTTCTTTCGAAAGCATCTTCATCTTCGTCTTCTGAATCTATGTCTTCAGATCCAGGTCCCGACTCCAGTCTTGCCTCTATGGCAGCTAGTATGGAGTCGGCTTCCGAGTTCGTCGTTTCATTGACGGGTGTCGGATCTTCCACTTGTTCTTTGGGATTGTTGTTTTCTGCTTCTTCCATGGGATTACTTTCTTCCGTGTTTTCAGCGACCTCGGATAGAACCATGCCAATGAAGTGAGATCTGATTGCAGGCATCTCCGAAGAGGAAGCGAATTCGGGGTTTTGGCAATCTGAGCAGAATCCGGTATCATAGTTTTCTTCAACTGGGTATAGGGCGGGTTGGATAAATTTGCTTCCACCATAGAATCCCATTGCTTATGCAGTTAATCTGATAAAGATGTGTGCAGATCCAATCGGTTAAACGCAGGCACTTACCAGATGATTCCGTGCTGGCACGTACGATCCATTGTCGAGGAAGCGCCCGACGTCATTGTCGAATTCCAGGCTTCCGACAGTTATGGTACTACCGATTATGCCGAGTATCCCCGATCGAAACATAACGCCTGACGTCGCTGGCTCCACGGTGGGCGCCAACTGTCGAGACATCGTAGTAAGGATCATAGACGGGGGTGCCATGAGCCTACGGGTAGAGACGTGGGGGGGACGTGGTAGTACGACAATCAGGAACACCAAGTTTACCCAAGTTCGGTACGTCGCAACTAGGCGGCGTTCTTACTCCTGCAATCTCACTAAATCAAGGCTGAAGCCTGAAGTATAAAAAGTACAATGTGAGTAGGGTTTCGCTAACTCGATGAGGATCAACTTCTCGGCGAGTTGGCTTCTAGCTAATTGTCTGTGTCTTTCTTCTCTCCCGCCCGGCTTTATATAGATAACCGAGTTAGGGCTTACAGAAAGGAAACCTAGAAGACTACGGAAAGTATCTAACTTGGAAAGGAAGGAATCCGTCTTCTACTCCAGGCCGCACCACTTTGGGCTGTGGTCCGGGTTCTTCTAGAATCCGACTTCTGCGCGTCAGCTTACTGGGCCGCCTAATGGACTGTGGTCCATTACCAACAGGCCACCCTGGTAATCCGGCTCTTTAGGACAATGCCGGATATACCTCTAATCGGTATATATCCGACAGACCACTCCTTGCTTTTTCTTGAAGTCACAAAGAGAATAGCCTCTTCTTAACTTGGTCCATTGAAATACCTGCACACTTGAAGAACTCGCATAATTCATGTATAAAGAGTAAATTATCACTAGGATGGACAGTTCCATCTCCAAAATAGCAGTTATTCATAACACCTTCAAAAATTTTCATAGGTATTTTAAAAGGAATACTTTTAGTGGGAGGATTTAAAATATCAGAAGCATCATCAGAATTATCACATTTGGGAGATAAAGTATCATTAGAGCAAATTTTCTCCTCTAAAGCTGGGGAACTAAAAAGATCATTTTCATAAAAACTAGTTTCCCCAAGTTTAGAATTTTCCATAGCAATAGAAATATTGGTGTTCAAAGAAGTAATGATAATAACATTGTTATCACTATTATGCAAAAAAAAATCCATAGGTTTTTTTAATTTTCTCTTCAAAAGCATCATGTCCTAATTCAATATAAACATTATAAATCTCTCTAATATTTTTGTTGTTTTCCATTAAGCCCAAAGATAAAAATAAGGAACAAGTAAAACTAAGCCTAACTAGTGAAAATAAAAACAAGAAACAAAAAGATATAATTGCATAATCTAAAGGAAATAACTTCGAGCACTCACACAGGATGCGAGTACCTTTTACCTTGCCTCCCCGGCAACGATACCAGAAAAGAGATTGATGTCTACGCGAACTTCTATTCTTGTCGACGGTGTTGGGCCTCCACTTGCATAGGTTTGTAGAACAACAACACGTTTCCCTTAAGTGGATCACCCAAGGTTTATCGAACTCAGGGAGGTAGAGGTCAAAGATACCCCTCTCAAGAAACCCTGCAATTACAATACAAGAAGTCTCTTGTGTCCCCAACACACCTAATACAATTGTCAGTTGTATAGGTGCACTAGTTCGGCGAAGAGATAGTGAAATACAAGTAATATGGATGATTATAAGTGATAGTAGCAATCTGAAATAAAAATGGCAACAAGTAAACATGTAGCAGAACTGATTGTAAACGATATTTCAATGCTTAGAAACAAGGCCTAGGGGTCATACTTTCACTAGTGAACACTCTCAACAATAATAACATAATTGAATGCACAAATATCATCTCTTCACTATGCTACTCCGAACCACTCTCCGGTAGGATAAAAAACACCAATCATTGCATAGAGCTATAAAAGCACTCCTTAGACTTGCATTTCCCCATCTAGGTATCCCCCATGCTATCACCATGAGACCTAGATGGTTCCAGACAAACACCACAATTTCATAGGGTCAACTAACACAAAATATATAAATCATCACACGGTGCACACACTGTCACCTTTACACCGTGATCAAAGTGTCTATAGAGATCTCACAACAAAACCACTTGAGTAGCATAATATATGAAGATTAACATCTACTTATTCAACTAGATTACAAAGCTCATGATAACATAAAGATCACACCATGGAAGAGAGAGATGAAATACATAACTACCGGTAGAGCCCTTAGCCCCGAGGGAAACTACTCCCTCCTCATCATGGGAGACAACAACGACGATGAAGATGGCGGTGGAGTCGATAGAGATGGCTCTGGGGGCACTTCCCCGTCCCAGCAGGTGATACGTCATAAACGTATCCATAATTTCTGATGTTCCATGTTGTTTTCATACTATATGCTACATGTTTCCCTTACACTTTATGCCATTTTTATCGATTTTCTTGGACTAACCTGTTGACAAGATGCCACAAAGCCAGTTTTGTTTTCTGCTGTTTTTTATTTCAGAAAAGTTGTTCTGGAAATATTCTCAGACTTGGACAATCCGAAAGCCAGAAGTCTTAGAAATCTATCACGCACACGGAGTCCGGAGGGGATCTGGAGGGGGCCCACAAGGGCCCACACCCTAGGGCGGCGCCCCCTCTGGCCACGCCCAGGGGTGGTGTGGGCCCCCTGGCCGCCCACTAACGTTTCCCTCTCGCCTATTTAGACCTCTCGGGAGGTTAATCCTAAAGACCTAAGCATTTTCCACAAAAAATATCCGCAGACGTCGTCATCGTCAACCCTACTTCGGGAGGGTTCTAGAGCTCTCCCCAGCACCCTGCCGGGAGGGGGAATCATCACCGGAGGGCTCTACATCACCATGCCCGCCTCCAGAATGATGTGTGAGTAATTCATCCTTGGACTACGGGTCCATAGAAGTAGCTAGATGGTTGTTCTCTCACCTTTATGCCTCATGTTTAGATCTTGTGAGCTGCCTAACATGATCAAGATCATCTTATTGTAATGCTACATGTTGTGCTTGCTGGGATCCGATGAATATTGAATGCTATGTCCAATGATTATCAATCTATCATGTTATCTTCATGTGTATGTTATTTATGATCTTGCATGCTCTCCGTTGCTAGTAGATGCTCTGGCCAAGTAGATGCTTGTAACTCCAAGAGGGAGTATTTATGCTCGATAGTCGGTTCATGCCTCCCTTTTACTCATGCTCGAGTGACAGAAATGTAACGGGTGGGGAAGTGTTGTTTCCATTAGGGAGAAAACAACGATGTTTACATTGTTCACATTATACACTTTGCTTAATGCAATTATATGTTGCTTGCAACTTAATACTCAAGGTTTGCTCGGATGACATTCTGAGGGTGGATTATTAGTCATAGATGCAGTTGAATAACGGTCTATGTATCTTGTTGTAATGCCCGCATGAATCACATAGTAATCATCATGTCATGCATATGCACTACGGTGCAGCCTTTATATCTGTCAATTTCCCGGCTGTAATTTGTTTACCCAAGATGCTATTTATATGTTTTGGAGAGACACCACTAGTGAACTGTGGACCCCGGTCCATTTCCTTTATACTGATAATACAACCACTGCAATCACTGTTTTCATATTGTTCCTACTATTTTCCTACTGCCATCGTTGTTCTCTTTTCATCTATTGCAAACAAGTACATTTTTTCACACCATACGTTTAACCTCTTTGTTTTCAGCAAAAACGGTGAGGTTGACAACCTCACTCCTTCGTTGGGGCAAAGTGATTTGTTGTGTTGTGTAGGTTCATGTTGCTTCTGAACCGGTAGTGCGCCCTGCCAACATCAGCTGCATCAACCTCCAGAAGTGATTTCTTCCTCCTACTAGTCGATTCAACCTTGGTTTCTTTCTGAGGGAAAACTAGCCGCTGCACTCTTCACACCCTACACTTGGGGTCTCCCAACGTCAGCCATCAGCAGAGCGCCGGAACAGAGATTTATGTCCCCTGAAACTTGTCGACGATGGCGGTGGAGCTACGGAACTTTTCATGGACGGAGGCTGGATATTTCAGGGTTTATACCTCGGGGGGAATAAATAGGTGAAAGGGCGATGTCGGTGGGTGCCCGAGGGGCCCACGCCATGTGGTGGCGCGGACAGAGAGGGGCGCCACCAGGTGGTGTGGCCACCTCAGAGCCCCCCTCCGGGTCTCCTCCGGACTCCGTGTACGTGACAGAATTCTAAGGTCGTGGGATTTTGTTTCGTCCAATTCCTAGAATATTTCCAAAACAAATTTTCTGGAACCAAAAACAGCAGAAAACAGGAACTGGCTTTGTGGCATCTTGTCAATAGGTTAGTCCAGAAAACATTCGGAAAACGAAGGAAAACATGTAAAAACATAAAGGTATTGGATAGAAAACAAGCATGGAGCGTCACAAATTATAGATACGTTTGAGACGTATCACCCACATCCGCCCCAACTTCCTGCTCCTAACCAACAATGAGCTCCTCCATCTTTTCTTGAATCCACGCCATGGTTCAGACTCAAAAGAATGGCGGTTCCTCGGCGGCTAGAGACGCGGAGGGCCAGCAGTGAAAAGGAGGAAAGCGGACGAAATCCATCGGCACGGCTAAGTTCCTTGCCACTGCCGAACGTGAAGGGCTCCTTCAAGCCGGATCATGGAGGCGCCAACGTTCAGAGGTACACCCACTCCCAGAGGCCAATTAACGAGTGGCCTTCTTGGACCACATCTCTAGAGGCATGTCCTTCCCTTTTCACCCCTTCCTTCTGGCGCTCATGGCTGCGTACGAAGTGCAATTGGATGACGTGCCGCCAAACTCGGTGCAACACCTTGCATGCTTCATCGTGATGTGCGAGTGCTACCTCGGGGTAGCGCCGCACTGGGCCCTCTTCAAACACTTCTTCAATGTTAAGGCGCAACCTAGTGGTAGTGACCCGCATGAAGTTGGGGGTTGTAACATACAAGTCAACCCGAAATCGGGGTACTTTTCGATGGGTTTTGCCGACTCCGTCACCGGCTGGAGGAGTCAATGGTTTTACACGAAGGATTCCCCCAACTCTGATGGTTCTCCTCTGGCGGATCTGGACAAACTGGTAGTTCCCATGAGCTCATGGAAGAATCAGATGTCTGTTGAAGAGTTTGCTCAGACCGAACACTTGGTGGCGCAAGTTGCCACTCTGAAGGATGAAGGGCTCACTGGAACCCACCTAGCCGCCATTTTTCTCAAGCGTCGAGTACAACCCCTTCAGGCTCGAGCAATTCCTATGTGGGCTTTATTTGAGTGCTGACTCGATGCACCGTTTGCGTCGCGAGGAACTTTCGAGTAACAAACTCAAACAATTTCTACGCCAGATCACCCGAGTGAAGGAAAACGAGGTACTCAATTTGATGCCTTCTCTGCCTTCGCTTTGCTCTTTGACCGAACGTACTAAGGTAAGTTCTTTCCTTCTGTTTTCTGATTTCTGCTTCTTCTTTCTTTTACTGCTTTCGTTTTCGAGTGGTCTTCTCTTTCATTGATCAACTTCTTTTTTCCTCTAGAATCTTAATGTCCTCCCTAGTGAACCACCCAAGGCGGGTACCATCCCTTTCCTGGAGGGTTTGGCTGAAGCGGCGACAGTGGATTTGGGTTCCATTCCTTCTGTTGCTACGACAAATTCTTCTCGAGAAGTGGATGACCTCGACGACTTCCAAGAGAAGGCTGTTTACGGGTCTCGAGTGGCCTCTAAACGCACTCGAGTAGAAAGTGACGTCGGAGAAGCTACCTCCAGGGACTCGGGCTCTTCAAGCACGGCCCAAGAAGATGGGTTGACGAACCCCATTCCTGTCGTTCCTCTTGCTTCGATGCGTCCACCCGCTACTCAGCAGTCAACTGTTCCTCCAGCCAAGAAAGTACGCTGAGTGTTTAGCTTGGGCTCCTTGGGCAGGTAATCTTCACACCATAGTCTTGTCTTATCAGCCAGATTCAGATAATTTTTAACCATTGCTGTTTTCAGGGCTCCTATTCCTCCCAGGGTCCCTACTCCCCCTCATGTGGAGGATCTTTCCACTGCTCCAATTCCTCCTGCCTCTTCGACTGCTATACCCACTCCTCCTACTCAAGGGAATATTGGTTTGAGTGTTGCCCCCGAAGCTAATGCTCCTGCAGCTTCGGGTTCCTTAGAAAGTGATGGAGGGATGATAACCCGGTAGGCTAACATCAAGATGTAACTCGGCCCAAAGGGCGCTGCGCAAGATCCTGCTTAGGGAAAGGGAGTTTCTAGAAGGCCCAAGAGTGTAGGCCCCGTAACCCGGTTTGTGGGTTCCGATAGGGAAACTTAGGGTTTGTAAGCAGTGTCCGGGTAGGACTCCGAGTATGCCTTGGATGGTAAGCCGGGGGGTCCGGATATGATATAAGCCGTCCCCTAGGGTTAGATAGGACACGATCACACGATCACACGATCACGCGATCACGAGATATTCGAGTATCCATTGTAACACGAGAGTTGAGATAATATATTCAGATCGGAGACTCGGCGACTTGATTGCCGGCTACCAGATCGTATATCACCATGGTTTCCCTTGAGCTAAACCCTCTCCCAAACACCAGAGTCGAATTGCCCCAAGATAAGTTACCCCCGGTAACGTCTGCCGTGATTATCCCACGACAGTTGGCGCCCACCGTGGGGCCTACGTCCAAGGGTGTTTACATCATGGGAGAAGCTCGGGAGAACATGAAGAACCTCGTCATCGGCGAGATCTACATCGACCCCGAAGGAGAGAAGATGGTGGACGATTTTGGCTGGGGGCCAGAGTCGGATCTGCTCGAATCCGGATCTATCATCACAATCGGCCGGGTCAACGTCTTCGTCGGCATGGTACGTACGTCCGGTTCAATCCCTGACGATTTTGGATTTGATTCTGTGTCAGGAGAGGCCACCCACGTTCAGTCGGACGGAGAAGAATCGGTCGGGACGGTGGATCCGATAGAAGAGCCCACCACGAAGAGGGAACAGCCGGAGGAGCCGGCATGGACCCCGCGTGGCCGGGTCATGAGAGAAGATGATACCGATTCTATCTTGCACCTGCTGGAGGACCGGTACGAGGAAGATAGTTGTGATGAGGAATATGAGTCTTCACCAAGCATTGCACGCCAGGTTGCGGTCTACACGGCCCCTGCAACCAATCTCAATCAGGGGAACGTGACTACGGCCGCGGTTGGAGCGGCGCAAGCATTGGCCCAGCAGCAAAATCCGGCTGACGGAAATCCGGTTCTGACCCGGGTTGACGGAGAGTCGGCTTCAGTCACCAGCCGAGCAGCGGATAGCGAGCTGCAGGCAAATATGTTCGGGTTCCTGGCCAACAGGACGCCAGGGGCGGGTCCTTCGAATCCACAACACCCGGCCCTGTTCAGTAACAATATGGTCTTGGACCCAATAGTGTTAGCTACTGTGATAACCCCGTAAAACGCCGCGGCGCGTGCCAGGGACTTGGAGGTAGCACGCCGCGCGCTGGAGCAACAAAGAAGGGATGTGGAAGCAGAAAAGCAAGGGGTAGCCACGCGCCAACGCGAACTGGACGCACTGGAGAACCGGCTCCTAGCTGAGACAAACAGGGTGCATCAAAGATACCAGACAAGATTACCGGCGATGGGTGGAGTCATAAACCCGAACGCACTATTCATCACACCCCAGGATCAGCCGATTCCGGCTGTGAATCAGGAAACTGTGCATCAGCCGGCAACCGGAGGAGGACAGCCGGCAAACGTGCAGGCCGGGTTACCCACATTGCAGAGTGGGGCCACTGTCGGCAACACAGCACCACCACCACCACCATCACGATTTCGTACGCCACCAGGTCACTTCAATAACCCCATGGATAATGTGTATGCCGCACCATTAGCATTGAATCAGATCCCCGTAAGAGAGTCACCCCATGCGGAGCAGACCCGGCGGGCGATCGATTTGCTGCGTACGGCAGTAGCTCAGCAGGTTAATTACCCGGATAATAGGAGTGGAATGCATGGAACACCTTATACCAGCCAGCAGCATGGCAATACCGGCAACATTCAAACAAGTTCAGCGCGGCGGAGGGCAGAGCAGCAGCAAATGTCGCCTCCTCCCCGCATTCAAGCAACACCAGCAGTATCAGCAGCACAAGCTATTGTGGATAGTTCCAGAGCCAGGCGAGCCGTGGCCGGGTCTGCGGTGCACGGACCAGCAGCAGCGCCACGTCCAGCCGTACCCCCCGCAGGATCGCATGTTTCCCGGGTGAGGCCAGTGCCGACTAATCTCGCTGGGCCCAAGTGTCTGTCGGATAACATCAGGGCTGAACCTTACCCGGATAAATTCAAAGAACCGGGTAAAGTAGTGAATTATGAGCCAACTATGGATCCAGAAACATGGTTGAGCAGTTATGAGATGGCTATGTCGATTCGCAACGCATCTGAAAATCTTCAAGCCAAGTTCATGTACTTAATGATGTCAGAAGGAGCAGCAAAGTTGTGGTTCAACAATTTACCTGAAGGATCTATTAAATCATGGAGTGAATTGAAAACTGCGTTTATCAAGCACTTTCACGGAACATGCAGGAAGTTGTTTACTATCGACGATCTAGAACGGTGTGTGCAAAAGAAGGGAGAGTCGCGGCGCAGCTGGGTGCGCCGGGTTATGGAGATACTGCAGTCATCTACAGATATTCAGCCAAAGGACGCGTTGCAAGCTATGGCCAAGACATGCAAGTATACGCCTTTAGTGCAGAAGTTAACTCGCATGAAATCTAGTCGGAATGCTTCAGAGGTTACGATGGGAGAGCTAATGGATGCATGCAACAAACATGCTGCTACGGATACCACGGAAGAGGATGTTGATGACAAGAAAGCAAAAGCAAATACGGGTAATAATGGAAGAACCGGCAATGGATCTACGCCGGGTAACCATGGAGGTAACAATGGGAACAACCAGAACAAGCGCCCGTTCGAGGGGAACTCCGAGTTTGTCGCCAGCACAGAAGCCGGGTCTTCGAGACCCAGAGCATAAGGAAATTTCAACGGAGGAAATCATAACGGAGGAAACTATCAAGGGCCACCAAGGCCGGGTAACAACTGGGATATCTTCAGAATGGCGTGCCCGAAACACAGCAGGAACGAAAGGCCGGCTAACCACTCATTGGAGCAGTGTGTGGATTTGCAGAGATGGAAGAACGAGGAAGTAAACAAGGCTATGCGAGGTGCAGGCCGGGGAGGAGGACCGGGTCCGGGTGGAAACCCGGGCAACGGCCCACCCCCAGCAGGCAACCCGTGAGCTGGAAATCCGGGTAATAACCAGGGAGGAGCTGGAGGTTTCCAAGCCAACCCAAGCAATTGGGCCAATACCACGTTCACACTACAGGAACTTCTAACAAGGATAGAAAGATACTAAAAAAAGCAGTAAACTCGGTCTCCTCGGCTGTCCCAAGATACCTGAGGTGGTCGGAGCAAGATGTAACATGGAGCAGAAGAGATCACCCGGAAAGGATAGAACACCCGGGAGTCCTAGCATTGGTGGTTGCACCACAGGTTAATGGTTACGAGCTGAAAAAGGTCTTAATGGACGGCGGAAGCAGCATCAACACCCTATATTGGGAAACTTTCTTACGCATGGGTCTCAAGGAGTCTCAGCTACAGAAAAGTTCAACAGTTTTTCACGGGATCGTGCCGGGTCACTCGGCGTGCCCTGAAGGAAAGATTACCTTGGAAGTTTCTTTTGGAGAATCAAAGGATAATTTCCGGGTGGAGTGGCTCACGTTCGAAGTGGTAAAATTGCGCAGCCCTTATCACGCGCTATTTGGGAGGCCGGCCTACGCCAAGTTCATGGCCAGGCCGTGTTACGTGTACCTACAGCTAAAAATCTCGGGTCCTAAGCAGACCATCACCATACATGGGAGCCGGGATATAGCGGCTGAGTGTGACGAAGGAGACGCGGCAATGGCGGAACAAGCATGTAGAAAGGAGGAGCTCAAGTATTATCGGTCTCAAGTAGACCCGGATGACAGAACAGCGTTAAAGAGGCCAAACACTAACGATGAGAGAGCAAAATTCAAAGCAGCACAAGATACCAAGATGGTGGCCTTTGTCGAGGGTGATCCCTCTAAGAAATTTGCTATAGGATCTAACTTGGACGATGAGCAGGAAAAAGAACTTGTGGAGTTTATTCGTTCAAATCAGGATGTGTTTGCTTGGATGCCTAGCGATATGCCGGGTATCCCCACAGAGTTGGCAGAGCACAGCTTGCATGTTGACCCCAAGTCCATGCCTGTGAAGCAGGGCCTGAGAAAAATGAATGAGGAAAGGAGAAGAGCTATAGGAGAAGAAATTGCTCGGCTGTTGACAGCCGACTTTATCATGGAAGTATTTCACCCGGATTGGTTGGCAAATCCGGTTCTCGTGATGAAAAAGACTAACGAGTGGAGGATGTGCATTGATTATACGAGTCTCAACAAGCATTGCCCAAAGGATCCGTTTGCCCTTCCGAGGATAGATCAGATCATAGACGCAGTGGCTGGAAGTGACCTATTATGTTTCCTGGATGCATATTCCGGGTATCACTAGATCAAGCTCAAGAAGGAGGACTGGGAGAAAACGTCGTTCATAACCCCTTTTGGGGCCTTTTGTTACAAGACCATGACTTTTGGATTGAAGAACGCTGGCGCAACTTATCAACGGTGCATTCAGAAGTGCTTTGAGGACCAAATCGGACGCAACGTTCATGCTTATGTGGATGATGTGGTGATCAAGACCAGGAAAGCGGAGACATTTATTGATGATCTGAAGGAAACATTCAAGAACCTGAGAAGATACCAGATGAAGCTTAACCCGACAAAATGTGTGTTTGGAGTTCCAGCAGGGAAGTTACTCGGCTTTATTGTTTCAGAGAGAGGGATTGAGGCAAATCCGGATAAAATCAAAGCTATCCAGAGTCTGAAAAAGCCGGAAAACCTGAAGCATGTTCAGAAGCTTACAGGGTGTGTAGCAGCGCTGAGCCGGTTTATATCAAGACTCGAAGAGAACGCAATACCCTTGTACCGGCTCTTGAGGAAATCCGACAAATTCGTTTGGGACCAAGAGGCGGACGAGGCGTTCGAAGCACTAAAGAAGCAGCTATCTAAGGCACCAGTCCTGGCAGCCCCGGGTCCTAAAGAGCCCATGTTACTGTACGTTGCAGACGGGCCCCGGGCGGTTAGCTCAGTGGTTGTTGTTGAGCGCAAGGAGGATGGGAAAGATCACCCGGTTCAGAGGCCGGTTTATTATGTCAGCGAGTTATTATCAGAAGCAAAGCAGCGCTACCCACATTGGCAGAAGCTGGTTTTCGGGGTCTTCATGGCCAGCCGGAAATTGAAGCCGTATTTTCAGGAACACCCCATAACAGTGGTTAGCTCAATACCGATGTCGGATATCATCAGAAACTCGGATGCAACAGGCAGAATAGCCAAGTGGGCGATCGAGATGGGAGATTATCACATCAACTACGAGCCCAGGTCAGCAATCAAATCTCAAGCTCTAGTTGACTTCATTAATGATTGGACTCACACAGGCATGCCCACAATGACTCCAAGTTCCGAGTCTTGGATAATGCACTTTGATGGTTCCAAGCAATACGAGGGATCAGGAGCTGGAGTGGTGCTCACATCACCCAAAGGAGACAAGTTGAGCTACGTGTTGCAGATTCACTTTGATTGTTCCAACAACATGGCCGAATATGAGGCATTATTGCATGGATTGAAGATAGCCAAGGAGATGAACATTAAGAGGATACAATGCTATGGAGATTCGGACCTTGTGGTACAGCAGGTCTCGGGAACTTGGGATAGAAAAGATGCAACTATGGCAGCATACCGCAGAGAGGTGGACAGGGTTGCCGGGTGTTTTTCCGGGTATGAGGTGGAGCATATAGATAGAAGAAAGAACGAGGCAGCATATGCACTCGCCAGACTCGGCTCGCGCAGAGAGCCGATTCCACCCAATGTTTTCCTGGACGAGCTATGGCGGCCATCAGTTAAAACCGAGTCTGAGGAAGAGGTGGCTAACCAAGACCCGGATTTGGAGCTCGTGGCCACAATACGCACTGTTCCCGAGTGGACAGAGCCCTTTCTGGCTTACCTATCACGGGGCGAGTTACCACAGCAAGAGGTACTAGCAAGGCAAATTCTGAGGCGAGCAAAAGGTTATTCCGTTATCAATGTGGAGTTATATAAAAGAAGTGCAGCAGGAGTCTTTCTATGCTGTGTAGCACCAGAAGAAGGCCGACAGATTCTGAAGAAGATCCATGAAGGTGATTGTGGGCATCATGCATCCACAAGGTCCCTTGTGGCCAAAGCATATAGGCACGGTTTCTTCTGGCTCACAGCCTTAGCAGACGCGGAACGCCTGGTGGCAAGGTGTGATGGATGTCAAAGGTATGCCCGCCAAATCCACGTGTCGGCTATGGAGTTGCAAACAATTCCTTTAACCTGGCCGTTTGCCGTTTGGGGTATGGACATGGTCGGCCCCTTTCACATGTCACCTTTCAAGAAGACACATCTCTTGGTGGCTATTGATAAATTTACCAAGTGGGTTGAAGTTATGCCGGTTACCAATTGTGAAGCGATTACGGCAGTCAAGTTCCTGAAAAGGATCATCTACCGGTTCGGGTATCCTCACAGTATAATAACGGACAATGGAACCAACATGTCCCTTGGCGAGATGGAGAAATTATGTGGTAACAATGGAATCCGGCTTGACATAGCTTCCGTAGCCCATCCACAAGCCAATGGACAAGTGGAGAGGGCAAATCAGGAGTTACTTCGTGGGTTAAAGCCACGGCTACGAGTCCCATGCATCAGAGCTGCTGGAGCATGGGTTGAGGAGTTACCTTCAGTGGTTTGGGGAATTAACACCACACCTAACAGATCTACTCAGATGACACCGTTTTTTATGGTTTACGGTGCAGAGGCGGTATTACCGAGTGATATTATCCATGACTCTCCTCGAGTGTCGGCTTACGTCGAGGTGGAGAACGAGAAGACCCGGCAGGACACCGTGGATATGTTAAAAGAACACAGGGAACAAGCTTTGGAGAGATCAGCCATATACCAGCAGGACCTGAGGAGATATCACAGCCGGAGAGTCAAAACCCGGGTCTTCCAGGAAGGAGACCTGGTTCTTCGCCTGGTACAGTCAAAGGAAGGAAAGCACAAGCTATCCCCACCATGGGAAGGACCGTTCATCATAAGCCGGAATCTACACAATGGATCGTATTACTTGATAGATGCAAGGGAAGAGTCGGCTACGGTTAATGACACCGCTCATACCACTTCATCTATGCAAGAAAGAGAAAGACCATGGAACGTAGCTCAGCTGCGTCCCTACTATACCTAGAATAGACTAGATTCGCAAGTGGAATTACACGATGTAACATGCAGCAGGTTTCAGACGCATGCTTTTCCTATCCAGGGTACCTAAGGGGACTGGAGGGTTTTTAATGAGGCGGCTTGCTGACCTAACTTTTCTCATATCAATAAAAGAGATGGTTAAACAATATATTGTCCTTTTTTGTGTATTTTTTATCAAGTTTTTTATATTTTTGTTGTGTTTTTTCTTCCAGGTAAGTATTATTTATTGTTCTTAGTATATTAGTTTCTCTAGTAAATTGCGTATATCTAGGTCTTGGGGGCTGATTGCTTGAATAGCACAGTTGCAAACTCAAAGACCCGGCCACGATGCCATTGAGTTATAAGGGCCGATTACTTGTAATAAGTACGGCTGCAAGCTTATAACCGGACAAAGGAGCCAAACTTTCTTGACTTTTCTTGCTTAACCTTGATGTGACTCGCACTAAGTGGCATGCTTTGCTAGCGTATGATTACAATCAGTCATGATGCCCAATGGGACTTGCCTGACCCTGTCTTCGTACAGCTGTAGCAACATTGATTATCCACGCGAAAGCCGGCTTATAGTAGAAGAAGGTCAAAAGGGTCATCTAAACCACAAGTTATGCAGAATACAAGGTTAATAGCCGGAAACTCAAAGTATATTAAGCATAACTTCAAAGCCTATGTGAAACAGCTCTAGGTTTTGGGCTTAGCAAAAATAATTTGTTCCTTTCGAAAGACCCAACACCCTAGACTCGGAATTTCGGGCCTTGGGGACTTGGGAATTTGAAAAAAGAAACAAATTCTCTAGCTATTCAGCTCAAAAACCCAAAAATCCGAGTCTTGGGGACTTGGGGGCTTAGGAAAAAAAAGTACGCTAGTCAAAACCCACGAGACCCGGAAACCGAGTCTCTCAAAAGGAACCATAGTAGAAAGTCGGAAAATCAGGAATAAAAAAAGCTCGAAGTTAAGAAATATCAAATTCACGCAAAGGCCAGAAGGGCCATGAAAGATATTGAGGTTTTAAAATGTATTACAAACCAGGATAGTAGTATCATAAAGTGCACATGCGCACTATCAAAAGAATAATTGTTTTAAAAAGGCCCATTGGCCGAATAAAGTGTTTGAGACGGTTGCAGATAAAAAGTTCACTCGGCCTCCTGGGTCGAGTCGTCCATCTTGCCCTTGCCCTTGGCAGCCGAGTCTTGGTCTTTGATTTGTTCTTCAGCAGTCTTTGCGGCAGCGGCACCCGGGTCAGCGGCAGTGCCGGCGCGTGCGGGAGGAGGAACAACCGGCGTGGAGGTAGTGGGCGCAATGTCGGTCTCGACCTTCTTCTTTGCGGCTTCCTCCCTCGCTTGAGCAGCCTCCGCCTTCCACCGTGCCAGCATGTCATATGGCTTTGGAAGATCCGACTTAATTGCCTTATCGTCAGCATCGTATGGTGGAACAATCGAGCTGACGTCCAGACTATCGGCAATAATACTGGCCGAGTGACAAACCTCCTTCTGGATCGCCTTGAAGTTTTTTGCTGAGAACCTGGAGCCGTCATGGTTGAACTCTGGAAACCCGCCTACGAGCTTTGCCGGCTCAAGTTTTGGAAAATACGCCTTAGCCAGTGCAAGCCCCCGGGTTACTCCAATCCGGCAGGACGAGCGTTTCCAGTGCTCGATCCACTCAGGAATGGTGGAGCACGCGTCAAGCAGTGTCTTCAAGCTACCATGTCCAACACCCGGCCACTTCAAAGCCTGAAGAATCCATTTGGTCCCGGCACAGAGCTGCCGGATTGTGCTCTTTATTGTCTTCAGCTTTGCGGTATCATCTTCATCCGGAGTTTCATCATCCGGCCCTGCAGAAAACAGAAATATCTTTAAGTAAGGAAATCCGACTGATTAGCAAAATGAGAATCCGGGTTACGGTTATTAAGTTAGGAATCGTTACCAGTTAAAGCGTGATACGTGTCGGCAATCTGAACAGAAAGCTTGGTCAATTCATCCTCTCTTTCTATACTTCCTTGCAAGTTTCCTTGTCCTCTTGGCATCAGCTTCAGCCGACTCACGCAGAGTCGTCTCCGCCTCGAGGAGCTTGGTGGCCTTCGCCAACGCTTTCTCAGAGTGGGTTACGAAGGCCTGCGTGGAAACACAAGGAAGGGTTAGCCATATAAAAGCAAACTATCAGTTGGATACACTATGAAAGTTCCAAGCAAATTATCAATAAGTTCACTCGGAACTTGGGGACTAGACAAATATATAGGCAATACTACTCGGATTTACCTCATGTTTGGCTATCAAGGCTTCTAGGACATTTTCTTCGTCAGCCCTCAAGGTGTGCAGGGCGTCGAGCATCTGGGTAAAGGTCATATCCTCGGGCTTGGTACCGGAAGAGCCGGCGGCCTGATCACTCGGAGGAAGAGTCTTCTCCGGCTTTGGGGTCGAGACCCGGGCTGCCTGGGTGTCAGGATTGGGAGTGCCCATCCTCGTGTCCAGGATCTCGACGTCGTCGTCCTCAGGTTCCTCAGATGGCTTGGGAGACCCGGCTTCCTGCCGGGCCGAGTCTGTCAGGGGGTCTTGTCCTTGGTTTTCTTCACCAGCACCGCCAGTTGCGGCGTCCATATCCTCGATCGGCCCTTCAGTCTCCCGGTTATCCGTATCCATGTTATCCGGGTCACTGATCAAGACCTGGGTGCTAAGGAAAGAAAAGAGAAGTGGTTAGTAGCAAAAAGTGAAGGGTATCAAAAGGACTAGTATATCGCTTAGCAGGAAATGTAACTTACCCGACATTCACCATGAAGTCTGGCGGAAGCTCGTTGCTAGACCCGGACGAGGCTGATAGAGATTGAGAAAGTGAGACTCGGATTTTTCCGCGTAAAGGGTGATTGGGAGAAGGATATCTTTTGAGTGAATCGAAAGGACAGGATTGGGAAGTACCGGCACGGCGAACTGGGGACGTGGGGATACCCGGATTGAGGGGATCCTCACCCGGGGAATTCCGGGTCACCCTACGCTTGGCTGGAGGCGGATCCTTCAAGTTTGGCGAGTTGGATAGTTGTTGGTTAGGTTCACGTATATTAGCAAAAGAATAGGGTTTGGAAGACATGGAGGAATAGGGAACCTTGAATACAACCCCTCGGGGTTTCCTCTTGGATCCAACCACCGTTTCCGGTTCAACCTCCTCCTCGTCGCTCACAGTTTCTTCCGGGTCTCCCTGGTCATCCTTGTCCTCCCTATCCTCCATCCCTGAGAAGCACAAATGCATAGTCGGAAAAAGAGAAAATATGGGAAAGCAAAGTGACGGAAGTTCAGATGATTGAAACCCGGATGATACCTTCATCGGTGTCGGCCGGCTCTTCTTCCTCTTCCGGGTTCCCGGAGTTGGGGGGGTCTCGATGTTCCAAAAAGCATTATCAGCCTGAGATAAAGGCATAAAAGTGAGAGTTAGTAGTTGTATCAAGTAAAAGTACAAGAGTAAGTGAATAAGTGTCGGAACTTACCGCTGGAGTCGGGTTATCTCGAGTATACGGCTCTAAGCCGGCTATATTCTTGATCACTTCCACCTTCTCAGTTAGGAAGCTTTTGATGATCTTGTTCGTGTCGCCAGCCGGATAGTTCCTCGAAGAGTATCGGAGTGCATCCGTGACATGCCCCGAGTACTCTCACATCAACTTAGGACGAATGGAGTTGGGCTGGATCCAGAACTTTACCCAAGTTTTTACTAGATTAAGCCCAAGGAGACCATGAGCGGAAAGGGCGGCTATCTTGGCTAAGTGGGGCTGGATGGACTCCCTGTCCGACTCAGAAGCGAATGCATTGAAAGTGTCGGACAAATCTAAGAGGCCCTCCGAGAAACCCGGCAATCTCTTTTCGCCGGGTGGGGAGGCGTCCCGGCAATAAAAGAAGGATTTTTGCCAATGTTTGACGTGGGAGTTTAAGCTAAGAGTCGGCATAGGTGAATTTTTCCGGCGTTGGATAGACACACCGCCGCAGGCCAAAAGGGCCCTGTCACCACTTTCGCGGCACGGTTTGCATTGGAACAGCTCTAGAAAGAGGGCAAGGTTTGGTGGGATGCACAGGTAAGACTCGCAAAGGACGATCAAGTGAGTTATATTCAACATAGAGTTAGTCCCTATGTCGAATACTCGGAGGCCGTAGTGGCTAAGGAGCTCACGAAAAAAAGAGTGACCCGGGGGACGAAATCCTCGGATCACGTGCTCCACAAAGCATATTACCTCATTCGGATTGAGGGTAGGCCGGGTCTCGTCGCCCGGTACTCTCCAAAGGATATCCTCCTGAGATGGAAGGACGCCAGACTCGGCAAACTTCTCTAGCTTCGCCTTGGTCACGGTAGATCGTGCCCAGTTGGCAGAGATGGACTGAGTTGACTTTGGTTTTGCCGGTTGTTTCCCCTTGTTCTTGGGAGCCATTTGTTCGGTCTTCAAAACACAAGGCAAGAGTGCAGAACATGAGTAACTAAGACCCGGAAATTACGGGTTATCCGAGTGTCAACGAGCAGCTACAGAGATTACAGGTTGTCCGAATATCAGTGAGCAATTGTGAAAAAGGGTTGGCTATCTGGTTACCTAGAGAGTAAATGAGAAATCCGGAAATAGTGGATTATCCGGGTATCAAAGAACGACTACGGAAAATCTTGACAGACTACACCTAGATTGGAAACTTTGCAGAGAAATTTGCGCGGCTGCGAGTGACAGGAGAGTGTTATTGGATCTACCATTGAGCAATTAGACAAGCAAGAGTAGAGTTGATCAATCTAAATCGGTACGGAACAAGAAGATGACCTAAGGGCGGACCTAGATCCAATCTGGTTCGAGCAAAAAGCTTGAAGGCGAGATTCATGGAGGGAAGCTTACCGGTGATGTCCGGAGGAGGTTGCGGCGGTGGCAAATGACGCAGCCGCGGTGGCCTGCGGGATCTCCCGGCGGGCAGCTCGAGGGCGCGGCGGCGGAGGCTGACGGCGGCGCGGCGCGGATCGTGGACGAGCGCAGCTGGCGGCGGCTCGATTCCGGCGGCGCGTCCAGGGTCTCCGTGGTGGCGCGACGGCGAGCTCGAGTGAGGGAGCACCGGAGGCGAAAGAGGTGAAGAGGAAATGGAGCGTTGGGTTAGGTTACCTCCCAGGGCGCCTATTTATAGGAGCGGGAGGAGTTGCCTAGGTTAGATGAGCGGGAGCCCCAAAATTTCAGGAGATGGGATACCCGCCCGGATTTCCTGGAATAGGCATTAAAATACCCGTGCGCGATATCCGGAAAGGATCAGAAGCAAATCCCTTCCGTGATATTCGGACTGGCCAGTGAACAAAGTGAGCCGGGTCTTCTGCGTTTTCTTCGGAGCATTGACCCGGGAAAATAAAGATGGACTCAGGGAGAACCGGGTTATTATATGGACCACCAGTGGAGTTAGGCCTAGCTGTTTATCAAAGCAACCTAACCCGGTCTCTATGAACTTGTATGTTTGTTATTTTGCAGGGAATAGCATGCGCTTCGAGGACGATCCCGTGAAGCCCAAGCTATTCTGGGGACTACTGATGGAGGGATGATAACCCGGTAGGCTAACATTAAGGTGTAACTCGGCCCAAAGGGCGCTGCGCAAGATCCGGCTTAGGGAAAGGGAGTTTCTAGAAGGCCCAAGAGTGTAGGCCCCGTAACCCGGTTTGTGGGTTCCGATAGGGAAACTTAGGGTTTGTAAGCAGTGTCCGGGTAGGACTCCGAGTATGCCTTGGATGGTAAGCCGGGGGGTCCGGATATGATATAAGCCGGCCCCTAGGGTTAGATAGGACACGATCACACGATCACACGATCACACGATCACGCGATCACGAGATATTCGAGTATCCATTGTAACACGAGAGTTGAGATAATATATTCAGATCGGAGACTCGGATACTTGATTGCCGGCTACCAGATCGTATATCACCATGGTTTCCCTTGAGCTAAACCCTCTCCCAAACACCAGAGTCGAATTGCCCCAAGATAAGTTAGCCCCGGTAACGTCTGCCGTGATTATCCCACGACAGAAAGGACTCGAGACAAAGGAGTCGTGGAAGAAGATGCTCACAGGCACTCAACTGTTCCTGAAATAGAAGAGAGGCCTGTAGGCCCGGAGGCTTGGATGGCAGATCTGACGGGAGCTGATGTTTTGGCTTCTGAATTCCAGGTTAGAAACCATGCGAACTTTTTCTTTTTTATTTTCTTTCTTGCTTGTTCTCTATCGAGTGCGCGATCAACACTCCCGATGGGAGTAGTCCCCCGAGTCTAGGTTGGGCTGCTTGCAGGCGAGCATAGACTCGAATATCTGACTTGATTGTTGAATTTTGTGTTACTCTAGCTTTTCGTGGCGAGTATGAAGGATCTGAGCACTTGCTTCATCGGTATTAGGAGGAAAAGGGATTCTGTCTTGGCCAACCTTGCCAAAACAAAAGGTAAAAATGTACTTCGATGAATTTTTGTCATCCTTTTTTCTTACTCGCATACTTAGTTGAATCTTTTTGCTTATCCTTAGAACTCTTGGCTTCGACTACTGCTAAGAAGAAGTCTGCTAGGACTCGAGTGAAAGAACTCGAAGCACAGAATGCTGCTTTGAAGCTGGAGGTCACCTCTGCTCAAAAGGAGTCTGAAGTTGCCCTTAATAAAGTTGAGGAGTCGAAGGAGAAAGAGATGGAGGCCAACAAGTAGTTCTCTAATTTAGAAGAGTCTCTTGTTACTCTATTCCACTCCTTGACTTATAGTTTGACATGTACTTGTCTTTTCCCTTGTCTTATAGTGAGTTTCTCCTAATATTCTATAGTTTTTGACTGATGGTTCCCTCATGTTGCTGCAGCTGCAGTTGGGAGTCCTCCTTCCCTATCTCGCCGACTGCGAGAGGGTCCATTGTTGGACGCTGTAACTTCCTCTGAGGAGCAAGTAGAGAAGGCCAGGAGTTTGCTAGAAAAGCTCTGGGGAGTACTCGTGTCCTTTCACGAGTGCTTATTCCTAAAGGAATAAGTTCCCGCTACACTGGATGCGCTATTAGATGTATTCCATAACACTAGTGTCTTGACTGATTTCAGTCGGGAGCAGACTTTATCGGGTGCGGAAACGGTGCTCACACTCGCCCGTGCTCACGGTATTCAAGGGGAATTTGAAGCTGCACTGAGCGGGCCTCCATTAGACTTAGATGGGCGAGAGGTAGACCTCAACCCTTTCACCTTGGAGTCTGTTAGGCTAGCTGATGTTCTTCTCAAAATGCTTGAAGTGCGAGTCAAAGCTGCTAAAGTTGTTGAAGCTGTTGAAGCTACTAGGGACGCTCAAGGAGCATCTACTTAGTTTTTTAGTATTGTTTAGTAACAGTAGCAGTGACTTAATGCAGTGAATCTGCACAATCGTTTGTAATGAAGCTTCTGCACTATTTTTGCTTTTTTTGAAATGTATCAGAAGTGTTCCCTTGGTCTGTTTCTAGTACCAATTTTTTTTCTTTGTACTCGTGCCTTCTCCCGATGGGAGTAGCCCCCGAGTATGAGGCGAGATGCTTCTGCCGAGTACTCGAGTAAAATAGCAATCGAGTATATCTTTCTTGTTTTCGTAGGCGCATGAGACTTCTAGTTCTGCGCATCTTTCGACTTCTATTCTTTCAACTTCTTCCCCCTCTAATTTAGTGCAATTACTAAGAGCCAAGATTTTAATCAAGGAGGAGGAAGTAAAAGCTTTGAAGACTCAGCTTGATGCTATAAAGGAAAAGGAACAAACTGCAGCCGGTCATGAAGACTTCCTCTTGCCCGAATTAGCAGCTATAACAACTGATTTAGCATGTAAGCTTTCGAGTATCCATTTTATGCTTTGTCCTAATTTAGTTGTTGCTGAGCTGGTGATAATGGCTCTGTCTGCAGGTGTCCAAGAATATACCATTGAGGAGACTCGATATATCGAAAAAGAGTGGTCAAAGCTTTCTGCATATAGTTCATCCTCTTTCTGGGCTATTCCGGAAAAATCTCGATTGCTTCTGACTTTGAGAACTCGAGCTCAACAAGTTGGTGCAGTAATTGGGTCCTGTCATGCAGCATTCTGCAATATTTATGGGGCCCTCTTTCCACTCAACAGGCTACCCAAAGGATTATTTAGTCTGATGTGAAAATTCAGTAGCTTTGACCATGTGAAGGCATTAGTTTGTCGCCAATTAGTCGGTGGAGCAAAAGTTGCCTTGGTTGTTGCCAAGACCAACTACCCGCACATGAATCTGCTGAAGATTGGTAGGGGTCCTCATGCACCACGTGGTCGCCATCGTGTAAACATGACTCCGCGATATGAGGCAGCGACTCCTGCTGCAGTTGCGCTGATGTGAGGAGACTGATATTCAGCTGCAAGGTGGTTTTACCCCCACAATTGTAGATGTGGTTATTTGTATCGTGGTTGTAAATCACTCTGTAATTGTGTGCTTCAATAAAAGAATCAATGTTTCTGATTGAGTATGCTTTTTCGTATTTCTTTGTACTGCACTTATGATTATTACTCCGAAATTTCTGTTCGGGTTCCTTGGTCCATTACACTTAAGTATTTTAGCTGCGATTGCGCTTATAACTTAGTCCAAGTTTTTCTTATGGATTGTCGGATGCGCGATCAGTGCTCCCGATGGGAGTAGCCTCCGAGGTTGGGTTTGTCTGCTTGCAGGCGAGCGTAGACTCAAGTTTTTAATATTTTGATGCGCGGCCTCCGAGTATATCGAGTGCGACTATGGCTGGGAGTTACCCTAATATTTTCTATCTTAAACTTTTTGCTACGCAGCCCTCGAGTATGTCGAGTTGCGACTACGATTGAGAGTTACCCCAAGATATTCTGTCTTAAACGTTTTGTTGCGCAGCCTCCGAGTATGTCGAGTGCGACTATGACTGGGACTTACCCCAAGATTTTCTGTCTTAAACTTTTTGTTGTGCAGGCCGAGTGTAGCAGTACTTCGTAGCTTTTTACTCGAGTGATGCTGCGACTAACTTCGTAATTATAACTGTAAAACAGACAAGCTAAAATTCCTCGGTGTAGAGGGGTAATATTGATTTGTTCGATGGGGGTGCATAAATGGCTAAGATGGCCTTATTCTAAATTGTACTGGATAATAAATTTTTATGCATAAAAGAGACGTAGCTGCGAGACATTCCACGGGTTCTTGTAGAAATTCCCTGTCCTCTTGTCCTTAAGCTTGTATGCGTCGTTCCTGAGTACTTCTTCTATGACGTTTGGTCCTATCCATGGGGTTCCTGCTGCATTCCAATCGAATGTGAGATTTTGTTGAACTCAATATCACAGATGTCTGACTTTTTGTAGTTTCCCCGCACTGTGATTACTCCCTTAGGTCCTGGCATTTTAATCAGCATGTACGCATAGTGGGGTACTTCCATGAACCTCACAAACATTATTCTTCCAAGTATTGCATTGTATTGTGATGGCCAGTCGAGTACTTCAAAGTAGAGCTTTTCTTTCCTGTAGTTGCTACGTTCCCCAAAGATTACCTCGAATATTATTGTACCCAAGGGTTTTACTGCTTTTCTTGGTACGATCCCATGGAACGTGTTTTCCGGGTGCTTTAGATTGCTTATTGGTATATTCATATCCTTCAGAGTTTATGCATAGATGATGTTGATTCCACTTCCTCTGTCCATAAATACTAGACTTAGATCATAGCCTCCAATTTGTGCCTAAAGTACCAATGTTGCCTTTCCTGGGAAAGGGACTCAAAGCGGATGATTAGCTCTAGAAAAGGTGATGCTCTCGTCGGACCAGTCCAAGAACTCGGGTGTGCAGGGGATGAAATTTCCGCTATATTCACCTACCTGGTTTTGATCTTTTGGCTTCGTTTGGATGGAGCGCCTTTCTGAATTATGTAAATTTTCCCTTTAGGTTCCGGGTAACCCACTCTATAATGCTGATGCATTGTTGTAGCTTGTTGTGCTCTGGGTACTCCTTGCGCTGGAAGTTGTGGCTGAGGTTAGACGTCTGCCGGTCCTAGAGGAGGTGGTGGCGCCTGATGACCCATAAGTATAGAGGGTGTATCGTAGTACTTTCGACAAATAAGAGTGTCGAACCCAACGAGGAGCAGAAGATGCTGACAAGCAGGTTGGATAGAGGATTCACTGTAAACACTAGCAAACGGGTTTTTGGTGGTTTTTGATATAGCAGATAAATAAAATGCGAGTAAATAAAATACAGTAAATATAATTGCAGCGAGTGGCCCAATCCTTTTGAGAGCAAAATACAAGCCGGTTGTTCTACTTATGATTACCGAACGTTCTCGAGGACAACTGGGAATTTCGTCAAGTGCTTTCGCTTCATACAGTTGATTAATATTTATTGTTTTTATAGGTGTTGTGTGGGTGAACCTATGCTAATGCACCGCCCAACTAGGACTAATACATACATGTGATTATACCCCTCGTAAGTATCCGCAAATACAAGAAAATAATTAATATAAATCTAACCACAACCTTAAAACTCTGGAATCCTACACTCCCTTGTGCATCGGTTTCCTAACGGGGGTTTAGGTTTCTGTCAATCGGGCAACCCCACAATTAGTATACAAATACACAATGCATCCTCCTAGGCCCATAAAGGTGAAGTATCATGTAGTCGACGCTCACATGACAACACTAGAAGAATAACACCACAACTTAAATATCACACCACTAGATATTACTTCAACATAATTCCACTACTAACATCTTGACTTCTCCCATGTCCTCAAGAACTAAACGAACTACTCACAAGAAATCATATGGATCATGATCAGAGATGATATAATGATGAATAACAATCTGGTCATAAAGTGTAAACACCGATAAATCTCACAAGAATCAACTACTAACAAGTAATCCACACCGGGAGAGAGATCTAGTGAACAACACCGGTATAGAACCCTAATCGTTACAGAGGGATAGATATGGATGGTGAGGGTGATGGTGATGGTGATGATGATGATGGCAATGACAATCTTCATGATGCCTAGAGCGATGACGACGGCGATGGCGATGATTTCCCCTCTCCGGGGAGGAATTTCCCCAGCAGATTTCTCCCTGTCGGAGAGCTTTTCTCTCTTTGTTGTTTTCCGCCCTGAGGAGGCGGCGGAATATTTCCTTGATGGTTCTCTGAAGCTTACGGTTCTCGGGAGTTCAAGTACGCGAAAGGAGGCGGCCCGAGGTGGGCCAGGGTGGCCACACCTCCCCTAGGCGTGACCAAGGGGGGCCGCGCCCATGCATGATGTGGCCCCCGTATGGCCCCCCTCCGGGTCTCCTCGTGGCTAGCTCCCTCTTCTGGACTTCTAAGACATCCTCGATGCCCCCTTCTTCTTTTGATCTTCTGAAATAGGGTATCTTGATGGTGCGTTTTCCATCAAATTTCTGGTTCTGGTGTTTATTCTCCAAAAATTATGAAACATGCAAAATAATATGAAATAACATAAGTAATGCATCATAAGATGAAATATATCGAAGAATAACAGAAAACTACAATATAAAATAGTGATGCAAAATGGACATATCAACTCCCCCCAAGCTTAGACCTCGCTTGTCCCCAAGCGAAACTGAACTCAGTAAACATGACCACATGTTTATGGAGTTAGGTGTCGATAAATAAAATACGGACAAGAAGCATCACATCTATCAATGCACAAGTCATTTTAGACATCAACTTCCTCTCATATAATTAAACTTAAAACAAGTAGAGGAAATAACAATAAAGGTTCAAAAGGAAATCATAATTGGTGAGGGAAAACTTTGTTATTGATCAAAGAACAATTAACATAGTACTTATTTTTCGACCAGAGTCTTTATATTAGAGCTTATATTGCAGAGTTTGTCATGCTCAATCATAACAGTCTCTTTGCAGTCATTGATAACTTTCAAAGTGGTATTCAATCAGATAAAAAACATTTGTACTAAACAAGGAAGAATAAAGGACATGATTGAGTAAATCAACATATAGATGGATGGATCACGACAACTCAAATGCTTGCTTAAGACAAAAAGGAGTAGGTTTACTAACTCAACATAAAGGTAAAAGATAGGCCCTTCGTAGAGGGGAGCAGGGATTAACTCATGTGCTAGAGCTTTTCATTTGATAAATAGAGGTGTTGAAAACAATTTTGAGAGTGGTGTACTACACAAGAGCGACTCCCATTGAACGACGCAACTGGTATAGAAGGTCATCCCTCTTTCTCCTCTGTTTACACAATTATGGTTTGACTGATAAATCGGGGGGGGGGGGAATAGTGAAGAGAATTTGTATTATTAAGTTTGGGGCTGGGCACCCCGCTGCCAGCTCTTCTATCATTTGGATAAGCAGATGAAGCCACTAGTCTAGGTGTGTAAAGTCCAATCAACAAGTGAGATAAAGATTCTCTATTTGCGTCCTCATGAGCTAAAACAGGGGCACGAAACATGTGTAATTTTGAAGGTTTAAAGGTAGCACGAAAGCAATTTACTTGGAGTGGCGGTTAAATACCACATATAGGTAGCTATGGTGGACACAAATGGCATGGTTTTGGGGCTCAAGGTTTGGATGCACGAGAAGCATTCCCGCTCAGTACATGTTTTTAGGCTAGCAAGGCTGGGTAGCAAGCATAAGAGTTGAGGGGAAACAAACAAATATACATATGATAAAACCAATCATGCAATCTTCCTTGGAGGTACAAACAATCTTACTTGAGAATACTAAGCTTATGAGCCAACAAGAAATAAAGGTCATGGAATAATATATCTACATGCAACTCCCTCTTTTCTACTTAAGTCTCAACGTATTGTTGATACTGACCAATGCTAAGTTTGCCAAAATCAACTAGATTAACTTGATGCTCCAATATTGATACCAATACTAATAGAAAGATCAACCATATAACAAAAATTGCAAACTAAAATAAAGTGTAGAAAGTAAATGATGAAACTTCTCATTAATATTCCATTACGGCAACTCAAACCAAGGGATACTTCCATACTGCAAACCATCCTATATGATAACTTCTCTACTCATGATATGACTCTACTAAAAGGTAAAAAGGTGAAAGATAAAGGTGTGATACCGCGACACTCCCCAATCTTGGAACAAGCCAAGGGGATGCAAATACCAATGACGAATTATTTCTTTGGTGGTGGTGGTGAATCCTTCTCAATAATCTTATCAACTGACTCCTTCAAATCATCAATCACATCAATGAGCCTGCGTATTAGCCCTGTATTGTTCTAAATATGGTTCTGGAACTTGTCCAACGGTGAATCCCAGCTCTTGTAATTATTCCCCCACACTATATCATATCGGGGGCTTTCCTCACCTGCACGGTTAGAACGATCCATATCCCAGCGAGAAGGAAACTTTGCCTCGAGTACCCTCATAGATTGATACCCATGAATTAAGGTATGGAAAGGTTTCTTAATGCCTGAAAGTGGTGTCTATAAAGCTAAGCAGTGACATGGGGCCTTCCCTCCAGTGCTCATCCTTGCCGTTTGCTTGGAAGGTTTTGCAACCACTCTAATGCTTGCGACGGTGGCGCGTGGGTGCACTCGCGGGTTTTCTTCTACATCTCCTTCAGCTCCACTCTCGATCTCCTCCTCTGGTTCCCGGTCTTGGAGATCATCTTTCATCTGTCCCTTGCCCTTGTTGTTGTTGGCGGAGACCATGGTGCTTCTAAAACTGAAAACAGATCCTGGCAGAAACAGGTCAAAACAGAAACATGACGAGAAAACGATATGCGGAACTCGGGGGGTCCGGGGGATTAAATAGCAGAAACATACGTAACGAAAGGAAGGTGAAGTGCGAAAACGGGTCGGAGAGGGGCTCCGGGGCGCCCACACCATAGCCAGGTGCAGCCAGGGGTGGGCCCGCGCCCAGGCATGGTGTGGTGCCCTCGGGCACCGTCTCCTACCCCTCTTCGGCTCAATATTTTCATATTTTCCATATATGAATAAAATAAAAGTTGGAAAGCGATACGCGAACTTTTTCTTAACAGAACTATTACCTATTCGAAAACGGACCCTGCAGATTCTAGAATCTTCCCTCTAATAAACTTCTCCGGAGTCATTACTTGAATAATATCAACATCTTCATCATAAGAATCCCCGGAAATATAATGTTTGAGTCTTTGCCCATTTACCACTTGTTTAGTGTTATCTTTGAGGGAAGAAATATTGATTGCACCCGAACGATACACTTCTACAATAACATAAGGTCCTTCCCATCTTGAGAGTAATTTTCCTACAAAAAATCTGAGACGAGACCTATACAATAGAACTTTCTCACCAACATGAAACTCTCTTTTGAGAATTCTCCTATCATGTCATTGTTTAACTTTTTCTTTAAAGAGTCTAGCATTTTCATAAGCTTCACATCTCCATTAATCTAGAGAATTCAAATCAAGCATTCTTTTCTTACCAGCAAGCTTAAAATCTTTGTTAAGTTCTTTCACTTCCCAATAAGCTTTGTGTTCTAATTCTAAAGGCACGTAACAAGCTTTTCCATAAAGCATTTTGTAAGGAGACATACCCATAGGATTTTTATAATCAGTTCTATAATCCCATAAAGCATCATTCAACTTATCAGAACAATTTTTCCTAGATTTATTAATTGCCTTTTGCAAGATAGATTTAATTTCTCGATTTGATAATTCTACCCTCCCACTGGTTTGAGGATGATAAGCTGATGCAATTCTATGATTAACATCATATTTAGCAAGGGTTTTTCTAAAACCACCATGAATAAAGTGAGAACCTCCATCAGTCATAAGATATATAGGCACACCAAACCTAGGGAAAATAACATCTTTAAGCATTTTTAAAGAGGTCTCACCATCAACACTTTTTGTAGCTATAGCTTCTACCCCATTTAGTGACATAATCAACAGCAACAAGAATATGAGTGTAACCATTCGAAGGAGGAAACGACCCCATAAAGTCAAATACCCAACAATCAAAAGGTTCAATAACAAGAGAGTAACTCATAGGCATTTCATTACGTATAGAAATATTACCAACTCTTTGACATTCATCACAAGATAAAACAAATTCACGTTCATCTTTAAAGAGAGTAGGCCAATACAAACCTGATTGTAGAACCTTCTGTGCGGTTCTATCTCCAGCGTGATGTCCTCCATAAGCACTACCATGACACTTTCTCAATATTTCATGTTGTTCATGATCTGGAACACATCTTCTCATAATACCATCTACTCCTTCTTTATATAAGTGTGGTTCATCCCAAAAATAATGCCTCAAATCATAAAAGAATTTTCTTCTTTGTTATGCTCTAAATGTTGGAGGCAAATACTTGGAAACAATAAAGTTAGCATAATCTATATACTGTGGACTATCCTGGGAGTTTACCTTTATTGCAGCCAACTGTTCATTTGGAAAACTAAGATTAACAGGAATAGGGTCATAAGCAATGTTTTCCAATCTAGACAAGTTATCAACAACATGATTTTTAGCACCCTTCCTATCCACAATATGTAAAGCAAACTCTTGTAAAAGCATCACCCATCTAATAAGCCTAGGCTTAGCATCTTTCTTTTCCATAAGGTATCTAATAGCAGCATGATCAGTGTGAATAGTAACTTTTGAATCAACAATATAAGGTCTAAACTTATCACAAGCAAAAACTACGACTAACAACTATTTTTCAGTAGTAGCATAATTCTTTTGAGCAGCATCAAGAGTCTTACTAGCATAATGAATAACATTCAATTTCTTATCTACCCGCTGTCCAAGAACAGCACCTACAGCAAAATCCCTAGCATCACACATAATTTCAAAAGTTAAATTCCAATCAGGTGGTTGAACAATAGGAGCAGTAGTTAAAGACTTCTTTAAAGTTTCAAAAGCTTCCTTACAATCATCATCAAAAACAAAAGGTATGTCTTTTTGAAGAAGATTAGTAAGAGGATTTGATATTTTAGAGAAATCTTTAATAAACCTCCTATAAAAACTAGCATGAGCAAGAACACTACGAATACCTTTAACATCCCTAGGAGAGGGCATTTTCTCTATTACTTCTACTTTAGCTCTATCAACTTCAATACCTCTTTCAGAAATTTTATGCCCAAGAACAATTCCTTCATTCACCATAAAGTGGTATTTCTCCCAATTATGAACAAGATTAGTTTCCTCACATCTCTACAAAAATTTATCAAGGTTGTGCGAGCAGTTATCAAAAGAAGTTCCATAGACGGAGAAATCGTCCATGAATACTTGTGATGACCCAACACACCACTGCATGTGTAGTGTGCAAGTCGATGACATAATACTCACAGAAGGACTTATCCGTGAATATTACATCCCTCGGAGTAGTACAACAGAAACATAGCAGGTCCAGGCAAAACTATAGGATACAAACTTCATTACAAAATCTTGAGAATCTCTTTGATGAATCAAGAAGATCTCCTGCAAAAGAAACATCAGAAGAAGCAATTCGAAAATCCAAGCTGGAGAATTATTCTAGCTCAGAATTAATCTACTACGGCTGATGTCAGCCCTAATCTATGGCTTAAAATAACTAACTCCAAGAATGGACTCCACCTACACCTTGATAGATTCTCCTCCATCAGCGTTGTTGATGACGATGCTTCACTAAGATGACTTTCAGCAGGCTTCAACTCTAAGCAGGGGGTCAAACGGGAACGAATGATTAACGAGCGTTACTCGGCAAGTTCATGATATACAGAAGGTAGTTTGATGCACTAACTACATCTTTAGACTCGAAAGAGTCATAAGCTAATGCAAGGTTTTGTAAAACTTTCTTCAAGAGGTTGCTTTTACTTCTGAAAACTATGCCCGCCAGACCATCACAGGACTAGAACTTCATGGAGTTGCCTTTCCTGTAGCGTTCGCAGCTCCTTCCCGGAACATGGGGTAACATGCCGCATCGTTTTACACTCTGCAGAGGTGCTTTATTTTACCCATGGGCGACCAAGACCATGTTGCACAACCAGGCTTGAGATCCTGCCCACTCACACTCAGGTGTGGGGCCCGGTTGTTGGTCCAAGCCAAACCGTTCTTCTCCGCACAACGCATGCCCACCCATTTCCGCCAGCAGGTTGAACGCCTGATTCCACCCCTCACGATGGAGATCTACGCGCCCCTGGCAGACACTCATAGACCCCAGAGTCCGTGGGACGTAAGGGCTCCCACCCATGTGCATGTAGTCCCGCAGAAACTACATTGTACGTCTCTGGCAGCCCGTTGACATGCGAACGAGAGACGATCACAGCTGACTTACTTCCCCCATAGAAGACCCATGGTCAACGCGGTATTTACGGCGCACCGAGTTCTGACGGCATTTGTGATTAGTTCCTAGGTAATACGTTCCCATGCAGATGGAACCTTCCTTTGACCTATTCATCTTACCATGGTCCCATCCGCCCACCAAATAGAACACTACCACTCGGGTAGTCATTCAATTAGTCATATTATTATAAAAATAGGATCATGCTTTCTTTTGAGCATAGGTGCTAATACGATAGGGTTTTTGCAAATAGTTCGTTATGAAATACTGCAAAAGATATGAGCAAGTGATGAACTTGCCTGGGATTGAAAAGCAATAATAATCCAGGTCTTCGGGTTCGAGGGTCTCGTAGAAAATCCCAACATATGAAAGATAGCAAAGTAGTCCCGATAAAGACTACAGAAAACACTGGCAAGGATGATACATGCATAGTAATGAGATGCATCGTGAAATACCCTGGAAAATACCCCAGCGTACAAATGTAAGCCACGTTTGATACGATATCTTAATCACACAGAATTTTAGGTGAAATGTTTCATTACTTGGGTGATGTGGTTATTACTTCTTTTAGACTTACATGTGTTGCATTTTTTACTTAGCAAACAATTGTTATCATGTTTAGGTTATAAATTGTTATCAAATGATTAAACGAGAAAACAATATCAAATGGAAATCAACTATTAAAAAGGATAATAAAGATGTTTGATTTTATGTTCAAAAGTGTAGGGCTAATGACATCAAGTTTGTTTGAAAATGAGGAACTAATACAACTAACTCTATCATCACATACTTTCTAATGACTATGTGATGATAGGTTTGGTAGGTGTGAAAACATGAGAGTTTATTATTATTAAGGAAAATACTTTGTGGTAATTGTTTCAGGTTATAATGGAATATTTCAGAATTCAATTTTTACCTTTGGAAACAAATTAACAAGTTGAAAAAATGTTTTATGCTTGACATATTTGAATTGGAAATGCTTTTCTCTTAAATTTGGCATAACATTTTATGTTTTCTGAAAATATTTGAATAAGTTATTATTTTATTATTATTAAATGACTTAAATGATTAGGCAAAACATTGCACACATAAAAACTTGGTCAAATGAGGATATAACTTGTATTTTTTGATTTTATGAATTATTTGTCATGGGTGGATTGCATTTGTCATGGGGAGCATTTTGGTATATAACTTGTATTTTTTGATTTTATGAATTATTTATTATTTTTCTCAATTTTAATGATTTAATTTTATTAAAGAAAATATTAGATTTTAAATTTTATTAAACATTTTTGGAAAGTTGATAAACATTTATATTATATTTTTTAAAACATTTCTATATTTTATTTGTATTTTTCTGATTATTGGATTGAAAGTTACTAAGTTATCAAATTTAGTTATTTTTCTGCTATTTTAAATTGACAGGTGGGTCCCACCTGTCATATTCGTTTTAAATAAAAAATTAAAATAAAAAGAAAAAGAAAAAAAATTCATGACGTCATAATGACGTCATAACAGTGTCATCAGAATTTGGGGATTTTTACTGTGGTTTAGCAATCCATCGATCGAGTGCAAATTGGCCCGATTCAATGGGTCCTGGAGCTAGAGGAGAACAAGAGGAAGCTTTGGGTGGTGGCGGAATGACCTTATGGTCATCGGAGACCCGCCGGCGACGAGGTTTGCGACGGCCGGCGACGGCACTCGATGAACTCTATGCGAATAACCCGATTTTGGTGAATGAAAGGCACCACGAGGTGCGTGATCTCACCAGGAACTCGAGGATGAGGTCGGGGAGGCGAGGGCTCGCCGGAATCGACCGCGGCTTCCGGCGGCCGGTGGTGAAGAAGACGGCCCGATTCGACCTTCTGCGGTCTTCCCAGCAAACGAGACTCACAGGGGAGATAGAGGGCGTCGAGAGGAAGCTCGTGGTGGTCTCAGGTCCTCCAGGGATGGCCGGAATCGCCGACGGTGACCCGCGGCCATGGAACTAGGGTTTCGGGTTTTTGGGGTTCTCCACACAGAGAGAGAGAGGAAAGCGAGTGAGAGAGGAGGTAGAGGAGAGGATCACGGCAGCTTCTGCTCTTATTCGCATGCACGGCGGCTGGCAAGACGTGGCAGAGCCGGCGTCGACACGGCGACCTTCTCCTCTGCCTTCTGGCAGAGGAAGAAGAAAAAGAAAGAAAAAGGAGATTTTCAATAACCCCCTAAGGTTTCTACTTTTTACAACTAGGTCCTTATGTCCTTAAAACTGAGAAGAAACATACGTTTTTAGGGCGTTTTTGTGAAGATAAAAATTATTAAAAATCATATTTGAATTCCTTATCAAATTTCACATCTCACCATGTTTCGTTTTGGTGAATTTGAAGAATATTTGTATTTTTTATTTAGGGTGCTAGATTAAGTGATTTTTGTTATTTCTCTCCATTTAATTTATTAAATGGCTTTAAAATTTATTTTTAGGCATGAATATCATATTTACACAACACACATATGGTTCACCAAGTGATGTGTTCTAATTGGACCATTTTAGATCCAAATTCTTTTAGGGAAATAATTTGGTAGCATGACTTGGTGTTGTTTCTGTGTATTGAAATGAAAATCACTTAATAGAGAACTGTATTCCATGACATACCAAATGACTTTAATGGGTGAAGGGACTTGTTTTTCTTTTTACAACTTTGTTATTCTCCTAACTGAAACTCTTAGCAAGCTTGGTTGACATTTATTAAGTGTGTGTGAAAGAAAGGGTTGTTGCTTTTAGTACTTGATTAAATGGAAACTTGAGTGGCTTTGAAATCTTATTTGTTTGTTTTCCACCAGTTTCCAAATATGGATATTATCTCATGTTGTTTTAGATCATGTAATCATTTAAATGGTTATGAGTAGATGAATTTTTGTTATCATCTGTTAGTCTTACATATGAAAAGAATATGGAAAACAAGGTATTAAGCCTGTTACCATTAACCTCCACATATCAAGACATGTGGATGAATTAGCTGGTTATTATTTCATACTTGATCATTATTTCCATTAAAGATATTACTATGAGTTCATCATCTCTGATGAGTTTGACAGAGGTTATTGATTCTCTATTATATCCTAATGATTCACTGGATAATTTCTTATGATCCCTTACTGAGGCAGTGTTGCTTCTGGTGGTCTTATGTTGCTTGATGTTCTTCTCTCTAATTGCTACTAGTCTTCTGGTACTGCCTTTGTCATTTGCAAGGAAGATCAACTCATGGATTCCATCTTCAACTATCTCAATCTTGTGGCAAAAACAACCAGTATTTCCAAGAAAAGATTTTACGTAGATGATTATAAAAATATGGGAATTTGTTTTATGACATCATTTAGCCTTGAGCATATAATAAGAATCTATTGACAAGTTTGCAAGGCTTGTCCCCAAATTACTTTTCATATCCAAGAGGCTGAGATGTACTAGGTTATTCAACCTTCTGTTGTTTGTGTAAGACACTCAAGTGTTTGAGTATACAAAAGTGGTCTGTTAACAAGGTCTAGAAACTTGTTACCAAACTACTTCTATATAACACCAACATTGGAGTATCACACTGTTTCAAGAGTGTTAATAAGATCAAATCAATATATAAGAGTTTCCAAGTACTCTTATGATAGATTGGAATAGCACTTGTAGAACATCCTAAAGAATCTTCCTGAAGATCTTCTTGTGGTAGTTCCTCTTTTCTTATGGGTGCTTCTCTTACAGAATGATTCAGAGAAGATTGGAAAACAAGATAATCTAGACAAAGTAACAAGATCTTGATTTAAGAGTTAGTTCATGCTTCTATTATCCTTCCATATACTTCTAATTTTATTTCCCAAAAGATTGATACTTGTTCATACATGATTGGTTTTACTTAGCTATCAATTCAATTTCCCTACTAGAGGTTATAACTTGTTGTTATTCATTACTTGTCTCTAGAGATACTTCAGTTGTTGAATGTTGATTTAGATAAAGATGTGGAATGCTTATGGAATGATGACTTAGTAGTACGTTGATCAAATGGCTCGTTGATGTGTTGAGGTTTCATATGCCCACTTACATAAGATGATTGAAACAATGAGCATGAGAAAGTGATTGAGCTTAAAGACTTTGATCATGGTTGTTAATTGGTTACTCAGGGTGTCATGTTGTCATTTTATATTCTTGATTTGTATTCATGATGCAGGCATAGAGGTTTGGAAAGATCACAGGTAGTGATCAAGAGTTAACAGTAGTTTAAGAAGATTTCATTCTTCTTTTAGGTACTTCTTTTAGGGTGGATGAGATATGTACATATTCAATAAATATATTAACACAATTATTATGTCATTTCCCACTTGTGGGTTTGAGTTAACACTTGTATGTAGCACTTGTGTTTTATTGAAACTTTGTTATTTACTTCTGATGGTTCACCTGATAATTATGAGATGATTTATAGAGATGTTGTGGAAATGAATTGATAACTTAGGGAGTTGTTGTTTTATAGAAGATCACATCTCTGTTGATGAGATGGTTCAATTATGCATTACTCAATTGTGAAAGTATGATTATTCGTTATGTGATTTGGGTACTCACCCCTCTTTGGGTTGTAGATATCTAATGAATTATCCCAAGTCACTTAAAGACTTGTGGTTAAGTTTGTTGAGAGCTAGTTCTGGTCAAAACCAATTTATGGTTTGTGTAACCAGATGATTTGGTTTCCTGATATACTTGTTATAAAGATCATTCCAAATGTACTCTTGACTAGATGAACTAGACCTATTTCATCATGTCAAGTGAAACTCTGGTCTCTTTGATTCGTTTAAACTTTCGCGCCAAAATTTCCCGTACTTTAAGATGCATGCTTTGCAAATGCACATATTATATTTAGATCCTTATAACCTCCCAAACACTGGGATGTTACAGTATCTCCGCCTTAACAAGAACTTCGTCCCGAAGTTCAACCTCTCTCACGTAAAGATAGGTAGAGAGAACTTCTGTAGACCTTTGAATCTTCACAACTGTTTTCTTGTGTTGCCCTTGGCATGTGTAGGTTGTTGTCTTGATTGTTCACCTTCCACTGTTGTGCATGATAATCTAATACTTTGCTTCTTATTATAACAGCTCTATTTTGTCACTAGACCTTCCTAATAGTCTCACGAAGAACACGTGGTATTTCCACCATATAGTGGATACCAAGTTTTGTTCTCCGATGAATAGGTATGGTTTCCTATCTCTCATAACTTTCTGAAGAACATTTGGTCTATCCACCAGGTGGTGAATAACCAATAAGATTCTTCCGGTATACTCGATACCGTCTATGTTTAGGACTCCATTTGGTTCAATCTAATGGTCTCAAGAGGAATACTGCTCAAAGAAATCTGTACATCATAGTGTACCCTGACTTAGACTCAATTATTAGTGAAAATAGCTTCGAGTTTCCTCGAGTTCTAACTCTTTCCTATAGGTAACTATAACCTATTCCACTGGTTAGTTTCTATGGTCCTTCTATATCTTTAGGTTTCTACTTCTACATCTTTCTTTCTAGGATACAACTACTCAGGTTATCATCTTGGCATCACTTGTGGTAGCTCACCATGTGTTGATGAAGTATCTCACCAACTCCAAACAAAATCTGAATGTGGTCCATTCCCATGAGTGGCTTTATTGTTTTCTGCCTTCTTGACTCCTAGGTCTTCCAGAACTTTTGTGGTTGTTTCCAACTGTTGGTTACTCAGACCGCTCTCATACTAATCATATACCCTCTAGACCAGTAACATCAAGATAGAACTTAGTGTTTGCACATGCATTTGCACATCAAGTTCCAACTTCATGCACATATCTAGTCAATCAAAAATCCAAATAAGATCCAATAAATCCGAAATGCATTTATCACTCATGCATCAAAAGCCCGTGAAATAAAAGTACTTGGAGTAAAACATCTCAAGTACCAAGGCTCTTAAATGCTATACACTACAAGTAGGTATCTAGTACCTTGTAAACCTAGTCTACACAACCACTCTTTGCCCAGGTAATTACTCCAATTGCATGCCTTACTGCAATGGAATAAACCAAGACAAATTGATCATATAGTACTTGTTGTCTAACTTGGTTCCATATAGGACTAAGTACCATGTCAATTGAATTACTTCATCTTTCTTACCATAAATTTCTCATGACATCTGTTAATCCTTCATGGTGTTGATCACATCGTAGGAGTAGTATGTAGCTTCCATCAATGCTTATGCCTTCTCCTACTACTTTACTATACTATAGCAGTTCAACTCTAGACTTGATAACAAAGGATATGGTATATATCCCATAGTTACTATGGTCTAATGACTCTCCATGATTATCAATCATACCTTCTTGATAACTCCTATACTTATTCTATACTATGTTCTACTCCATCCTATTCATTCATAGAATGGGGTAATCATCACTTTGACTTAATCATCTCTGACTATGTCAGAACTCTCCTCTTCACAATAGCACTAATACATGCTAGACTTCTAACTATTCACACCTAGGTATAAAGAAAATAGATAAGTAGATTCACTCAAGTGGAGTAAGAACATTCTATACAAGTATGACCATATCATTCTCAAGTGAATGATCATCATAGTTGTAGGAAATGTGGTTTAGATAAGATGGCTTCCTATAGACTTTACCAACCTACAGATCTCCTAAAAGGTTTTAAACCTAAGGTCGCTTCGCTCTGATACCATATGTGATGACCCAACACACCACTGCATGTGTAGTGCGCAAGTCGATGACATAATACTCACAGAAGGACTTATCCGTGAATATTACATCCCTCAGAGTAGTACAACAGAAACATAGCAGGTCCAGGCAAAACTATAGGATACAAACTTCATTACAAAATCTTGAGAATCTCTTTGATGAATCAAGAAGATCTCCTGCAAAAGAAACATCAGAAGAAGCAATTCGAAGATCCAAGCTGGAGAATTATTCTAGCTCAGAATTAATATACTACGGCTGATGTCAGCCCTAATCTATGGCTTAAAACAACTAACTCCAAGAATGGACTCCACCTACACCTTGATAGCTTCTCCTCCATGAGCGTTGTTGATGACGATGCTTCACTAAGATGACTTCCAGCAGGCTTAAACTCTAAGAAGGGGGTCAAACGGGAACGAATGAGTAACGAGCGTTACTCAGCAAGTTCATGATATACAGAAGGTAGTTTGATGCACTAACTACAGCTTTAGACTCGAAAGAGTCATAAGCTAATGCAAGGTTTTGTAAAAATTTCTTCAAGAGGTTGCTTTTACTTCTGAAAACTATGCCCACCAGACCATCACAGGACTAGAACTTCATGGAGTTGCCTTTCCTGTAGCGTTCGCAGCTCCTTCCCAGACCAGAGGTAAGATGCCGCATCTTTTTACACTCTACAGAGGTGCGTTACTTTACCCATGGGCGACCAAGACCATGTTGCACAACCAGGCTCGAGATCCTGTCCACTCCTACTCAGGTGTGGGGCCCGGTTGTTGGTCCAAGCCAAACCGTGCTTCTCCGCACAACGCATGCCCACCCATTTCCGCCAGCAGGTTGAACGCCTGATTCCACCCCTCACGATTGAGATCTACACGCCCCTGGCAGACACTCATAGACCGCAGAGTCCCTGGGACGTAAGGGCTCCCAACCATGTGCATGTAGTCCCGCAGAACCTACAGCGTACGTCTCTGGCAACCCGTTGACATGCGAACGAGAGAAGATCACAGCTGACTTACTTCCCCCATAGAAGACCCATGGTCAACGCGGTATTTACGGTGCACCGAGTTCTGACGGCATTTGTGATTAGTTCCTAGGTAATACGTTCCCATGCAGATGGAACTTTCCTTTGACCTATTCATCTTACCATGGTCCCATCCGCCCACCAAACAGAACACTACCACTCGGGTAGTCATTCAATTAGTCATATTATTATAAAAATAGGATCATGCATTCTTTTGAGCATAGGTGGTAATACGATAGGGTTTTTGCAAATAGTTCGTTATGAAATACTGCAAAAGATATGAGCAAGTGATGAACTTGCCTGAGATTGAAATAGCAATAATAATCCAGGTCTTCGTGTTCGAGGGTTTCGTAGAAAATCCCGACATCTGAAAGATAGCAAAGTAGTCCCGATAAAGACTACAGAAAACACTGGCAAGGATGATACATGCATAGTAATGAGATGCATCGTGAAATACCCTGGAAAATACCCCAGCGTACAAATGTAAGCCACGTTTGATACGGTATCTTAATCACACGGAATTTTAGGTGAAATGTTTCATTACTTGGGTGATGTGGTTATTACTTCTTTTAGACTTACATGTGTTTTATTTTACTTAGCAAACAATTTTTATCATGTTTAGGTTATAAATTGTTACCAAATAATTAAACGAGAAAACAATATCAAATGGAAATCAACTATTAAAAAGGATAATAAAGATGTTTGAATTTATGTTCAAAAGTGTAGGGCTAATGACATCAAGTTTGTTTGAAAATGAGGAACTAATACACCTAACTCTATCATCGCATACTTTCTAATGACTATGTGATGATAGGTTTAGTAGGTGTGAAAACATGAGAGTTTTTTATTATTAAGGAAAATAACTTTGTGGTAATTGTTTTAGGTTATAATGGAATATTTCAGAATTCAATTTATACCTTTGGAAACAAATTAACAAGTTGCACAAAATGTTTTATGCTTGACATATTTGAATTGGAAATGCTTTTCTCTTAAATCTGGTATAACATTTTATGTTTTCTGAAAATATTTGAATAAGTTATTATTTTATTAATTTTAAACGACTTAAATGATTAGGCAAAACATTGCACACATAAAAACTTGGTCAAATGATCTTGAAAACATCATAGGTGGATTGTATTTGTCATGGGGAGCATTTTGGTACATAACTTGTATTTTTTTATTTTATGAATTATTTATTATTTTTCTCAATTTTAATGATTTAATTTAATTAAAGAAAATATTAAATTTTAAATTTTATTAAACATTTTTGAAAAGTTGATAAACATTTAGATTATGTTTTTTTAAACATTTTTATATTTTATTTGTATTTTTCTGATTATTGGATTAAAAGTTATTGAGTTATCAAATTTAGTTATTTTTTTGCCTATTTTAAATTCACAGGTGGGTCCCACCTGTCATATTCGTTTTAAATCAAAAATTAAAAGAAAAAAAATTCATGACGTCATGACAATGTCATCAGAATTTGGGGATTTCTACTGTGGTTTAGCAATCCATCGATCGAGTGCAAATTGGCCCGATTCAATGGGTCCTGGATCTAGAGGAGAACAAGAGGAAGCTGTGGGTGGTGGCGGAATGACCTTATGGTCATCGGAGACCTGCCGGCGACGAGGTTTGCGACGGCCGGCGACGGCACTCGATGAACTCTATGCGAATAACCAGATTTTGCTGAATGAAAGGCACCACGAGGTGCGTGATCTCGCGAGGAACTCGAGGATGAGGTCGGGGAGGCGAGGGATCTCCGGAATCGACCACGGCTTCCGGCGGCCGGTGGTGAAGAAGACGGTCTGATTCGGCCTTCTCTGGTCTTCCCAACAAACGAGACTCACAGGGGAGATAGAGGGCGTCGAGAGGAAGCTCGTGGTGGTCTCAGGTCCTCCGGGGATGGCCAGAATAGACGACGGTGACCGGAGGCCATGGAACTAGGGTTTCGGGTTTTTGGGGTTCTCCACGGGGAGAGAGAGAGGAAAGCGAGTGAGAGAGGAGGTAGAGGAGAGGATCACGCAGCTTCTGCTCTTATCCGCACGCACGGCGGCTGGCAAGACGTGGCAGAGCCGGCGTCGACACGGCGACCTTCTCCTCTGCCTTCTGGCAGAGGAAGAACAAAGAGAAAGAAAAAGGAGATTTTCAATAACCCCCCGAGGTTTCTAATTTTTACAACTAGGTCCTTATGTCCTTAAAACTGAGAAGAAACATACGTTTTTAGGGCCTTTTTGTGAAGATAAAAATTATTAAAAATCATATTTGAATTCCTTATCAAATTTCACATCTCACCATGTTTTGTTTTGGTGAATTTGAAGAATATTTGTATTTTTTTATTTAGGGTGCTAGATTAAGTGATTTTTGTTATTTCTCTCCATTTAATTTATTAAATGGCTTTAAAATTTATTTTTAGGCATTAATATCACATTTACACAACACACATATGGTTCACCAAGTGATGTGTTCTAATTGGACCATTTTAGATCCAAATTCTTTTAGGGAAATAATTTGGTAACATGACTTGGTGTTGTTTCTGTGTATGAAATGAAAATCACTTAATAGAGAACTGTATTCCATGACATACCAAATGATTTTAATGGGGGATGGGACTTGTTTTTCTTTTTACAACTTTGTTATTCTCCTAACTGAAACTCTTAGCAAGCTTGGTTGACATTTATTAAGTGTGTGTGAAAGAAAGGGTTGTTGCTTTTAGTACTTGATTAAATGGAAACTTGAGTGGCTTTGAAATCTTATTTGTTTGTTTTCCACCAGTTTCCAAATATGGATATTATCTCATGTTGTTTTAGATCATGTAATCATTTAAATGTTTTATGAGTAGATGAATTTTTGTTATCATCTGTTAGTCTTACATATGAAAAGAATATGGAAAACAAGGTATTAAGCCTGTTAGCATTAACCTCCACATATCAAGACATGTGGATGAATTAGCTGGTTATTATTTCATACTTGGTCATTGTTTCCATTAAAGATATTACTATGAGTTCATCATCTCTGATGAGTTTGACAGAGGTTATTGATTCTCTATTATATCCTAATGATTCACTGGATAATTTCTTATGATCCCTTACTGAGGCAGTGTTGCTTCTGGTGGTCTTCTGTTGCTTGATGTTCTTCTCTCTAATTGCTACTAGTCTTATGGTACTGCCTTTGTCATTTGCAAGGAAGATCAATTCATGGCTTCCATCTTCAACTATCTCACTCTTGGGGTGAAAACAACCAGTATTTCCAAGAAAAGATTTTACTTAGATGATTATAAAAATATGGGAATTTGTTTTATGACATCAATTGGCCTTGAGCATATAAGAAGAATATGTTTACAAGTTTGCAAGGCTTGTCCCCAAATTACTTTTCATATCCAAGAGGCTGAGATGTACTAGGTTATTCAACCTTCTGTTGTTTGTGTAAGACACTCAAGTGTTTGAGTATACAAAAGTGGTCTGTTAACAAGGTCTAGAAACTTGTTACCAAACTACTTCTATATAACACCAACATTGGAGTATCACACTGTTTCAAGAGTGTTAATAAGATCAAATCAATATATAAGAGTTTCCAAGTACTCTTATGATAGATTGGAATAGCACTTGTAGAACATCCTAAAGAATCTTCTTGAAGATCTTCTTGTGGTAGTTCCTCTTTTCTTATGGGTGCTTCTCTTACAGAATGATTCAGAGAAGATTGGAAAACAAGATAATCTAGACAAAGTAACAAGATCTTGATTTAAGAGTTAGTTCATGCTTTTATTATCCTCCCGTATACTTCTAATTATTTTTCCCAAAAGATAGATACTTGTTCATACATGATTGGTTTTACTTAGCTATCAATTCAATTTCCCTAATAGAGGTTATAACTTGTTGTTATTCATTACTTGTCTCCAGAGATACTTCAGTTGTTGAATGTTGATTTAGATAAAGATGTGGAATGCTTATGGAATGATGACTTAGTAGTACGTTGATCAAATGGCTCGTTGATGTGTTGAGGTTTCATATGCTCATTTACATAAGATGATTGAAACAATAAGCATGAGAAAGTGATTGAGCTTAAAGACTTTGATCATGGTTGTTAATTTGTTACTCAGGGTGTCATGTTGTGATTTTATATTCTTGATTTGTATTCATGATGCAGGCATAGAGGTTTGGAAAGATCATAGGTAGTGATCAAGAGTTAACAGTAGTTTAAGAAGATTTAATTCTTCTTTTAGGTACTTCTTTTAGGGTGGATGAGATATGTACATATTCGATAAATACATTAACACAATTATTATGTCATTTCCCACTTGTGGGTTTGAGTTAACACTTTATGTAGCACTTGTGGTTTATTGAAACTTTGTTATTTACTTCTGATGGTTCACCTGATAATTATGAGATGATTTATAGAGATGTTGTGGAAATGAATTGATAACTTAGGGAGTTGTTGTTTTATAGAAGATGTTGATGAGATGGTTCAATTATGCATTACTCAATTGTGAAAGTATGATTATTAGTTATGTAATTTGGGTACTCACCCCTCTTTGGGTTGTAGATATCTAATGAATTATCCCAAGTCAGACTTGTGGTTAAGGTTGTTGAGAGCTAGTGCTGGTCAAAACCAATTTATGGTTTGTGTAACCAAATGATTTGGTTTCTTGAGATACTTGTTATAAAGATCATTCCAAATGTACTCTTGACTAGATGAACTAGACCTATTTCATCATGTCAAGTGAAACTTTGGTCTCTTTGATTCGTTTAAACTTTCGCGCCAAAATTTCCCGTACTTTTAGATGCATGCTTTGCAAATGAACATATTATATTTAGATCCTTATAACCTCCCAAACACTGGGATGTTACAGTACTCCCACAATTTCTTCAAAAAAATCATGAAAAATAGCAGACATGCATATTTGAAACGTAGCAGGAGCATTACACAAACCAAAAGGCATACGTCTATAAGCATAAGTACCATAAGGAAAAGTAAAGGTTGTTTTCTCTTGATCATTTGCCCTAATATAAATCTGAGAAAACCCAGAATATCCATCAAGAAAGCAAAAATAAGTTTTCTTAGAAACCTCTCTAGCATTTGATCAATAAAAGGCAAGGATAATGATCTTTCTTAGTATCCTTATTAAATTTTCTAAAATCAATGCACATTCTATAACCGACTACTACTCTTTGAGGAATAAGCTCATTATTTTTATTAGGCACAACAATCATTCCTCCCTTCTTGGGGACACAATGCACATGGCTCGCCCATCTACTATCAGCAATAGGAAAAATAATACCAGCATATAGGAGTTTTAATACCTCATTCCTTACCACTTCCTTCATCTTAGGAATTAAACTGCATTGATGTTCAACTACTGGTTTTGCATCAGGTTCAATATTAATAACATGCTGACATATAGATGGAGAAATCCCTTTCAAATCATCAAGAGAATATCCAATAGCTCCACGGTGTTTCTTCAATATTCCCAATAATCTTTCCTCTTCTTCACCTAAAATTGTAGAAGTAATAATAACAGGATATATTTTCTTACCATCAATATAAGAATATTTAAGATCATTAGGCAAAGGTTTTTAATCAAAAACAGGGTCCTCCTTAGGTGGTAATATGGTACCCAAGTCCTCCACAGGTAAATTATGTTTCAGTATCACCGGTTGACGAAGAAGAATATCGTCAATCTCATTTCTTTCTTCCATAAAGACCTTACTTTCATGGTCCTCCATATATTGTTGCAAAGCATTGTTACGAGAAAGAGCAATAGAGGCAAGATGTCCAACTCTAAAATTTTCATTAGGCAATTCATATTCATAAGGAGCTCTAGCAAATTTGGAGAAATTAAAATCATAATATTTTCCATCAAATTTAGTCAATATTTTCTCCTTCTTACAATCTACAACAGCACTAGAAAGGTCTACCAAAAATAATAGGACAAGTTTAACTAGAAGCTTTACCTAGCACTAGAAAATTAGTAGGATATTTAGTTTTACCACATAAAACTTCCACATCTATAACAATACCAATCAGAAAAACAGTTTCTCTATTAGCAAGCTGAATAACCACATTAATATCTTCAAGCTCACACGAACCAATTTCATGCATAATTTCTTTATAAAGCTCATAATGAATAGCACTAGAACTTGCACCAATATCACACAAACCATAATAGCAATGATCACCAATCTTAACAGAACGCACAGGAACACTAGTTTTCTTAGGTCTATTGGGATCACTGAATATCTTCAACTTGCAAGCGATGTGCTGAATTTTCTGTTGATACCTTCTGCTCAAGACTCCATCCGTTGGCGCTGGAACGCGAATGGGCAATACTCGGGCCGCTTGGCTTGCCATTTCCAGTTCTTGACCTGCCATTTGTCCAATTCCCCTCAGCTCATATGGAAGGTCAAGATACCGAGCAAATGCGAGTTCTTTGCCTAGCTAGCGAGTCAAGGGAAATGCTCCACTCCAGATATACTTCAGAAGAACCACATCGCGCGTAACCTCATTTGCTCCCGGTGTCACAATTCACATCCACCAGGAGACGGCCTTGCACTTGCTTGGGCAATGCCACTTTGCGCGCAAGTCTGGATATTTGTCTTCACTCGCCATGGCATTGTCGCGCGGACCCCGTCAGCGCCAGAGCCAAGCCTGGAGCACTGGTGGTGGGAAATAACCAACTAAGGAGTTCAAGGCCTCGGCGACCAAGATCAGTTGTACCATCATGTGCTCCTGGTGGAGGATGTGGTATTAGAGATAGATTTGTAACCAAGTCGGTTATTCTATAAAACCGACTTGGCTTTCCTTTACGTACGAGTAGGGCTTTCCTTTACGTACGAGTAGGACTCTCCATCGACTAGGACTCGTACGCTGACTCCTTCCCTGTATGCTCTCGAGGCCACAACGCCTCGTTACATATATATGAGAACCCTCGGCTTTGCTGAGTACCGAGTAGACATACAAAAATTACCAATCTTACATGGCATCAGACGCCTAGTCTCTTCCATCACATCCAGATCGATCTACCGGCCACAAAATCCTAGAACTCCCAACCACCGCCGCCGCCGATCATGGCCACCTCCAACAGCTCATCCGGTTCCTCCCTTGAGAAGCCATCAGAGAAGCTCACGCAGACAAATTATCCGCTATGGAGGTCGCAGGTGTTGCCGTCCCTACGAGGGGCGCATCTATTTGGGATTGCCGCTGGCACCGAGGCTATTCCAATCAAGGTGCTCTCCGACGGTAAAGACAAGACAACTGATCGTGTGGATCCGGAGTATGAAGCATGATTTCTTCGAGATCAACATGTCCTCAGTTACCTCGTCAACTCACTCTCCAAACAGATTTTTACACACGTAATTCGTTATGAGCATGCCGCTCAAGTTTTGGAAGGTTGTCGAAGATATGTTCGCGTCGCAGAGTCGTTCGGACATCAAGAATCTGAGAATTGCGATCGCCAACACCAAGAAATTGAATATGACAACTCCGGCATACTTCTCCAAGATGTCCGGAATAGCTGATGAACTAGCCGCTGCTGGCAAGGCACTTGATGTTGAAGAAATTGTCTCTTTCATCCTTGCGGAGCTTGGACCCGAATATGACGGGCTTGTCGTCGCTATTGGTCTTATGACCACACCAATCTCCGTTACCGATCTCTATGCTCAAGTTCTCGCTCAGGATCAGTGCCAAGAACTCCAAGGTGGCCCGCAACATGGAGGTTTTGAGAAATCAGCCAATGTCGCTCTACGCACCCGTGGGGGAGGTTATGGCCGTGGCAATCGCCTTCCTCCTCGTGGAGGCTTCCAACAGAGAGATGAACGCCCTAATCGTCAGCGACGCCCAAGCTACATAGGCGGCAGTGGAGCTCCTCTTACAGGTGGTCGCGGACGTGGGCGTGGATGGCGGCGTACTTCTCCTTGGGTCGATGTCACCTGTCAGATTTGCCAAAGAGAAGGACATGCCGCCAAGGATTGCTGGCATAGGTACCAGGAAGATCGGTACGATGATGACACATATGATGACAAGGAGGTTAACAATGCCTCCTATGGAGTGGATACAAATTAGTACTTGGATACCGGAGCTACACATCATATCACCAGCGAACTCAATCATCTTACAGCTCGTGATAAATACAAATGGAAAGATAAAGTGAACACCGCCAATGGACAAGGTATGGATATTTGTCATGTTGGTCATTCAGTTGTTCGCACCCCCGCTCATAATTTCCATCTTAATAACATTCTTCATGTTCCCAGTGCATCCAAAAATTTGTTATCTGTTCGTCGTTTTACACTTGATACTCATGTATTCATTGAGTTTCATCCCTCCTTCTTTTTGACTAAGGATCAGACTACAAGGAAAATAATTCATGGAGGACGTTGTGTTGGAGGCCTATACCCACTTATTTCATTTTCAGTATCATCCTCCGAGAAGCATGCTTTTTCTGCCACAAAGCCATCCCGCTCCAAGTGGCATAGTCATTTAGGTCATCCTTCGTTTGCCATTGTTAGAAGAATTATTAGAAAAATAAACCTCCTTTCATTAGAAGAAAGAGTTTGAGTTTATTTGTGATCCGTTTCAACAAGCTAAGAGTCATCAATTACCCTATCCAATTTCTACAAGTGTATCTATATCTCCCCTTTAATTAGTTTTTACTGATGTATGGGGACCTGCTCCTACGTCTGTTGGTAGGCATGATTATTATGCAAGCTTTATTGACGACTATAGTAAATTTACATGGATCTATCTTCTGAAAAAGAAATCTGATGTTTTCTCAGCCTTTGTCAAATTTCAAAAGCTTGTTGAGAGAAAGCTTGATGGAAAAATTCTCACTATTCAATCTGATTGGGGAGGAGAGTATGAGAAGTTAAACTACTTCTTTCAAACACAAGGCATTGCATATCATGTGTCTTGCCCTCATGCTCACCAACAAAATGGCTCCGCTGAACATAAACATCGTCACATTGTAGAAGTTGGCTTCGCACTCCTAGCAAACGCCTATATGCCTCTAAAATTTTGGGATAAAGCTTTCCTTACCACCACATATTTAATCAATATGCTTCCTAGTAAGGTTATTAACTATGACACTCCTATTCATCTGTTTCTTAATACCACACCAGACTATAAGTCTCTTCGAGTATTTGGTTGTGCATGTTGTCCCAACCTTCGTCCTTATAATAAACGAAAACTTGCTTTTCGCTCCAAACGTTGTGTTTTTCTTGGCTATAGTCCGCTTCATAAGGTTTCAAGTGTCTAGATATCTCAACTGGTCGTGTTTATATTTCTCGCGACTTAGTTTTTGATGAGTCCATTTTCCCCTTTGAACAACTTCATCCAAATGTCGGCGCTTTACTTCGCAAAGATATTCTTCTTCTTGACTCATCTTTGCATTCATTTGAGGATGGGGACGAACATACTAATGATTCAATTTTGACTAATATACCATCTAGATATGTTGTTCAGCCCTTGCAGGAAACATGAGAAAATTTGAGTGAAAACGGTGAAGATTTGAGTGAAAACAGTGATCAGGAAAATCTGTCACAAGATGACGAACCGGGTACTGAAAATAATGCAGATTCTGCGTCAGAATCATCCCTGGATCGCGAGCAGCAGCATACGTCAGACCCGCCCCTCAATCCTCCTCGGATCATGTGCGGGCGACAGCGTGCGCCAATCCCGTGGTGCAACGCCGTGTGGAGGCCCGCCTCGGTCCCCTCCTGTTCGACGTTCTTCCTCTGGATCTTTTGCATCCGCCCGCAGTCCTTCACCTGAGCACACCGGGGGCCACAGCGACACGGGGGTATCCCCTGCGCCCGACGCACATGCAGCTCCTGACAGCGATCAGACAGGATCTTCTGCGGCTCCTCCACCTGTGCGCCGCCGTGCGCCAACTGTTATAGAACGAGCTTTTACTCACGCCTCTCGTGGAATTTTTCAGACTAAAGAATTTAAATACGACACCATACGTTGGTGCCTCTCCACCTCAGCAGAAGAACACGTCAATTTAAAGGAGAATCTAGCAAACAAAAATTGGAAGATGGCAATGGATGAATAACATATGGCACTAATGAGGAATAACACTTGGTACTTGGTTCCGGCACATTGTGGTACCAATATTATTGATTGTCGTTGGGTCTACCGAATTAAAAGGAAAGCTGCAAAGCACGTTTGTTCGGGGTTTTAAACATCGCTATGGTGTTGATTACGAGGACACGTTTAGTCCGGTTGTCAAAATTGCTACAATCTATCTTGTTCTATCTGTGGCTGTTTCTAGAGGTTGGAGTTTACGTCAACTGGATGTGAAGAACGTGTTTCTGCATGGTGTTTTGGAAGAGGAGGTCTATATGCGTCAACCCCCTGGATATGAAGATGAACAAAGTCCAGATTATATATGCAAATTGGACAAGGCATTATATGGGTTAAAACAAGCACCTCGTGCATGGTATTCTCGTCTTAGCGTTGAGCTCACTAGTCTTAGCTTCATTGCTTCCAAATCAGATACTTCTCTCTTTATTTACGACAAGCCCAATGTGACAGTATACATGCTTATATATGTTGATGATATAATAGTTGCCAGTTCCCCAGCTGATGCCACAGATGTCTTGCTCAAGGTGTCGAGTTCCGAGTTTGCACAAAAAGATCTTGGAGATCTTCACTTCTTCCTTGGTATGGAAGTTCATAATACTGATGAATGTCTTGTGTTAAATCAAACCAAATATGCCCGATATATGCTTACCTGAGTCAATATGCTAAATTGCAAACCGGCTCCTACTCCTCTATCATCCTCGGAAAAAGTGACTGCTCATGGAGGTGAGTTACTAGGACCTGAGGATAGTACTCATTATAGAAGCATGGTTGGTGCATTGCAATATCTGACATTGACACGTCCTGACATTTCCTATGCTATCAACAAAGTGTGTCAATACTTACATGCACCCACCACCTTCCATTGGACTGCAGCTAAACTCATCTTAAGATATAACAAAGGGACAATCAGTGTTGGTTTAACCTTCAACAGATCGAGCTCTTTGTTGATCAGTGCCTTTTCTGATACTGATTGGGCAGGATGCCCTGATGATCGCAGATCCACAGGTGGTTTTGCTGTTTTCTTTGGGTCACAGCTAATATCATGGAGTGCTAAGAAGCAGGCAACAATGTCGAGGTCCAGCACCGAGGCTGAATATAAATCCCTTGCTAATGCCACAACATAGATTATTTGAGTGCAATCTCTTCTTGATGAACTCGGTGTCAAACTCAAACAAGCACCATGTTTGTGGTGTGATAATCTCGGAGCCACATACTTATCAGCAAATCCAGTATTTCATGCAAGAGCAAAACACATTGAGATTGACTTTCATTTTGATAGGAAAGGGTTCTCAAGAAACAATTAGAGATTCAGTTTATTCCTTCCAAGGATCAAGTTGCTGATGGGTTCACGAAGCCACTACCAGTGCGTAGTTTTGAAGAATTTAAGCGTAATCTTAACTTGAGTAAGTTGTGATTAAGGGAAGGTATCAGAGATAGATTTGTAACCAAGTCGGTTATTCTATAGAACCGACTTGGGCTTTCCTTTACGTACGAGTAGGGCTTTCCTTTACGTACGAGTAGGACTCTCCATCGACTAGGACTCGTACGCCGACTCCTTCCCTGTACGCTCTCGAGGCCGCATCGCCTTGTTACATATATACGAGAACCCTCGGCTCTGTTGAGTACATAGTAGACAGACAACAATTACCGATCTTACATGTGGAAGGAGAATAACAACCACATCTTCAATCGGAGGGCAATCAGCGACTTGCAGCTTCTGACTTGATCACCGATGAACTCATGGACTCGAACAGGGCCGGCCTCGCTGGAGCCATGACTAGCGCCTTCCTTTTTTCTTAGGCTGCCCTGTAGAGCATGTACAATGCAAGGCTCTTAGATAGACCACCATAAGATGTGTTTATCAGGTAAGCGCCTGAGGTAGCAACACTGGGCGTTTATTTCAGTGCTAGGCAAAACTGCTAAGCGCCCATACACACAACGCGGAGACGCTAGGGCTCGGTCTGCATGGCCAACATACAAATCTAATTTTACCTTGCTTCCTCACGCCTGGAGCTAGCGATCGACACCAAGGCCATATAGCGCAGAAAAAGAAAGTGTGTTAGCGCCCGACGCAACGGAATGCGTCGACACTAGCCAAAATCCCGGATCCGGACGGGATTCGCGTGAAACGGCTAGGATATTGACCCTAGCGCCCGGGCTAAGCGCCCCCGTTGTACGTGCCCGTATAGCACTAACCTCCTCTTACTTCCTGGTCCCTAACTGTAACGGCACTATTCTTATTCCTTCTTAAGAAATACTCCCTTTGTTCCATAATATAAGATGTTTTAGCATTTGGCCACATTCATATGTATCTACATGTATATAGACATGTATTAGTGTGTATGTTCACTCATTTTGGTCCATACTAGTCACCATGTGAAGTAGCTGGAACGTGTTGCATATTAGTAGAACGGAGGGAGTAGAAAATAGCGCTGCCTTTTTCGTCAAAAAAAAAAAAATCGATCCAGCTATACGGGCCAAATGTTGCCACGCCTGGCCCAGCCCATCCCGTACCGGCCCGGCTCTGTTTCACTCGCACGCATCTCGAGCGCGCTGGTTTCCCCAACTTCAGTCTCGAGTCTCGACCCGCCCGAACCGTCGGTCCGACTCCACTCACCACCTCCTTTGTCCAAAAAAAAACAACTCCACTCCCCACCTCGCCGTCGCGGCCGCCTGCCGTCTCCCGCCGCCGGCGAAGGGATGGGGACGTCGGTGCAGGTGATGCCGCTAAGCGGGGCGTACGGGGAGGGGCCCCTCTGCTACCTCCTCGCCGTCGACGGCTTCCGCTTCCTCCTCGACTGCGGCTGGACCGACCACTGCGACCCCGCCCTCCTCCAGCCCCTCGCCAGGTACCCCGCCACCACCTACCTGCTCCCCCGCCATCTTGCTCGCTCGCACCCTTGTAGTCTCAGTCGCCTCGGTGCTTCCGTGCATGCGCGTGGGCGTGGGTCAGGCGAATTGCGCGCCGGCGAACGCCACCTGCTCGACGAATTGCGCCAGCTAGGGCGCTGGCGAACGCCACCTGCTCGACGAATTGCGCCAGCTAGGGCGCCGTGGGCAACCGTGCGCACCACGGGCTAGGTCAATTGCATTCGTTACAACCCTGGTGGGCGGTGGGGAGGGGAAACTCTTATGGAATCCGGACACCCTGCATCAACTGTACTCAGTTAGGACCTTAGAAAGGACCCTGGTCATGCATCCTGCACCTTAGGACCCTGGCCATCTTAGCGTTTTGTGGTTAAGGGCATTCCTGCACCTTAGGAAATTGACTAGCTCAACTGAACCACATGTTTAGGTCTGCCAGTTTACTTGAATGTCGTTAAGTAGGAATGCATCCGTGTCACTGAGTAGGGCGTGTTCCCAATGTATCGCTCTGTGTAACACGAATGTGGCCAAGTTGCTGTGCTGTTGTGTTCATCTACCCTGGATGGCATGGTGAGGCCACACTACGTGAATGTAGCAGTGATTGTGAGGCTACACGACCTGAATGTAGCAGCAATTGTTTTTTTTCAGTTTTACATATACTGCTTCTGCTTCACACTCAAGCAGAATATTTCTTTATTTCTGCATATATGTCACTAGTTAGCCTATTTTTGTGCAACCGTATATCGTTTGCACCAACATAAGTTATCTTTTACCTACCAAGATAAAAATATTTTATATCTTTCAGGATTGCGCCAACAATAGACGCTGTCCTTCTCTCTCATCCTGACATGATGCATCTAGGAGCTTTGCCCTATGCTATGAAGCACCTTGGGTTATCTGCACCAGTATATTCTACAGAACCTGTGTTTAGACTTGGACTTCTGACCATGTATGACTATTTTCTATCTCGATGGGTAAGCTTTCCTTGGCGCACATTGTTGTAATTGGTAACTACTTGCATTTGTCTACCATATGCATTACGAGTTTACATATCCTCCCCGTGTGTTTGCATGGGACCAAATAACATTCGCCACCTCCATTTTTATCTGTCGATGTTCATCTTTCATAGAGGATTCTTACCATTTTTAATCTCTCTCTCTCTCTTCTCTTTTGCAGCAAGTTGCAGACTTTGACTTGTTTACTTTGGATGATATTGATGCTGCATTCCAGAATGTTGTGAGACTGAAATACTCGCAGAATCACCTTCTCAATGGTCAGTGAGACCATGTTGATATACACCATTTTGGCGTGCTTAAGTGTATTCCCTCACTAACCGCTTCTCAGCAGATAAAGGTGAAGGAATAGTTATTACGCCGCATGCATCTGGGCATCTTTTGGGGGGCACAGTATGGAAGATAACAAAAGATGGAGAGGATGTCGTCTATGCCGTTGACTTCAACCACCGAAAAGAGAGGTTAGATCCTCTGTTATGTTCTCCTGTACAGATTTGTACCCTTCTAGCTCAAATAATAACTAATAACCCGTGTGCCTTTCCAGGCATTTGAATGGTACTGCCCTTGGATCTTTTGTACGTCCAGCTGTTTTGATTACTGATGCTTATAATGCCTTGAACAATCAGGTCTACAAAAGGCAGCAGGATCAAGATTTCATTGGTACAGCTCTGGACTAGCTACCAAATCATTACTTGTTTGCGGGTTCTTTTGCTTGCATTACGTGTCAAAACCTCTTGGTTGAAGTGTCACCATGTTTTATGCAGATTCAATGGTGAAGGTTCTATCAAATGGTGGTAGCGTGTTACTGCCTGTTGATACCGCTGGTAGAGTGCTTGAACTTCTTTTAATAATGGAGCAGGTGAAATTGTGATTTTATTATCATTGTACTCTTTTATTCTGTCATGCCTATGATATGCTAACCTCTTATCTTCATGCATTGCAGTACTGGGCTCAACGACATCTGGTCTATCCTATCTACTTTCTGACAAATGTTTCTACGAGTACTGTTGATTTTGTCAAGAGTTTTCTTGAGTGGATGAGCGATTCAATCTCAAAGTCTTTTGAGCACACTAGAGATAATGCCTTTTTACTAAGGTATAGAATTTGCCATGATGAATATGCTTCCCCTCATTGGCTCCTAGTGGAGTCACATATGTTGTCACTTTTGAGTTGATCTGTTCTTAGAATGCTATTACCAGAGTTATTGTAAGTATGTTTTCTAGGTTATGCCCAACGGTTCATGTTTTTTTTTGTTATTGTTAGTAACTTTTGTCCTTTCGATGTTGCAGATATGTCTCACTGATAATTAACAAAGAAGAGCTAGAGAAATTGGGAGATGCTCCAAAGGTTAGAGTAACAAATATATATAATATGTCTACCATATTTTGTGCCTTGGGAGTTAAAAAATATTTAACAGGTGGTTCTAGCGTCCACGGCAAGTTTGGAAGTTGGCTTTTCTCATGACATATTTGTTGAGATGGCAAATGAAGCAAAAAATCTAGTGCTTTTTACCGAGAAGGGACAGGTACATCCATGTGTGCAGCCCCTCCAAACGGTTCACACTTTTCTTCAATCATTACATATTTTCAGTAGCTTGCCACCTTAAACATATTTTCATAGGAACTTTGGAGTTTTAAAGGTATAAATGACTTCAAATATGAAAAGATGTAGCTTTGGAGGTATAAAGAAATTGTATGTCTAGAAGACTTGTTCACACTTACTTTTAACAGATCTATCTTTGTCGTTTAAAACCGAAAAGAGCATGAGTCAGATGTGCTTTAATGAATAAATGCTGAATGGGTCTTTAAGTAATGGTGAAAAAAGATACTCCCTCCGTCTCATATTAATTATCTTAAAGTTGGACAAAAATGGATGTATCTAGACATATTTTAGTGTTAGATGCATCCACTTTTGTCCAACTTTAAGACAATTAATATGAGACGAAGGGAGTACGAAAAGAAAGTTTATAAAGCCTCACTTCCATGAAATTACCATTACCTGTGCCTCCATGTTCCATAGATTTAACTGAAAAGAGTGATCAGACGCCTTCCTTATTTTAAATTAGTAGCAGAATTCTATAGCATTCCACGTCTATGTTGTTATAAATTTCTGATCACAAAATATTCCCCTTCCAGTTTGGGACACTTGCTCGCATGCTTCAAGTGGATCCACCCCCTAAGGCTGTAAAGGTCACCATGAGCAAGCGAATTCCTTTAGTTGGTGATGAGCTGAAAGCTTATGAAGAGGAACAAGAACGGATAAAAAAGGAAGAAGCGCTAAAGGCCAGCCTCAGCAAGGAGGAAGAGCTAAAGGCTTCTCATGGATCTAATGCAAAGGCTTCTGATTCCATGGTCGTTGATGCAAGCTCGTCTCGTAAATCATCCAATGGTACAAGATGGGCTACATAGTTTTGCGGAACATACGTGCGCTGTTTTTACCTGATCCTATCACATTTGCAATTGCATAGTACAGTTCTAATCCCTATATATTATGTGTCTCCTGGTAACCCGTTCTACTTCTTCTAAAACTGTCTCTGACTCTGCTTTTACTATTCTACTTTCGTTCCTTTTGTTCTTGTATTGTGTATTGACCTGATGTAGTTTAGTATCCTAGTTTCATTCTTGATTACTATACTGAAAAAGCAAATCGATGGTAACATATCTGTTGTTCCATCTATTTTCCCCAAACTTATCTTGTATATAAAGTCTTGTACTATCTGATTCTGATGTAGTATCTTGTATGGCAGTTAACTGTTCACTTTCTGGTTCCATCAGCTAGCACACATGTTGGCGGGAATGTGGATATTCTAATTGATGGATTTGTCCCTCCTGCGACCAGCGTCGCTCCAATGTTTCCGTTCTTTGAAAATACTGCTGACTGGGATGACTTTGGCGAGGTTATCAATCCTGATGATTATATGATGAAACAAGATGAAATGGATAATAATTTGATGCTCGTAAGTTTGCTTATGCACGCACTGTTCCTTTTGACTACTCAGCACGTGTTTTAGTCCATTTTTACTTAGTAGAGCCTGTCACATACGATCATTGTGTTGCAGTCTGTCATCTCTTTGGACACTCTGTGTTTGCCTTATTGAAAGCTTTAATTGATAAGTTGAAAACACATGGACCTTCCTTGACATCTTCAAGGGTGTTCATTTGTTTTTACTTAAGGCAAAATGGTCTTACATAGGTACATGTACTCTAGGTTATTAAGCGCATGTTTTCTTTCAGGGTGCTGGAGATGGTATTGATGGTAAGCTTGATGAGGGCTCAGCACGCCTGCTTCTTGATTCAGCACCATCAAAAGTTATTTCAAACGAGATGACTGTAAGCTGTCTCTTTAAGTCTATGCATCTATATCGAAGTTTACATCTATCCAGATTGATTTTTTACATTTGTTTACTTGCATTTTTCAGGTACAAGTGAAGTGCTCATTGGCATATATGGACTTTGAGGGTCGGTCCGATGGTCGTTCCGTAAAATCAGTTATTGCTCATGTGGCCCCACTGAAACTTGTACGTGCATTAGTTGGAATACTGTATCTTATAGTATGTCTGACTTTGATTTAACGTTTTGACTCATTTGCTCTCTTTTGGGTATCTCTGTCGGCCCATGGTTTTTATCCTTTTCATAGTTAATGATAGTTCAGAATTCTCTCCAAGCCTATCTTCTGAAGCACTTGCATTATTAAATCAGAAGCTAGTTTGTGAATCTAACATATGCATAATCATCCACTTGAAAGTGGACATGTGACCATAGACTTTGTGCAGATAATTACTCTGATGATTCTTGTTTGATTTACCATGTGTGATATCAGTGACCTGCAGTTTCAGAGCTTGTGGTCAATCCTTGTGTTGTATGTGGAAATCTGTAGCACATCCTTAATCTCTTCTTATATATTTCCAGGTTTTGGTGCATGGATCAGCAGAAGCTACTGAACATTTAAGGTTCCATTGTGAAAAGAACTCTGACTTGCATGTTTATGCTCCTCAGATAGAAGAAACAATTGATGTAACATCAGATTTGTGTGCTTACAAGGTTAAAATTTTAACTGATAAACTCTTTTGTAGTAGCACTCTACTTAGGAAATCATGAAAGTAAGGTCATCGTCGGATACTGGTGTGTAGTTTTTATATCTGAAGTCACTGCATCCACCATCACGATACTCCAAATTAGTGAATATAATCGGCATTACAAATTACTAAGGCCCTCTGCAGTCTGCACCATCATGACGCTCAATAATAAGCAGCAACAAGAACTTTTTGTATATGCAATTGGCTAATGTAACTTTGCTACCAATCATATATGTATATACACACACACTTGCTAATTTTGAAATTTTTGTGCTATTATGAAATTTCAGGTGCAACTTTCAGAGAAGCTGATGAGCAATGTCATTTCCAAGAAGGTATGAGCTATATTTGATTCCCTTTGGTGTTAAATTATACAACATTGTCTCTTGTTGATACCGAAGTCGTCTCGATATGGAGATTATGCCATGATATAAATTTGACATAAGTAAAGCTAGCAATCTAATGGTTTAAGTTTTCTTTTAGTATAGCTTAGCTCTTAAAGTACTTGGAGCCCATTCGGAGCTCCTCAATTAGCAAACAAAAAGGAAATGCTAGAACTCCTTTTGCCGTTAAAAATGAGAAAAAAAGTGTGCTGTTGCTTTCTGACCAGGCAGACCATTCCATTTCCCAGCTATTCACCAGCCATAAGCACTTGACTAATGTCTAACCAGTCGAATTTCCAAATTAACCCCGAGCCATCCATGCCAAAAACTTGGCCAGTAACCACCAGCGACCAGGTGGTATCATTCTACAGCCACTGACCATAGTGTTTGTCCATATGGTTTCATTTGGTTATTTGTTGAATTCTTCACTTTGGTGTTGGGTCACTCCACTTTGAGTCTTTTTGTGTAAGAAAGCACTCTGACACTGGCGCTGTCTGTAGTTGGGTGAGCACGAAATCGCATGGGTTGATGCAGAAGTCGGAAAAGTGGACGAGAAGCTTACCTTGCTACCGCCCTCGTCAACTCCGTCAGGACACAAATCAGTTCTCGTGGGTGATCTTAAACTGGCCGATTTCAAGCAGTTCCTAGCAAATAAAGGCTTACAGGTAGGTCTCTGTTTTTAATTATGAATTTATTGATATTGCCGATCTTCCTTAGTCATCCTGTTCTTACCTTAGCGTTAGAATGGGCATCAGGCTAAAATGTGGTTATGTACTCTGAAACCACTGAAATATATAATGCTGATATAAGACGCTCCTCCCAGGTGGAGTTTGCCGGGGGTGCTCTACGGTGCGGTGAGTACATCACGGTGCGCAAGATCGGCGACTCCAACCAAAAGGTAACGAACCATCGAACCACCATATACTTACCTGGCTGCGATTTCCACCAATCACATTCTGCCCCGCCAAGCTCTGGTCGCGGTGGCCCTAACTCCGATGAAACAAACTCTGTCTAGGTTCAACCATGATAAAACCGTCTCTCAGTACCTCAGAGAATACTATCCAGTTTATGATGCTCTTGGCTCAGTTCGTGTACTGTTAGTCTTATGTGTCTCTGACTGACACGCATGGTGGTGGTCCGATGCATTGCAGGGCAGCACGGGTTCCCAGCAGATCGTGATCGAGGGCCCGCTGTGCGAGGACTACTACAAGATCCGCGAGCTCCTCTACTCGCAGTTTTTCCTGCTGTAACCAACCAACCGCACAAGGCCGATTGACCTCTTGTAGGTGCGCTTGTTGTGATTTATGATGCTGACGTGCGGGTCTGTGCGAGTGACCAGTGAGTGAACTGAATAGTCAAGACTCAAGAGGAAACAACCAGTTCAGTGTTAATTTAATCCCTGTAGATGGATTCCTTTTGTGTACAAAAACCAGGAGGCGGCTAACGCTGTGCTTGTCGATTATTCTTTTGTGCAATTTTGTACCTGAAAGGATGCGATGTAGCGCTGTGAGTGATCAAAGTAGTCAGTCATTAGGGACAGTGGTATGAACTCTGTATGTATGATATGCACAAAGTGTTTGCAACATGTGACGTTTTTGGCTTCCTGCAGTCGAGATTGGATGAGATAAAGCTGCAAGATCATACTCTGTACATCTTCCCGTTCTAGAATCGTTATCCAGTAGCAAGTGCACGAGGCTGCTTCTTTTCATTGCCAGAACTAATCTTCTTGTGTTTATATTTTTCTTGTGGGAACGCACTGGAGGTGCAGTTTTTGTGGAACTCTGTAACTTCGACAGTTAAGGCTGCTTATTCCATGGCAAACGTACTGAATAAATATGTTGCTTTACGATGCCATGCACTCAAAGTTGGTCTCTTTATCAATTACTAGTACTATTACTTTTCACGCTTTTGCTTCTTGTCGTCGTCACAGCTTTGCTTATAGATAGGGAATGTATGGCATCACAGTCTAGTTTCATCGTTGTACAGCTAGTTAATCACTGGCTTGCTTCCCTCACTCTTCAGATTGGCTGCGCCAATTGCTGTCGAAAACAGGGAATTAGGATGACATGGAAAGTTTTACGACTCTGTAATTCTCCATTTTTCCTTGGCATGAAGGAAGAACATTTACTGCTTGATTGTTGATCCCTTTGGGCCTCCCCAAGCTGGAAGAAAAGTGCAAAGTTTGATCTGAATCTTTTTTTTTTGGTCCCGTGGCAGTAGTTATATAATATACCGTGACTGCAACATCTCGCTTAGTTCTATCTTGGTGAAGGTCACTTTGGGTGTGAAGGAGCTATGAATATGCAATGTTATCGCGCATATCAATAACATATAGCTTAGTTTTTTTGTTTTTGTGAAGACACATGCTACGTTTCGTAGAATCGTTCGGACTGAGCAGGTTCTAGCTTGGTTAAAATCCATGGCAGGGTAAACACCCACACCGGCCGCATTCATGTACTGCGCGCTCATCTCGAAAGCAGGACGAAGGGAGTTGCCAAAGAACGCTGCAGCAACTGGCGGCTGCTCCTCTTTCATCGGAGAATCAAGACCTGCTTAAATTCCTGAATGACCGTCTCATCAACCGCAAGTTCAGAGCCGCTGACGCCGCCTTTGATGGCCTTGGAATCTGCTGAACCAGCACTGTAACCGGTCCACAGAAGCAGTAGCTTGTTGAATATTAAGATGAAATAGTGCCAGCGATCTGCAGACGGTACTCGGTAGCAACTATTGATTAATGCTCAGACTATTCTGAACTACCCCGATGTGCTACAGTGTAAACCTGACAAGTCTACAAACCACTATGTGCTACTGTAGTGAAGTACGTACAAGTACCGACCACGACAGAAGAAAGGACGCGTACCAAGCTCAGCGTGTACTTAGCCTAAACAGGTAAAAAAAAAAAGCATGAAACTGTAGATCGAGCATATCGACGCGGGTATTGCTATTGCTCCCTCCGTTTTGCCGCCTCGTATTGCGTTGCATGCAAACTAGAGATCGATCGAGCGCTAGACTAGACTGGACTGCTGCAACTCGACAGCGATCTGCGGCGAGTGGCGCGGCCGCTTGTATCCTTCCACCACGGCAGCGGCGGCGGTTCCCGGGACCGGGAAGGACGGCGCGTAATGCACGGTGCGTAACGCGGCGCGCAGGGTGGAGAGCGCCACCGCCCTGTCATGGTCCGTTGCCGCTGAGAGGTAGTCCAGCTCCAGGACACTGCGGGTCCTACCGCCGACGGTGGCGATCTCGGCCCGGACGGGGCGCGCGCTGCTGACCGAGCTGACGGCGCGGCCAAGGTCGGACATGAGCCCAGGGCGGTCGGCGCAGCACACCCACGCCCGGACGCGCCGCCGCCGCCACCTGGATTCGTCGTCGTCAGGCTGTCGGAGCGCGTGGTCCTCCTCCTCCTCCTCCTCCTCGACGCCCACCTCGTCGCCCTCCCCGGGGAGGACGGCCACGCCCTCCGTCGCGTCGTCTGCCCTGCCCCGCAGCTCACGGACGTGCCGCACCACCTCGCCCAACAACGCTGCCTTGTCCATCTACACGAACGTACGTGGGCAAGCATCCAGTTACATGACATCCGTTGCCATAGAAATAGTGCTGAACAAATCTTCATGCCCTCGTCGGCACGCAGACGCAGGTACGTACCCGGGAAGCCGAGGGGACGAGTGTGCGGAGCGTGGCGAGGTGGGCGTTGATGCGCTGCCGCCGCTTGCGCTCCGCCTCGCTGTGGCTCCGGACCGACGGCGTCCCCTTCCTCGAGGCTACCGGCGCCGAGCACTCCGCGTCCGTCGCCATCTCTTCTCCACCGTCCTTGTCGTAGCCGCCGTGGGAGGGGTGTTTAAAAGGGAGGAGGCGGGAACCCAGGGTCCGGCCGGAGTCAGCAGCTGGACTTGAGCGGTGCGCATCACTTTTAATGACAACCATTTGAACTAGTATCCGCTTTCCCTTGGCCCTGCGACTGGATTGTGGATGGCGTCAGCGTGCGGCGACGACGGCTGTTTTGGCGCCTGGCGCGGAGTCGATCGATCTATCAGGGTAAAAGGAATTCGATCGGGCTGGGCACGTCGCGTCGGGGGGACACGGGAGGGACATGCCGTCTGCTTTCATCGCTGCGCGGCATCAGCTGCTGCAGCCTTTGAGATGGGAGATCTCATCATACTGCTTCCTCCTCGGCGCCGAGGCTGCTACCTTCTCCGTTTACGGGAGTAAATTACAATAATCTACCATAATTGGTTAGTGGTTACGGATCAGTAATTTTTTTTGAAAAAGTTTTAAAAATCTACCTAGTCTGCAACTAAGGTCTGTCCCAATGGGGTTTCTTAGCGCGAGTTCATAAACGTTTTGCTTATGTGACACACTACTTAATAATGAGAGAGAGTGATGTTGTATCTTAAGAGCATGGTTAATAATACATCCGGCTGCTGGCTCTACGTCACATATAGTTAGTTTAGTCCTTCCGTAATGCATTGTATCTTAGCGCGACATCCTAGGTGGTGGAGAATTATAAGAGACAATATCCCTAATGCATTGTTTCTTAAGAGGTGTATCTAAGCATATTTGTATTAAATGATTTTGGCCTTACCCTTATGTGTGATTGGGCTAACAACATTTTTTGCCTATGATACCGTGCTAGAGCTGTCTTATATAAGATACAACCCCAATCTCTTTCTTTATTAAATATGGTGCCACATCAGCATATTGCCTATGATACCGCACTAAGATACCACCATTACGGAAGGTCTTATAGTCAACTTGTACAATAGTTGGCTATATGCATGTAGTATTTTATCAACATATGACTCACTTTACAGCCTCACATAGTGTCTATTGGCACGTGCTGCAGCTGGCTACTAACTAGTAGCCCGCTTTGCTTCTCTCCTCATCTCTCTCCTCCATATAAGCAAAGATATAATAATTAAATCCTTATAGACTGCTTATGTTACCTTATTGTACTTGCTATAACTAAGATACAACATTGGCCCAATCAAATCCATGCATGAGCACCAAATCATTAAATTTAGAGACAACCTCTAAGAAACAATGCATTGGACTAGTAGTCTCTTTAAATTATTAATGCACCTATGGTAACGTGCTAAGAAACGATGCATTGGGGCAGGCCTAACGACCACAACCACATAGAAAACGCTAACAACCAATTGACACCGTGTTGACATCAATTCTGACATGTGAGCTCCACTTGGCCACGATCGAGAGGAACATGCCAGGGTAGACGAGGGTCATGGCGACCTCCATGGCAGAGGCACGTCAAGCTACCATGCAACGCCTCATCACTACGGCGCCTCCAGCAGCCGTGCACCACGGGACGTCACCTCCAGCAGCCCCTCCTCCTCCTCCATGGTGTTCCTCGACAGTTCCGACGATTACGAGATCGGCTGGAGCAAGATCGGCAAGGAGGATTAGGGTTAGGGTTTGCGCCGATTAGTAATTTTTTTGGAAAAAGTTTCATTCAAATTATGTAAAAAAATACCTCTAAATTTAACTAAAAATCCAAATATTATATAAATTTGTCTGTTCAAGTTTTTTTAATTAACTTTTTCTTTGGGAGCTGTGGGCATCATCCCCCGTCGAGGCGGACACATGTCCGGCCCCCTAAAGAGGGCACAATGGGGAAGGGGAGGGTGTCGAAGAGTTATTTAGTGGGTGCCGCTGGAGGTGCTCTTAGAGCATCTCCACCGGCGCCCCCAATAGAGTCCGACACTTGTTGCCGGCGCATGCTATTGGGGGCGCAGGCACGCATTGCCGCTCTATTGGGGGCCTCGAGTCCCACTAGAAAACGGGCAAAAAAAGAGAGACACCACCTTTTCACTAACATTTAGATAAACCATTACAAATTTTAATGAAATTCGACGAACCTAAGCGATATTTAAAATAAACCCTGGATCTAGCTGCGAGTTTAGCTCCGGCCTTGAGGAACTTCTATGCTGCTGGTCCGTTGGAGTCGAAGGTTGCTTCATCTGCGCGCTGGCCTTGAGGAACTTGCATGCCTCAATGGTCTGCCAGTGGTGGAGATAGTGGAACGTCGTTCTCCTCCTTGGACCCGCCTTCGTTCTAGTCTTCGTCGCCCTTGCCATAGAAATGGTAGTGGTGTTCCTTATACTCCTCTTGCACCTTTGCGTCCCAATACGGCGACGACCACCAATACTCCGGGTTGCGGCGCGTCTCTGCCGGAAGGCGCTGCCACTCTTGTTTGATGTAGTCCAGCTGTGTCTGCCCCTTCAGTGACGGCGCAACTGAAATGTGGTGAAGTCTGTGGCCCACCCCATCCGGTAGGCTTCCGTTGGCGCCGAACACCGGTATGTTCGACGCCATGCAACGGCGGAGGAAGTGCTACGATAGGACGCGCCGTGGAGGTGAGACGAGCTCACGTCAAGTGTGTAGGGGCGCTAGAAGAGCGCCTCCTTGCGCCGGTTGGCCTTGCGGAGTGCTTTCGATCGTCATAGCGGGTCCGCTTCCGAGCTTATCTGTCTCGCACGCGCCGGTCGTTTCCCTGCATCTCCTGCCGCCACCGGTCTCCTGCTTCTGCCAACACCATCGTCGTCTCGGCCGCCACGCGCCTCGCCTCCTCGTCCGCTGCCTCTTCGTGATGTCGCTGTTGGCTCTGCATCTTCTGGCGGCGTGCGATGCGTTCTTGGGTGAGCATTGCACGATGGTGGAGCTCGTTCTCTATCGGAGAGGGTGAAAGGGGGAGATCGGGAGGAGACTAGGTTGCGTCGGTGTGGTGTGGAGAGGGAGAGATGAGCTCGCGTCGATTTTATAGGCGGTAGGGAGCGGGGTTCGGTTGATGCCATTAATGTCGAGCATCGGTTCCCCTACCTGCCATTAATGTCGATGACGTGTCGCTTCGCTTTGCGCCAACCAGGTCAATCGGTGCGCCATTAAACACGTATACCGGCTCTTCGTCGCCGCACTAACTCGCATTGAAAGTGCCCGTGTTGCTACCGGTGCGGCCCCGCCCTTGAGGATCCGACGTGGCACGCATTGCCGCGGTTGCCGGCACGCCCGCAGCGACCCAACAAACAGGGGCAGGAGCAAGGTTGCCGAACGCGGGGTTGGTCACTTCCAGCAACTCTGCCGTCATTGGGTCGTCCCATGGGAGCATTTCGTGCCGGCGCCCAATAGAGGGGGCGCGGATGGAGATTCTCTTCGAGGGCCATTTGGCGTGACGTGGAGATCCTTGCCCGGACATAAAAGGACAACTTCCAATGAAGGGCTTTTCTTCATTCATAGGGTAGGAATTATTTGGAATGAATATGAAAGGGATAGAAATAGAAAAGGATGACAGGTACAAAACTTTGCCTTGTTCCTTATACATAGGAAATAAAGCATGAGGTTCGAGTGTATTTTTTTCCTCCGTATTTTGTATTGAAGTTGAGATATACGGGAAAATTTCTCTTGTTTTCATGCACACCATTCTTAGAAATCAAAGGAGTGAACAGTACCACCTATTGCAAAATTCCTAATCCTTTTCTTTCATGTTTTCTTTGAAGGAGGCCGAAATGGTTCGTCCAACTGTTTGGGATGGACGACTCTCATTTTCCCCTCTCTTTCTCTCTCCTCCCCCGCCTGAGAGTCGCTCGTGTTCTTCCAGGCCGAACCGAAGCCTTCCCCGGCTGCCACTCGGAGATGGTGGAGGCGAGGTGCTGGACCCTGTAGTTTGTATAGTAGGTTAGAGTTTAGGTTTGACTTGTTGTTGTGGAGTAGATCGCCGGACCCCATCGGCTGGATCTGGCGTGCCCTTGGTTTGATCTGCTCGGTTGCTTGGCTCCGATGGGAGTTTAGGCAGCTAGAGCAGTTCAGGCGAGGCATCTCCGTGGATAAAGTCGTCTTCCCCTCTCTTTGTCGGGCGTGCCTGTCTGGGAGCGACAGCTGTGCTGAGGCGAGTCTTCCTCATCGTAAGCTTCCATGGTGGAAGCCGCGCAGGAGGAGCTCGGCCAACGGCAAGTCTTCCAATAACAAGCTCGACCGTGTGTGTGGAGGTTCCTTCGACATCTTTCTCTCCTCCTTTGACTACCATGGAGGTAGTATCGATGAGAGGGAGAAGGAGATCAAGCCCCGGGGTGGGTGCTGGCGCGCGCCTCTTCAAGCTTCAGGCGCGAATGCTTTCAAGCGACAGCGGGATGCGCCGCCGCTATCCATGGCCAAGGGGGTCGCTCCGCAGCTCGGAACTCGTTGCTCCGGGTGCTCTTTCTCCTCCAGGCGTGAGGATCTCAATATCTTGCAACGTGGCATACTACGGCGGTACTCCACCAAGTGGTTCATCCCCGATGGCGTGCTTGACGGCCATGGTTGCGAGGTCGTTCTTCGACGGCGACAGTTAGGGACTCGATGGCGTTTCTGGTGTTGGTCAAAGGTCCTTTGTGGTAGATCTGAGGATTTGTTTGCAATTTCTTTTTTACTTTAAGGTCCTCCTTGTAATATGTAGCTGCCGCTACTAATGAAGCTTCGGAGCTCTTCGGGCCGAAAAAAAAAAACTGTTTGGGATGCCCTTCCTTAATGTTTCCACAGCAACAATCTGTGCATGTAGTACGTAGTACCATCCTGTTGAGGAATCAATGAACCCATTCTATGGTCGCACAAAAATTGCGGTCGCTGCGTCGAGTCGCCGGGACAAAGGCTGCTGGCCCCTTTGAAAGAGTAACTTTTGTTGTCGTTGCAGACCGTAAAAAGGGTGTGTCGCGTACTCCCAAACACTGGTTGAAATTCTTAAAGCATTTCAGTGCAGGAAAAATGGTGGATGGATCTGTGTTGCGTGTTCCACCGATCAACCAAACACAAAGGGACAAGTTACCGAGATCTGTGTTGCGTGTTCCCTCCCGACACAGCAACCAGTGGGGTGTCAGGAGAGGAGACTGTGGCAGAGAAGGAAAAGAAAATCGAGAAGTTTACAGGGCAAAGCGAGTGGGCAGGACATGTCGCACTTCACCGTTCGTAGCTGCAAAGGCCTCTGTTTTTTCTCCTCCGTAAAACTGGATTCGAATATATCCTTGGACGTTGGAGTGAATTGTGAGAAACCCTTGACCTTGAGGCCACGAGGCAAACCGATGCCGCCGGAGAAGAAACTACTAGAAAACATGCCTGATTCATTACGCGGAAACATGTGTCTAGCGACCAACCCCTTGTGCTGAGCTGACATTGTCATGCAGACCCGTATGATCTTCAACCCTTGGTCCTTAAATGGAGCGCAGGAGTTCCTCTGTAGCCGTGACATCATGACGAGTTGCAAACAGGCCGGCTCCCTCCGCGTCTGCTTGCTAAGTTGCTATAGGACAGAACAGTCTCGCCGCCACTGGGAACTTCCTCAGCGGAAGGAAGATCCATACGCCAGCTATATGTTTGGCGTAACAGGTTGGGTCACCAGCTCTGACTGGAACCGACAATGCCCAACAAAACTACACTGGGTATGCATTGCATTTGCATGGCGAACGCTGCTGTACTGATCCTGCATGCACTATTCACCTTTACTAGCATATACTCCTTCCGCTTCTAAATGTAAGATGTTTTAGCCATTTAGCATATTCACACATGTCTACATGTATCTAGACAAGTTTTAATGGACATGTTCACTTATATTAGTATGTATCTAGACAACATGAGTAATATATTTAGGAACGGAGGGAGTATGTCGTATGACATGCGTCATGCATCATCGAGTATTCATGTCGCCCGTTCCAATACCAACGATCCACATCTACCCCGGGTGCTTCCAGCAAACGGAAATAATTCAAGTACATCATCTTTAGCCGTTCCCTAATAGCGTCTCCTGAGGCGTCCGCCGCTATTTTTCGTCCTGGGACGACAGTTTTCAGCCGTGCCTCCAATCCAACCAGGCGAAATTTGACAAAAACCATAAAAACGGCGAAAATTTGGCAAAATACTAAACGATTTCATTGAAGTTGGCCGAATATTAGGCGATTTTTACATATTTAGATGCGATTTAAAAAGGGGTTAATTCATGCCCAGGGCCTTGTACATCTTGGTGTAGTCGTTGCCGTCGTCGTCATCGGAGTCGCTCGGCGGATCCGCCTTCGGGGCGTTGCTGCTGCTCTGCCCTGGGTCGTCGAGGTACGTCGACGGGGAGGGCAGGCGTCGTCGTCGTCGCTGTCAGAGATGAGGATGACATCGCCCGCCGACTGAGGAGGAGCTCGCCCTTCTCTGATGACGAGGGTCTGACTCCGAGTCCGCCGACGCGGCGGCGCTTCCTTTGGCTCCGCCTTGACGACAGCAAAAGGAACAGGAGCAGCCGCCGGCGTGCGGTGGTTCTTTTCCCGCCTCATCTGCCGCTCAATGTGGTCGAGGACCCGGGCGAGAGTGCGCCCGGGTTTGCTCCACCAGATGCGGCGGCCCACGGCGTTGTTGCGCCCCGAAATAGGGCCGTGTGCGGGGATCTCGGAGAGCTCCGCCTCGAAGCGCTCCTCGAAAAACATCGTCCAGGAGGCATCGTTGGCGAGATGCCACTAAGGCTGGCGCCGCTGCTCCAGCGGCATGCACGCCCGGATCTCCTCGATTTCGGTGACGCACTCGGGGCCAGTCAGTGGAGGAGTAATGACCCGCAAGTATAGGGAGTGTATCGTAGTAACTTCGATAAATAAGAGTGTCGAACACAACGAGGAACTGAAGGTGTTGACAAGCAGATTTGATAGAGGGCTTACTGTAAACACTAGCAAACAGTTTTTTTTGGTGGTTTTTGATATAGCGGATAAATAAAGTGCGAGTAAATAAAAGACAGTAAATATAATTGCAGCGAGTGTCCAATCTTTTTAGAGCAAAGGACAAGCCGGTTGTTTTACTTATGATGACTAAACGTTCTCGAGGACACATGGGAACTTCGTCAAGCGTTTTCGTTTCATACAGTTGACTAATATTTATTGTTTTGATAGGTGTTGTGTGGGTGAACCTATGCTAGTGCACCGCCCAACTAGGAACAATACATACTTGTGATTAAACTCCTTGCAAGCATCCGCAACTACAAGAAAGTAATTAAGATAAATCTAACCAAAGTCTTAAATTCTGGGATCCTACACTCCCTCATGCATCGGTTTCCTCACAGGGGTTTAGGTTTCTGTCACTCCGGAAACCCCACAATTAGTAGCCAAATACACAATGCATCCTTCTAGGACCATAAAGGTGAAGTGTCATGTAGTCGACGTTCACATGACACCACTAGAAGAATAACACCACAACTTAAATATCAAACCATTAGATGTTACTTCAACATAATTCCACTACTAACGTCTTGACTTCTCTCATGCCCTCAAGAACTAAACGAACTACTCACAAAACATCATATGGATCATAATCAGAGGTGATACAATGATGAATAACAATCTGGTGAAAAGTGCAAACACCGATAAATCTCGCAAGAATCAACTACTAAAAAGTAATCCACATCGGGAGAGGGATCTAGTGGAAAACAACAATATAGAAGCCTATTTTTTTACAGCGGGACGGAGGTGGATGGTGAGATGATGGTGCTGGTGATGCTGATGATGGATATGATGATCTTGATGATGCCCGAAGCGATAACGGTGACGATGGCGATGATTTCCCCTCTCTGGGGAGGAATTTCCCCGACAGATTTCTCCCTGCCGGAGAGCTCTTCTCTCTCTATTGTTTTCCGCCCCGAGGAGCGGCAGAATATTTCCTCGATGGTTCTCTAGGTCTTAGGGTTCCCTCGGGAGGAAGTACGCGAAAGGGGTCGGCCAGAGGTTGGCAAGGGTGGCCACACCACCTGGCGGCGCGGCCAAGGGGGGAGCGCCACCTGGTGGTGTGGGCTCCTGGTGGCTCCCTTCCGGCTCCCCTCGTGGTTGGCTCCCTCATATGGACTTCTAAGACTCCTCTGATGCCCCCCTTCTTCTTCTGGTCTTCAGAAATAGGGTATCTTGACGATGCTTTTTCCATCAGATTTCTGGTCCCGGTGATTATTCTCGAATAATCATCAAACATGCAAAATAATATGAAATAACATAAGTAATGCATCATAATATGAAATATATCGATGAATAACAGAAAATTATGATATAGAATAGTGATGCAAAATGGACGTATTAACTCTCTCCAAGCTTAGACCTCGCTTGTCCCCAAGCGAAACTGAACTCAGTAAACATGACCACGGGTTTACGGAGTGAAGTGTCGATAAATAAAATACGGTCAAGAAACATCACATTTATCAATACACAAGTAGTTCTAGACAGCAACTTCCTCTCATATAACTCAACTTGAAATTAGTAGAGGGAGTCACAATAAAGGTGCAAAAGAAAATCATAATTGGTTAAGGAAAACTGCGTTCTTAGTCAGAGAACAATTAACAGATTGTACTGATCTTTTGATCAGAGTCTTTATATTAGTGCTTATATTGCAGAGTCTAATGTGCTCAATCATAACAATCTCTTGCAATCATTGATAACTTTCAAAGTGGTATTCATTCAGATAACAACATTGTACTAGACAAGGAAGGATAAAATACATGATTGAAGGAATCAACATATAGATGGTAGGATCACAACAACTCAAATGCTTGCTTAAGACAGAAAGAAGTAGGTTTACTGACTCAACAAGAAAGTAAAAGATAGCCTCTTCGCAGAGGAAGCATGGATTAACTCATGTGCAAACATAAGGAGAGCATAAAATATTTGACACTCCTTCCAACCTTTCTTACACAAACCATGGCTAGCCGAATCCTTGGGTGCATGCCAACAATCACATACCATGGAGGAGTGTCTAAATTTTTAGGGGTAGGTGTGTATGTCTATGCCTATGTCTATGTCAACGAATCAGCAAGCAAACAGTACATTAAGTCACAAGCCAAATAGACCCTACAAGAGCGTCTCCCATTGAAGGACACTACTAGGGTAGTAGATCATCCATCTCTCTTTTGTTTACACAATTATGCTTTGACTGATAAATCAGGGGAAAAAAGAGTGAAGAGAATTTATAGTAACTAAGTTTGGGGCTGGGAACCCCGATGCCGGCTCTTCTAGCAGTTGGATAAGCGGATGTGCCACTAGTACAGGTGCATAAAGTCCAATCAACGAGTAAAATAAGACCGTCTGCCTACGTCCTCATGAGCTAAAACAAGAGCACAAAACAAGCATAATAGTTTTGAAGGTTTTAAAGGTAGCACACAAGCAATTTACTTGGAGTGGCGGTTAAATACCACATATAGGTAGGTATGGTGTACACAAATGGCATGGTTTTTGGCTCAACGTTTGGATGCACGAGAAGCATTCTCTCTCAGTACATGTTTTTGGCTAGCAAGGATGTGTAGCAAGCATAAGAGTTGAGGAGAAAAAAGCAAAAGCACATGTGATAGAAACATCATGCAATCTTCCTTGCAAGTACAAACGATCTTAACTTGAGAATACTAAGCTTATGAGCCAACAAGAAAAAAACATCATGGAACAATATATCTACATGCATATCCCTCTTTTCTACTTAAGCCTAAAAGTATTGTTGCTACTGACCAATGCTAAGTTTGCCAAAACCAAATAGATTAACTTGATGCTCCCATATTGATACCAATACTAACAACAGGATCAATCATATAACAAAAATTGCAAACTAAAATAAAGTGCATAGAAGGTAAATGATGAAACTTCACATTAATATTCCATAACGGAAACTCACACCAAGGGATACTTCTATACTGCAAACCATCCTATATGATAACTTCTCTACTCATGATATGACTCTACTAAAAAGGTAAAAAGGTGAAAGATAAAGGTGTGATACCGCGGCACTCCCTAAGCTTGGAACAATCCAAGGGGATGCCAATACCAATGATGAATTACTTCTTCGGTGGTGGTGAATCCTTCCCATCATCAGACTTTAAAGGTAAAGGTTCTCCATCAACAAATGATGACTGGGTCTCCAATATCCTGAAATTGGCAGCATAACTTATATATTTAAACCTGATCTCATACTCATAGTTTTGATTCTACACATCATAGAGTTGTGCTTGCAATTTGTTGGTGGCCTCATGGAGCGAGAAGATTTCCTTCCAAAGCTTGGTAGTCTCCTTCTTGTGCTCAACTATGAATTCTGGATTTATTGTGTGGATGATGTCCACTTCACGCTCCGCATCTTCTTGTACCTAAAGACTTCTTGATCCAGCTCTTCCATCCTGGCTTCCAGACTGCATTCTCCTCTAGGACCCTGAACATCTTCTTTCTGTACCTCCCCATCCTTGAGCAGCAACTCCTTGGGATGCATCTTCAACTCGTTCATGTACGGATTGACGACGTTCACAAAGAAACTGTCCTTGGGAGGCCCGGAAGAGGGCACTGTGGCTCTAAATCTGAGGATGAAATCTGGCAAAAATAGATCAAAACGAAAACACGACAAGAAAACGATATACGGACCTCGGGGGATCCGGGGGATTATATAGCAAAAATATACGTAACAAAAGAAAGCTGCAGTGCGAAAACGGGTCGGAGAGGGGCTCCAGGGCCTCCACACCATAGGGTGGCGCGGCTAGGGGTGGGCCCGTGCCGCCAGGTGGTGTGGTGCCCTCAGGCACCGATATCCTACCCTTCTTCGGCTCAACATTTTTCATATTTTTCATAAACAACAAAAATATAAGTTGGAAAGTAATACGCGAACCTTTTCTTAACAGAACTGTTACCTATTCGAAAACGGACTCTACAGTTTCTAGAATCTTCTCTCTAATGAACTCTTCCGGAGTCACCACTTGAATAATATCAACATCTTCATCATAAGAATCTCCGGAAATATAATGTTTGAGTCTTTGCCTATTCACCACTTGTGTAGTGTTATCTTTAAGGGAAGAAATTTTGATTGCACCCGAATTATACACTTCTTCGATAACATAAGGTCCTTCCCATCTTGAGAGTAATTTTCCTGCAAAAAATCTGAGACGAGACCTATACAATAGAACTTTATCACCAACATGAAACTCTCTTTTAAGAATTATCCTATCATGCCATTGTTTCACATTTTCTTTAAAGAGTCTAGAATTTTCATAGGCTTCACTTCTCCACTCATCTAAAGAACTCAAGTCAAGCATTCTTTTCTTACCGGCAAGTTTAAAATCTCTATTTAGTTCTCTCACTGCCCAATAAGCTTTATGTTCTAGTTCTAAAGGCAAGTGACAAGATTTTCCATAAACCATTTTATAAGGAGACATACCCATAGGATTTTTATAAGCGGTTCTATAAGCCCATAAAGCATCATTCAACTTATCAGACCAATTTTTCCTAGATTTATTAACAGCCGTTTGCAATATAGATTTAATTTCTCTATTTGATAATTCTACTTGCCCACTGGTTTGAGGATGATAAGCTAAGGCAATTCTATGATTAACATCATGTTTAGCAAGGGTTTTTCTAAAACCACCATGAATAAAGTGAGAACCTCCATCAGTCATAAGATATCTAGGCACACCAAACCTAGGGAAAATAACATCTTTAAGCATTTTTTAACGAGGTCTTGCAATCATCACTCTTAGTAGGTATAGATTCTACCCATTTAGTAACATAATAAACAACAACAAGAATATGAGTATAACCATTTGAAGGAGGAAACAGACCCATAACGTCAAAATCGAACAATCAAAAGGTTCAATAACAAGAGAATAACTCATAGGCATTTCATTACGTCTAGAAATATTACCACCTCTTTGACATTAATCACGAGATAAAACAAACTTTCGTGCATCTTCAAAGAGAATAGGCCAATAGAAACCTGATTGTAGAACCTTCTGTGCGGTTCTATCTCCAGCATGATGTCCTCCATAAGCACTACCATGGAACTTTCTCAATATCTCTCATTGTTCATGTTTTGGAACACATCTTCGCATAATACCATCTAATCCTTCTTTATATAAGTGTGGGTCATCCCAAAAATAATGCCTCAAATCATGAAAGAAATTTCTTCTTTGTTGAGCTGTAAATGTTGGAGGCAAATACTTGGAAACAATAAAGTTAGCATAATCCGCATACTATGGACTATCTTGGGAGTTTACTTTTATTGCAGCCAGCTGTTCATTCGAAAAACTATCATTAACAGGAATAGGGTCATAAGCAATGTTTTCCAATCTAGACAAATTATCAGCAACAGGATTTTCAGCACCCTTCCTATCCACAATATGCAAATCAAACTCTGGTAAAAGCAGCACCCATCTAATAAGCCTAGTCTTAGCATCTTTCTTCTCCATAAGGTATCTAATAGCAGCATGATCAGTGCGAATAGTAACTTTTGAATCAACAATATAAGGTCTAAACTTATCACAAGCCAAAACTACATCTAGGAACTCCTTTCTAGTGGTAGCATAATTCTTTTGAGCAGCATCAAGAGTCTTACTAGCATAATGAATAACATTTAATTTCTTTTCTACTCGTTGTCTAAGAACAGCACCTACAGCAAAATCACTAGCATCACACATAATTTCAAAAGGCAAATTCCAATCAGGTGGTTGAACAATAGGAGCAGTAGTTAAAGCCTTCTTTAAAGTTTCATAAGCTTCCTTACAATAATCATAAAAAACAAAAGGTACTTCTTTTTGAAGAAGATTAGTAAGAGGCTTTGATATTTTAGAGAAATATTTAATAAACCTCCTATAAAAACCAGCATGACCCAGAACACTACGAATACGTTTAACATCCTGTGACGATAGGGTATTTTCTCTATTGCTTTCACTTTAGCTCTGTTAACTTCAATACCTCTTTCAGAAATTTTGTGTCCAAGAACAATTCCTTCATTGACCATAAAGTGGCATTTCTCCCAGTTAAGATCAAGATTAGTTTCCTCACACCTCTGTAAAACTTTATCAAGATTGTGCAAGAAGTTATCAAAAGAAATTCCATAGACGGAGAAATCGTCCATGAATGCTTCCACAATTTCTTCACAAAAACCATGCAAACTAGAAGACATGCATCTTTGAAACATAGCAGGAGCATTACACAAACCAAAAGGCATACGCCTATAAGCATAAATTCCATAAGGACAAGTAAAGGTTGTTTTCTCTTGATCTTGTGCCCTAACAGCAATTTGTGAAAACCTAGAATAACCATCAAGAAAGAAAAAATGAGTTTACTTAGACAAACTCTCTAACATTTGATCAATAAAAGGTAAAGGATAATGATCTTTCTTAGTAACCTTGTGAACTTTCCTAAAATTAATGCACATTCTATAACCAACTACTACTCTTTGAGTAATAAGCTCATTATTTGCATTAGGCACAACAGTCATTCCTCCCTTCTTAGGGACACAATGCACATGGCTTACCCATCTACTATCAGCAATAGGATAAATAATACCAACATCAAGGAGTTTTAATACATCATTTCTTACCACTTCCTTCATCTTAGGAATTAAATGGCGTTGATGTTCAACTACTGGCTTTGCATCAGGTTCTATATTAATAACATGCTGACATATGGTAGGGTAAATCCCTTTCAAATCATCAAGAGTATATCCAATAGCTCCACAGTGTTTCTTCAATATTTCCAATAACCTTTCTCCTTATTTACCTGAAAGTTTAGAACTAATAATAACAGGATATGTCTTCTTATCATCAATATAAGCATATTTAAGACCATCAGGCAAAGGTTTTAAATCAAAAATAGGATCCTCCTTGGGTGGTAATGTGGCACCCAAGTCTTCCACAGGTAAATTATGTTTCAGTATCACTGGTTGACGAAGAAGAATATCGTCAATCTCATTTCTTTCTTTCATAAAGACCTCACTTTCATGGTCCTCTTTGTATTGCTTCAAAGCATTGTTAGAAGAAAGAGCAATAGAGGCAAGATGTTCAACTCTAAAATCCTCATAAGGCAATTCAGATTCATAAGGAGCTTTAGCAAATTTGGAAAAAATTAAACTCATAAGATTTTCCATCAAATTTAGTCAATATTTTCTCCTTCTTACAAACTATAACAACACCTCAAGTGTTCAAGAAAGGTCTACCAAAAATGATAGGACAAGTTTTACTTGCAGTTGTATCTAGTACTAGAAAATCAGCAGTATATTTAGTTTTACCACATAAAACTTCCACATCTCTAACAATACCAATCAGAAAAGATAGTTTCTCTATTAGCAAGATGAATAACCACATCAACATCTTGAAGTTCACAAGAACCAATTTCATGCATAATTTCTTTATAAAGCTCATAAGGAATAGCACTAGAGCTTGCACCAATATCACACAAACCATAGTAGCAATGATCACCTATCCAAACAGAAAGCACAGGAACACTAGTTTTCTTAGATCTACTAGGATGTGAAAAAATATTAGAGGCATCCTCATAGAAGACAATGTGTCCATCCTCTACATTTCAGAGACAAGATATTTTACTATTGCCACTATATGTTCAACAGTTATTTGGTCATCAGATCCTATAGATTTCTTTGTGCTTTTGTTAGCCACACTAGCTATGACAGAATGTTCCTTTACCTTGACAGGGAAAGGCATTTCCTCAATATAAGGTTCAGGCACAGCAGGATTAACAACATGCACTTCTATATTTCTAGCAGGAACAATATCTTTATAAGGTGCATGGTACTTGCTCAACTCCTTTTGGGGAATATCAAGATAAGAGGGAAAGGGCTTAAACCAATTTGCAAAGATTTGAGAGTCAAGACCACAAAAAACACTAAAATTATAGAAATTATCAGTTCCCATAAAAGTTTTAATGCATTCATAATCATAATTTATACCTGACTTTCTACCTTTGTCATTCTCCCATCTTTCAGTGTTTTCTTGAATACGGTCAAGAAGATCCCATTTAGCTTCTTCCTTCATACGTGTGAATGATTGAGAACAAGAGGCATCCAATAAATCCTTATGATGAAGAGAAAGCCTTGCATAAAAATTATTGATAACAATATTACTGGGGAGCTCATGAACGGGATATTTGAGCATTAATAACTTCAATCTCCCCCAAGCTTGGGATATACTCTCTCCATAATGAAGCTAGAAATTATATATTTGATTCCGATCTTTATGAATCTCACTGGGAGGATAAAATTTAGAATAAAAGAGAGGTACAATTTCCTCTCATCCAATAGATTGACCATTCTTCAGCATTTTAAACCATTCCGTAGTTGTACCCTTCGGTGATAAAGATAATAATTTCCTCTTAACTTGGTCCACTTATAATACCTGCAGACCTGAATAACTCGCATAATTCATGTATAAAGAGTAAATGATCACCGGGATGGACAGTTCCATCTCCAAAATAGCAGTTATCCATAACACGTAGGTATTTTAAAAGGATCCAGTTGATCAGACAGCGGGTCATCTAGTACATTAGCAGTAGTAGCAGTACTCCTAAATAGAGAACCAAATGGATTCTCCATCATAAAATAAAGTAGTAGACAGAAATAAAAACAACACTCACAGTAAAAGTTTATCTTACCAATTCCACTTACCAATAGCGCTTCACTCCCCGGCAATGGCGCTAGAAAATAGTCTTGATGACTCACAAGTATAGGGGGTGTATCATAGTACTTTCGATAAATAAGAGTGTCGAACCCAACGAGGAGCAGAAGGTGTTGACAAGCAGATTTAATAGAGGATTCACTGTAAACACTAGCAAACAAGTTTTTGGTGGTTTTTGATATAGTAGATAAATAAACTGCAAGTAAATAAGAGACAGTAAATGTAATTGCAGTGAGTGGCCCAATCCTTTTTAGAGCCGGTTGTTTTACTTATGATGACTAAACGTTCTCGAGGACACATGGGAACTTCGTCAAGCGCTTTCGTTTCATACAGTTGATTAATATTTATTGTTTTGATAGGTGTTGTGTGGGTGAAAATATGCTAATGCACCACCCAACTAGGACTAATACATACTTGTGATTAAACCCCTTGCAAGCATCCACAACTACAAGAAAGTAATTAAGATAAATCTAACCACCGTCTTAAATTCTGGGATCCTACACTCCCTCGTGCATCGGTTTCCTAACGGGGGTTTAGGTTTCTGTCACTCCGGCAACCCCACAATTAGTAGCAAAATACACAATGCATCCCTCTAGGCCCATAAAGTTTAAGTGTCATGTAGTTGACGTTCACATGACACCACTAGAAGAATAACACCACAACTTAAATATCAAACCATTAGATATTATGTCAACATAATTCCACTACCAACATCTTAACTTCTCCCATGTCCTCAAGAACTAAATGAACTACTCACAAGAAATCATATGGATCATAATCAGAGGTGATATAATGATGAATAACAATCTGGTCATAAACTGCAAAGACCAATAAATCTCGTAAGCATCAACTACTAAAAAGTAATCCACACCGAGAGAGAGATCTAGTGGAAAACAAAAATATAGAACCCTAATTGTTATAGCGGTACGGAGGTGCATCGTGAGGATGATGGTGCGAGTGATGATGATGATGGCGATGATGATCTTGATGATGCCTAGAGTAACGACGGTGACGATGGCGATGATTTCCCCTCTCCGGGGAGGAACTTCACCGGCAGATTTCTCCCTGCCGGAGAGCTATTCTCTCTCTGTTGTTTTCTGCCTCGAGGAGATGGTGGGATATTTCCTCGATGGTTCTCTAGTCTCAGGGTTCCCTCAGGATGAAGTACGCGAAAGGGGTCGGCCAGAGGTAGGCCAGGGTGGCCACACCACCTGGCGGTGTGGCCAAGGGGGGCGCCACCTGGTGGTGTGAGCCCCGGTGGCCCCCTCCGGTCCCCTCGTGGCTTGCTCCCTCATATGGACTTCTAAGACTCCTCTGATGCCCTCCTTCTTCTTATGGTCTTCAGAAATAGGGTATCTTGACGATGCTGTTTCCATCAGATTTTTGGTCCCGGTGATTATTCTCCAATAATTATCAAACATGCAAAATAGATGAAATAACATAAGTAATGCTTCATAATATGAAATATATCGATGAATAACAGAAAATTATGATATAAAATTGTGATGAAAGATGGACGTATCACGGAGGCACAGGTACGCCGCCTGCGCTGAGCCGCCATGTCCTCGGCGCGCTCATGCCCGGCGGCGCGTGGAAGTTGGCCTCGTATAGAAGCCTGGCCTCACAGAGGTGCAGGTTCGGTGGCCAAACCCATTAGCGGCCGCACCAAGGAGGGGTTGCCTGTGAACCATGGCTACAGGAAAGGCAAAGAGAATGGGAAGGAGAATGCTGAGGAGAAGAGAGAATGGCGAGGGGGCCGGGTTTATGTAGTGGCGAGCGGGCGGGGTAGACGAAACGGCGGCGGAAACGCCATAACTTCGCCGCGTGGGCGATTGGACTGCTCCGCTACCGTGTGTTGTCTTGACTGACCGGAGGCGTCATTGCGCGCGGCAGCCGAGGCGATGAGGACGACATATATCTCTCTCACTGACCGGGCAGGGCTGCGTACTAGAGAAATGGCAGAAATTTCTTTCGCGTGGCTTCGCGTCATTTCCCCTTCATCCAGCGCCCAAGTTGTCGCCCAGCACGCTGGGTTTGGCCTGGGTTCGCCGTCGCGGCGCGAGTGGGCGAAAAAACAGACGCCGACGAAAATAAAGTGGCCCTAGGGGGCTCCCGGGGGGCGGCTGGAGATGCTCTAACTTGATAATAACCAGCCGGTACATTACTGGGCGACGGTTAATCATCTTTGCCATGATAGGGAACTAAATGGTGCGCTTAGTAGCTAAATTCCACATCCCCTCCATGGTTGCATCCCTGCTCGGGTAAAGTTTGGTCAAATTAGTGTTACGAAATTCAACAGTATGTTTACAAGTATTGGAGTGTCTACTTAGAGTTGGAATTGTTTCCCTTCGAATTGTAACGTTTTGTGTTCTGGTGATTTGTCGCTCTCCCCTTTCTAGGTCTCTCTGCAGCGTCGCTTGAATCAGCCTCTAGTCCACTGCCAGTTCGCTTGAGGCTTCATCCACCCTCTGTATCAATAGTAGTGTACCACCGGTCGCCATTCCTTCGGTAGCATCACAAATTCCAAAGACCACTTCACCTACATATGGCATTTCAGCAGCAACATGCTGCCTCGTTAGAGCAACTCTAGCAGATCCCTTAAATCGAAAACTGAAAAAACGCTTTGCAGTTCGTGTTTTGCCTCGTTCTATGGGTTGCGGAGGGAGGGATGGTAGCAGAACCCGTATAAAATGAACCGCAAACTCAGTTTCATCCATATAGCGATAAACTCGCCCTGGGAATACATAGAAATCTCTACTCCTATAAAAACCATAGTTGGTAATGATGGTGTGTCTGTCATCTTTCATCCATGACCGTTCTATTTATATCTAACGAACAAGAATCCATCTATGGCGATTTTACAAAAATACACCCATCCTTCCTCTACACATTTGCAAATATGCCCTTGTCATTTACATCTCACACGGCCATCAAATGTTTCACCAAAACAAATAATTTCAGTCAACAAGTTACTATCCTTAAAAAATAATGTAGTGCATTGATCGTTTCTCATGTTTGATTCAGTTAGTTACATTATGGGCCAATTCATGTCAAATGATGTTTTATTCCGTGACGAAACATGGACATTGTGCTAGTTAAACATTTAAAAGCGGCGATGAACTACGGTTCATCGCCACACCCTACATCTACTCGTCTGTGTTGCCGTCTTCAATTGGAGGCGCCAAAGCTGGAGGAGGAGCAGCTAGAGCTTGCGCCAACGTGCTCGAGCTGCGCCGCGACAATGGCCTTCCACTGCCACTTCTTCCTCTGCGCATCCTCGTCTACGTGCAAGCCACGCTCAGCTGCCTGGCGTTGTACGCGTCTAGGTGCCGCTAGTAGCGCGGAGCGGCGCCGATGGCGGAGGCTCTTGCCGATGCCACGCTTGAGGATATCCTCGTCGTTGTCGACGAAGGCGAGCGGGGCGTCGCTGCTGTCCTCCTCACTAGAGCTGTCCTGGGGCGGGCCATGGATTCGGCCGTGCTTGTTGATGCGGCAGTGGGCGTGGTCGGTACAAGGCGGCGAGGGGAGCCCACAGCTCCGTTGGTGCCGACAGTGATGTTCCTCTGCGGCTCCATGACTCTAATGCGGGGGCCGCGGGACTAAATGTGGCGTGGATATGACGCAATCAATCACCGGAACTACGAAGCGCGGTCTAGGGTTCGTGGAGCGATGGACCTGAGAACGGCTCGGGGACCCGTTCATATAGCGGCTCGTGGGGAGGATTTTCGGGCCCCCCGAGTCGCGTTCTCAGGCCGCCCACCTTTTCAGGTTCTGCTAGTGCGTGAAAACTGAAGCCAACCCCTAAAAGCGTCGGAATTTTTCAGTTCTGGCCCTTTTAGGGGCTCTACTAGAGGTGCTCTTATAATGTCCCCCCAACAGTACGTCCCTAACCATAGCTGTTATCTCTCGGTTAATTCCATCTACCACAGAACCTTTTATGCGCAGACTTCGATTCACTGATGTTATGTCTCCTACTTCAGTTGCATTTTCACTTGAACTTGTATCATGGAGTTGTGATGTGCTGCCATCGGTTGCGTCTAAATATTCCTTTGCACTGGTACGACCTGATCGTCTCGGTCCTTCATTTCCGACCTCTGGTGTTCCCAATGACGCCATCTTACGACCCTTCTTATCTCGCACAATAGAAGCTTTCTTGTGTGCCATATCTTTTAAACCTTCAGCAGAATCATCACTCAAAGCTTTACCAATGGCTTGGCCTTTATCAACATCACTGGGCGGCTTAAAATGATTTAGCTCCTGCATAGTGGGATCAAACACAGATCTCAATAACCTCTGGCAAATTGCGACTCATAACAAGCTCAATGCAAATGTTATTGCCCTACCTTTTGAAGCACCTTGTGGAATGCTGCCATGGACGTCTTATTTTCCTCCTTCAGAATGTGCATACAATGAGCTCATATGAGAAATATTTGAAGTGCAAACAAATCATGGTTAGATCATTCATGAATGGAACTACAAAGCAATTAGTTCTCTTGGAAGTTAAAGAACGATAACAGTTCATACAACAGAATCACTTGTAAACCTACTACCAGCAAGACGTAAGTAGCGACGGAGGCCGAGTATTGATTGATATGACCTGTTTTGGTAGAATTTTCAGAGTAAGACAATTATCAAACTAACAAACTATTAATCCGATCAACGAAGTTGGTTGATTAGTTATGCAACGATAATAAAATTAGATGCATTATTTACCTATAACTCTTAAAACAGATGTGTGAGTTGTGCTACTGGTACATTCTTTTAGTTAAAAGAAAAGCATACTACTATTCAAAACAATTGTTACAATTTCATTAGCAAGTATCCAAATATGTTATATTTATGTAAGTTTTGTGAATATATGTGCACCAATTCAGTTGTTTTGGTTCAATAGGTTTGCTGAAGTTAAAAACCTAACAAAACAAAAAAGGCCATAATGATAATGTTAGTTATTTCTGTATTCGTCGGCTGATTTAGTTTTGTTGATTCAGTCAGTCAGTTAGTGCTCACTACTTATCAGCATCTCATGAGTTTATGGGATAGAAGATGTGCATACCATTTTGAATTCCATGTAAGACTTTCAAGGGTCAACATACAAGCTGAAAATAAGATAATGAAAACAATTAACCTTCGTCATCAAGATTATCACCACTAGAAATAATATAAAAGCTTAACATGTAAATAGGATCCCTTACTATTGGCATGTGCCATAAAATCGCACCAGAACACCATGGCTGGTCTTCTTCTTGGGCTTGCTACTAACAGATGCCTCATCAATGACCTTGAGCTACTAGCTCTCTTCGGCGTGTTATTTTCTGTGATCCAAATTCACTTATGCTAATAAAAGGCCGAACTTCCGACAAGTAGAGCGGAGCGTCACGGAGTCTGAAGTTGGCCCATCGCGTTTTCTCGACCATTATGGCCCACACGGAGGGAGGGATGGTGCGGAGGGAGGTAGACCCCCGATATACAGTACGAGTTGTTACTGAGTTGGAGTTGGATTCACCCTTGCCGACCTAGTTAGGTCAGGACTTCCTATATATACCTCTTGTGAAGCCGTTGCACGGGTAAGCCACATATTCTAAATGTCGGCGCGTTTGTAACTGAAAGTGCACTATGGTTAACTAGAGAGGGGGGGGTGAATAGGTTGACTACCAATTTTTCTTCTTTTCCTTTTTAGTTTGGCCAAACAAGTAATACAAGGTTCTTCAGATGTGCAACTAGATGAGCAACCTATGTGATACAAAGATAGAATACGCAACAGAAGCAGTATGTAAGGTAACAAGATAAACCACAAGTGTAAACAAGGAGACAGGGATATTTTTCCCATAGTTCTTTCTCAAAAGAAGCACGTCTACGTTGGACAGGTGGGTAGCCACGTAGGCACTCCTCAATAGCATAGATGTGCACACCTTATTCTCCTTGAGCTTCTCCGGTGAGGGAGATTCTCGTTTCACTATGAGGTCGACTTGAAGGCGTTGAACAAACCTTTACACAAGGTTGAGGACACTCCACAAGATGGATGGAGGCTCTCAATCAATCCGAAACTTCTTACGACAAGGTGGAAGCTTCAAGCACGAGATCTACTAAGGTTTCTAGGACTCAAGTAGGATTCTAGATCTACTAGGATGTGGTGGATGGATTTGCAATTCCTTTGGTAGAATCACGGATCTAGGTCTCCTCTAGCTCTGCACTAAGTTACGGAGTGTTTGGATGGTTGGAGAGGGAGATCTAGGAGGTTGAAGATAGCATTAATGACTAAGAGAGAGAGTGTGTGTGAAGCTTGGAATTTAAGAGGTAGTGGAAGGGCTTTAATTACCCCTTCCCCAAATCTGGTTGTTGGGCAGTTCCACGCAGCACTTGAGGTACCGGTGTTTCCACCGGTACTACCGGTCGTCTTCTTATCCGGAGCCCACAAGGATCCTTTTCTCCTTAGCTGGTTCCTCTGGCCCGGAGGTACCGGTAGCTCTGCCGGAGGTACCGCCCATCGGTGGGTTCCGCACTGGCCTCCGTGATATAGCACCCAGACGTCATTTTAGCGGAGCCACCACCGGTAGCTCCACCGTTGGCAATCCGCTCGTTGTAGGCCTGATAAAGGGGCGGAGGTACCGGTGGGAACACTAGAGGTTTCGCCCACCGGTACCACCGGTGGCCTCCTCTGAAGGTTCTGTTGTATGCCACCCGAAGGGCATTTTGGCAGAGATACCACTGGTACCACCACCGGGTGCCCCCACCTGGGGCTATGCTTGGAAACACCAGGGGGCAGTACTACCGGTGGTTTCACCGGTACTACCGCCACCTGAAAAAACTGTTTCTCGGGCTTGGTCTTGAGAGCTCTTTTCCTTTGGAGAATTATCGCGATGCCCCTAAGGATAATATAGGGAATATCGGGCACTTCACGAGTGGTACAAATTGACCCTGCATATACTTAAATAATTATTAGTCCTTAAGTTTTGTTGTCATCAATTATCAAAACGGAAGATGATCTTTCATTCTCCCCCTTTTTGGTAATTGATGAGAATACAACTATTTGAAACACTAGGTCTAAACAATCATTGACAGAGCTCTCCCTAGAGATATGCTCCCTCCATGACGAATGAACCGAACAAGATAGATATGATAGAAAGGAAGCAAACTTGCTCACAAACATAATAGTGAACCAAACAAGTGTGATAAATTAAAAAAACGAGGTTCACATGTCTTACACCATGCATGACGAGGTTCACAAACACGGGGAATAAAACATCGAGGTTCACAAATAACCAACTCTCACAAGCACAAGGAAATATCATAAATAGAATTGCTTGCGAGGAACCCATGCAAATAACCAAACGCTCCTAAATATAGATATCTCTCCCCCTTTGGGATCAAGATACCGAAAAGGGGAAAGACTGGCACTAACGTCCCACGGCTCACTCGGAGAGGTCTTCCATGCTTGGAGAATGGGCACGGTGACGAGAGCTAGTGACCTCTTCTCCAGGTTCCTCATCAGACCACTCAATGATCTTGCCCTTGGAATCTTTGGTCTGCCACTTTCCCCAAGTAGTGATGTTGTCCTCAATAAGAGAATCCACGGACTCCCCGGCATCACGGCGAAGTTGCCTAGCATCCTGATCAGCCCTGCGGTGCTTGAGCTCCTTGTCATAATGAGCTTCCCACTGACGCTGGTCTATCTTCTTGTTCACGCGGAACACCTTCTTGAGAGCACGAGCCATCCATTTGAAGGCATTGTCAGAAGGAGGGGGCGAGAGGGCCAGTCTTCTTCGTCTTCCTCATCAATCATGACCCGTGGCTTGGCCTTGCCCTTGCGAGCAACCGGAGTAGGGTGCTCAACGGTCTCGGAGTGATCCTTGATGAGGAGTCATTTCTCCTTGTGAGAGACCCAAGCATCATCATCCATGGGGTCCTCCGGGTGCTTGCCATCCCATGCATGCAAGATGATTTTCATAATAAAGGGCCCAAAATATGCATTCTTCTTTTGTACAATGGTGTGCCACAGCTCATTCCAAATGAAATCAAGCACATCAAGATTTTGAGTCAGACCATGGATCCGCCTCTCATGAGTACGGAGAATGAGATTCTTGAGATACCCTTGGATTTCATCCACATTGCCGGCCTTGGGATTGATTGTCTCTCGATAGATGCGAAGCATGATGTCAAAAGTGGGATAGAGCCCCTTGGTGAACCATGTTGCTTCTTCCAATGATAGAGGGGAGAGAGTTGATACTTGCTAATTGTCGACCCGTTGGCAAAGTGAATACAGAACCAATCTTATCATACTCGAGGCCACCACCGAAAGGGCCATGATCCGGATAGCCACCAAGAAGGATACCCACGTCAGACCACTTGAGAGTGAACTTTTCCCCCTTTGTCATCCAAATGAGGTGACGCTCGGTTTCATTGGCAAGATGAACTGTAGCCAAGAACTGACAAACTAGCCCTTCGTCATAGTCTTGCTGCACTTGCATGATGGGACGAAGACCAAAAGCATCAACAATTTTAAGAGCTTTCCCAAAATAATTCGTCTTTCTCTCCATATGATCAATACAAATCGCGTGTTGAGGGGCCACATTGTCCTTTGGCTTCGTCATGAGTATCTCCTTGTAAATCTGTGCTTGGAAGACGGTGTGAAAGCGAGTGTCCCGTCCCCAAACTGTGGCATCATGCGGTCCCTTTCAATGATATAGGGATTCTCATGGCGAGTAGCAAGGAAAACACTCTCGGACACTTGGGATGCAGTTTTCTCTTTCCGAGGGAGACTCTTCTCCGGAGCAGGGAATCTTGGCTCTCTCTTGGGTTGAGAGGGATCTAGGGTTTCTTCAATCTCATCCACGGGCGGTGTCTTGCGACCCGCCATCTTCTTGGAACAACCTCCCCTTGAACCACTAGCATATATGAAAGAGAAATAGAAGGAAAAGCACGGTGAAGAGAGGATGCCCAAGAATTCAATACACACAAATCAAAGAAATCAAGAGTAGTGAAAACTAGAGAGGAACAACAACGATATAGGGGCATAGGTACATAGAGCCAACCTAGTAATCGAAGAAGTTCGTGTCTGGTAGTCACAATCTAAATTTCTAGGGTTTGTACTCGCTAATCCCTACTCCATACGCCTAAACACGAAGAATCATGGTGCTCCTAGTGCATCTCCATCCATCAACAATATGGGAGAGAGAGAGGGGGCAACATACCCGTGTCCATGGCATAGATCAGAGGAGAGGGGAGGTTCACGGAGTGTCCCAAGGCAAGGAGGGAGCCTCCCGGCGGTGGAGAAGCTCTTCCTAATGGCGGAGAGGTTGGGGGAGGCAGCGGTTTGAGGTGGAAAGATGGGGGCGAGTGGGGGAAGTGAGATCTAAAATATTCGTTCCCCCGCTCGTCCTAGGGTTATCCACACAAAAACCGCAGCGAGCGGTACTACCGGTGGAAGCACCAGAGGTACCGCTCCCTCTACACGTGGTGCAGCATGGTACTGGCCGTTGTGTGAAACTTCCACACCAGCGGCAGTACCGGTGGAGCACCGGTAGTACGGTGTTGTAGCGGAGGTTCCGGTGGTTTAACTGGAGGTTCCGCTGGACCCAAAAACTGCACGCCAAGTACAGAAAAACAGGGGCATCAAGATGGAAATGGGCTTTTAGGAAAGGAGGCTTGGGTTGGAAATTCGTAACTGTCATACAAGATGCAATATTAAACACAAGTTCGCAAGATGCAATGAGAAAAAGCCAAACTTGCGCAATTTGCCGAGAGGGATAATAATATGCACGTTGAAGAACCGAATGAAAACCAACTCCATAAGTAGGAGGTCGATGGACGTAGCCACCATGTTTGAGTGTGTACTTTGGCACCATGAAGATGTATCTTGGGTAAAAAATAACTACTCACGATGAAGCACAATATGTCACGAAATGACTAGATATGCAATGAAGAATTGATTTACGCATAATAAGAGGAGTGTTTACTCATGGGTCGAGTGACGCTCCCCCTATGTCCATGCCTACATCCAAACCTAATAACATGTATAGTGAAGGTACTTATGCAAGGTCTCAAGTGAAGTTAGACGAATCAATGACATTTAGTTCATACCTCAAAGCTCAAAATCTTGGTTCATCAAGGGCGTTCGTGAAGATATCCGCAAGTTGATCCTTGGTTGACACATATGAGAGATCAATATCGCCCTTCTCAACATGATCCCGAATAAAGTGATGACGGATCTCAATGTGCTTCGTCTTGGAGTGAATAATGGGGTTGTAGGCGATCTTGATTGCACTCTCATTGTCACAAAGAAGAGGCACTTTGTCAAAATTGACACCATAATCCTTCAAGGTTTGCCTCATCCAAAGAAATTGAGCACAACAACTTGCCGCGGAGATGTACTCGGCCTCGGTGGTGGAGAGAGCAATGTAGTTTTGCTTCTTGGAAGACCAACACGCGAAGGAGTGGCCAAGGAATTGGCAACCCCCGGATGTGGACTTCCTATCCATCTTATCTCCCGCATAATCCACATCCGAATACCCAATGATCTGAGAGATTGAACCTTTGGGATACCAAAGACCAAAATTTGGGGTATGAACTAGATATCGAAATATTCGTTTAACCGCATCCAAATGACTTTGCCTCGGAGAGGCTTGAAACCTTGCACATTTACCTACGCTATACATGATATCCTATCTAGATGCACAAAGGTAAATCAAAGAGCCAATCATGGAGTGGTATACCTTTTGATCTACCTCTTTACCACTCGAATCGGGTTTCAAGTCAAGGGTTGTGGACATGGGATTCTTCATAGGCTTGGCATCATGCATATTGAATCTCTTGAGCATGTCTTGGGCGTACTTGGCTTGTTTGATGAAGGTTCCTTCATGATATTGATTGATTTCAAAGCCAAGAAAATACTCCAATTCTCCCATCATGGACATCTCAAACCTATCGGTCATAAGCTTGCAAAACTCTCCATTGAACTTGGTGTTAGTAGAACCAAAAATAATGTCATCCACATAGAGTTGCCATATGAACAAGTCACCTCCAACCGTCTTGGTAAAGAGGGTGGGATCGATTAAACCAACCTTAAACCCATAATCCACTAAAAACTCTTTAAGGTGCTCGTACCACGCACGTTGAGCTTGTTTAAGTCCATATAGCGCCTTATTGAGTTTATAGACATAATCGGGGTGGTTGGGATCCTCGAAGCCCTGAGGTTGCTTGACATAAACCAACTCATTAATGGGACCGTTTAGGAAAGCACTCTTAACATCCATTTGTTGTAACTTGAAATTATGATGAGATGCATAAGTAAGTAAGATGCGAATAGATTCAAGACGAGCTACGTGAGCAAAGGTTTCACCGAAATCAACACCTTCAACTTGAGAAAACCCTTGAGCCACCAATCTCGCCTTTTTGCGAATGACGATACCATATTTGTCTTGCTTGTTCTTGAACACCCATTTGGTGCCATGACGTTCTTGCAATCCTTAGGTCTTGGCACTAACTTCCAAACCTTGTTGCGCTCGAAGTTGTTGAGTTCATCATGCATGGCTTCAAGCCAATCTTGATCTTCGAGAGCTTCACAGACTTTCTTGGGCTCAATGAAAGAAACAAAAGCATGAGCCTTGCTAAAATTTGCCAATTGCTTCCTAGTGACAACCCTTCCACAAACTTGCGCAAGAATCTTGTCCTCCGTGTGACCCGTACGCTCGAGATTTTCTAGCCTTCTCTTTGCTCTAGGAGCTAGCATCTCCTCAAAATATTCCTTTGATATGGCTTGAGAATCACCTTCTTCATTGGAGTCATGTCCATCTTCATCTTGGCCTTGATCATCAATGGTTGAAGGATCACCACTAGGTTGAGCTCTCTCAACAATGATAGGACCTTGATCTTGGCCTTGATGAGTAGCTTGGCCTTGTTCATTAGCTTGGCCTTGATCACTTGCTTGCCCTTGATCATTAGCTTGTCCTTGATCACTTGCTTGAGGGCTTGGTGCATCTTGTTGGGTAGCTTGTGTATCAATGGGTGTAGTCAATGGCTCCACTTGAGTGGGGCATAGTCCATCTCCCTCCGTCATCCAGTAACCCTCAATGGGGATTATTTCACCAATCTCCATTCTTCTTATGACGATTGGAGGAATTGCATCTCCTACAACACCATGATCTATACGCCCCCCTTGGGAGCCGTTATCCTCATCAAATACCACGTCTATAGCTTCTTCAACTTGTCCGGTGGACTTGTTGTAGACTCTATAGGCGTGAGCATTTGTGGCATAGCCAACAAAGATACCATCATAAGATTTGGTCTCGAACTTTGACAAACGTTTACCTTTCTTGCGAATGAAGCACTTGCAACCGAAGACTTTGTAGTAAGATACGTCCGGTTTCTTTCCCGTGAGAATTTCATAAGGAGTCTTGTTCAAGATCTTGCGAAGATATAACCGGTTGGTAGCATGACAAGCGATGGAGACGACATCGGCCCAAAAGTTATAAGGAGAAGAAAACTCTGCAATCATTGTCCTAGCCGCATCCATCAAAGTCCGGTTCTTCCTCTCCGCTACACCATTTTGTTGACGGGTATAGGGAGTGGAATATTGATGAGCAATGCCCTCTTCACTAAGAAAACCCTCAACGGTATAGTTCTTGAACTCCGAGACATTATCACTCCAGATGGCCAATATGGCAGCATTATGTTGACGCTCAACCAAAGTGATGAACTCGATGACTCTCTTTAATTTGAGTCTCACTCTTCCTCTTGAATAAATACACCCAACAATATCTTTAGTAGTCATCCACTATCACCAAGCAATACTTATTTCCTCCGAGACTATCATAAGATAGTGGACCAAAGAGATCCAAATGAACTAGCTCGATAGTTCTTGTAGTGGAGATGGTGGTCTTGGTTGGGTGGAGTTCTCCATGTTGCTTTAGTCCTAGAACATGATTTCCACTTTGAAGGTCATGCAACATCCTCATATTGGTGTGGACTAACCGGCGGTGAATGATGGAGTGTAGACACACTCTTGTTGGAAGACCCCAAGCGCAAGGTGTGAAGAGTGCAGCAGCAAGTTTTCCCTCAGAAAAAAAACCAAGGTTGAATCGACTAGTAGGAGGAAGAACCATGTCTGAAGGTTGATGCAGCTGAGATGGCAGGGCACACTACCGGTTCAGCAGCAACGTGGAACCTACACAACATAATCAATTCACTTTGCCCCAACGTAGCAGTGAGGTTGTCAATCTCACCGGTTTGCTGATAACAAAGAGGTTAAATGTATGGTGTGGAAAACAGTATGAGAACAATATGAAAACAACAGTAGCAGTGTGATCGGTATGAGAAAATGGACCGGTGTCCACAGTTTACTAGTGGTGTCTCTCCATAAAAGATAGCTAACATGCGTGGTGAACAAATTACAGCTGGGCAATTGACAGATAATGAAACATGCATGACATAATGATTACTATGAGATTCATGCGGGCATTACAACAAGATACATAGACCGTCATGCAACTGCATCTATGACTAATAATCCACCCTCCGAATATCATCCGAACAAACATTGGGTATTAAGTTGCAAGCAACAGATAATCGCAGTAAGAGAAGTGTGTAATGTAAACAATCTAAACAAAGTAAACATCTTTGTTTTCTCCCTAATGGCAACAACACATCCTCAATCTGTCACGTTTGTGTCACTCAAGCACATATGCAAAAGAGGCATGAACCCACTATCGAGCATAAATACTCCCTCTTGGAGTCACTAGCATCTACTTGGCCAGAGCATCTACTAACAACGGAGAGCATGCAAGATCATAAATAACATACACATGATAGATTGATAATCAAGAGACATAGCATTCAATAATCATCAGATCCCAGCAAACACAACATGTAGCATTACAATAAGATGATCTCGATCATGTAGGGCAGCTCACGAGATCTGAACATGAGGCATAAAGAGGAGAGGACGGCCATCTAGCTACCTGCTAAGGACCCGTAGTCCAAGGATGAACTACTCACACATCACTCTAGAGGAGGGCATGGTGGTGTAGAGCACTCCGGCGATGATTTTCCCTCCTGGCGGGGTGCCGAGGAGAACTCCAGAACCCTCCCGATCTCGGGTTGACGATGACGGCGGCCTCAGGTGTTCTTCGTGTAAAAGTAGTATATTTTTAGGGTTCACGCATCGGGGGGAATAAATAGGCGAAAGGGCGATGGGGGTGGGTGCCGAGGGGCCCACACCACCCCAGGCGCGGCCAGGGGGCGCGCCGCCCTATGGTATGGCCTCCGTGTGGCCCGATGGCTGACGTTGGTAAACCCCAAGAGAAAAGTTGTGAAGAGTGCAGCGACAAGTTTTCCCTTAGAAAAGAAACCGAGGTTGAATCGACCAGTAGGAGGACAAGCAATCTCTGAAGGTTGATGCAGCTGAGATGGCAGGGCGCACTACCGATTCAGCAGCAACATGGAACCTATAGAACACAATCAAATCACTTTTCCCCAACGAAGCAGTGAGGTTGTCAAACTCACCGGTTTTGCTGAACACAAAGAGGTTAAACATATGGTGTGAAAAACAATATGAGAACATTATGAAAGCAGTATAAGCAGTGTGAAAATAGTGGAAGCAGTGGAAACAATGTGTGTATTATCAGTATGAGAAAATGGACCAGGGTCCAAAGTTCACTAGAGGTGTCTCTCCATAAAAGATAACTAACATGTGTGGTGAACAAATTACAACTGGGCAATTGAAAGATAAAGAACATGCATGACATAAAGATTACTATGAGATTCATGCGGGCAGTTACAACAAAATACATAGACCGTCATCAACTACGTCTATGACTAATAATCCACCCTTCGAATATCATCCGAACAAACGTTGGGTATTAAGTTGCAAGCAACGGATAATCGCAGTAAGCAAAGTGTGTAATGTAAACAATGTAAACGAAGTAAACATTGTTGTTTTCTCCCTAATGGCAACAACACATCCTCCATTCGTCACGTTACTGTCACTCGAGCACAGATGCAAAGGAGGCATGAACCCACTATCGAGCATAAATACTCCCTCTTGGAGTCACTAGCATCTACTTGACCAGAGCATCTACTAACAACAGAGAGCTTGCAAGATCATAAATAACATTCACATGAAGATAACATGATAGAATGATAATCAACAGACATAACATTCAATAATCATCAGATCACAGAAAACACAACATGTAGCATTACAAATAGATGATCTCGATCATGTGAGGCAGCTCACGAGATCTAAACATGAGGCATAAGGTAGAGAGTAAAACCGTCTAGCTACTGCTATGGGAACTACTCACGCATCACTCCGGAGGCGGGCATGGTGGTGTAGACCCCTCCGGTGATGAATTCCCTCCCAGCAGGGTGCCGGGTAGAGCTCCAGAACCCTCCCGATCTCGGGTTGATGATGACGGAGGCCTCGAGTGTTTCTCGGGACGAAGTAGTATCTTTTTAGGGTTAACGTATCAGGGGAATATATAGGCGAAAGGGCGATGGCGGTGTATTCCCGAGGGGCCAACACCACCCTCATGTACGTCTAGGGGACGCTGCCCTATGGTGTGGCCCCCCTTCGGGCCTTTTCAGGACTCCGTGGAACCTTCGGGAATTCTAAGACTTCCGGGCTTTGAATTTTACAATTCGAGAATATTTCCATAACAACTTTTCTGAAACTAAAAACATCAGAAAATAGGGAACTGGCTCTGTGACATCTTGTCAATAGGTTAGTCCGGAAAATCGATAAAAACGACATAAAGTGTAAGGAAAACATGTAGCATATGGCATGAAAAAAACATGGAACATCAGAAATTAAGGATACGTTTATTATCAACATCCCCAAGCTTAATTCCTACTCGTCCTCGAGTAGGTAAATGATAAAAACACATAATTTTCGAGGTGACATGCTACCAACATGAACTTGATCATCTAAATTGTAAAATTATAAACATAGCTGAGATCATAGAACTTAAACACACGCATGATAAATAAAATTCTAATAATAAAGCATAGCAATAAATTTGCATCATGAGAAGTAACACAAACAAAAGATCATGAATAATAATGCACTCGAAAGCTATACGTTTGTTTCAAGCATAGAGATAACATAGCAAAGTGATATTTTTCTTGTCCTTAATAGTGGGGCAAAACATAAATGCCAGGACACCTTCAAAGTTCATGAGGAAGACTAGAACAAATAATTTGAGAACAAACAATAACACATCATGAATCAATTAATAATGTTTTTGGGACAAATGAACATTAAACTGAGAATGGAAACCATGTTCTCTCAACTGTGCATAAAGTTAGAAGATGGAGACTCAACATAAAAGTAAAAGAAAGGCCCTTCACAGAGGGAAGCAGGGATCACTCATGTGCTAGAGCTTTTTATTTTATTAAACAGAGGTATTGAAAACATTTTTTAAGAGAGTTGTATGCTTATGTCAACGAATGGTAAACAGAAAATACAGTACGTCACAAGCCAACTAGACTTCACAAGAGCGACTCCCATAGAAGGACGCATCTGGGTAGAAGGTCATCCCTTTTTGTCTTTTGTTTACACAATTGTGCTTTGACTCATAAATCAGGGGCCAAAATAGTGAAGAGAATTTTTTGTATTACTTTGGGGCTGGGCACCCTGCTACCAGCTCTTCTATAAATTGGATAAGCGGATGAAGACACTAGTCCAGGCTGTGAAATTCCAATCAACAAGTGAGATAAAGATTCTCTATTTACGTCCTCATGAGCTAAAACAGGAGCACAAAACAGGAGTAATTTTGAAGGTTTTAAAGGTAACACATGAGCAATTTACTTTGGAGTGGCAGTTAAATACCAAACGTAGGTAGGTATGGTGGACACATTTGGCAAACTTTAGTTTTTGTGAGTTGGGTCCACGAGTAGAGCTCATATTAAGTACAAGTGGAGGCTAGCAAAAGACTGGGAGCGACAAATCAAGAGAGAAATAATGGCCATAATCATGCATAGCGACAAAAACATCATTAATCAAAGCATAAGTGGTACTACAAGTTCAAAAATTAAATGATCATAGAGGCTATAAGTGACTGGTTCGTAGTCATAAACATGGTGTGAGCATGCGCCAAGTCAACCAAGCAAAACATTCAAAGGAGAACACCACAAATTTATGCTTCAAAATGACAAGAACAACTCATGGTTCTTTCTAAGGCACATTAAACACTCTCGGATATTTGAGACAAATCATGATACAAAAATAACCACTAGGCGTTAGAATTAAAATAACATGTAGCATGACAGAAAAAAGTCTATCCACAGTCTATACAGGCTTCTATTTGCACCGTTATAAGAACGAAAACTTTACTACTGGTTTCCAACACCAAGCATTTCATAATAAACAAAAATTCTCCAAGAGATGCAGCAATGAAACAAGAGAGTACTAACACAACTCTACTAAAACTAACAATTCTAAATAAGAGATGTAAGAAAAACAGGAGCTAAACATAAAATTTGCAGCAACTAGAAGAAAAACTAAGAATACGAGCATAACAAGTATTCAAACGAAAAAGCGGAGCGTGTCTATCTCAACACAAATAATTCTAGGGTCCAACTATATTATTGCAGAAAGTAAAATAAAGGAAAAGAAAAGAAAAGCAAACAGATGCTCCAAGTAAACTTCATATGATGTGACCGAATAAAAATATAGTTTCACTAGAAGTGACCTGATAAATTGTTGATGAAGAAGGGGATGCCTTGGGCATCCCCAATCTTAGATGCTTGAGTCTTCTTAGAATTTTCTGGGATGAACCACGGGGGCATCCCCAAGCTTTGACCTTGCACTCTTGATGGAGGGATGATAACCCGGTAGGCCAACGCCAAGGTGTAACTTGGCCCAAAGGACGCTGCGCGAGACCCGGCTAAGGATAAAGGAGCTTCTAGAAGGCCCAAGATCGTAGGCCTGGTAACCCGGATTGTGGGTTCCGGTAAGGAAGTTTAGGGTTTTGTAGGCAGTGACCGGGTAGGATTCAGAGTACGCCTTGGAGAGCAGGCCAGGAGGTCCGGATGCTTTATAAGCCGGTCCCTAGGTTAGGTTTAGGGAGATCCAAGAGTTTGAGCAATATCGCTAGTATCGAGTATCCAGTGTAATACGAGAGTTGAGTTAATATATCTAGATCGGAGATTCGGCGACTTGATTGCCGGCTACCAGATCGCATATCATCATGTTTTCCCTTGAGCTAAACCCTCTCCCAAACACCAGAGTCGTCTTGCCCCAAGATAAGTTACCCCCGGTAACGTCTGCCGTGATTATCCCACGACAGTTGGCGCCCACCGTGGGGCCTACGTCCAAGGGTGTTTACATCACGGGAGAAGCTCGGAAGAACATGGAGAACCTTGTCATCGGCGAGATCTACACCGACCACGAAGGAGAGAAGATGGTGGACGATTCCGGCTGGGGGCCAGAGTCGGATCTGCTCGAATCCGGATCTGTCGTGACAATCGGCCAAATCAACGTCTTCGTCGCCATGGTACGTACGTCCGGTTCAATCCCTGACGATTTCGAATTTGATTCTGTGTCAGGGGAGGCCACCTATGCTCAATCAGATGGAGAAGAATCGGTCGGGACGGTAGATCCGACAGAAGAGCCCCCCACGAAGAGGGAACAGCCGGAGGAGCCGGCATGGACCCCGCGTGGCCGGGTCACGAGAGAAGACGATACCGAATCCATCCTGCATTTGCTGGAGAACCGGTACGAGGAAAATAGCAGCGAAGAGGAAGTGTACGAATCCGCGCCAAGCATTGTGCGCCAGGTTGCGGTTTACACGGCTCCTGCGACCAATCTTAATCAGGGGAACGTGGCCGCGGCCACAGTCGGAGTAGCACAAACATTGGCCCAGCAGCAAGATCCGGTTGACGGAAACCCGGTTCTCACCCGGGTTGACGGAGAAGCAGCATCAGTTACCAGTCACGCGGCGGACAGTGAGTTGCAGGCAAACATGTTTGGATATCTGGCAAACCGAACGCCAGGGGCGGGTCCTTCAAACCCGCAACACCCGGCCCTATTCAACAACAACTTGATTCTGGATCCAACCGTTTTAGCTACAGTTATTACTCCGGAAAACGCGGCGGAACGTGTCAGAGATCTGGACGTAGCCCGCCGTGCATTAGAGCAACAAAGAAGGCAAGTAGAAGCAGAAAGGCAGGGGATGGCCACCCGCCAACGTGAGCTGGATGCATTGGAAACCCGGCTCCGAGAAGAGACAACCAGGGTGCGTCAAAGGCACCAAACCATGTTACCAGCAACAGGTGGAGTTATAAACCCGACCAACCTATTTATCACACCTCAGGATCAACCGATTCCGGCAGCAAACCAAGGAACCGTACAGCAACCTGCAACTGGAGGAGCACAGCCGGCAAACATACAAGCCGGGTTACCCACATTGCAGACTGGAGTCGCTGCCGGCAATACATTACCACCACCACCACCATCACGATTTCGCACACCAGCAGGTCATTACAACAACCCCATGGATAATGTGTACGCAGCAACGCTCGCATTGAATCAAATCCCCGTGAGAGAGTCACCCCACGCAGAGGAGACCCGGCGGACGATAGATCTATTGCGCACTGCGGTAGCGCAGCAAGTTAATTACCCGGATCACAGAAGTGGAATGCATGGGACACCATATATCAGCCAGCAGCGAGGCAATACCGGCAATATCCAGACAAGTTCAGCGCGGCGGAGGGAAGAGCAGCAGCAAATGCCGCCTCCTCCCCGCGTTCAAGCAATACCGGCAGCATCAGCAGCACAAGCTATCGTGGACAGTTCCAGAGCCAGGAGGGCCGCGGCCGGGTCTGCGGTGCATGGGCCACCAGCCGTACCACGTCCAGCTGCACCTCCCGCAGGATCACATGTTTCCTGGGTGAGGCCAGTTCCGACTAATCTCGCTGGGCCTAAGTGTCTGTCGGCTGACATCAGGGCTGAGCCTTACCCGGATAAATTCAAAGAACCGGGTAAAGTTGTGAATTATGAGCCGACTATGGATCCAGAAACATGGTTGAGAAGTTATGAGATGGCTATGTCGATTCGCAATGCATCAGAAAATCTTCAAGCCAAGTTCATGTATTTGATGATGTCAGAAGGAGCAGCAAAGTTATGGTTCAATAATTTACCGGAAGGATCTATCAAGTTATGGGAGGAGTTGAAAACTGCGTTTATCAAGCACTTTCATGGGACGTGCAGAAAGCTATTTACTATTAATGACTTAGAGCGATGTGTACAAAAGAAAGGAGAATCGGCGCGCAGCTGGGTGCGCCGGGTTATGGAGATACTTCACTCATCTACGGATATTCAGCCCAAAGATGCGCTACAAGCTATGGCAAAGACGTGCGAGTACATACCTTTAGTGCAGAAGTTAACTCGCATGAATTCTAGTCGAAATGCTTCAGAGGTTACGATGGGAGAGCTAATGGATGCATGCAACAAACACGCTGCAACGGATACTACAGAAGAGGATGTCGATGACAAGAAAGCAAAAGCAAATACAAATAATAATGGAAGAACCGGCAATGGATCAACGCCGGGTAACAATGGGAACAACCAGAACAAGCGCCCGTTTGAGGGAGGCTCCGAGTTTGTCGCTAGCACGGAAGCCGGGTCTTCGAGACCTAGGGCAGAAGGAAATTTTAATACTGGAAACCACAATGGAGGAAATTATCAAGGACCGCCAAGGCCAAGTAACAATTGGGATATCTTCAGAATGGCGTTCCCAAAACACAGCAGGAACGGTAGGCCGGCTAACCACTCTTTGGAGCAGTGCGCAGACCTACAGAGATGGAAGAACGAGGAGATAAACAAGGCTATGCGAGGTGCAGGTCGGGGAGGAGGACCGGGCCCGGGTGGAAACCCGGGCAACGGCCCACCCCCAGCCGGAAACCCGGCAGGAGGAAATCCGGGTAACAATCAAGGGGGAGCTGGAGGTTTCCAAGCCAACCCCAAGCAATTGGGACAATATCACGTGCATACCACAGGAATTTCTAACAAGGATAAAAAGATACTGAAACAAGCAGTAAACTCGGTTTCCTCGGCTCTACCGAGATACCTGAGATGGTCAGAGCAGGACGTAACATGGAGCAGAAGAGATCACCCGGAAAGGATAGAACACCCGGGAGTCCTAGCATTGGTGGTTGCACCACAGGTCAATGGTTATGAGCTGAAGAAGGTCCTAATGGACGGTGGAAGTAGCATCAATATCTTGTATTGGGAAACCTTTCTACGCATGGGTCTCAAGGAGTCCTAGCTACAGAAAAGTTCAACAGTCTTTCACGGGATAGTGCCGGGTCACTCAGCATGCCCCGAGGGAAAAATCGCATTGGAGGTAGCTTTTGGAGAATCAAAGGACAATTTCCGGGTTGAATGGCTTACTTTCGAGGTGGTTAAGTTGCGCAGTCCTTATCACGCGCTATTCGGAAGGCCGGCTTATGCTAAGTTCATGGCCAGGCCGTGTTATGTGTATCTACAACTAAAAATCCTGGGTCCCAAGCAGACCATCACCATACATGGGAGCCGGGATATAGTGGCTGAGTGTGATGAAGGAGATGCGGCAATGGCCGAACAAGCTTGCAGAAAAGAGGAACTCAAGTATTACCGGTCTCAAGTAGACCCGGATGACAGAACATCGTTAAAAAGACCGAATACTGAGGACGAAAGAACAAAGTTCAAGGCAGCACAGGACACAAAGATGGTGGCTTTCATCGAGGGTGATCCCTCCAAACAATATGCCATAGGAGAAGAAATTGCACGGCCACTTATAGCCGGCTGTATCATGGAAGTACCCACCCCGGGTTGGTTAGCAAACCCGGTACTCATAAGGAAAAAGACCAACGAGTGGAGAATAATTAAACGATGTAACAGGCAGCAGGTTTCAGACGCACTCTTTTCCTATCCAGGGTACCTAAGGGGACTGGAGGGTTTTTAACGAGGCGGCTTGCTGACCTAACTTTCTCATATCAATAAAGAGATGGTTCAGCAATATATCTTCTTCACATGTTTTATCAAGTTTTCTTCTTCTATTATGTTTCTATTTTTCTTCCAGGTAAGTATTATTTATTGTTTTTCTTAGTGCCTTAGTTTCCTCAGTATGTTACATATATTCAGGTCTTGGGGGCTGATTGCTTGAATAGCACAGTTACAAACTCAAAGACCCGGCCATGATGCCTATGAGTTATAAGGGCCGATTACTCGCAAACGAGTACGGCTGCAATCTTATAACCGGACAAAGGAGCCAAATTTCTTGACTTTTCTTACTTAAGCTCGATGTGACTCGCACTAAAGTGGCATGATTTGCTCGCTTACGATTACAATCAGCCATGATGCCCCAGGGGACTTGCCTGACCCTGTTTTCATATAGATGTAACAACATGGTATCCACGCGAAAGCCGGCTTACAGTACAAGAGAGTCAAAAGGGTCATCTAAACCACAAGTTATGCAGAGTACAGGGTTAATAACCGGAAACTCAAAGTCTATCAAGCATAACTTCAAAACCTATGTGAAACGGCTCTAGGTTTTGGGCTTAGCAGAAACAATTTGTGTTCTTTGAGAAACCTCACCCCCCAGACTCGCAATTTCGGGCCTTGGGGACTGGGGATTTTGAAAAAAAAGAGGCAAGTTATCTAGCTATTAAGCACAAAAAACCCGAAAATCCGAGTCTTGGGGACTTAGAGAAAAGTTGACCCGTCAAAACCCACGAGACCCGGAAACCGAGTCTCACAAAAGGAACCATAAAGAAAGATTGGAGTATCAAGAGTAAATAAGCTCAAAGGCAGATAAATATCAAAATCATCCAAAGGCCAGAAGGGCCACGAAGTATATTAAGGCATTAAAGTGCATTACAACTCTCGATACTAGTATCAAAGGTGCACAGGCGCACCGTCAAAAATAATTGTTCAAAGGGCCCATTGGCCGACTGACGCATACGAAATGACAGCAGATAGCAAGTATCACTCGGCATCCGGGACTGAGGCATCCATCTTCCCCTTGCCCTTGCCAGCCGGGTCTTGTTCCTTGGCTTGCCCTTCAGTACTCTTGGTAGCAGCAACATCCGGATCAGTAGTAGTGCCAGCCCGTGCAGGAGGAGGGACAATCGGCGTGGTGGTAGCAGGCGCAGAATCGGCCTCAGCCTTCTTCTTCGCGGCCTCCTCTCTCAACTGGGCAGCCTCCGCCTTCCATCGGGCCAACATGTCGTACGGCTTGGGAAGATCCGACTTGATAGCCTTGTCGTCAGAATCATATGCTGGAATAATGACACTAAGGTCCAAACCATCGGCAATCATGCTGGCCGGGTGACGGATTTCCTTCTGGATGGCCTTGAAATTCTTCAGGGAGAACTTGGATCCATCGTGATTAAATTCCGGAAACCCGCCCATAAGCTTGGCCGGCTCGAGCTTAGGAAAATAAGCTTTAGCCAGCGCAAGCCCCCGGGTTACTCCAACCCGGCAGGACGAGCGCTTCCAATGCCAAATCCACTCGGGAATAGTGGAGCATGCGTCCATCAGTTTCTTCAGGTTGCCGTGCCCAACACCCGACCATCGCAGTTCTTCAAGAATCCACTTGGTTCCGGCACAGAGCTGCCGTATAGTGCTCTTGATGGTTTTCAACTTGGCAATGTCATCTTCGTCCGGGATTACTTCATCCGGACCTGCAAGAAAACTCAACGAATAAGGAAACCCGAGTATTTATCAGAATGAGAACCCGGATCATGATTATCAAGTTAAGAATTATACCGGTCAAAGCACGATATGTATCAGCGATTTGAACAGAAAGTGTCGTCAGCTTATCTTCTGCTGCATGAGCCCTCCTTCTATACTTCCTTGTGATCTTCCCGCTCCTCCTAGCTTCAGCTTCAGCCGACTCGCGCAGAGCCGCCTCCTTCTCAGCAAGCTTGGTGGCCTTCGCCAATGCTTTCTCAGATTGGGTAACGAAGGCCTGCGTGGACACAAGGAAGGATTAGCCGGGTAAAAAGCAAGCTATCAGTCGGTTATACCACGAAGTTCCAAGAAAATTATCAATAAATTCACTCGTAACTTGGGGACTAGATAATGATACAGGCAATATTGCTCGGATTTACCTCATGTTTAGCTATCAAAGCTTCTAAGATATTTTCTTCATCGGCCCTCAAGGTGTGCAGGGCATCAAGCATCTGGGAGAACGTCATGTCTTCAGGCCTGACACCGGAAGAGCCGGCTGCTTGATCGCGTGGCGGGTGAACTTTCCCCGACTTTGGGGTTGATACCCGGACTGTCTGGGTGTCCGGGTTTGGAGAACTCACCCTTGTGTCCAGGATCTCAATCTCCTCGTCCACTGCCTCTTCGGACGACTTTGGAGACCCGGCTGCCTGGTGAGCTGGGTCAACAAAGGGGCCTTGTTCTTGATTGCCTTCAACATCGCCGCCACTCGCGGCGTCCATATCATCAGTCGGCTCATCCGTCTCCCGGTTATCCGTCCCCATGTTCTCCAAGTCACTAAGTGTGGCTTGGGCACTAAGGAAAAAAGAAAAGAGATAGTTAGCGACAGTGGATGAAAATTATCAAGTATATAAGGATATCATATAGTGAAGACTTACCCGACGTTTACGGTGAAATCTGGTGGGAGCTCGCTGCTGGAAGCAGATGAAGCTGTTACAGGAACCGATAGCGGAACCCGGAACTGCCCGGCCCGTGGATGGTTGGGGGAAGGATGACGCTGAGGGGAGTTGGAAGAATGAGGCGGAGGAGTACCGGCGCGGTGGACTGGTGAGGTGGAGATGCCCGGGTTGAGGGGATCGTCACCCGGGGAACTCCGGATCACTCTACGCTTTGCCGGAAGAGGGTCCTTCAAGTATGATGAGTTTGATAATTGATGGTTAAGTTTGCGCATGTTATCAAAGGAGTAGGGTTCGGAGGACATATAGGAGAAAGGAACCTTGGATACCACCCCTCTGGCCTTCCATTTGGTCCCGACTGTTATTTCTTGATCGGACTCGGTGGCCTCCGGGTCCTGCTCGTCCTTGTCCTCTTCGTCCTCCAACCCTGTAAGCCGAGTATGTATTGAGGGAAAAAGTTAGACGAGTGAGGAAAATGATGCAAGTAAAGCTGATTCACGACTCGGATAAGTACCTTCGTCATTGTCAGCCGGCTCTTCATCTTCTTCCGGGTCTCCGGAAGAAGGGGAGGTCTCGACGTTCCAGAAAGCGCCATCAGCCTGAGGTAAAAACATGGAAGTGAGAACTAACAGCTGTATCAGGTCAAGGAGTGGGAATAAATTTATGAGTATCGGTCTTACCGCCGGAGCCGGATTTTCTCGGGTGAACGCCGGTAACCCGGCGATGTTCTTGATCACCTCCAACTTTTCCGTCAAGAAGCTCTTGATGGTCTTGTTGGTGTCACCAGCTGGATAGTTCTTGGAGGAGTATCGGAGCGCGTTAGTGACGTGCCCCGAGTAATCGCACATCAGCTTGGTGCGGATGGAATTAGGCTGGATCCGGAAATCCACCCATGTCTTAACCAAATTGAGCCCAAGGAGACCTTGGGCGGAAAGGACAGATATTTTTGTGAGGAGGGGTTGGATTGCCTCCCATTCCGAGTCACGGGCGAAGGCGTTGAAGTTTTCAGAGATATCGAGGAGACCCTCCGAATAACCCGGTAGTTTCCTCTCGCCGGGTGGGGAGGTGTCTCGGCAGTAAAAGTAGGAAAGTTGCCAATGTTTGACATGGGAATTGAGAGTAAGGGTTGGCATAGGAGAATTCTTGCGGCGTTGGATAGAGACCCCGCCGCAAGCAAGAAGTGCGTCGTCACCGCTTTCGCGGCACGGCTTGCACTGAAAGAGTTCGATAAAGAGAGCCAAACTTGGTGGAGTGCACAAGTATGACTCGGAAAGAACGATAAAATGGGTTATATTCAACATAGAGTTAGGCCCTATGTCGAATAATCGGAGGCCATAATGGCTCAGAACATCACGGAAGAAGGGGTGACCCGGAGGGCGAAACCCCCGGGTCACATGTTCGACGAAGCAAATTACCTCGTCATCAGTAGGCGTGGGCCGGGTCTCATCACCCGGCACCCTCCAATGGATGTCCTTCTGAGGGGGGAGGATCCCTAACTCGGCCAGCTCTTCCAGCTAGGCCTTGGTAACCGTGGATCGCGCCCAGTTGGCGGAGATCGATTGAGTCATCCGGGCTTTGGCCTGCTGTTTCCCTTGCTTCTTGAGAGCCATGGGTTCAGCCTGCAAAGCACAAGACAAGTGTACAAAACATAAGACTCGGAAATCACGAATTATCCGAGTATAGGCAAGCGGTATCAGCTAGACAAAGAAACTAAGAATCATCCGGGTATCATTGAAAAGAGCAAAAGTTATGGATTGTCCGAGTATCAAGTATCAGAACAGAAATTATGGGGTACTTACATATTGGTAAGCATACGTGGAAGAAGGGTGGTTGCCCATGTATCTAATGCAGATGAAAGAACCGGAAGAAAAGGGTCTGCCGGGTGTCAAAGTCAGTTGCGGAAAATTTGGGCGGCCCGAGCCTAGATTGGAGATTTCATTTTCAGATTCGTGGTGAAATTAGCGACTACAAGTAATAGGAGAATGAAGTGGAGCCTATATTCAAGCCATTGGATGAACTAGCATGAGTCTAGGTGACCTAATCCAGCGCAGGGCAAAAAATAGCCCGCGGAAGACCAAGATCCAATCTGGGTCGGTTCGAGAAATTGTAAAGCTAAATCAAAGGGAGCAAGGAGCTTACCGGATGGGATTGAAGTAGAGCGTGGCGACGGCAAATAGCGCAGTCTGAATGACCCTTTGCGACTGCCGGCGAGCTGCTCGAGGACGCGGCGGCGGAGGTTGGCGGCGGCGCGGGACGAGCCGTGGCGGAACGTAACCGGCGGTGGATTGGTTCCGGCGGCGTGCGCAAGGACTCCGTGGCGGCGCTCCGTGAGCTTGGGTGCGGTAGTGAAAGAGAGGGAGAAGAAATGGACCGTTGGGGTTAGGTTATCCCATAGGTGCCTATTTATAAGGTGCAGACGGATAAACCTAGACCAACGGGCGGTAGCCGGAAATTTCGGGATAAAGGATATCCGCCGGATTTTCCTGGATATGCATTAAGTGCTAGACGGGATATCCGGAACAGATGTGAGGCAAATCTTTCCCGTGATACTTGGATCGGTTAGATAAGTGAAGTAAGCCGGATCTTTGGCATCATTATCAGGGCACTGACCCGGAGAAATAAGCGATAGACTTGGAGAAAGCCGGGTTACTATATGGCCACCATGGAGTTAGGCCTAGCTGTTTATCAAAGCAATCTAACCCGGCCTCTATGAACTTGAATGTTGATGTTTTTGCAGGGAATAGCGTGCGCTTCAAGGAGAATCCCGTGAAGCCCAAGCTATTCTGGGGACTACTGATGGAGGGATGATAACCCGGTAGGCCAACGCCAAGGTGTAACTTGGCCCAAAGGACGCTGCGCGAGACCCGGCTAAGGATAAAGGAGCTTCTAGAAGGCCCAAGATCGTAGGCCTGGTAACCCGGATTGTGGGTTCCGGTAAGGAAGTTTAGGGTTTTGTAGGCAGTGACCGGGTAGGATTCAGAGTACGCCTTGGAGAGCAGGCCAGGAGGTCCGGATTCTTTATAAGCCGGTCCCTAGGTTAGGTTTAGGGAGATCCAAGAGTTTGAGCAATATCGCTAGGTATCGAGTATCCAGTGTAATACGAGAGTTGAGTTAATATATCTAGATCGGAGACTCGGCGACTTGATTGTCGGCTACCAGATCGCATATCATCATGTTTTCCCTTGAGCTAAACCCTCTCCCAAAAACCAGAGTCGTCTTGCCCCAAGATAAGTTACCCCCGGTAACGTCTGCCGTGATTATCCCACGACAACTCTTCTTGATCACATTATATCACCCTCTTCTCTTGACCCTTGAAAACTTCCTTCACACCACACTCAAAGAGTAATTCGCATTAGAGGGTTAGTGAAACAAACAAAAAATCATGGGTTCTCCATGGGCACAAGTGCTATTGATACTTTTAAACATTAGCTACATCCACTGATGTTTCGTGAAGCGAAGAAATCCACTTGACATCGTAAAAGAGCAAATGAAAGAAAAATGGCAGAATCTGCCAAACCAGAACACTCCGTAATACGAATTTTTTCGGGGCACTTAAGTTGCTCAGATCGAAAAACTTAAAGAACAAAAAATTTGCGGAATTATCTGAGGAATAAGCACAAAAAATTTAAGATCATTCTAATCTTCCTGGATTTATACGATTTTTTAGGTGGACAACAGAAATCTGTTTCCTGCGCAGAAATCCAAAACCAACTACAACTCTCGTCAGAAACTTTACTTGGCACAACTAAAACATAAAAATAAAGATACCAAGGATTTTCTACAGAAGTATACAACCCCTTGACTCAAAGAAAAGAGAGAAAAACAAAGAAAAAATAAAACCATGGGTTATCTCGCAAGAAGTGTTGTTCTTTAACGCCTTTTAGCTAGGCCCAGAAAAGTGGAATCAAGTGTTTTCGAGTGGAGAGGCATTCAAATCAAGATAAGTGAGTTTGAGAGGCTCCTCTCTTAGAACTTTTAGGCTTACTACTCTCATCAAATAAATTCTCAGGAACATTCCAATCAAAATTCTTCTCTTGGGCTTCATGCAGTGCTACCAATTTAAAGGGGATTGGTATTTCTCCTCCTTTTCATTTTTAGATTCAGTTTTGTCAAGAGCACCAACAATATCTACACATCAGCCTAGCATATTGAAACGATCAAAGACTTTTCTAGCTTCTATAGCAACATCTCCAAATTCTTTAAGCATGGTTTCTAATATAAAGTTCCTTTTATCAATATCAAGTTGAGGAACATATGTTGGAGTATGAGATGGAAGTTAAAAAACCTAGCTTCTATCATGTGAATTAAAGAAGTTGCAGCTGTTTCATAATTTGGAGCAAGTTCTACTATGGATTTTTCCTCAAAATTATCATGCTTACTAACATGATTCAATAATTCTTTAATGGTATCCTTTCCAAGCATAGAACCGCTGCCAACTGGAAGGTCTTTCAGGGTAAACTTAGGGAAAAACATAATGAAAAATAACAATGAGGTAACAAAAGTACAACAAGAATAGGAACTAATTTTTTGTGTATTTGATAAAGAGAAGCAAACAAGACAAAATAAAACAAACTAAGCAAAACAAAAACAAATTAAAGAGATTGGAAGTGAGACACTCCCCTTGCAGAAATTCTCTTCCTCCCCGACAACGGCGCGAGAAAACTTGTTGATGGATGACGTTGGTAAACCCCAAGAGAAAGGTTGTGAAGAGTGCAACGGCAAGTTTTCCCTCAAAAAAGAAACCAAGGTTGAATCGACCAGTAGGAGGACAAGCAATCTCTAAAGGTTGATGCAGCTGACATGGCATGACGCACAACCGGTATAGTAGCAACGTGGAACCTACACAACACAATCAAATCACTTTTCCCCAACAATGCAGTGAGGTTGTCAATCTCACCGGTTTTACTGAACACAAAGAGGTTAAACGTATGGTGTGAATACAATACGAGAACAGTATGAAAGCAGTAGCAGAAGTGTGAAAAAAGTGGAAGCAGTGTGAAAGCAGTGGAAACAGTGTGTGTACTATCAGTATGAGAAAATGGACCGGGGTCCACAGTTCACTAGAGGTGCCTCTCCCTAAAATATAGCTAACATGCGTGGTGAATGAATTAAAGCTAGGCAGTTGACAGATAAAGAACATGCATGACATAAAGATTACTACGAGATTCATCCGGGCATTACAACAAAATACATAGACCGTCATCGAACTGCGTCGATGACTAATAATAAACCCTTCGAATATCATCCGAACAAACGTTGGGTATTAAGTTGCAAGCAACGGATAATCGCAGTAAGAAAAGTGTGTAATGTAAAAAATGTAAACGAAGTAAACATTGTTATTTTTCTCCCTAATGGCAACAACACATCCTCCATCCGTCATGTTTCTGTCACTCGAGCACAGATGCAAAGGAGGCATGAACCCACTATCGAGCATAAATACTCCCTCTTGGAGTCACAAACATCTACTTGGCAGAGCATCTATTAACAAAGGAGAGCATGCAAGATCATAAATAACATACACATGGAGATAACATGATAGATTGATAATCAGCAGACATAGCATTCAATAATCATCGGATCCCAGCAAACACAACATGTAGCATTACAAATAGATGATCTCGATCATTGAGGCAGCTCACAAGATCTAAACATGAGGCATAAAGTGGAGAGTACAACCATCTAGCTACTGCTATGGACCCGAAGTCCAAGGATGAACTACTCACACATCACTCCGGAGGCGGGCATGGTGGTGTAGACCCCCTGGTGATGAATTCGCCTCCCTGCAGGGTGTTGGGGAGAGCTTCAGAACCCTCCCGATCTCGGGTTAAGGATGACGGCAGCCTCGGGTGTTTATCGGGACGAAGTGTTATATTTTTAGGGTTGTCATATCGGGGGAATAAATAGGCGAAAGGGCGATGGTGGTGGATGCCCGAGGGGCCCACACCACCCCCAGGCGCGCCCTATGGTGTGGCCCCCTGTGGCCCCCCTCCGGGCCTCTTGGGGACTCCGTGGAACCTTCGGGAATTCTAAGACTTCCTGGCTTCGAATTTTCCAATTCCGGGAATATTTCCACAACAAATTTTTTTGAAACTAAAAATAGCAGAAAATAGGGAACTGGCTCTGTGGCATCTTGTCAATAGGTTAGTCCGAAAAATCGATAAAATGACATAAAGTGTAAGAGAAACATGTAGCATATGGCATGGAAACAACATGGAACATCAGAAATTAAGGATACGTTTATGACGTATCATGGTCCCCCCTCCGGGCCTCTTCGGGACTCCGTGGAACCTTTGGGAATTCTAAGACTTCCGGGCTTCAAATTTTCCAATTCCGAGAATATTTCTAGAACAACTTTTCTGAAACTAAAAACGATAGAAAACAGGAACTTGCTTTGTGGCATCTTGTCAATAGGTTGGTCCTGGGAAATCGATAAAAATGACATAAAGTGTAAGGAAAACATATTGCATATGGCATGAAAACAACATGGAACATCAGAAATTAAGGATACGTTTATGACGTATCAACATCCCCAAGATTAGTTCCTACTCGTCCTCGAGTAGGTAAATGATAAAAACACATAATTTCTGAGGTGACATGCTACCAACATAAAATTGATTATCTATATTTTAAAAGCATAAGCATAGCTGAGATCATAGAACTTTAACACAAGCACGATAGATATAATTCTAATAATAAAACATAGCAATCACTTTGCATCATGAGAAGTAACACAAATTAAAGATCATGAATAATAAAGCACTCGAAAGTTATACGTTTGATTCAAGCATAGAGAAAATATAGCAAAGTGATATTTTGCTTGTCCTTAAGAGTGGGGCAAAACATAAATGCCAGGACACCTTCAAAGTTCAAGAGGAAAAATAGAACAAATAATTTGAGAACAAACAATAACGCATCATGAATCAACTAATAATATTTCTGGGACACGTGCACATTAAACTTAGAATGGCAACTATGCTCTCCTAACTATGCATAAAGTTAGAAGATGGAGACTCGACATAAAAGTAAAAGAAAGGCCCTTCGCAAAGGGAAACAGGGATCACTCATGTGGTTGAGCTTTTTATTTTGTTAAACAGAGGTATTGAAAACATTTTTTAGAGAGGTGTATGCTTATGTTAAAGAATAGTAAACATAAAATACTGTACGTTGATACGTCATAAACCTATCCTTAATTTCTGATGTTTCATGTTGTTTTCATGTTTTTTCCTACATGTTTGCTATACACTTTATGCCTTTTTATCGATTTTCCGGACTAACCTATTGACAAGATGCCACAGAGCCAGTTCCCAGTTTTCTGCTGTTTTTAGTTTTAGAAAAGTTGTTGTGGAAATATTCTCGGAATTGGAAAATTCGAAGTCCGAGGTCCTAGAATTCCCGAAGGTTCCATGGAGTCCCGAAGAGACTCGGAGGGGGGCCACAGGGGGCCGACACCAAAGGGCGGCGCACCCCCTGGCCGCGCCAGGGGGTGGTGTGGCCCCCCCCAGGCCTCCACCGCCTTTGCCTTTTCGTCTATTTAATTCTCCCGAGACATAAACCCTAGGAGTATCCCACTTTTTCCAGAGAAACACCCGAGGCCGCCGTCATCGTCATCCCAAGATCGAGAGGGGTATGGAGCTCTCCTCGACAGCCTACCGGGAGGAGAATTCGTCACAGGAGGGGTCTACACCACCATGCCATCCTCCAAAGTGATGCGTGAGTAGTTCATCCCTGGACTACGGGTCCATAGCAGTAGCTAGATGGTTGTTCTCTCCACTTTGTACCTCATGTTTAGATCTCGTGAGCTGCCTCACATGATCGAGATCATATTTACGTAATGCTACATGTTGTGTTTGCTGGGATCTGATGAATGTTGAATGCTATGTCTTTTGATTATCAATCTATCATGTTATCTTCATGTTTATGTTATTTATGATCTTGCATGCTCTCCGTTATTAGTAGATGCTCTGGCCAAGTAGATGATAGTAACTCGAAGAAGGGGTATTTATGCTCGATAGTGGGTTCATGCCTCCTTTGCATCTGTGCTCGAGTGACAGAAACGTGACCGATGGAGGATGTGTTGTTTCCATTAGGGAGAAAACAACGGTGTTTACCTAGTTTACATTGTTTACATTACACACTTTGCTTACTGCGATAATCTGTTGCTAGCAACTTAATACCCAACGTTTGTTCGGATGATATTCGAAGGGTGGATTATTAGACATACACTACTAGGAAAAAGCTTACCCGTGACGCACCAATTCGCTTATCCGTGACGCACCAGGGCGCGTCACGGCTATCACGCCGCGCCTATTGGTTTATCCGTGACGCACCCAGCAGGTGTGCCGCGCCTATTTATACCCGTGACGCACGGGCACGGTGCGCCGCGGCTATTGCGTGGCGCGTCACGCCTAACTCCGAAGGTGCGCCACGGCTAGTAATTTAGGTGCGTCACGGCTATTCTATGCTGTATTTTTTAAAAAAGGCAGTACCGTATTTATACAGGTATATACAGCTCAAATACAGAAGAATGTCAGTACACAAAATACAGAAGAATATCAATAGCTCAAACACAGGTATGCAATTGATAGAATAAATTTTCATAGCAGAAATATTACATAGTCTAGAAAACAAACATATATACTACTAATAAATCCAGGAGTTAGTCTCGAAAACAACCATATTACATATTTTCGATCATCACCACATAATCTATCTAGCGGGCGCGGATGTAGTCGATGACCATCATCATGTCCAAGTTGGCGATGTCACTATCCCTCATGGTGATCAGAATTGCTCGGCCAACCTCCATACCACCTCTTGCGGAATGGAACTGCCTCCATGCTTGAGAGTTGAGGATGACCCGACCATCAGCGTTATCCCTGGTGATCGGAACTACGGTGACAGGTCCTGATTCTCCACGGCGTACTCCAATGGTACCCATATGCTCCATGCCAGCACTGTCCGCTACCGCCAAAGGTATTTTCTACAGCACACAATTCCAAGAAAGAATAAAAGCACAATGTCAAATACCGGATAAGAAAGTGTTAAGAACATAAGCAACTATACGAATAAGAAAGTGTTAAGAAACATACCATGACATGTCCATTGGAGATGTTAGTGTTGGTGATGCGATGCACGAAAGGGGACCCGATGTAGCTATCTATCTGGGCAAGTTTCTGAAGGACACGGTCCTTCTCAAACTCGCTAAGATTCGCTCTTTGAGAAACCACCACATGTTTCCATGGGTCCTCCTCGTCCATATCATCCTCAGTGTCCATATCCTCGGTGTTCTCAGTTTCCTCCTCACTCCCGCCATCCTCGCTCGCAATCCCGCCCATATACACAATTTTGATGCGAGGTTGCGGTCCTTCCATAGAGAAGTGAATGTAATCACCTCCGCTTAAATTGTACGTGGCGATGAGAGCCTGCAATGCATGCCCGCAGAAGTAGGTCTTCGTTCTTTCTTTTTTCACTCGAAGAATGTAGGTGGTCCCGTGAACATTGAAATCAACGTTACTGCCAACTAACTCGTTGAATTCTTCGCGAATATTGCATGGTAGAATCTAAAAAAGAAATATAAAGAATATTTTGTTAATAAACACAAGTCTCAAGCTAGATAGTAAAACGAAAGAACAAGTTAACATAAAAAGAATTGTTAATTACCAACGAATCAACGTCACCGTCGTGGAGTTGAAGCATAAAAGAAGCCCCAGTGAATCGTCCTTCGGCACATCGAGACCGACATACTTCGCAAGCCATGTTCTATTTAATTAAGAAAGTACACATAGAGGTTAGAGGAGCATAGCTATCACAAAACAAGGATTCCTTTTTATTAAGAAAAGGAAACTAGGATTATCATTGTGTTGTAACAGAGAGCATGATTATCATTGTGTTGTAACGGCTAAGTCCTAAATTCACGGGAAAATTTCGGCATGACCTTTGCTAATTTTCTAACACTAGAGTGCCCGATTCTCGCCGAAACGGAAATTAATCAACATTTCGGCGAAAATGGGCAACTCATTTGAATTCCCTGCAAGTTTTAAACGGCTCGATGGCCGGACAGATTTCCAAAACATGATTCAAGCACACAGCTCAAGCACATACAACAAAAACCTTCACCACAAATCAATCTCCACAAGTTAATCCAACCACCAGGAACCAGTGAAATCACAGATCCAGTGGAATCATCACAAGGCCAAGCTAGGAACTGAAGTAGCAGGCCTGATCAACTTGCCATTCCTAACTTACTGTGCACTGTTATGACATGTTTGCATGCTTATTAAATAATAATCAGTCTTCTTACTGTGCACTGTTATGTTCTAAGCAATTAAAAGTAGGAGGCAAATTAAATAATAAAACACATTGCAGCTAGATGCAGGTGAGCACAACAGCTGGGGAATCGCTGTAAGCTGTAACTGAGCTAGTCATTCATGGGTAAATTAACTAGTTAGCACTCGCTGCTAGTCACTAGCCAATTGGATAGGAATCTTCTGATGAGGATGATGAGCAAAACGTCCAAACCTATATTAAACAGTTGATGCTACAACAGCAAAGCGTCAGGATACGATCCCAACTGAATTTAACTCGAAGCAGTAAATGTTCTTACATGGATCATAGCCTCAGACTTTGCATCACTGGCCCAGGGCATCATCAAGGATAGAAGCAACTTTCTTATCAGATAAGTTGCCTTGGAGTTCTAAGACTAATAGTCCCAGGATCTTAGAAGTATAAATGACTACCAGGAGCACAAGTCATGGACCAATAAAATTCTTCTAAGCTCAAGCCTTTAGTAAATAGTTGCTGGGCACTAGTCCATTGGAGCAGTACCTCAACACAACTTCACAAAAAGATGTAATCAGTAAAATGAAACTATGTGATGATGGCATATTCTCTGAACCTGAAACTCATAGTAACACCTATCAACACTAAGTACACCCATAGAAATTATTGGAGCAACACATCATGGTGTGCTCTGTCCAACAATGATCAATCCACCGGGTAAAGAGACAGGGAATGAACACTAGTGGAATTTTCCACAGCATAAACACAGGAATAAATTCCCAAATGATTCCACAACTCTAGAATAGGGAAAGCTCCCTAGGATACTCTCCATAGCATACAGATATCCCAAACAAATACCTAAGGTAAATCATCCAACCAAAAATTACTTCTGTTTCCATCACAGGGATGGAAAAAATCCTCCACAACAATATGTACCAAATAGTCCATTGGGAAAATTTCCCAAGCCTAAACCATCCAGTCGAAACCCCACAGGAATATCACAAGGCACCATGGCATGAACTCTGGCACGAGGGCCAAGCTCCAGAGCAAACGGGGATAGAGGAATCAGGAAGAGAGAGAGAGAGAGGTCAGGGGGCAGAGGGAGAGGAGCACTTACAGGTGGTCTTGGACTGCCTCCCCACGAGGTGAGGAGGGTAGCAGCTAGGCCGTTATATGGTGCTAGTCGGAGGTGGGGAAGAAGGGGGGATGGACTCACCTTTCACGCGATGGCGAAAACGATGCTCGTTGGAGGTGCTTATTGGCGTCCCGGTCCGGCTCCCTCCTCGCGGTTCGATGCTCCTGGACGGCGCGGCGGGTTCCTCCTCCTCCTTACGGCGCGGCGCGGCGGTGGCGGGTATCTCCTGCTCTTGGACGGCACGGTGGTGGGCGAAGGGGCTAGGGACGCGAGCTAGGGCCGACGGGGCTAGGAGGCGTGCGGTGGAGAGAAGAAAGGGCGGCAGTGGCTAGAAAGGGAGGAGGCGGGAGGCGACGAAGGTGGCGGCGATGGTGATCTCGATCGCGATTTCAGATCGAGAGATTGGAGAAGGAAACGACCGAGCGCCTCTCTCTCTCTATACCACCTATAGCCGTGGCGCACCAGAGCAGTGTGCGTCACGCGTAACTAATCCGTGGCGCACCAAAGATAGGTACCCGCGGCGCACCCGTGGAAAAGGTAGCCGTGACGCACCACTGGAATGTGTGCCGCGGCTACCCAACATAGCCGTGATGCACCGCTGGGTTGGTGCGTCGCGGGTATGCCTCGGAGGCTCGCCACCCCGGCCCCACATATAGGCGCGACGTGCCTTCCATTTGGTGCGCCGCGGCTATGCCTTTAGGCGCGACGCGCAGAAACATGGTGCGCCGCGGGTAATAGGCGTGACGCGCCAAATGTGATGTGCGTCACGGGTATCATCACTCCTATAGCCATTTTCCTAGTAGTGATAGATACAATTGGATGAAGGTCTATGTATTCTGTTGTAATGCCCGCATGAATCACATAGTAATATTTATGTGTTGCATATGCACTACGGTGCAGCCTTCATTTCTGTCAATTGCCCTGCTGTAGTTTGTTCACCACACATGTTATTTATCTTTCACGGAGAGACACCACTAGTGAACTGTGGACCCCGATCCTTTTTCCTCATACTGATAAAACACCTACTTCTTTCACACTGCTTTCATACTGCTGCTACTGCTTTCATACTGTTTTCCACACCATTTAACCTCTTTGTGTTCAGCAAAACCGATGAGATTAACAACCTCACTGCTTTGTTGGAGCAAAGTGATTTGGTTGTGTATGTTCCATGTTGCTTCTGAACTGACAGTGCGCTCTGCCATCTTAGCTGCATCAACCTTCTGAAGTTATGCCTTCCTCCTACTGGTCGATTCAACCTTGGTTTCTTTCCGAGGGAAACTTGCTGCTGCACTCTTCGTACCTTCCTCTTGGGGTATCCCAACGAACGTGTGTTCACACGCATCAAAGCATTTTCTGGCGCCGTTGCCGGGGAGGAAGAGAATATCTACAAGGGGAGTCGCTCACTTCCAATCTCTTTACTTCGTTTTTGTTTTGCTTAGTTTATTTTATTTTGTCTTGTTTGCCTCTCTTTATCAAAAACACAAAAAGTAGCTCTTATTCTCGTTGTTACTTTTGTTACCTCGTTGTTATTTTTTTTTATCATGTTGTTCCCTAAGTTTACCCTGAAAGATCTGCCAGTAGGAAGTGATTCTATACTTGGAAATTATACCATTAAAGAGTTCTTTGATCATGTTAGTGATGGTGTGTAGTTGACGGAAGACTTCTTGCTGCTGATGACTTTGAAATCCCCGGTAACGGCGCGAGGAAACTTGTTGATAATACCTTGAAGTGAGGCTGACGATGGTAAACCCCAAGAGAAAGGTTGTGAAGAGTGTAGCAGCAAGTTTTCCCTCAGAAAAGACACCAAGGTTGAATGGACCAGTAGGAGGACAAGCAATCTATGAAGGTTGATGCAGCTGAGGTGGCAGGGCGCACTACCGGTTCAGCAGCAACGTAGAAACTACACAACACAATCAAATCACTTTGCCCCAACGAAGCAGTGAGGTTGTCAGTCTCACCGGTTTTGCTGAACACAAAGAGGTTAAACGTATGGTCTGGAAAACAGTAGGAAAACAGTATGAAAGCGGTGTGAAAGCAGTAGGTGTTTTATCAGTATGAGGAAAATGCACCGGGGTCCACAGTTCACTAGTGGTGTCTCTCCGTGAAAGATAAATAACTTGTGTGGTGAATAAATTACAGCTGGGCAATTGACAGAAATGAAGACTGCACCGTAGTGCATATGCAAGACATAAAGATTACTATGTGATTCATGCGGGCATTACAACAAAATACATAGACCTTCATCCAACTGCATCTATGACTAATAATCCACCCTCCGAATATCATCAAACAAACGTTGGGTATTAAGTTGCTAGCAACAGATTATCACTGTAAGCAAAGTGTGTAATATAAACAATGTAAACCCCGTTGTTTTCTGCCTAATGGGAACAACACATCCTCTATCCGTAACGTTTCTGTCGCTCGAGCGCAGATGCAAAGGAGGCATGAACCCACTATCGAGCATAAATACTCCCTCTTGGAGTTACTAGCATCTACTTGGCCAGAGCATCTACTAATAACGGAGAGCATGCAAGATCATGAATAACATATGCATGAAGATAACATGATAGATTGATAATCAAAATACATAGCATTCAACATTCATCAGATCCCAGCAAACACAACATGTAGCATTACATAAAGATTATCTCGATCATGTGAGGCAGCTCACACGATCTAAACATGAGGTACAAAGTGGAGAGAACAACCATCTAGTTACTGTTATGGACCCGTAGTCCAGGGATGAACTACTCACGCATCACTTCGGAGGAGGGGATGCTGGTGTAGACCCCTCTGGTGATGAATTCCCCTCCCGGCAGGGTGCCGGGGTGAACTCTAGAACCCTCCCAATCTCGGGATGACGATGACGGCGGGCCTCGGGTGTTTTTCGGGACAAAGTGGTATATTTTTAGGGTTTACGTCTCGAGGGGTATAAATAGGCTAAAGGGCAAAGACGGTGGAGGCCTGGGGGCCCCACACCACCCCATGGCGCGGCCAGGGGGAACGCCCTATGGTGTGGCCCCCCTGTGGCCCCCTCCGGGTCTCTTTGGGACTCCGTGGAACTTTCGGGAATTCTAGGACCTCCGGACATCGAATTTTCCAATTCCGAGAACATTTCCAAAACAACATTTATGAAACTAAAAACAACAGAAAACTGCGAACTGGCTCTATGGCATTTTTTCAATAGGTTAGTCCGGAAAATCGAGAAAAATGACATAAAGTGTATAGCAAACATGTGGGAAACAACATGAAAACAACATGGAACTTTAGAAATTAAGGATACGTTTATGACGTATCAACATCCCCAAGCTTAGTTCCTACTCGTCCTCGAGTAGGTAAACGATAAAAACACATAATTTCTGAGGTGACATGCTACCAACATAAACTTGATCATCAATAATGTAAAAGCATAAGTAAGCTGAGATCATAGAACTTAAACACAAGAATGATAAATAGAATTTTAATAATAAAGCATAGCAATCACCTTGAATCATGAGAAGTAACACAAATAAAAGATCATGAATAACAGTGCAACAAAAGATATACGTTTCTTTAAAGTATAGAGAAAACATGGCAAAGTGATATTTCGCTAGTCCTTAAGAGTGGGGAAAAACAAATGCACATAAAACTCAGAATGGCAACTATGCTCTCTCAACCGTGCATAAATTTAGAAGATGGATACTCAAAATAAAAGTAAAAAGTCCCTTCGCAGAGGGAAGCATGTATCACTCATGTGCCAGAGCTTTTATTTTATTAAACAGAGGTATTGAAAATATTTTTAAGAGAGGTGTATGCTTATGTCAACGAATGGTAAACAGAAAATACAGTACGTCACAAGCCAACTAGACTTCACAAGAGCGACTCCCATAGAAGGACACATCTGGGTAGAAGGTCGTCCGTCTTTCTATTTTGTTTACACTATTATGCTTTGACTGATAAATCAGGGGGAAAAATAGTGAAGATAATTTGTTCTTATTAATTTGGGGCTGGGCACCCCGCTGCCAGCTCTTCTATCATTGGATAAGCGGATGAAGCCACTAGTCCATGGTGTGAAAGTCCAATAAACAAATGAGATAAAGATTCTCTATTTACGTCCTCATGAGCTAAAACTGGAGCACAAAACATGAGTAATTTTTAAAGTTTTAAAAGTAACACATGAGAAATTTACTTTGGAGTGGCGGTTAAATACCACATGTAGGTAGGTATGGTGAACACAATGGGAAAACTTTGATTTTTGGGAGTTGGATGCACGAGTAGAGCTCATACTCAGTACAGGTGGAGGCTAGCAAAAGACTGGGAGCGACAAATCAAGAGAGCAGAAGAGCCATAATCATGCATAGCGACATAAACATCATTAATCAAAGAATAAGTGGTATCACAAGTTCAAAAACTAAATGATCATGGAGGATATTAGTGACTGGTTCATAGTCATAAACATGGTGTGAGCATGCGCCAAGTCAACCAAATAAAACATTCAAAGGAGAACACACAAATTTATGCTTAAATATGACAAGGACAACTCATGATTCTTTCAATGGCACATTAAACACTCTAAGCTATTTTAGGCTAATCATGCTACTAAATAAACCACAAGGCTTTGGAATTAAAATAACATCTAGCATGATATGAAAAATTCTAGCCACAGTCTATACAAGCTTCTACTTGCACCGTTATAAATTCTACCTCAAGCAGCAATTTCTTTTCCCAACAAGCACCATACAAAACATGCTTTAACAAAAACTCTCTAAATGCTACAGAAAGAAAACATAAGAGTAATAACATAACACTACTAAAACTAACAACTCTGAACAAGAGATGCGATGAAAACAAGAGCTAAACAGGAATTTTTGCAGCAACTAGAAGAAAAACTAAGAATACTAGCATAGCAAGTCTTAAAACGAAAAAGCGGAGCGTGTCTCTCTCCCAAACAAGGAATTCTAGGGTCCAACTATATTATTTCAGAAAGTAAAACAAAATAAAACAAAATAAAAACAAACAGACGCTCCAAGAAAACTTCATATGATGTGACCGAATAAAAATATAGTTTCACTAGAAGTGACCTGATAGATAGTTGATGAAGAACGGGATGACTTGGGCATCCCCAAGCTTAGATGCTTGAGTCTTCTAAAAATATGCTTGGATGAACCACGGGGGCATCCCCAAGCTTTGACTTTGCACTCTTCTTGATCACATATATCACCCTCTTCTCTTGACCCTTGAAAAATTCCTTCACACCACACTCAAAGACTAATTCGCATTAGAGGGTTAGTGAAACAATAAAAAAATCCATAGGTTCTGTATGGAACAAGTTCTATTGATACTTTTAAACATTATCTACATCCACTGATGTTTCGTGAAGCAAAGAAATCCACTTGACATCGTAAAAGAGCAAATGCAAGAAAAAAGGCAGAATTTGTCAAAACCAGAACAGTCTATAAAGACGACTTTTTTCGAGGCACTTATGTTTCTCAGATCTAAAAAGTTAAATAATTAACAGGTTAAGGAATTAGCCGAGGAATAAGCACAAGAAATTTCAGGTCATTCTGAATTTTTAATGATTTATAAGATTTTTTACGGTGAACAGCAGAAATCTGTTTCCTGCGCAGAAATCCGAAAACCAACTCCAACTCTCGTCAGAAACTTTACTTGGCACTATTAAAACATGAAATAAAGATACAAAGGAGTTTCTACAGAACTATACAAACCCTTGAATCAGAGAAAACAGAGAAAACAAAGCAAAAATAAAACCATGGGTTATCTCCCAAGAAGTGCTTTTCTTTAACGCCTTTTAGCTAGGCCCAGAAAAGTGGAATCAAGTGTTTTCAAGTGAAGAAGCATCCAAATTGTAACTTGTTCGAATGATGGAATCAAAAGGAAACTTCATTCTCTTTCTAGGAAAGTGTTCCATACCTTTCTTGAGTGGGAACTGAAATTTAATATTCCTCTCTTTCATATCAATAACAGAACCAACAGTTCTAAGAAAAGGTCTTCCCAAAACAATTGGACAAGAAGCACTGCATTCAGTATTCAAGACAACAAAATCAACGGGGACGAGATTATTATTAACCATGATAAGAACATAATCAACTCTCCCCAAAGGTTTCTTTCTAACATTATCAATAAGACGAATATCCAAATAACAAGGTCTCAATGGTGGTAAATAAAGAATATCATAGAGTTTCTTGGGCATAACAGAGATACTAGCACCAAGATCATATAGAGAATTGCAATCAAAAGCAATAACTTTCATTTTTATAATGGGTTCCCAACTATAATCTAGCTTCCTAGGGATAGAGGCTTCACATCTTAATTCATCCTCTCTAATTTGCATGAGAGAATTTGTAATATGTTTTGTGAAAGCCATATTCATAGCACTAGCATTAGGACAACTAGCAAGATTTTGTAAGAACTTAATCACTTAAGTTATGTTGCAATCATCAAAGTCAAGATCATTTTATCAAAGATAGTGGGACCATTTTCTCCCATATTTCTAAAAAAAGTTAGCACTTTTATCAGGAACATTTTTAGCAGTTTCAAGCAGTATTGCCTTTTTAATAGCAGAAGAGCGAGTGTCTCCAACAGCAATTACTTTATCATTGATAGTAGAAGGTTTTCTAGCATGAGAAGCTTCAGTTTTACTAGTGGTGGTAATGGTGCAAACATTATCTATATTATTCTTTCTAGATATTTCATCTTCTCTCTCCCACCTAGCATGCAATTCAACTAACATCCTAACATTATCATCAATTCGAATTTGAATGGCATTTGTAGCAGCAAAAGGATTCTCATCTATGGTTCAGTTTTAGCAGTCATTCTATTAATCAAAGGAGATTGAGCTTTAGGCATGGATGAAATAGAAGTTTCAACATGAGCAATTTTAACTTGCAACCCAAATATTTCTCTATTTAAACTTTCAAGTTGATAGCTGATATTTCTTAGCATAACAGATTGTTCCTCCATGGTTTTAGTAAATAGTTTATTTTGCTCATACTGTTTTTGCATAAAGTATTTAGTGGCTCTTTCAACTTCTGAAATTCTTTCATTAGACATTCCAGTTCTATCATTATAACCACTATTAAAAGGATATGGCATATAATTGTTGCTACCAAAATTATTCCTATAAGCATTAGTGTTGAAATTATTATTTTTAATGAAGTTGATATCAACATGCTCTTCTTGAGCAACCAAAGAGGCTAAAGGAACATTATTTGGATCAATAGGATCATGGCCATTCACAAGCATAGACATAATAGCATCAAGTCTATCACTCAAATAGGAGGTTTCTTCAACAGAATTTACCTTCTTACCAGTTATAGCTCTCTCAGTGTGCCACTCAGAATAATTTAACATCATATAATAAGAAGCTTTGTTGCTGACTCCAAGGTAATGGACATAAAGGTTCCTCCAGCAGCTTAATCCAGAAGGTTTCTTGAAGAAAAATTCAGACCTGCATAAAAGGTTTGTATGATCATCCAACTAGTCAGTTCATGAGTGGGACAATTCTTCACCAAAGATTTCATTCTTTCCCAAGATTTAGCAACATGCTCATTATCAAGTTGCTTAAAATTCATAATGCTACTTCTTAAAGATATAATCTTAGCCAGAGGATAATATTTTGCAATGAAAGCATCTTTACACTTAGTCCAAGAATCAATACTATTTCTAGGCAAAGATATAAACCACTCTTTAGCTCTTCCTCTCAAAGAGAAAGGAAATAATTTCAATTTAATAATATCTCTATCTACATCTTTATATTTCTGCATCTCACATAGTTCAACAAAATTATTAAGATGGGCAGCAACATCATCAGTACTAACAGCAGAAAATTGCTCTGTCATAACAAGGTTTAACATGGCAGGTTTTATCTCATAAAAATCAGCAGTAGGAGCAGGTGGAGCAATAGGTGTGCTAATGAAATCATTGTTGTTGGTGTTAGTAAAGTGATGACCCACAAGTATAGGGGGTGTATCGTAGTACTTTTGATAAATAAGAGTGTCGAACCCAACGAGGAGCAGAAGGTGTTGACAAGCAGTTTCAATGAAGGAATAACTGTAATACTGAAAGATAGATTTGTAGGGGTTTTTGATATTGCAGATAAATAAAGTGCGAGTAAATAAAATGCAGTAGTAATAATTGCAGCAAGTGGCCCAATCCTTTCTTCAGCAAAGGACAAGCTGGTAGGTTTACTTATGATTAACAAACGTTCTCGAGGACACACGGGAGGTTTCTGTCAAGTGCTTTTGTTCCATGCAGCTGAATAATGTTAGGTATTTTGATAAGTGTTGTGTGGGTGAACCTATGCTAATGTATCGTCCCATCCAAGACTAATACATACTTATGATTATACCCCTTGCAAGCATCCACAACTACAAGAAAGTAATTAAGAAATAAATCTAACCACAACTTTAAACTCCGGGATCCTACGCTCCCTCGTATAATGGTTTCCTAACGGGGGTTTAGGTTTCTGTCACTCCGGCAACCCCACAATTAGTAGCCAAATACACGATGCATCCCCCTAGGCCCATAAATGGTGAAGTATCATGTAGTCGACGTTCACATGACACCACTAGGAGAATAACACCACAACTTAAATATCAAACATTAAATATTATTAACATTACTTCACTACTAACAACTTGAATTCTCCCATGTCCTCAAGAACAACACGAACTGCTCACAAGACATCATATGGATCATAATCAGAAGTGATATAATGGATGATAACAATCTGGTCATAAAGTGCAAACACTGATAAATCTCACAAGCATCAACTACTAACAAGTAATCCACACCGGGAGAGAGATCTAATGCAAAACAACGATAGAGGCCCCTAATTGTTACAGAGGTATGATGGTGGATGATGAGGGTGATGGTGATGGTGGTGATGACGATGATGATGATGATCTTGATGATGCCCGGAGCGATGACGGTGACGATGGCGGTGATTTCCCCTCCCCGGAGAAGAATTTCTCCAACAGATTTCTCCCTGCTAGAGAGCTTTTCTCTCTCGGGTGTTTTCCGCCCCGAGGTGGCGGCAGAATAATTCTTCGACGATGGAATGAGGGTTAGGGTTCCTTGGGGGCCAAGTATGCGAAAAATACCCCTAGAGGTGGGCCAGGGTGGCCACACCCCTAGGTGGCGCGGCCAGGGGCGCGCCACCCCATGGTGTGGGCCCCTGGTGGCCCCCCTCTGGCTCTCCTTCTAGCCGGGTTCCTCCTCTGAACTTTTAGGACACCCCCGGTGTCCCACTTCTTCTTCTTCTCATCTTCTGAAATATGGTATCCCGACGGTGCTTTTTTCCATCAGATTTTCGGTCCCGGTGTTTATTCTCCAAAAATTATAAAACATGCAAAATAAGATAAAATAACATAAGGGATGCATCATAACATGAAATATATCGATGAATAACAGAAAATTATGAAATATAAGGGATGCAAAATGGACGTATCAACTCCCCCCAAGCTTAGACCTCGCTTGTCCCCAAGAAAAACTGAACTCAGAAAACATGACCACAGGTTTATGGAGTGAAGAGTCAATAAATGAAATACGGACAAGAAGCATCACATCTACCTATGCACCAATCATTATAGACAGCAACTTCCTCTCATATAACTTAACTTGAAACAAGTAAAGGGAGTCACAACCAAAGATGCAAAAGAGAGAATCAGAATTGGTGATGGTAAACTTCGTTCTTGGTCAGAGAACATTTAATGAAATCATACTTATCTTAGGTGAAGTCTTTATAACAAGGTTTATATTGTAGAGCTTAACATGTTTAATTATAACAACTCTTTTACAGTGATTCATAGCTTTCAAAGTAATATTCATTCAGATAATAAAGCATGTGCTAAACAAAGAAGGATAGAAAACATGATTGAATAAATCAACATATAGATGATGAGATCACAACAACTCAAATGCTTGCTGGAGACAGAAAGAAGTAGGTTCACTGACTCAACATAAAAGTAAAAGATAGGCCCTTTGCAGAGGGAAGCATTGACCACTCATGTGCTAGAGCTTTTATTTTAATAAATAGAGGTATAAAATGCATGACACTCCTCCCATCCATCTTACACAAACCATGGCTAACCGAATCCTCGGGTGCCTGCCAACAATCACAAACCGTGGAGGAGTGTCTAATTTTGAGAGGTGTATGTTTATGTCAACGAATGGCAAACAGAAAATACAGTACGTCACAAGCCAACTAGACTCACAAGAGCGGCTCCCACAGAAGAACGCAACTGGTATAGAAGGTCGTCCCTCTTTCTCTTTTGTTTACACAATTATGCTTTGACTGATAAATCAGGGGCAAAAAGAGTGAAGAGAATTTGTATTATTATTTGGGGCTGGGAACCCCGCTGCCAGCTCTTGTAGCATTTGGATAAGCGGATGAAGCCACTAGTCCAGGTGTGTGAGTCCAATCAACAAGTGAGATAAAGATTCTCTATTTGCATCCTCATGAGCTAAAACAGGAACATAAAACATGAGTAATTTGAAAGTTTTAAAGGTAGCACATGAGCAATTTACTTGGAGTGGCGGTGAAATACCACATGTAGGAAGGTATGGTGGACACAAATGGCAAGGTTTTGGGGTTTAAGGTTTGGATGCACGAGAAGCATTCCCTCTCAGTACAGGGTTTTTGGCTAGCAAGGCTGGGCAGCAAGCATAAGAGTTGAAGGAAAACAAACAAATATACATATGATGAAACCAATCATGCAATCTTCAATGAAAGCCCAAGTGATCTTAACTTGTGAATACTAAGTTTATGAGCTAAAAGGAAAATTCTCTTTCTTATACTAGCAACTCAAATTATTATTTTTGCTGACCCAAGCTAAGTTTGCCAAAACCAACTAGATTAACTTGATGATCTCTAGAGTGATACCAAATACTAATAACAAGCTCAACCACATGACAGACATTGAAAACTAAAATAACGTGTGCATAAAGTAAATGATGAAACTTCTCATTAATATTTCAAACTGGCAACTCACACCAACGGATACAACGATAACCAACTAGGGAGAGACACTTCCATACTGCAAACCATCCTATATGATAACCTCTCTACTCATGATATGACTACTGAAAAGTAAAAATATGAAAGATAGTGATGTGATACCGCGGCACTCCCCCCAAGCTTGGAACAAGCCGAGGGGATGCCAATACCAATGATGAATCAATTCTTCGGTGGTGGTGGTGAATCCCTCTCGATGAGCTTATCAATTGATTTCTTCAGATCTTCAATTGCGAACATAAGCATACGCATCACCTCCGTATTGCGATCAATACAGTTTGCATGCCTGTCAGACGGTGAATCCCAGCCACCAAGATTTTCCCCCCACTCTTCCTTAGGTTGAGAGCTTCCTTCATCTGCACGGTTAGAACGATTCATATCCCACATAGAGGGCAAATCCCTATGGGGCACCTTTTTGTACTGATAATCATGAATTAATGTGTGGAAGTAGTTCTTGACTCCCGCAGCAGGTGTCCTCGAAGCTAGGGGTGACGTGGAACCTTCCCTCCGGTGCTCATCCGCACGCTTCTCTTGAGTTTCAAGGGGTTAGCCACCACTCTAATGCTTGCGACGGTGGCGCGTGGACGCACTCGTGGGTTTTCTTCTACATCTCCTTCAGCTCCACTCTCGATCTCCTCCCCCGGCTTCAGGTCTTGGGTATCATCTTCCTTTGGTCCCTTCCCCTTATTGTCGTCGGCGGAGACCATGATGCTTCTAAACCCGAAAACAGATCCTGGCAGAAACAGCTCGAAACAGAAACACGACGAGAAAACGATATACGAACCTCGGGGGGTTCGGGGGATTATATAGCAAAAAGTTTCATAACGAAAGGAAAGTCCAGGTCGAAAACGAGTCGGAGAGGGGATCCGGGGCGCCCACACCATGGGCTGGCGCGGCCAGGGGTGAGCCCGCGCCACCCCATGGTGTGGAGCCTCCGGGCTCCGTCTCCGCCTCGTTTCCGGCTCATAATTTTTCATATTTCCAAAAACAGTAAAAATAAAAGTTGGAAGATGTTTCGCGAAAGTTTTCTTACCAAAACTGATACCTATTCGAAAACTGACTCTGCAGTTTCTGAAATATGCTTCTTAATAAATTCCTCTGGGATCATGGCTCGAATACAATCAACATTTTCATTATAAGGATCTCCAGAAATATAATGCTTGAGTCTTTGGCCATTCACCACTTGTGAGGAGTTGTCTTCAAGGTAAACAATTTTAATTGCCCCCGAACGATATACCTCTTCAATAACAAAAGGTCCTTCTCATCTCGAGAGTAATTTTCCTGCAAAAACTCTGAGACGAGACCTATACAATAGCACTTTCTCACCAACATGAAATTCTCTTTTAATAATTCTCTTATCATGCCACCTTTTAACTTTCTCTTTAAAGAGCTTAGCATTTTCATATGCTTCACTCCTCCATTCATCTAAAGAACTTAAGTCAAGCAACCTTTTCTCACCAGCAAGTTTAAAATCTCTATTTAGGTCTTTCACTGCCCAATAAGCTTTGTATTCTAATTCTAGGGGCAAGTGGCAAGCTTTTCCATAAACCATCTTATAAGGATACATGCCCATGGGATTTTTATAAGCAGTTCTATAAGCCCACAGAGCATCATTTAATTTCTTAGCCCAATTTTTTCTAGATTTGTTAACAGTCTTTTGCAAGATAGATTGTATTTCTCTATTTGATAATTCTACTTGCCCACTAGTTTGAGGATGATAGGGTGAGGCAATTCTATGATTAACATCATATTTAGCAAGAGTCTTTCTAAAACCACCATGAATAAAATGAGAACCGCCATCAGTCATAAGATATCTAGGCACACCAAACCTAGGGAAAATAATGTCTTTAAGCATTTTTAATGAGGTTTCACCATCAGCACTTTTAGTAGGTATAGCTTCTACACATTTAGTAACATAATCAACAGCAACAAGAATATGAGTTTAGCCTTTTGAAGGAGGGAAAGGACCCATAAAGTCAAATCCCCAACAATAAAACGGTTCAATAACAAGAGAATAATTCATAGGCATTTCATTACATCTAGAAATATTTCCAACCCTTTGACATTGATCACAAGATAAAGCAAACTTTCTAGCATCTTTAAAGAGAGTAGGCCAATAAAATCCTGATTGTAGAACCTTATGTGCAGTTCTATCTCTAGCGTGATGTCCTCCATAAGCACTACTATGACATTTTCTCAATATCTATGTTGTTCATTTTCAGGAACACATCTTCGCATAATACCATCAACACCTTCTTTATATAAGTGTGGGTCATCCCAAAAATAATGCCTCATATCATAGAAGAATTTTCTTCTTTGCTGAGCTGTAAAGGTAGGAGGCAAATACTTCGAAACAATAAAGTTAGCATAATCAGCATACCATGGACTCTCTTGAGAGCTCACTTTTATTGCAGCTAACTGTTCATTAGGAAAACTATCATTAACAGGAATAGGGTCATCAGAGATATTTTCTAATCTAGACAAATTATCAGCAACAGGATTTTCAGCACCCTTCCTATCCACAATATGTAAATCAAACTCTTGTAAGAGAAGCACCCATCTAATAAGCCTAGGCTTAGCATCTTTCTTCTCCATAAGGTACTTAATAGCAGCATGATCAGTATGAATAGTAACTTTAGAATCAACAATATACTGCCTAAATTTATCACAAGCAAAAACTACAGCTAGGAACTCTTTCTCAGTGGTAGCATAATTCTTTTGAGCAACATCAAGAGTTTTACTAGCATAATGAATAACATTCAACTTCTTATATATCCGTTGTCCAAGAACAGCACCTACAACATAATCACTAGCATCACACATAATTTCAAATGGTAAATTCCAATCAGGGGCTTGAACAATAGGGGCAGATATTAAAGCCTTCTTTAAAATTTCAAAAGCTTCTTTACAATCTTCATCAAAAACAAAAGGTACATCTTTTTGAAGAAGATTAGTAAGAGGCTTTGATATTTTAGAGAAATCTTTAATAAACCTTCTATAGAAACCAGCATGACCAAGAATACTACGAATACCTTTGACATCCCTGGGACAGGGCATTTTCTCAATAGCTTCAACTTTAGCTCTGTCAACTTCAATACCTCTTTCAGAAATTTTATGTCCAAGAACAATTCCTTCATTAACCATAAAATGGCATTTCTCCCAATTAAGAACAAGATTAGTCTCCTCACATCTCTGCAAAACTTTATCAAGATTATGCAAACAATTATCAAAAGAAGTTCCATAGACGGAGAAATCTTCCATGAAGACTTCCACAATTTCTTCACAAAAACCATGAAAGATAGCAGACATGCATCTTTGAAAAGTAGCAGGAGCATTACATAAACCAAAAGGCATACGTCTATAAGCATAGGTTCCAAAAGGACAAGTGAAAGTTGTTTTATCTTGATCAGGCTTCCTAACAGCAATTTGAGAGAACCCAGAATAACCATCAAGAAAGCAGAAATGAGTTTTCTTAGACAACCTTTCTAACATTTGATCAATAAAAGGTAAAGGATAATGATCTTTCTTAGTAACTTTGTTAACCTTCCTAAAATCAATGCACATCCTATAACCAACCACTACTCTTTGAGGAATAAGTTCATTATTTTCATTTGGCACAACAGTCATCCCTCCTTTCTTAGGGACACAATGCACAGGACTAACCCATCTACTATCAGCAATAGGATAAATAATACCGGCATCAAGGAGTTTTAATACCTCGTTTCTTACCACATCCTTCATCTTAGGATTTAAATGGCGTTGATGCTCAACAACTGGCTTTGCATCGGGTTCAATATTAATAGCATGCTGACATATAGTAGGAGAAATCCCCTTCAAATGATCAAGAGTAAAACCAATAGCACCGCTGTGTTTCTTCAATATTCCCAATAATCTCTCCTCTTCTTTACCAGAAAGTTTAGAACTAATAATATCAGGATATAATTTCTTATCATCAATATGAGCGTATTTAAGATTGCCAGGAAAAGATTTTAAATCAAAAACAGGATCCTCCTTGGGTGGTAAAGTGGTGCCCAAGTCTTCCACCGGTAAATTATGTTTCGGCATTGCCGGCTGATGTAGGAAAATCTCGTCAATTTCATTCCTTTCTTCCCTAAAGACATCACTTTCGTGGTCTTCATGTATTGCTGCAAAGGATTGTTAAGTGTTTAAGAAAGGTCTACCAAATATAATAGGACAAGTATCACTAGCAGAAGTGCCTAGTACTAGAAAATCAGCAAGATATTTAGTTTTACCACATAAGACCTCCACATCTCTAACAATACCAATCGGAGAAATAGTTTCCCTACAGCAAGTTGAATAATCACATCAATGTCTTCAAGTTCACAAGAACCAATTTCATGCATGATTTCTTTATAAAGCTCATAAGGAATAGCACTAGAACTAGCACCAATATCACACAAACCATAATAGCAGTGATCACCTATCCTAATAGATAGCACAGGAACACTAGGTTTCCTAGATTTACTAGGATGAGAGACAATATTAGAAGCATCTTCACAAAATATAATGTGTCCCTCTTCTACATTTTTTAGAAACAAGGTCCTTTACTATTGCTACTGTAGGTTCTACAGTTATTTGTTCCTCAGGTTCTACAGGTTTCCTTGCACTTTTATTAACCACACAAGCTAACACACTAGCTAACATAGAATGTTCTTTTACTTTAGCAGGGAAAGGCATTTTCTCAATATAAGGTTCAGGCACAATAGAATCAAAAGTATGAACTTCTATATCTCTAGCAGGAACACAATTAACAGTATCTTTATAAGGTGCATGGTACTTGTCCCATTCCTTTTTAGGAATATCAAAATAGGAAGCAAAAACCTTATATAAGTTTGCAACAACTTGAGAATCAAGACCATAAACAATACTAACATTATGAAAATCATCGGATGACATAAAAGTTTTAATGCATTCATAGTCATAATTTATACCTGACTTTCTACCTTTGTCATTCTCCCATCCTTCAGTGTTCTCTTGAATACGGTCAAGAAGATCCCATTTAGCTTCATATTTCATACGTGTAAATGATCCAGAACAAGAAGCATCCAATAAATCCTTATCATGAAGAGAAAGCCTTGCATAGAAATTATTAATAACAATACTACTGGGGAGCTCATGAATTGGGCATTTGAGCATTAGTAACTTCAATCTACCCCATGCTTGGGCTATACTCTCTCCGTCATGAGGCCAAAAAAATTATATATAATTCTGATCTCTATGAATCTCACTGGGAGGATAGAATTTAGAATAAAAGAGAGGCACAATTTCCTCTCATCCAATAGTTTGGCTATTTTTCAGCAGTTTGAACCATTCAGCGGCTCGTCCTGTCAATGATATAGAGAATAATTTCCTCTTCACTTGGCTTGTTCTAATACCTGCACACTTGAACAACTCGCATAATTCATGTAAATAGAGCAAATGATCACCAGGATGGACAATCTTTATAGGTATTTTATAAGGATCCAAATCATCAGTCGGTGGGTCACTTACTACCCTAGCAGTGGTAGTAGTGCCCGCAAATAAGGACTCAAAAGGAGACCCAAGCATAGTGTAATAAAGCAGTAGACAGTAATAAAAACAACACTTACAACAGAAGCTTCTTTTATCAATTCCACTTCCCAATAGCGCTTCCCTCCCTGGCAACGGTGCTAGAAAATAGTCTTGATGACCCACAAGTATAGGGGGTGTATCGTAGTACTTTCGATAAATAAGAGTGTCGAACCCAACGAGGAGCAGAAGGTGTTGACAAGCAGTTTCAATGAAGGAATAACTGTAAATACTGAAAGATAGATTTGTAGGGGTTTTTGATATTGCAGATAAATAAAGTGCGAGTAACTAAAATGCAGTAGTAATAATTGCAGCAAGAGGCACAATCCTTTCTTCAGCAAAGGACAAACCGGTAGGTTTACTTACGATTAACAAACGTTCTCGAGGACACACGGGAGGTTTCTGTCAAGTACTTTTGTTCCATGCAGCTGAATAATGTTAGGTGTTTTGATAAGTGTTGTGTGGGTGAACCTATGCTAATGTACCGTCCCATCCAAGACTAATACATACTTGTGATTATACCCCTTGCAAGCATCCGCAACTACAAGAAAGTAATTAAGAAATAAATCTAACCACGGCTTTAAACTTCGGGATCCTACGCTCCCTCGTGTAATGGTTTCCTAATGGGGGTTTATGTTTCTGTCACTCCGACAACCCCACAATTAGTAGCCAAATACACGATGCATCCCCCTAGGCCCATAAATGGTGAAGTATCATGTAGTCGATGTTCACATGACACCACTAGGAGAATAACACCACACCTTAAATATCAAACATTAAATATTATTCAACAGTACTTCACTACTAACAACTTGACTTCTCCCATGTCCTCAAGAACAACACGAACTACTCACAAGACAGCATATGGATCATAATCAGAGGTGATATAATGGATGATAACAATCTGGTCATAAAGTGCAAACACCGATAAATCTCACAAGCATCAACTACTAACAAGTAATCCACACCGGGAGAGAGATCTAATGCAAAACAACGATAGAGGACCCTAATTGTTACAGCGGGATGACGGTGGATGATGAGGGTGATGGTGCTGGTGGTGGTGATGATGATGATGACGATCTTGATGATGCCCGGAGCGATGACGGTGACGATGGCGGTGATTTTCCCTCTCCGGAGAGGAATTTCCCCGACAGATTTGTCCCTGCCAGAGAGCTTTTCTCTCTCGGGTGTTTTCCGCACCGAGGCAGCGGCAGAATAATTCTTCAACGATGGAATGAGGCTTACGATTCCCCGGGGGCCAAGTTTGCGAAAAATACCCCCAGAGGTGGGCGAGGGTGGCCACACCCCTAGGTGGCGCGGCCAGGGGGCGCGCCATCCCATGGTGTGGGCCCCTAGTGGCCTCCCTCTGGCTCTCCTTATGGCTGGGTTCCTCCTCTGAACTTTTAGGACACCCCCGGTGTCCCACTTCTTCTTATGATCTTCTGAAATATGGTATTCCGACGGTGCTTTGTCCATCAGATTTCTGGTCCCGGTGTTTATTCTCCAAAAATTATAAAACATGCAAAAATAAGATAAAATAACATAAGGGATGCATCATAACATGAAATATATCGATGAATAACAGAAAATTATGATATAAAATAGTGATGCAAAATGGACGTATCATAAAGTCACACAACTTAGTGTTCTCAGGAGTAGTCATTTTAAGAAGACTAAAAACAGGTTTAAAACTACAACTAGAATAAGAACTATTTTTTGTGTGTTTTTGGTAAAGAGAAGCAAACAAGACAAAATAAAATAAACTAAGCAAAACGAAAAACAAAGTAAAGAGATTGGAAGTGAGAGACTACCCTTGCATAAATTCTCTTCCTCCCCGACAACGGCGCCAGAAAACTTGTTGATGGCGTGTAGTTGACGGAAGACTTCTTGCTGCTGATGACTTTGAAACCCCCGACAACGGCGCCAGAAAACTTGTTGATGTTGCCCTGACGTGAGGCTGGTGTTGGTAAACCCCAAGAGAAAGGTTGTGAAGAGTGTAGCAGCAAGTTTTCCCTTAGAAAAGAAACCAAGGTTGAATCGACCAGTAGGAGGACAAGCAATCTCTGAAGGTTCATGTCACACCCCAGTTTTTGGATTCTTGTACTGTGTTTAAGAAGACAAAAATTAGGGCCAACAATTTTTTTCCAAACAACATGATTGTTTGAACTAACATGTGTTTATGATCTTAATCATATTTTCAAAACAAGTTTTATTTCTTTATAAAACCAATACCAAATGTTTCTGAAAAACATTCCTATTATTTTTCCTGATATTTTTCCCTGAGTTTTCCTATTATTACTTGAGTGGATTTTCATTCCAAAACTTGGATCATTCTTGTTTGAATCTTAAAACAAACTTTTAACTTTGTTGTATCCAAGAAAACAAGTTTTCAAAATGATTTATGAAAGTTTTCTTTAGGGATTTCTATGGAAAACATTTCCTCAAAATAAAGCCAAGTACCTATTTTATACTCTTGTTTTCACTAGGCTATAAATTGTCATTTCATGTTTTCTTGACATTTAATTGATCCTTGATATATGTACTACAAGAGCATAAGCTTAATTTTATTTTTGGATAAATAAAAACTATCTTTTGCTTGTTGTTTTTGTGGTATAAAATTAAGGCAGAAAAAGGCATTTTTGAAAAACAGATAAAAACAGAAAGTATACCTTTTTCCACATTGTTTTCGTGGACTTAACTATTTCAAAATTGTTTTCAAAACATGTTTCTGAAAGTTTATAACATTGTTAACAAGTCCATACTTTGAAAACTAATTTTGGAAAACATTTGAACCCCGAAAACAAACTCAACTTTTTGAACTTTTAATCTCCTTCCAACACTTAGAAAATTTCTAAGTCCTAAACTGAACTTTCTGAATTTTTCAGTGAACAGTAAGAGATACACTTTTGATCAGTTGATTTCTTTGTGATTCTTTGCAAATTTTGAAATGCAACCTTACCTTAAGTGATCACCACTATACCTACTCGAACCAGGATGCATTAGTAGTCTTCTAGAAGCCTTAGGCATGAAGATACAAGAGAGAGAAGAGGGTGATGTGGCAGGTATGGGCATGCCCATGCCTTTGACCTCTTTGACCTTGCCCTTGCCTCCACTTGCACCCAAAGGCCAGGATAAGACCAGCAACCATGTGATCTATGACTAGGACAACCAAGCACCAAAGAGGAAATGACCAAAGACCCTAGGGCTAGCTCATGCCACTGATTGGCATCAACCCGAGCTCCCCACTTTGCCCTTTTTCTTCTCACCTCGGGTGTAAGTACCCAGAGCCCCTACCCTTGCGCCCTGCCCTCCCTCACACTCTCCCACACATCCCCTGCTCGAGATCTGCCCCTGCCCTAGCCCCTGGAAGCGTGCACAGGTCGTGCACCGCCGCCGGTGACCACCATGGCCACGACGAGGTACTGCTCGACCCGAGCCTCCTCCTCCCTTCCCTCTGCCCTGGAACACTTCCCCACCTCCCCTTGATCATCCCTGACCCCCTCCCGTGGTCCCTCGTGTGCAGAACCGCCGCCGCCGTCCGGGAGCACCGCCACGGCACCGGCCGCGTTCCGCCGCCAGGAGCTGCGCCCGTCGTCCACGACCCCTCCCCTCAACGCCCTTGACCTCCAGGAGCCTCACCGAGCCCGCGCCACCCATCCCCGAGCCCTAGGTGAGCCTCCCCGCGCCTTTTCGCCGCCGGCCATTTCGGGAGAGAGAGAGAGAGAGAGAGGTGAGGAAGAAGAACGCCCGCGCGCCGTTGGATCTTAGATCCACGGCCGCGTTTGAACGCTAGCGATTCTCGCGCCGCGCGTGCTGGCCTCGCCAAGTTGGGCCATGCGGTGCACCTAGCTGGGCCGCGCCACAGTGAACCAGCCCGCACTGCTCTGTCTTTTTTCCTTTTAAGTTTTTAACAGAAAGTTGTACATTTGCTTTGGACGTTGGAAAAATAATAAAAAAGCAATATAAAATCTGACAAAAATCATGAACCTAACCTTGTGAGTTCTTAACCACATAAAAATTGCAGAACCAAGTTTGGACTGTTCTTCTGACCACAAGGACTGTTTGGCACAGAGTGTCTGTGGGAATGTTTTGAACCTAACTTTTTAAGTATGTAACCAAAATGTACAAACTAAAATTTTATGGATAGATATTGAATAGATCTATCCATAGCACTTGGCATCACATCAAGGTGAGCTACCAAATGGAAATGCCATCCATTCTAGTAAAAGACCAGTAGGCTCTTCTGTGATTTTTAGAATGAGTTTAAAAATGCTTTTTGAAGTAACTCCAACTGGATGAGTTTGGGATTGACTAGATCTATCTAATCCTAGCTTAGATTAATTTTTGGAGCTCTAGATTAATTTTGGTGGACAGATCTAGAAACAACAGCTTTTCTGTTTTGTTTTCTTTGTGTGTTTTTCGTGGGAATGAAATTTGTGTTTGATTCTATTCTGTCCCTAGCTTGTATAGAGTTGTTAGGAATTTTTATTAAGTTGTTTTCTTGCAGTACATCTACCTTATAAAGTGTGTGCATGTTTGGAAACCCAAATAAAAATGGAACTAGCATTGGTTACTTTCTTGTTTTATTCTTTGGAATTTTTGTGTGAGCTAGATCTTTGTGTGCTTGATTGACTAAATTTTGTGCTATGTTTGTTTGAGTCCAGTACCATTTTGGTACTGTTGTTTTGAGGGTGTTGTCTCTGTTAGCTTGCAGATCATTTTATAGCAAAGCATGTGTAGGATTTGTTATTCATGTGCACTAGACTTGTTTTCACTAGAATCAATAGCCTTGTGTTATTTATCTTGTATACTAATTTGTGTCATGAGTAACCAGAGGCTTAGTACCTATTTTGCCTTGGTATTAGTGGGCCCATAACCCACTGGTTCCATTGCATCATGGTTGAGGATGAAAATCCCCAACCATACTTGTGTGTGAAAATAACATGTTTTATGATATGGTTATTTGTTATTTTTCCACCATGGGAAAATAGATTGTTTGTTTCACTTATGCAAGTGAAAGGTTTATTTATTATTTGTAAATACTAGTATGTTTAGATGTGATTCATTTGTTGACATAATATCCTTAGGGGTATCATGTTAAGAAATGTTTCACTATTGTGTGCTAAACTAAATTATTTGCAAATAAAATAATTCCTTGTGATTGATAGGTTGTTGGTAAATAATTTTAAATTGAGTGTTTGGATCTTTGAAAAGGTTTAGATAACTTTTCATTGAGTGCATAGCTACTAGTTGTGTAGCTTATACCATGCTTGCTTGCTAGTAATTAATTAGGAAACACATAAATTGCTAAAATTGGTTTATGCATGCTAAATGGTTGTTTCATAGAATTATTTTGATATTTATGCTTACTAGCATGTGTAAGATTTGTACACTGTTAGTAGATGCATTTAAGTTCATGACTTTCTTGTTCAGAGTTAAGCATCATAGTGGTTTTGTTTGCTTCTCTAGTGTTGAACTAGTGTCACCACTAGAATTATGGCTTTTGCCTAGTATTATTGCTCTTTTAATTTGTGGGTTTTGATAGGAGTTTTTATTGAGTGATGATTGTGTTTTGGATTGTTTTTATGACTTGGTACATTGGATTTTAGCTACTGGTTGTTTGTTAAATTTTCATGATTGATGGATTCCATAACTTCAAGTAAACATTAAGGTAGTAAATAAATAGTCTATTCTTTTGTTGTGTGTTTATTTGCTGTTTGGTAGTTGTCTGAGTGTTTACCTTAACATGAGTGGTATACTTGTTATTTGTTGTGCTAGTGTTGTTGTTGTGCTTAAGAGTATCTTGTGAACTAAGCATCCAACTTAAATCATGAACCTTTTAGGTGACAATTGCTTGTGTGTTGCTAATACCCACTGCCATGGGTATTGTTCTGTTTGACCGTTAGTTTATCTTAGTAACCTAAACTTTTGCGCCCACAAGCTATACTTTTAGCTTCTTTTATACCTTATTATGAGAGTGGTACACCACTCCATATATGGTATGTAAGATGTGGGATATGGTTTTCTAAACCATATATAGTTGTCTGACGATAGTTTTGGACCCTGAGAGTTATGTGAGGCAGTTTTTCGCGTTAACGTTTTGAGTGATTGCGCGAGTGTACGTTTGCTTGCTGTATGTGTTGTTTAGCTTAGTTGTTTGCCCTTAGACCTGAGAGTGTGTCTTTTACTCTTTTACGACGCTAGAAAACGAAGAAGAAGAAGAAGAAGAAGCAGTTGTGGAGCTGTGCGTCAAGTTCAAGTTACTTCAAGGCCAGGGACACTAAGAGCTTTAAGGCAAGCCATCCTGATGCTTGCTGATATTACACTTATCATTATCTATCATGCATGTTTTACTTCTGAAAAGTTTTACAAAAACTTTGTTTTCCCAAAACTATTTTTGAGTGAATACTACTACCACTATTATATGTATACTACTATTATGCCAGTAGTTGATACTTGGTGTTACCAAGCCCATAGCCACCATATGGTATTTATTACCATAAAATATACTAGTCCCTAAGCGGACACCCTAAAATTAGGTTTTTACAAAACAAAGGCTTTATGGAAAACCCGGAGAAAAGGCTGAGCCTTATTCACCGGAGGAATGTTGGAGTGGTCATTTTTGGGAAAAATGGTGTTTTCAAAATGACACATAACCTAGTCTTCGCCGGACAACCTTTACCGTACTGCCACTCTACCCCAACATGGGCACGGGTCCTAGCTTGAAGTTTGTTCTTGTTAGTGTGTGTTCTATCTCAATTGCTATAAGGGACGTCGTACCCTCGAACCGAATGTCGTCAAAACTCCCAATGTTGAGACATAAAAAGTGTGGGATTAAGTTACCCTCCGGTCGCATCAGTTGGGGCATCCTGGCTGGCGAGGAATAGCCTGGTGCCGGGGATGACGGTAAAACTCAAATGAGAGATAGACACATTCTAGCTTGAACATAGTGGATGGTTAGGATAAGATACCTGATGTTTGCATACTGTTGTTACAGTCCGTGGTTGTTCACGGCGGGTGTACTAGATCTGGTGGATGTGTACACCTCTGCAGAGTACAACTTTTTCGAAGAAGCCGCGTCCTCGGATATGGACAGTTGAATGGCCATGTAGCTAGCATTGTGTCAATGTTTTCAAAAAGGAGTTGGACTTGTGAAGTGTCGAAAGGAGAAAATCTTGTACCGTGGAGGTACCAATGATGAAAAGCCAGAAGTTGTTTTACAAAAAGTTTTGCAAAGAAAATCTTTCTTCTCTAAGCAAAAACCTAGAAGTTGATTTCCAATAAGTTTTGCAAAGAGAAAACTTTCTTTTAACAAAGTTTTACAAAACCTCTTGTACATGTGATATCTACAAGAGAAAGAAAACTATACTATTTTATTTTGAAGTATCTTCTTCAACGAAGATACAAAGATTTTTTTTAAATCAACTATGATATGTCTTACACATATCATTGATAGTGAACCCTATTTATAGCCTACCTATTACACCATATAAGCATACTTGTATTTGGTAAGTTACATGATGGATGTCTTGCTGAGTACAATCAAATGTACTCATATTGGTTTCGTCCCTGATATCAACTTGCCAGAATTCGAGGAGGTGTCCCAGAAGGAGATCAACGAGGAGGAGTACGGAGCTGATGGCTTTGCGAGCTAGGATCGTCTCCCGGGCAACAGCCTATACGTTAAGGCGTGACTTGGGCTCTACTACGTTTAGCGTGTGTTTAGTCTTCCGCTGTGTGTTGTGTGTTTGCCCTGCATGGCAGTTGTGTTAGACTTGGTCATGTGACCATGTCCCTTGTAAGTGTTTATGCAACCGTGTAAGGGATATTGTATCTGTGTACCAACTTGATATGTTGTTCATAACTGAATTTCCTGGGATCGTGAATGTATGCATATCGGAGGTGTCCTTGAACAGTGGTTCTGGGGCGGACCTTACAGTTCATGCAGCTGAGGTGGCAGGGCGCACTACCGGTTCAGCAGCAACGTGGAATCTACACAACACAATAATATCACTTTGCCCCAACAAAGCAGTGAGGTTGTCAGTTTCACCGGTTTTGCTAAACACAAAGAGGTTAAACATATGGTGTGGAAACAGTAGGAAAACAGTATGAAAGCAGTGTGAAAGAAGTAGGTGTTTTATCAGTATGAGGAAAATGGACCGGGGTCCACAGTTCACTAGTGGTGTCTCTCCGTGAAAGATAAATAACATGTGTGGTGAACAAATTACAGCTGGGCAATTGACAGAAATGAAGACTGCACCGTAGTGCATATGCAAGACATAAAAATTACTATGTGATTCATGCGGGCATTACAACAAAATACATAGACCGTCATCCAACTGCATCTATGACTAATAATCCACCCTCCGAATATCATCCGAACAAACGTTGGGTATTAAGTTTCTAGCAACAGATTATCGCAGTATGCAAAGTGTGTAATGTAAACAATGTAAACTAGGTAACACCGTTGTTTTCTCCCTAATGGGAACAACACATCCTCCATCCATCACGTTTCTGTTACTCAAGCACAGATGCAAAGGAGGCATGAAGCCACTATCGAGCATAAATACTCCCTCTTGGAGTTACTAGCATCTACTTGGCCAGATCATCTACTAATAACAGAGAGCATGCAAGATCATGAATAACATATGCATGAATATAACATGATAGATTGATAATCAAAAGACATAGCATTGAACATTCATCAGATCCCAGCAAACACAACATGTAGCATTACATAAAGACGATCTTGATCATGTGAGGCAGCTCACGAGATCTAAACACGAGGTACAAAGTGGAGAGAATAACCATCAGCTACTGCTATGGACCCGTAGTCCAGGGATGAACTACTCACGCATCACTCCGGAGGCGGGCATGGTGGTGTAGAGCTCTCCGGTGATGATTTTCCTTCCCGACAGGGTGTCGGGGAGAACTCCAGAATCCTCACGCATCACTCCGGAGGCGGCCTCGGGTGTTTTTCGTGGAAGAGTGGTATATTTTTAGGGTTCACGCATCGGGGGAATAAATAGGCGAAAGGGCGATGGTGGTGGGCGCCCGAGGGGCCCACACCTCCCCCAGGCGCGTCCAGGGGCACGCCGCCCTATGGTGTGGCCCCCTGTGGGCCTCTTCGGGACTCCGTGGAACCTTCGGGATTCTAAGACTTCCGGGTTTCGAATTTTCCAATTCGATAATATTTCCAGAACAACTTTTCTGAAACTAAAAACTGTAGAAAATAGGAACTGGCTCTGTGGCATCTTATCAATAGGTTAGTCCCGGAAAATCAATAAAAATGACATAAAGTGTAAGGAAAACATGTATCATATGACATGAAAACAACATGGAACATCAGAAATTAGGGATACGTTTATGACGTATCAGTGCCAAAGCTAACCCACATCAACTTTAGCCATTAGGCATGTCACGACACACGTGTCTCCTTTAGAGAAGTCCACTGCATACATGCCGTTCTCGACAAACCCAACAAAGTCTACTTTAAGAGTTGTTTCCCAAGTGACAATCACATTCTCTTTATTGAAAAAAGAGGTAAAACCACAATTTGCGAGTCGAAGAACGGACATCAAGTTATAACCAAGGGACTCAACAAGGAGAACATTCTCAAATTATAAATCATTTGAGATAGCCACCTTGCCTCGTCCAATATCTTAAGCTCGGGATTTTCACCAATAGTTGGTGATGGAGGTTCAAGATTACTCATTGCGTCATTGCTTCCATTCATATGTTGGGATGCACCACTATCCACTTTCCATCTACCCAACTCGGAAGCACTTCCCTACAAGAGATCAATTTCTTGATTTAGGTACCCATCCTTCAATGGGTCCTTTTTTGTTAGTAACAAGGGTCTTAGGAACCCAAATAGTCCAATGATAATCATCACCATAAGTAGTACCAACGTATTTATCATAAACATGACCATCTCTAGATTTCATAAGAACATAAGAGGGGTTATATTTTCCGGCAAAGTCATTGTGAGTGATGCTCCCCCTAGAGGTATCACCACCCACAATGGTGTTGGTCTCCTTCTCCTTGGTCACCTCTCCCTCCTTCACAAAGACAATATTTTGAGAAGGAGAGGTGACATTCTTGGTCTTCTTCTTGTTCTTCTTCTTTGACTTGGCAACAAAGCCAAGCCCTTCCTTTCCATTCTTAGCTCCTTGAGAGCTTATGGCATAATTGAGAATTTTCTCTCTTCCTACAATGTTAGTAGTAGCACAAGAGGTAGGCGTGATAACGATGCTAGTAGAGGAAGGTATCACTTGCTTATTAGATTGTTGAGCTAGAATCTTATTACGAGACGTGGTGAGTTTGTCACAGATTTCTTTAAGAGACGTGAACTCCTTTTCTAGTTTTCCATGACACTCAACAAGTCTCTCATGAGCCATTCCTAGCTTCAACTCTTCTTCTTCAAAAGTTCTAAGAAGAGCAATAGATTGTTCATTATCCTTCCTAAGTTTGGAAACACTAATAGCATAAGTCTCTTCTAGACTAGATAGTCTCTCTTCGAGAGAAGCTCTCATAGATCTTTATTTCTCAAGAGCTTCTACAAGCTCCTTTTCTTTGTTATCAAGACCACCACCGTAACTCTCCATTGTCACAATTATCTCTTCCTTTTCATCTATAAGAGAGTTATAGTCATCAAGTTGCCTCAAAAGCGCCTTTACCTTTTCCTTGGTCTCACCTTCAAGGCTTGACAACCAAGAGCCTAGTATCTTGGCCTCCTCATCATCATCAACAATATTTTCAACACAATCCAATAATGAGGGAGGACTAGTTGCAATAGACTTGGAGGTGGAAGGTATTACCATGGTGGCTTTTTCCATGAGACATGTAGTTCGGATGGACGCTTCTCATTGGGGGATTCAAATAGAGAGATCGATGAAGAGGAAGACATAGCTTTGGCAACATGGGAAACACCTATGATTCATCTTCTCCTTCATCTCCGGAGTAGTATGTTTCCAATACGGGCCTTTCTTGAACATATAGAGGCCTTGGGGCTCTTCTAGAAAGATTCTTGTTTTGTGGAGCTTTGTTCTTGTCCTTCCGAACAAGCTTCCCTTCATTCTCTTCTCTTAGCTCAAAAGGACACTCTTTTACGAAGTGATTTGCAATTCCACAATTGTAGCATGTATTTTGCCGCCCCCTTCTTTTTGTAAATCTTGTTTCTTGAGGGTCTAGGAGCACCGGCCTTATGAGCCTCCCATCTCTTCCAATAGCCATGCATGGCAAGAGCGATGCACTTGTGATAACCCTTGTATGTGTCCTCATAGTCCTCTTCATCATCATCATCATCCTCACCCACTTCTTCTATCCGAGCAATTGCCTTGGACTTCAAGGCAAGATTGGGAGACTTTCCCATTCCTCTAGAGCGAGCGAGAGCATCATCCACACTCTTGTGAGATAAGGATATGGATATGAACTCACTAAGAACACCAATGGAGTTGATTGAATTGTAGTCCGCTCTTGTTCGGATGCTGATGTATAGTTTCTTCTCAAATAGAGTTATGGCCTTGACAAACTTCCTTTTTATCCACTCATCGGAGATTTCCTGTTTTCCAAAGTCCCTCAATTGGTTGGCAAGAGTGACAACTCTTCTATATAGCTCTTCGGGGCTCTCATCTTCTTGCATGACGAAGTTCTCGGGCTTGTCAATGGCCACATCATACTTGGAGGATTGGATGCTAGCATTTCCTTGGAACAAGGTGTCAAGTTTATCCCAAGCCTCCTTGGCGGTCTTGATACCGCAGATGTGGGTGAGATGTTCTCTTGGGAGAAACTTTTCAATAGTGACAAGAGCGGTCTTGTTGAGTTGAAATTCAATGTCCTCTCTTGGAGTCAAATTGCTTGCATCGTGAGGATGGAATCCATGGAGAACGCTTCTCCACAAGGCGGTGCAAGATCTAGAAATATGAGACTCTATTTCGAACTTCCAAGAAGATAATTCATTAGTGTTAAGCATGGGAGGAAGTCCAGCATTTACAATGTGTGGCATAGTAGCAATGGGATGAATAGAATCATAATTGGAAGGTGGTGGAACTTTTGAGTTAGCCCCCGAACCATTAGCCGTTTGAGACTTGGAGCCTTCGTAACTTCCACCGCTCTTAGCCTTTTTATCAACTTTCTCCTTGGCTAAAGCAATGTTAGCCTCCATTTAGGCGATGTCCGGAATGGAATCATCTTCCGAGCTAACATCATCGGCGGTGGAGGGAGATTCCTCGGACTCCTTGGTTTTCCCCATCATGGCCTCCAACATCTTCTTTATGCTAGAAACCTCCGAACCAACACTAGAGCTAAACCTTGGACAATTCGTCTTGGATAGTTCCAACCGTTTCTTGTAGGTTAGTTATAGTGTCGGTCATCTTGGCGATTTCCGCATTAGAACCGTCGGGCTCACTTTCATTGACCATTATACTCTTAGGCAGTTAAGCCCTTAGTAAGAGCCGAGGCTCTGATACCACCTGAAAGTGCACTATGGTCAACTAGAGGGGGGGGGGTGAATAGGTTGACTACCAATTTTCTTTTTTCCCTTTTTAGTTTGGCCAAACAAGTAATACAACGTTCTCTAGATGTGCAACTAGATGAGCAACCTATGTGATACAAAGATACAATACACAACGGAAGCAATATGTAAGGTAACAACATAAACCACAAGTGTAAACAAGGAGACAAGGATTTGTTTCCCGTAGTTCCTTTTCAAGATAAGCACATCTACGTTGGAGAGGCGGGGAGCCGCCTAGGAACTTCTCAATAGCACGGATGTGCACATCTTATTCTCCTCGAGCTTCTCCGGTGAGGGAGATTCTCGTTTCCACTATGAGGTCGACTTGAAGACGTTGACCGAACCTTTACCCAAGGTTGAGGACACTCCACAAGATGGATGGAGGCTCTCAATCAATTCGAAGCTTCTTGCAACAAGGTGGAAGCTCCAAGCACGAGATCTACCAAGGTTTCTAGGAGTCAAGTAGGATTCTAGATCTACTAGGATGTGGTGGATGGATTTTCAATTCCTTTGGTGGAATCACGGATCTAGGTCTCCTCTAGCTCTCCACTAAGTTACGGAGTGTTTGGGTGGTTGGAGAGGGAGATCTAGGAGGTTGAAGCTCACATTAATGGCTAAGAGAGAGAGAGAGAGAGAGAGAGAGAGAGAGAATGTGTGAAGATTGGCATTTAAGAGGTAGGGGAAGGGCTTTAAATACCCCTTCCCCAAATCTAGCCGTTAGGCCGTTCCACGCAGCACCGGTACTACCGGTGGTCTTCTTATCTGGAGCCCGCACGTCTCCTTTTCTCCTTAGATGGTTCCTCTGGCCCGGAGGTACCGCCCACCGGTACCACCGGTGGGTTCCGCCCTGGCCTCCGCGATATAGCACCCGAACGTCATTTTAGCGGAGTCACCACCGGTGGCAACCCGCTCGCTGTAGGACTGATGAAGGGGCGGAGGTACCGGTGGGAACACCGGAGGTTCTGCCCACCGGTACCACCGGTGGCCTCCGCTGAAGGTTCCGCCGTATGCCACCCGAAGGGCATTTTGGCGGAGGTACCATCGGTACCACCACCGAGTGCCCCCGCCTGGGGCTGTGCTGGGAAACACCAGGGGGCGGTACTACCGGTGGTTTCACTAGTACTACCGCCACCTGAAAAAAAACTGTTTCCTGGGCTTGGTCTTGAGAGCTCTTTTCCTTTGGAGAATTATCGCGATGCCCCTAAGGATAATATAGAGAATATCGGGCACTTCACGAGTGGTACAAATGGACCCTGCATATACTTAAATAATTATTAGTTCTTAAGTTGTGTTGTCATCAATTATCAAAACGGGAGATGATCTTTCAGTAACCTCACCCGAAATAGTGAAGTATTGCTGGCTGGTGCCCATGGTTTTTTCTCTTCCTTGTTGGAAGGATATCCACGTTAAAATCTCGAGTCCCCGTTGATTTGATCTTGCTTAACTTTACCATTGTTTTGCTATCGCGTGTAACACGGTGCCCTCCGATCGCGATCGCACGACGCGGAACACTGACCATGCAATAAGCTAGATATAGGTCAGCCTAAATATATAATATGCGATTATGTTTATGCAATATCAATTGACATAGAAGTTGATTATGATAAATCATTTTTGTATTAGGAAAAAGCAACAAAAAATCACATAAAGGCCCGTCTTATTGGAAGCCCGAAATAAGGACTGAAACCTGAAACCTCACAGAGATTAGCCCAGTCAGTCCAGCCCAAACCCAATATCTGAGATTTTATGGGCTAACCAAGCAAGAAGCCCAACCCAGTGCACGCGTCCAGTCTAGGGTACTCGTTCCTCCAGGAAGCGGAAGCCCATTTGCTCCTGCCACTGAAACGAGGGAGGGAAAGGGCGGGGCGGCAGCGCGGGGGACCGCGCGCGTCCGGCGAGCTCGCCGAGGAGGAGGAGCGGCAACCGTCCGGCGAGGCCCTACGCCGTGAGTCAGCGATCGCTTCCCGGAGGTTCAGGTTAGCGCGCCGTGGTTGCTCTGCTCTGCTTGCCCCCCTCCTAACCTGACTGATAAAGAACCCCCCGTGTTGTGTCCTGCATACAAAAAGTGACATTTTCGTGCTCGAAAAAGGTTTCTGGTCAGCAGCTTGTCTTGGATTGTGGCGGTGCTAGGTATGATGCTCAATAATCTAGGGTTTCGAGCCGGGGGATTAAATCCGCAAGGATGGGTTTTTGTTGTGGCGAACGGGCAACAAGTGGGTTCATTTTGCTTGGGTCTAGATCGAGAAGCTCCCATGGTCTTCGCTTGTATGGGGAATGCCATGCTCTCAGATGTGTTTTTTTTTTATCGTACGGACATGGTTTTGGTCATGGACTGAAATTAATGGGGTTTCTTCTTCGACTTATATGGATTTCTTTTGTTTCATATATACTTACCGAGTTGCTGTGAAGCCATGGAGCGTCCTGTTGAGCATGAGGAGGATGGCAGCATGGAAGTGGTGGCAGAATTGGACGGCTCGCTCGGAAACGGGCGCAAGAATCGGTCTGAGGTCTGGGAGGAGTTCCAGCCGATCTGTTTGGATGGGAAGATTCAGTTTGCAGTGTGCCTGAGCTGCCACAGTCGTTTCTGCTACACTGGAAACGGCTATCTGCGTCGGCATCTGAAGACCTGCCCGGCCAAACCGAAGGTGGCGGAGAGGCCACAGGAGGATTCCCACTCCCCAAATGGTATATGCTCATTTTGTCCTAATGCAGTGCCTTCTAGTACAGTAGTGCTCACTCGCCTCACGGTATCCAGACGACCTTAGTGGTCGCTTTCTGTTGTCAGTTAAAATTGTGTAGTTTGGGGTCTGGACTTATGGATACATATGTATTCCTTTTTATAGACAATTTAGCATTATACATACTTTCTTATGTGTTCATTTCTGCCTATTTAGGTCCTGATGCATTACCTTTGAAATTTTAACTCTGGGTTAAAGTAGCTATCATATTTTGTTGCATAGTTTTGGTGAATGAAAATAATCCAGCTTTGGATACATTTGAAAATTTTCAGCGACACTCGAGGATATAAGCTCAGTTATTTCCAGCAGAAAACTCCGGTCGAACAAGTGGGAGGGGCTTACTCCCATCTACGCTGAGGGGAAACTCCAGGCTGCAGAATGCAACCATTGCCACAAGCGCCTAATTAAGAATGGAGGCCATCTGGCTCGGCATTTTCTAGCCTGTTCAAAACGACCTAGGCGTGGCCAGAGTCATCAGAAGGACGAGCTGTCGCCTGCCAGGACAGTCCAAATCGGAAAATGCTCTGGCAAACTCTGCAGGGATATCAGCTCTAGTGGCATTACCCATCCGCGGCCCGTTGAAGTGGGGGAAGATCATCAATCCATACCAGCATCGGATGGTGCAATCCTGAAGAAACAGAAGACCTCATGCATGACTATTGCAGCTGAAATACTGGCCAGCAAATTTGCTCAAGATTCATCTTATCGAGATATGGCCAAATTGATAACTTTGCATGGCTACCCTTTGTCAATTGTGGAGAATGAAGAAATGAGAAGTATTTTAAAGAATATCAAACCTACTCCTAACACAGTCTCTCTCAGTGACATGGAAGAACATTTATTTGCTCTATTTCAGAAGGATAAGATAAATGTCAAGGATAAAATTGCACTTAGCTCCCAGCGCGTCTCGCTGTCAGCAAGCATCTGGACTCATGATGGACCCGAGCCAACATTAAATTACCTCTGTTTGACAGCTCATTTTATTACTGAAGACTGGAAAGTTCACAGAATGGTAATCAAATTTGGCATGTATTGGTGTTCACCTACTAATTTGGAAAGGATAGTACACTGTAAGGAGTCTTGTGTTCCAGAGTCTAAAAGTGGATCGTACAATGTCATATGGGATGCAATCCGAGATTGGAATCTTGACCAGAAGATTTTGAGCTTGACTTCAGTTGGTGAAATTAAGAATGATGCAAATACCTACAAGCTTAAGGAGATGCTCATAGAGAAGAGGTGCCTTCCCATCGGAGGCAAGCTATACAACGTTGCTTGTGTGGACGACATGCTCAACAGTGTTGTTTCCCACGTAAAATCACATATACTTTCCCTTGTCGGTGACACAGTAAATGATTTTCTTGGAGCATGTGCATCCTCATCATCGGCACAGCAGCAGCTTCTGGAAGTTATTTTGCAGATGAGTTTGAAATGTCCGCAAGAAGATGGCAAGTGGTGGCACAAGTTATATTTTAGGCTTGAAGTTATGTTGCAATTCAACAAGTTGTTTCCTGCTGAAGACACACTGCCTCCAGAAGATATGGTAGTTGCGCAGTCTATTTGCAAGATTTTGAGGACATTTTATCACGTCGTTGAAGTAATTTCTATCCCTTGCTCTTCGACAGCAAATGTGCACTTTAACGAGGTATGGAAAGTGAAAAAAGTTTTGCAGCAAGAAGCATCGAATGGTCACAGAGAGATTGCTACTCTAGCCATGGAGATACAGGAATTATTTGACGAGTATTGCGAAAATTCATACCTGTGGTTGTTAATACCCGCTGTGTTTGATCCAAGATTCAAGATGAGCGTCATTGAATCACGTCTGGAACAAGCTTATGGCACAGATTCGCTGAGTTACTTATCTGAACTACAGGATACTGTCCAGGAACTGTTTGACGAATACTACAAGAATATGAATCAGCCGAGCAGTGGCGGTGTTTCAAGTAGCGCAGCTTTGGAGGGACATGATAATGCTTTGTTAGAGGATCAGGATGATGAGCATCTCAGTAGTAGCCAGAGATGTTCAGAACTTGATGACTACCTTGGTGAGATTCTGGTTCCAAAGAAGGATGATTTTGACATTCTAGACTGGTGGATGAAACATACCACAAAGTACCCCACTCTTGCAGCTATTGCGCGTGATATTTTAGCAATGCCGGCATCTGCTGTTCAGTCAGAAGCAGCATTCAGTAGCAGCGGGCCAGTAATTCCAAAGCACCACAGCACACTGAGCATCAAGATGATCGAGGCGCTCGTCTGCACTCGAGATTGGACGAGATAAAACTGCAAGATCATACTCTGTACATCTTACCATTCTACAATCATTGATCCAGTAGCAAGTGCTGTGATGCTGCTTCTTTTTATTTTGCCAGAACTAATCTTGTCTTTTTTTTTGTGTGTGGGAAGCATGCGCGGTTGCTCTCGTGTGATGATATTTTCATACCTTGAGATGGGCTTCCTTGGTTGTGAAAAGTGAAAACTATAGTGTCCATGTATTGGCGTATTGATGATCTCAGTATCTCACACTGGAGGTGCAATTTTTGTAGAACTCTATGTTCATGTGGAGCTAATCGGTAAGTTCAACAGTTTTTTTTTGAACATGCACGTCCTCTTTGACATCCAACGGGTAAGTTCAACAGTTAGGCTGTTCATTTCATGTTTGCTTTAGATGTTTACCATTTTGAATTATGAGAAAACCTTCTAATTCCATGGGAATACATCGCTTTACGATGGCATGCACTTGGTCTCTTTATCCATTACTTTTCACGTTTTGCTTCTTGTGACCACCACAGCTTTGCTTATAGATAGGGGAATGCATGCCATCACAATGTAATTTCATTGATGTACACCTAGTTAATCAGTGGCTTGCTTCCCTTGGCATCGACTTGTATTCTGCTTTGACCATGTGCGAGTGGTTTAAGGACTACGAGCCGATTGCGCCTGGCAAACATGATTTGAAACATGCCTATGAGTGAGTGCTGTGCCTGACCGGGTTTACTGGGTGATCAAGATCTAACTAGCTTATGCCTTATGCTATATATACGGGTTGGTGAAGAAGTTTGAAGAGGAAGGAAGAACATTGACTGATTGATTGTTGATCCCCTCGTGCCTCTGCAAGTTAGAAGAGAAGTGCAATTTAATCTGAATCTGTTTCGTTTTGCTCGTGTGACAGTAGTTATATAATGCTGTGACTGAAACTTGTCACTTAGTTCTATCTTGGTGAAGGTCACTTGGGTGTCAGGGAGCTATGAATATGCGATGCTATCGGTCTGATGACTTACTCGGGCATAATATCACTTGGGTGTCAGGGGCTCTAACATCGAGTAGCTTAGTTTCTTGTAAAGAGGCGCTCGTCTGACCGTTCAAGTAGGATGGTTCAGATTTAGCGGGTTCTAACTTAAAACTTCTGGGTGAAATTCCATGGCAGGATAAACATCTCACGGCTGCATCCATGTACAATCACTGCACGCTGATCTCAACACCACTGTCCACCGGGCTGATCTGGAAGGACTACGCAAATGTTTTCCTCTGTTTCCGCCGCGGAGCATCATGAGCATTCATGAGGAACATTATCGTCTTGAGAAAAAGGAAAATCGTGCGTCTTTGTTCCAATTCACTAATAATAGTTGTTCTGAACTTGCTCGATTTGTTGATGCAGTCGTGTACCTGGAAGCAGTGGCGGTGTAGGAGGTGCCATGGCACCCAAGGCACCCCCACTAGATCCACCACTGCCTGGTGGACGCTACTGACCCGGACCGATTCGCAGGGCCGAAGGCAGAGCTGGCTGCCCTCCTCTCGGATGATGCGCTCTCTGGAGTGCCGTTCCTCGTCCTGGGCAACAAGGACGACCTTGCCGACGCAGCGCCTGAGCGCGATCTATGCCACTACCTCTGGCTGGACAAATGCACCGCAGGCAAAGGCGACATCGATCTGGCCAGCACTGGCATTCGGCGGCCCGTCGAGGTTTTCATGAGCAGCGTGGTAGACCGGAAGATGGGCGGCTAAGATGATGGCTTCAGGTGTATGACTGACGCAATACATCAAGTAGACATCCCTGCTTTTCTTGTGATGTCTATACTCTGTGCATTGTAACGGGAACATAGATATGCTGTGTACAAGGTTTTGGTTACCATATGGAAGAAAATCTCGGAGGGGGCCAGGATTTCCGGTAACCAGCAAATTATCGGTAGGTTACCGAACGAGATTCTCCGTCAAAATTTGAAACAATAAAAAAATTTAAAACAGATTTTATGAGGTTGAATTTGTTGGGATGTTGATCGTTAAAGTCAACATGTTCACATTTAACATGTTCTGATCAGGAACATTGCCATCTTAAGTCAACTTGGTGGGTCCCCCCAGTGCACACTGTATTTATAAAGAAAAGGGAGAAGGGATGAGGAACTACGGCTCTAAGTGCAGCTGCTGCTCTCGCAGCTCTTTCTCTCATCCTCCTAAAAAGGCTACTGATCAAGCCAATCGCTGGAGCACTGGAAAGGATTTATCCTCATCACCTGAATATCTCTAGGTGGTTTTCTTTAGGTGTTTATTGATCAAGCAAAAGTGATGGCAACCTCACCAATAGATCAAGGTATGATCATTTCATCTCTCTCTGTGGCTCAAGCTTATGCTAGTTGATCTTTTGGATGTTCTATCAGAATTTCGCCCAAATTCAAACTGCCCGGTAAACTCATTTACCGAAGAGGGCCGAGAATTCCGGTTACTGATGGTTAACCGCGGTCCGGATAATCAAATCCTTGGCCGTGTACAGCGAACAACAGATTAAAAAGACTGCAGTTTCCATGACCGTTCAAAAATGACTGCTCAATTGCTAAGTTTATATTAAGCCTGACTCTCTTCTTTTTAAGAGAAAAGGGGACCACCAACAGTTTCGTTGCAACATGAAGTTTAGCATAATCTAATGAGACCAATTTCATGCTATATGTTTGTTGCGCTATAGATGACGATGAATGCAGAGTATGTAACGTGTGTCAGAATAATACCTGGTAATGCCAGGTACAAAAAAAAAAAGGAAAACGAACGAGTGTGGCATATATACCTGATAATACATGGAAGGCTGCAGACCGAGTACTTGCTTGATGCTAAAACCCCAACTCAAGCAAGGCATTCATGCATAGAATAGAAGAGCATCGATCTTTGCTTTGCATGCATCTTAACTCTTTTCAAGAGAAAGCTCTAACCGTCCTGTAACGCAATCACAAGATACTCTGGCGTTACCCCCATTCTTGTGTCACGTATATGGTTTGCTGTGCTATATAACCAAGGAGAAAAAAAAATAAGAAATGCAAAACAAACACTGTCGTCCATCCAGTCATCTCTGAACAAGCAATCTATCTTTGAGAGCATCAAGAGGGGAAATTAATGGCCGAGTCGGCCGTTAATGCCGTGCTGGGGAGCGTGGGTACCCATGCGGTTCAGGAGACAACACTTCTGTGCGGAGTCGGCCTTGAGGTGGAGTTCTTGAAAGATGAGCTCAAGCGCCTGCAAGGATTCCTCAGAAATGCCGATGATAGGCGGAGGATGGGGGATTCCGGTGTTGCCATCTTGGTGAGCCAGATCAGAGATGCCTCTTATGAGGCCGAGAATGTCATCGAGGCTGCAGACCACATGCACAAGAGAAACAGACTGAAGAATGGATTCATGGGCACCATCGCAAGGTATGCTCGCCTACCAAGTGACTTGGGTACACTACACAAAGTTGGTGTTGAAATCCAACGTATAAGAAGGAAGATCACTGAGATATTTGACAGTGCAAACCGTTTGAAAATAGTTGATTTGGGGAATACTTCGATTGAAAATGTTCATGTTGACGATGAGTTTCTACAAGATTACGGTCTTATGCACCAAAATGTGGAAGATATTGAAATTGTTGGTTTCCAGGATGAAATCAAAGAAATAGTGGAGAAGTTAGTAGACGAAGAAGATCCTAGTCTTAGTGCTGTCTCCATAGTTGCCATGGGTGGAGCAGGGAAAACAACACTTGCTAGAAAAGTCTACACTTCATCTAGAGTAAAACAACACTTTGAGAAAACTGCTTGGGTGACGGTGTCTCAGAAGTACAGGGGTGTTGATTTGCTAAAAGCTATTATGAAACAAATTATGGAAAGCAGAGATGATACAATTGATAAAATGAATGTGTATGAGGTGGGAAAGAAGACCCATGATTTCTTGTTGCAAACAAGATACCTGGTAGTTCTTGATGATGTGTGGGAAACGGATACATGGGACCAATTAAACAAAACAATTAAAGCATTTCCTGATGCGACTAATGGTAGCCGAGTATTGTTAACCACTCGAAAGGAAGATGTTGCAAATCATGTTCAATTGCCAACGTATGTTCATCCTTTGAAGAAGTTAGATGAGGAGAATAGTTGGGAACTTTTTAGTAGAAAAGCTTTACCATCATACAAAAGGTCTACTATCGGTGACGTTGATGAGTTTGAAAAACTTGGAAGAAAGCTAGCAAAGAAATGTGATGGATTGCCACTTGCACTTGCAGTTTTGGGGGGTTATCTATCAAAGAACATAAATACACATGCATGGAATGACATACTCTTGGATTGGCCATCAACCAAGAATGTAAATATGATGAGAAACATATTGGCTCGCAGTTACCGCGACCTTCCAAATCATTATTTGAAATCTTGTTTACTATATCTTGCTGCGTTTCCTGAGGATTGTGAAATAGATGTATCTTTTCTGATTGCACTATGGATAGCAGAAGGCTTCATTCCACATGCACCAAAACATGAACCAGAAGAAATAGCACGCAAGTATGTAGCTGAGCTAGCTCAAAGAAACTTGGTGCTGGTTACTAACAGAAGCAAGATACATGGATGGATTCTTGAAATAAGGGTTCATGACATTTTACGTGACTGGTGCATAGAAGAGGCAAGACAAGATGGTTTTCTTTGTGTCATCGACAAAACTTCAGGTTATACTACCTTTAATATATTTGCATTTAGTTCATTTGCCTTCAGTGCCAAAAGTCCTACATGCCACTCCTAATGAGCCTGATTTCACTTATACCACTAGTAAAATTGAAGTTTATTCCTTACTTATCCATGTATAAAGTGTTTCAGCTTTCTCTATTCAATATATTAACTTTTGATTAGAGGAAATCCACTATCTCACATAGAGGTTTGTTAGTTTATTTGTGTGTAGAAAAACACCTGAAATATCCCAACGGAGGAATCCTGCCTAGAAAAAAAAATTGTCTACAAATATATGTTTTAAAAATTCACACTAGAGAAGTAAATGTTTTACCAGAGATTATTTGATTCTTAGATAAATTTATCTTTTATATGTCATGCTTATGTGGTCTCTTGCTGACATATGGAAAATAAATAAAATTTCAGGCCAAGGTGGTACACCTTCAACTGATATCATGACATCATATCGTTCTTCTTATCAAGACTTCAGTGGTCATAATTTGCAAGAAACACCCAATCTTCGAGCTCTAATTTGCTTTCAGCTTCCACCAATATCCCTCCCTAAACACAGATATCTTCGAGTTCTTCACATTGAAAACTCAAGTCTACGGGATTTTTCTAGTGCAATTGGTGGATGCATTCACCTAAGATGCCTCAGGTTGATCCATTGTGATGATGTGATTCTCCCTTCTTCAATTGGAAAACTTCTTTACCTCCAAACTATTGATATGACAGACACACACTCAGTAGTACCAAAGTCTATGTGGGATATCCCTTCTCTAAGACATATTAACCTTTCGGATGGATTTTCAACACCGAGGGGTGTGCAAGCAAAAGAGATCCAGACCTTCAGTTTAGATACTGAAACCGATAAATATTGCAACGGTGACATGGTGAGGTTTTTGGGACAAATGACTCAACTAACAGTCTTATTGTTGGTAGTAGATGCAAGCATGCCTGCGGAGATAATAAATATATTAACAAACATGCCTCACCTGGTTGATATTACCCTTAATCGTTTGAGCAAAATTGATAAATTTCCTGAGAGCCATCACTTCCCACAAGGCCTTCGAAGTTTCAGTGTATATGCCGATGCCATTGAACAAGACCCGATGCCGGTGTTGGAGAAGCTTCAGTGTCTTGTGGTGCTAAGCTTGGGGGTGTACCGTGGCCGAACCATGTCATGCTCTGCCCAGGGTTTTCCTCGTCTTCAAAACTTACAGCTTCTTGGTTCTTCCGCCGAGGAGTGGAATATCGAGGTCGGGGCCATGCCAAATCTCTCCCACCTTACACTCTTCTGTTTCCCGTATATGAGCAGGCTGCCTGATTCGTTGATGCACCTTCCGTCTCTCAATCATCTGGGACTATTTGGAATGCCCTTGGTTAATTCTGGAGATGACAGCATGATGAAGGAGATAGAGAAGAAAGGATGCGAGGTAAATGTTCTCTCAGTCCCTCCCTCACCTTCATGTACTAGTTAGGGTTTCTTCGATTTTACTGCTACTACTGTCTGCATTCGGTTCAAGGAGGGATTTAGATGCTCGTGATGAACTGAACTTTTCACTTGCTCGTGGCTATTAATTGCACTCTTATATTTCCCTTCCATGATTGTTTGGGATGACATTTTCAATGTGCTTTTACAGGTGGTACAATACTAAAGTAAAGTCTATGGTTCTGCACACACCGTATGCCAGCAGGAGATGATTTGTTTCAACTGTATATCAGTCATGCATGTATTTGTCGGTCTGGTTACCTATCTTGTTTGATCACATATGCCGATGTGTTTGTTTGGGTGAACCAAATGTATTAAATTAGAACAGATCCAGCACTGGTTTATGCTTCCTTCAAGACTATATTTGTGTGTCTCTATTTCTGATATCTGCAACAGCACGCCTTTCATGTCCTTGTAGAATTCTTTCTATCTCCCTTTTCACTATGGACAGAACGCTCACTATTACCAACTCATTGTAATTCATTTTTCGATAAAAGGTACTCCCTCCTTCACTTTTATAAGACACAATACTTACTATTTTAATTTTGACAACATATGTAGTACAATGACTGAATCTATGTATGTGATGAGTTTAATTCACTCATTTTAGAATGTATGTGGCCAATTTTTTTTTCGAGGAAGGAGGGGGGGGGGGGGGGGGGAGAATTTTCCCCACCGGTTGTTATATTACTCGAAAACCAGCCCCCAGAGGGCCAAACAGTACATCGTAGATTACGGAGGTGAAGAAAGACATTGGGGGAGGGGGAGTAGAGAGAGGTGTAGCTATTACAACAAACAGGAGGTTACACAAATTGATAGCAAACAAAACTAGGAAGCCAACAGGAGCCTATCCACTAGTCCGAACGCACTCCCTAATGAAGGCGCCTAAAGTGTCAGCCTGATCACGATCGATCACGGGAAAACGGTGTTTCCATAACTCGATGTCCTCCGCGGCGCGAAGCAAGATGAAGTCGGCGGAGCGTGCAGTCGAGTTGAAGGTGATGTCGTTGCGGGCCTTCCAAATGTTCCAGAGGATGGCGGCAACACCGAGATGCCAGACGTGGGGTGCAGTAACAAAACCTGAGGGAGTAGGAGTCCCCCAAATAGAGCAAGGTGTAGGGCTAACCCTAACAATGGACCATGCCTCAGCAGCGACAGGGCAAGCGAAGAGGATGTGTGGGCAAGTTTCAACCTGCGCGCAGCGTGCACAAGTGTCGGTGGGCGAGCAGTTTTTGTGGTGGAGGTTTGCGCGCAGAGCTAAGGCGGTTAGCATCAGCGAGATAACAGAATTTTTTTATTTTGGTAGGAGAGAAGAGGACCAAGAAGTGATTGCCGATAAGTCGCGCCTCCCACCAGTGGCCAGCGAGCGGTAGACCGCCCGAGAGCTGAAGTGGCTAGAGGGACCCCAAGCGATGACCCGGGCGTCATCGGCGGTGCTCAAAGATGCGCGGGCAAGAATGCCTCTAGCAGCGGCGAGCTCCACCTCAGCAGCGTGTGTGAGGCGAGACCGGAGAGAAAGACCACATGAGGCAGCGTCAGCGACGGAAATGTTAGGACGTGTAGAGTGTGAGAAAAGCGCCGGAAGCTGATGGCATAGAGCCCCGTCCGGCAGCCAATGGTCGAACCAAAAGGATGTGTGTTTACCATTGTGAACCTTGCACCTAGTAATAGAGCGGTAAAGGGGAAGGCATCGAGCAACAATTTGGTCGATGAAGGATGGGAGAGAGGGGGTGTCACCGAGATCCCTGCTGGAGTGTGTACGGAACCAAGTCTTCCACGGCAGCTCCTCGTTTTGGTGGATTTTGTGGATGAAGTTCATCAGCAACGCCGTGTTTTGCCTTTGAAGATCCCGCATCCCGAAGCCACCTTCCTGCACAGACAAACAAACCTTGTCCCACGAAATTAAACATCGAGCACCGGAGCAGCTATCCTTTCCCGTCCAGAAGAAGGCACGCCTCCTCTTGTCAATCGCATCTAAAACACCAGTCAGAAGAATGTAAGAGCACATGAAATAAGTTGCAAGATTGTTTAGCACAACATTGCATAGGACAAGTCTGCCACCTGATGAAAGGAGCATAGCACTCCACCCAGCAAGGCGGCGGTCAAAAGAGGAGATAAGGGAGGAGTAAGTAGACAGACGAAGTTTAGTGGGGGAGAGAGGAAGACCTAGGTAGGGCTGTGGGAAAGAAGAGATTGCGCATCCAAGGATGGCAGCTATATTGGTTGTGAGAACCGCGGGGGAGTGCATGGGGACGTAGCAGGACTTATGTAAATTTATCGTGAGCCCGGTAGCGTCCGCAAAGTTGTCTAGAACACGTTTGTTTCATCCCCTTTACAAAGAATTAGAGTGTCGTCTGCGTATTGCAGGACCGGGGCGGGGAGGTAGTCGTCGATGGGATGGCTAATATCACCACGAGTTGAGGCGTCCCTAATAATCTTATGAAGCAGGTCAACAACAATGATGAAGAGGTAGGGGAGAGGGGGTCGCCCTGACGAAGGCCGTTTTTGCAGCGGATCCATGGTCCGGGGACTCCATTAAGGAGAACTGCGGTGCGTCCGGAAGCAAGGATATCATGCATCCAGGAGCACCTCTTCTCGTTGAAACCGCGGGCACGGAGGATAGACAGAAGGCTGCACCAGTTAACAGAATCGAATGCTTTGCGGAAATCGATTTTAAAAACGATGGTAGGTTTCTTTTTGATGTGGCAGTAGCGAGCAAGATCAGCAGCATACACGATGTTTTCAGAGATGCGCCTCCCAGAGAGGAACCCGGTCTGATCAGGGTCGACGAGGGCGTGGATAGAGGATTGAAGGCGAGTGGTAAGGACCTTGGTGATCATCTTAACGATGCAGTTCTGGAGAGAGATGGGGCGGAATTGGGATGGGCACCGCGCGGACTCGGTCTTTGGGAGCAGAACCAGGAGAGCCGTGGCCAAAATTGAAATTAATTATAAAAATGAACGGATGAATAGTATTTTATTACTTATACCCGGCCAGAAGATGCTAACCACATTTTTTTTCACTGTGTTTTGGCACGATTCATGTTATCACATATGTGACAAGGATGGACGGGTGCTCTTGCGACTCGCTTGGCGACTCATCTCGCGATGACCACTCTTCCCCGCCCGCCTCCATCCCTGCCTCCCAAGCCATAGTCTTAGCCAGCTCATCACTGGTAGAAAAAAGGCCTTCGGTATGCCAGCATCAGTCCCCAAGCGTTGCGCACCGTGACCAATGAGTCTTTAGTCCCGGGTAGGGAGGAGACCCGCGACAGAAGGTCAGACGTCGCGGGTTGGGAAGCGCGTTGCGACGCGTGGAGGGAATTAATTCCGGTTGACATGGCCGCCCGGGACTATTGGTCCTTTATTCCCCGTTCCCGTGGCCAACCGGGACCAATGGCCCTTTATTCCCCGTGCCCGTGGCCAACCGGGACTAAACATCAAGCGTCTCGCCTCCCCCGCGGCGGTTTTTATTTCGCGAGCGAGGCAGAAGGGCGCCATTCCACTGCTCGCTCTCTGTTCTTCCTCTCGCTCTCTGTTCTTCCTCTCTCTCGCTCTCTGTTCTTTTCGATCCAAGCACACGCACGCAAAATGGCTGAATGGACGCAATACAATGGGAAGACACCATGCGGCAAGGATTTGGACGTGCTCTTCACCAACAGTTGCGCGAGGCTGCATGAAGCTCTGGGTCATTTGGCCGATCTCTATTTTGAAGCTCCCGAAGAACACCGGTTCTTTGGTCTCGATCTGGAGTACACGGCGAATCAGAAGGATGTTGCCCTCATCCAGATATCGTTCAAGCATTCGGTGTTGGTCTTCCAATGGTCAAGGTAGAAGCTATATATATATAGCACACGTGTACAATCTTGCATTCCATCTTCGAGTTTTTTTGTTGCATGTGAACAATACGTGTGTTGCAACATATCTAACACATATCCTATTTTTGTTGTTACAGTAGTTCGAGGCATTGCCCGGACCTTGTTGATTTTCTTGTCAACTCGGGGTTTGACTTTTGCAGCGTGGACATCACGCAAGACCGTGTGAAGTTGATGCGCATCGGTATTATGATACCTGAAGATCACTACGTTGATCTTCAGACTCTTATCCAGTTGACCGGGCCAAAGACCGGGATGGCTGTCATGGCAAGCACCTTCATCCACCAGGGCTATGAAAGGATGAAGACTGATTTCCCCCGGCAGAATCACTACTATTGGGAGGAGACCCCATTGCGCATGACGAACCTCAAGTATGCGGCCGTAGATGCATATGTCGCGTACGAGTTGTTCCGCATCTACTCGGCGGGGCCATAGATGATGTATGCATGCGTTCGATATCTATGCATGTGCATGTAATGGGTATCTAATTAGTAGTATATATATGTAATGGATATCTTTTGTGATCGACCCTCTATATATATATGTTAATTATGAAATGTGATCGACTCTATGTTTGTGTTATGTGTGATCGACTCTATTGTGTTATGTGTGATCGACTCTATGCATGTAATGAATATTGTTTGTATTATTGTTCTTTATTTTTGATATATTTTTTCATTTTAAGATTTTAAAATGAATTAGTATTATTTTTCTTCATTTTTTGATATATTATTTGTATTTTTAAGATTTTAAAATGAATTAGTATTATTGTTCTTAATTTTTGATATATATTTTGTATTTTAAGATTTTAAAATGAATTAGTATTATTGTTCTTCATTTTTGATATATTATTTGTATTTTTAAGATTTTAAAATAAATTAGTTCTATTTTTCTCAATTTTTGGATATATTATTTGTATTTTTAGAAATAATACAAATTAAAAGTTAATGTTTATTTATTTATTCAAAATTATTAATTACATCTTTACTTTTGTTTATTAAAAGATTTATTTGAAATTCAAACAATAAAGAAATATGGCTTCGGCCAACATGTTAATAAGATTGATATGATACAACTATCATATACATGCGTGAGAAACACTTGGATTCGGGACGGGATGGAACTCGGAAGTTAAGCGTGCTAGTGCTAGAGCAGTGGGAGGATGGGTGACCGAGCGGGAAGTTTGACCATGAGTAACTAATTTGACTAGAGATAATCTTAGTTAGACACTAAGCAAATAATACAAATTGTGAGAAAAAAAGGGAGTGAAAAAAAGGGAGTGAAAAAAGGAGTGAAAAAAAGGGAGTGAAAAAAGGTGAGAAAAATAATTAGAAACCAAATGAATTAAAAAAATTACGAAATAAATCTAGTCCCGGTTCATGTGGCCAACCGGGACTAAATGTCCTCCGACCCCAGGCTCCGCCACCCGCCCACGTGGACAGGCCTTTAGTCCCGGTCCGTAAGAGATGGGACTATAGGGGGGGCCTTTAGTCGCGCGTAGCTAGTCCCGGTTGCCCGGACGGAATTAATGGGCCTGGCGAACCGGGACTGTAGGCCTGTTTTCTACCAGTGCATGCATCGGCGACGGGCATCAAGGTAAGTTGTTCCGTGACCAAGTTTTGTCCGTCCTGTCCTCCCTCCTCTCCCCCGACTTCCAGCTCCTTATCTCCGCCCCGCACCCTGGTGAGCTCTGTTTCACCCCCCCTCCTCTCGTTGTGCTTCTATCTTGCCGCCATCGAAAATATTTGAATTTTTCATTCTGCTCTGAAACTGAACACTTGCGTGTGCTTTGCATTGGGGGTCAAGTTTTCAAAAAAAAAATTGCAAACAAAAATGTCACCAATCTCATTGCTGCCCAGGGATTTAGGTTCATTTGTCATGTGCAGTTCGTTTTTCATGGTTCGCTCGACGAGGTCGTCGCTATGGCGGTGCTACTACCACGGAAAGACCCGTGCCCCAGTCTCTTGTGTGGCCCTACCCTACAGTATCTCACCCGTGTATATGGAAGAGGAAACTTCTTGCGCCGGGGGAGGGGAGTATGTTGCTGGCCGCTCCCACTGTCTCATGCCTTGACTCCGCCCACACCCCATTTATGCCGCCTGTGCGTCCTGCGCCGAAAGAGAACGGGCATCCGCTGCCCCGTAACTCTGACGCGGTGGGGGCTATTGCGTCGAGGGAGGCTGTCTCCCCATGCACCTTTACTTTTTTTTTTTGAAAAGGAAAACCCAGCCTCTGCATCTGGTTGATGCATACGGCTTTTATTAAAATAATCATCCAAATTCATCTTACAACCCAAAACCACTCACATAGGGACTCAACATCACCTATAGAGCTAACAAGCCGAAATATACATGACGAGCACTATGATAACAAATTATGGAACTCCATCGTCATAAGACTACCAAGCACCAAGACGTTTGCTAAGCAACCAGCCACCCTTGCTGAAGATAGACTGAACGACCGCCATCAGTCGAGTGCATCCACCATCCAAACGAGCACGCTGGTCCTCTGGAAGAAGCAGAGACCATTGGTGCATCCAATAATTGGCCTGATGAATAACCTGCAAATAATTCCCAACTTTCTCACTGTTAAAAACAATATCATTTCGATGTTTCCAGAGAGCCCAAAGCAAAGCACATACTCCTATGCGTATAAGTGCTTTCGAAACTTTATCCACCCCACACAACCAATTACCAAACAAATTTGGAATACTAGAGGGAGGTGAAATGCTGAAAGTAAAATGCACCAACCTCCAAACTTTCTTAACAAAATCACAAGAAATGAAAAGGTGAGTCACTGTTTCAGGCTCTCCACAGAACACACACTTTTTACACCCATCCCAATTTCTCCTAGCTAGATTGTCTTTAGTCAGCAATTCTTTCGTAGATAGAAACCACATAAAAATCTTAATCTTCAAGGGAACCTTTAATTTCCACAAATATTTATGAAGGAAACTAGCCTCTTCATTCATAATTTCGGCATAAAGTGATTTCACTGTATAAATTCCAGAATTGGTGAGAGACCAGCGACAACCATCTTGGTTATCAGAGAGAGAAACATCCATTAATCTTTCCATTAGATGCAACCATCTTTCCCATTTATCTCCAATAAGAGCACGTCGAAAGTGCAAAGCAGGAGGTAAATGACCAAGTACATTAGACACTAAGGTATTCTTATTACTCACAATTGAGTATAAGGAAGGATATTGAACCGCCAGAGGTAAATCCCCTAGCCAACAATCCTCCCAAAATCTAGTCTTCTCACCATTACCAAGAGTGAACTTAACATGCTTAAAGAAATCATCTTTACCACGCAAAATACCTTTCCAGAAGGGTGAATCAGTGGGTTTAGCCTCCAACTCAGCCAAAGTTTTTTCACCCAAGTATTTATTAGTTAATAATTCGTGCCACATACCTTGTTCAGTTAAAATTTTAAACAACCATTTATTTAAAAGACATCTATTCTTAACTTCCAATACTTCTATGCCTAGTCCACCTTGATCTTTTGGACGACAAACAATATTCACTTCGTCAAACGATATTTCTTTTTGACACGAACACTCTGCCAAAAAAATCGAGATCTATAATAATCTATTCTTTTCCGAACCCCAATAGGAACCTCAAAGAATGAAAAGAGGAACATAGGCAAACTAGACAACACCGAGTTAACTAACACTAGTCGATCCCCATAGGATAACAATTTTCCTGCCCACGAGCTCAATTTCTTCTCAAAACGGTCCTTCACTACCTTCCATTCCTTAAGAAGAAATCTCCTATAATGGATAGGTATACCAAGATAGATAAAAGGTAGATTACCAACATCACATCCAAAGATACGACGTTAATCATCCATATGCTCACATGCTTTACCAAAACAAAAAATCTGACTCTTATGAAAATTTATTTTTAGACCAGATAACTGTTCAAAGAAAGAGAGAATAAGTTTCATATTGACGGCTTTGTCTAAATCATGTCCCAAGAAAAGAACAGTATCATCAGCGTATTGAAGAATCGATATTCCCCCTCCACTAGATGTGGTATTAAACCACCTACCTGATTGTCCTCTTTAGCTCTATTAATAAGAACTGCCAACATATCTGCGACTAAATTAAATAAAATCGGAGACAACAGATCACCCTGTCTCAGCCCCTTTAGAGTTTGAAAGAAACGACCAATGTCATCATTAACTCTAATACCAACACTCCCTCCTTGCACAAAGCGAGCAACCCACTCACACCACCGAGGACTGAAACCTTTCATTCACATTGTTTGTTGTAAAAAAGCCCAATTAACCTTATCATAAGCCTTTTCAAAATCTATTTTGAAAATTACCCCATCCATCTTCTTCCTATGAAGCTCATGAATGGTTTCATGCAACACTACCACACCCTCTAAAATATTTCTACCTGGAAGAAATGCTGACAAGGATGGATTAATAACTTTTTGAGCAATAGAAGTCACCCTATTAGTACCTACTTTAGTAAAAATCTTGAAACTAACATTTAACAGGCAAATTGGTCTGTATTGCTCAATCCTACATGCATCTTCCTTCTTCGATAATAGAGTGATAACTCCATAGTTGAGTTTAAATAACGGAATATCACCCGCATGCAATTGAGCAAACAAACCCATCAAGTCAACCTTGATGAACTCCCAACACTGCTGATAGAATTCAGCAGGAAACCCGTCAGGACCCGGTGCCTTGTTGTGTTCCATCTGTGAAATAGCATCAAATACTTCTTTCTCAGAGAACATAGAAGTTAAATACTCATTCTCTACAGGTGACACCTGAGGTAAATCCTCGGTACAAGATTCCACCAAAGAAAATGAGGATGGGGCCGACGCCCCAAAAAGACCCTTGTAATACTGTGAGATAAAACATTTCAAATTCTCTTGGCCCACAATAGTTCCTTCATCCTGTTCAAGTTGATAAATTTTCTTCTTCCTATGTTTCCCGTTTGCGATTAAATGAAAATACCTAGTATTGCTCCCACCCTGCTGCACATGTCTCACCTTAGCGCGCTGAACCCACTTGGACTCCTCTTCTCTACGGAGTTTAGTCAAAAACTCATCGACATGCCTCTTAACCTCACATTCCTCCTCGCTAAGAGGAGATGCCCCTTTACTTCCCCACCCACCGATGTAACTGCGGGAACCCTTTCTAACCACCCCCCCCCCCCCCCCGCCCGCGCGCGCTTCCTCTACATATCTCAAAATCCTTATCACCCCCGCTAAGTGTGTCCTCCTTGTTGTCGGCCGTTGTTTCTGGTGCTTGCCACCGCAGCATTTCGTCCATAAGTGTCGGGACCGTGTTCGTTGCCACGGTTGTGGTTGCTCGGGGCACCGCCTTTTACAATGTAGTATGGCGCGTCCCCTCCTCACCATGCTAGCCACCGCCAACGATGACCCCACTCCTACCACAACTGAGTCCATCTCTTCTTCACCTGTTGTCCCCTTTCATTCTGCGTTTGGCCTCCCTCGACGGCCGCCTACCCCCATGTTCTCATCGTGGTGATATCTCCCCTTCTGAAAGAACATAGTTCCTGAATCCTATTTTGAGTGTTTGATCACAACATATGGAAGGACTAACGTGTTCTCTAAGTTTACTCAGAAAATATCATGGATAAAGTGCAACCATTTCTCCCCGTAGACCTCATACAATGAAAAGCAAAAATGGAGAAAAGATTAAAGAAAGAATGGAGAAAAGAGAAGAAGAAAAGGAGAGAAAGAAGGGGTGCCAGCCTCCCCGGCCGGCCTGGCCGGTCCCCTAGACCGGGCGTAGGCTGTGCGTGAGCCGGCCCCAGGCCGGCCCCCAGGCCGGGCCGCTCGGGCGGGTGGCCGGCCCCAGCCACGCTCCACGCCGCCCTGGCCGGCCTGCCAGGCCGGGCCACCTCCAGCCGGCCTGCCCCTGCGCTCACGTCGGCCCCAGGCCGGGGTGGGTTTGGCTCCGCCACTGGATGCTCCTGGCCGGCCCCTAGGACGGGGGGGGGGATTCCAAGTGGGAAATACCCCTCCCAACGACCGTATTTCGTCCCGGTATAAAGGGGGTCTTTCCCCTACCTTTTGGAGTTGTCAATCCCACTCACTCTTTCTCTCACCACCATTGATTGACCAAGCCCAAGCTCAAGAACAAGCACTCCTCAAATCCCCAACCAAAGCTCGTGATATTTTTGGAATTTGAAGGAGACACACCCAATCTACAACTCCACCAAGTCGATTAGAAATCCACCCACTCATCCCTTTGGGATCTTGTCATTCTTAGTTCAATGGAGCTAGGAATCTTGTTGCTCTTAGCTCATCGGAGCTCGGAGCCTTGTTGATATCCCCGGTGCTCTTGTGCTCGTGGATCTTGCTTCTCGGAGTCTTGTTGGCTCTCGGGATTTGGTGAGGACCCTCCAATCTTGTGGAGTGTGCCTCATCCTTGTAAAGATTCTAGTTGTCAACCTCAACGGCAACATAGTGATTCGAGCCTATCCACATCGGTGGAAGGACTCGAAGGAGATACTGTGTGGCATTTGAGGCCTACTCGTTGTTCCACTTTGGTGGCACCGCACAGCTCCAATGGAGATTAGCTTCCATTGGGAAGTGAACTTCGGGATAAATCTCCGCGTCATTATGTTCGGTTATTCCTCAACTTACCTTTACTAGTTACTACTAGCTTAGTCATATATTCACCTTGTGCTAGTTGTACTTGCTCAACATATAGGATTGTTCACCTAGTTGCATAATCTAGATAATCTATATTTGAGCATTACATTGTTTAACTTGAAAAAGAAGTTAAAATTTGTAGTTAACCTATTCACCCCCCCACCTCTAGTTAACCTCTCGATCCTTCAATTGGTATCAGAGCCTCATCTCTTTATGTAGGGCTTTACCGCCGAAAGAGGAGGTAAGGATGGCCGATGATCCCGTCACCATGGATGGGATTCAAAATCTAATCCAAGCTACGATTGATAGTTCCGAGAAAAAGATGTAGGGACTAATAAAAGAATTGACATCCCCATCTAGACAATCTAGTGAAAAGGTTATCTTAGATGAACATGGAAACCCCATTCCAACTAAGGAAGGAACCACAACATCTTCACCTTTAAATGCTAGTGGTGGAAATTCTTTTGGCTTTGCTTATAACAATGCTCCTAACGTTCAACATCCACATGTTAATCATCTTGGTCCACCTCCTTTGGTGGATCGGCATCGTTTTACTAATTGGAAAGCTTCCATGAAGTCTTACATGTGCAACTCTTCAATGCAAACATGGAGAATTGTTGAAAGAGGATACGAGCCAAAGGATCCCGCAAATCTAAGCTCAAGTGACATCATAGATGAGCAACTCAACGCTCATGCTTTGCACATGTTGGAGAGGGCAATGGAAAAGGAAGGAGTTGAGCACATCCGGTCCTTCACAAGTGCAAAGAAAGCTTATGATGGCCTTGTTGATATGTTTGACGGCAACGTCAACCTCCAAAGATCCAAGAAGTCAATCATTCAAAGAAAAGTTGAACACTTTCACTTGAGTGATGGAGAGAACATAGAAGACATGTTTAGAAGACTCAAGGCTCTTGTAAATGATATGAGAGATTGTGGATTCACGGATTGTACGGAGAATTGGGTCAAGGCGAAATTTCTACTCACCTTGATGCCATACAATGAAAACATGGTGATGAATATACAAGCAAGGGACGACTACTTGGACCTATCCCCCAATGATGTATTGGGTCTCTTTATCACTCTAAAGGTCATGAAGCAAACTTCCGATGATGTCATGGCCCGTGTAAACGGAATGAAGAAACCCTCTCTTGCCTTGAAGGCCAAGGTCGTTTCCCATGAAGATAATGACTCAAGCGATGATGGTGGATCCACTCATGAGGTCTCCGAGAAAGAGATGAAGACATCACATGAAGAATGCTTAGCTCTTTCTCAACACAAGTGGTGGAAGAAAGGAGACTTTAGATCCAATGCCACCAAGAATAAAGGGAAGGAAGTCTCAAGCATGAAGAAAGCAAGAACTTGCTTCAATTGTGGAGATTCCGAGCACTTCGTTGCCGAGTGTCCCTTCAAGAGTAGAATTGAGAATGAAGGAAGACTCATCAAGAAATCCACCTTCATTCCCAAGTCCAAGAACTTCATCAAGAGAGGCCCTCCTAGGGCATTGATTGCTAAAGAAGTTGAGTACACATCCGGTGGTGAAGAGAGCGACGGTGAAGGCGAACAAGTAGGTATGGCGGCCATGGCTAGGGGTGTCGTACCTCCTAACTTAAGCTCTCTCTTCTCCAACCCAAATGAAAACAAGGGCCCTTAGAGTCACAAATGCTTCATGGCCAAGGGTATATCCCCAAAGGTGACTCCTACACTCAAACTTGCAAACTCCTCTATTCCTTCACTACTAAATTGTGTCGAGGAAGACCCCTTGGTAAACTTTGTGGAAAAACTAGAAGGAGAAACTAAATCTATCTTTGTCTCTCTCATGGATCAATTAAGTGAGACACATGGCCTCATTGACGAACATGAGGATAGAATAATGTTACTTGAAAAGTTTACTCGTGATGAGCTTGAGAAAGCTCTAGATGAATCACATTGCTTTAGAGAAAGCATAGAGGAAACCTTTGCAATTGACATAGCTAAAGTAAAACTTGATTTTCAACATGCTTTTGCTAAAGTAACGGAATTCATGGCTTTAAATGATGCAACTAACCAAGGTTATAATGAACTCATTAAGGATTTTGATAAGCTTAAAATTGATCATCGAACAATCTCAAATGAGCTCAAAACCTTAAAAGTAGTAAAAGTTGTGAATGAAAACTCTTGTGTTACTAACCCTTTGTGTGTCAAGGCAACTCTCATTGAGGAGAACAATAGGTTGAAGGCACAACTCAACAAAGGTCTTGCCACCTGCATCCAAGGACAAAAGAACCTTAATGATCTTTTGAGTAATCATAAGAGAGTTATTGGCAAAGAAGGCCTTGGTTTTGGTTCCACATCCAAGGTGGATTACAAGAAGAAGTCAACTCCCTCCACTAACTCTATTGTTTTTGTGAAGGAGGAGGATTTGGCTAATGATGAAGATGAGTTTGATATTATTGCTAAAAGTATTGTTCCTAGGAACACTACTACTCACAACAACTTTGCGGGAAAGTATAACCCATCTTATGTGCTTCTCAAATCTATTAATGGTCATGTTTATGCAAAGTATGTGGGCACCTCATATGGTGATGATTACAAGCATGCTATTTGGGTTCCCAAGACCCTTGTGACTAACATAAAAGAACTCATCCAAAAATGGGTACCTAAGACAAGAAGTTGATTTATTGTAGGGTTGTATTTCCGGTGGAACATCATGGATGACTGATAGTGGTTGTTCCGCACACATGACCGGAAGCAAATAAGTATTAGAAGATTTGAAGCTCCAACTTCTCAAATTTGCTCATGTAACTATTGGCGATCGCTCACAACTTAAGGTATTGGGACATGGCAAGGTGGTCATTTCTCCGGATTCATCCATTGAGAAAGTCCTCCTTGTTGAGTCCCTTGGCTATAATCTTCTTTCCATCTTGCAACTTTGTGAGTGCAATTTTACATGTGTATTTGCGCGTCATCATGTGCTTGTCCTTCACGCTATTTCTCTTAAAGTAGCCTTTGTTGGATTTGTGGAAAACGGTATGTACATAGTGGATTTCTCGAAAGAAACTACACATATTTCCACATGTCTAATGGCTAAATCCGACGTGGGATGGCTTTGGCATCTTCGCCTAGGCCACGCCGGTATGAGAAATCTACAAACTCTTGTGAAGGGTGAGCATGTGGTAGGACTAACAAGTGTGAATTTTTCCAAAGATCGTCCTTGTATCTCTTGTATTGCCGGAAAGATGCATGAGAAGAATCACCCCAAGAAATCAATCATCTCCACAACAAGGCCCTTTGAGCTTATTCATTTGGATCTATTTGGGCCTCCAACATATGATAGTCTTGGGGGCAAGAATTATTGTTTGGTAATTTTTTATGATTATAAAAGATACACTTGGGTTTTCTATATCAAGAAGAAGAGTGAGACTCAAGAAAGATTCATTACTTGGGCCACCGAAGTGCAACACCAATATAACACCAAGATCTTGTCTATTAGGAGTGACAATGGTTCCGGGTTCAAGAACTACACCATTGATGAATTCTTAAGTGAAGAGGGGATAAGACATGAATATTCCGCCGCGTACACCCCTCAACAAAATGGTGTAGCGGAGAGGAAGAATCGCACACTTATTGATATGGCAAGAACTATGATGGCCGAGTTCAAATCCCCATATAACTTTTGGGCCGAAGCCATCAACACCGCTTGTCATTTATCTAGCCGACTCTTCCTTCGTCCGATGATTGGCATGACTCCATATGAGCTCCTAACCGGTAACAAACCCAACCTCAAATATCTTTGAGTTTTTGGGTGCAAATGCCAAGTCTACATAAAGGGAACTAGATTGTCTAAGTTTGATTCTAGAACTTTTGAAGGAATTTTTGTTGGTTACGCCACGAACTCCCACACTTATAGAGTCTACAATATATCCACCGGGTGTGTTGAAGAATCTATGAATGTGGAATTTCATGAGGATAATGGCTCCCAAGTGGAGCAAACTGATTGTGATGATGTAGGTGATGAACCGTCCTCCATAGCCATAGGAAGAATGGGTGTAGGTCCACTTATACCCATTGAGGGACACCTTGTGGCAAATGAGGATGGAACTAGCTCTACGCAAGTGGAGCCCTCTACATCAACCAACAATCAAATGGTAGACCAAGAACAAGAAGAAGACCTTCATGTGGATACCACCCATCAAGAAAGTGATCAAGGTCCACCAAATGATAATGGTGGAAATAGTCTTGGTGATTCGTCACCTAGAACTCCAATACGAATGGACAACGGTCTTGATGAAGGAAATGATGAGGATATTCCCCCCAATGAAAATCCCGATGATGCACTAGTTCGTATCATGACTCGTCAAGCATCAAGATTGAAACAAAAGTCACTATACCAAAAGAACATCATTGGTGGCTTGGGGAGAAGTGTCTCCACTCGTGGACAAGTACTCAAGTTTTGTGGTATTAATTCATATGTCTCTCATGTTGAACCTATCAAAGTGTATGATGCTCTTGAAGATGAAGATTGGGTTCAAGCTATGCATGAAGAGCTCCATAATTTTGAGAGAAACAAAGTATGGTCACCAGTGGAAAGATCCAAGGATCATAATATCATTGGAACTAAATGGGTGTTAAAAAACAAGCAAGATTCTCATGGGCAAGTGATTCGCAACAATTCTCGATTGGTTGCTCAAGGCTACTCTCAAGTCAAAGGACTTGACTACGGTGAAACTTTCGCTCCCGTAGCTAGGCTTGAATCGATTCGTATATTACTTGCATTTGCCACTAGTTATAACTTCATCTTGCATCAAATGGATGTTAAAAGTGCTTTTCTAAATGGTCCTCTAAATGAAATGGTATATGTTAAACAACCTCCGGGGTTTGAGGATCCCAAGTATCCTAACCATGTCTACTTCCTCCATAAGGATTGGCATGGCCTCAAACAAACCCCACGTGCTTGGTATGATCATTTAAAGGAGTTCTTAGTGGATCGTGGTTTCGTACTTGGGGTAATTGATCCCACTCTCTTTACCAAAAGTGTAGATGAACATTTCTTCGTATGTCAAGTATATGTTGATGATATTATATTTTGATCCCAGCTCCAATGGAGATTAGCTTCCATTGGGAAGTGAACTTCGGGATAAATCTCCGCGTCATTATGTTCGGTTATTCCTCAACTTACCTTTACTAGTTACTACTAGATTAGTCATATATTCACCTTGTGCTAGTTGTACTTGCTCAACATATAGGATTGTTCACCTAGTTGCATAATCTAGATAATCTATATTTGAGCATTACCCTGTTAACTTGAAAAAGAAGTTAAAATTTGTAGTTAACCTATTCACCCCCCCTCTAGTTAACCTCTCGATCCTTCACCTTCGTGTCCTCCCCTTGGAGCTGGGCTCCACCAGTGCGGGTGTGGTGGACGGAGAGCCGCCCTCACCACTGTCACTTACCTCTGTATGAAGGCAACCCCCCTTCCCTGTAACGCCCGGGGCTTTTCCCCCTAATAAAATTGTCGCTTGTTTTTTTTATTTCTTGCATAGCATGGCATACCGCATCATCACGCATTTCAACTTACAAACTAATATAAATTAATCAAATCATGTTTTCAAGAATTTACTAAAATTGATTTGATGTTTAAATCTATTTTTTTTCTTATTGCCTAAACAAATTCTGGAAAATAACCAAACAAAAAAAAGAGAGAAAAGTTTTCAGAGAGAGAGAGAGCCCAGCCTGCCCATTTTCGGCCCAAGGCCTTCCCCTGGCCGAAATCCTAACAGTTTTCTACTCCCACCCCCTCCTCACTTGCAGCCACCCTCCTCCCCTTTCTTGTTTTTGCAATTAGGTCCCCCCACCACTTAGGCCAGACGCACGCATCGCACGGGAAAGAGCGTAGCGCTCGATCCCCTGCTCCTCCCGAGCCCGACCGTCCTCGTCCCCGTCGCCCTCTCCCTTCGTCCTCCTCCTCCCTTCCTCGCTCGCACCGGCCAGGAGGCCATGCTCCGGCCGGCCGCCCCTCCCTCTCTGTCCCGTGCGCCTCCCTCCTGGCCTCCCCTCTCCCTCGCCCCTCGCCCTCGACCCCAGCCCCGTCCACCTCCTCCGAGCCCGCCGTCGCCCCTCGCCTCCACCCTCCACCTCCCACACCTGCGCCTCCCTCTCGCCGGAGACCGCCGCTCGAGGTCGTCCGCCTCCACCAGCTCGCCTCCTTTCCTCCCGACGTCGTCCCCGCCGCCAAGCTCCTCCCGCCGCCTAGCCTCTGCTCCGCGCCTAGCACAGCGGCTCCTCCATGGCCGCCCGGCCCCAACCCTCCTCCGAGCTCTCCCCGCCATCGGCGCCGCCTCCCAACCCGCAGCGCCGCCAGCCAACCAACCGCCGGCCACCCCGCCCCACAGCCTCGTCGTCTCTTCGAGCTCCCGGCGCCCGGCAACGGCAGCAGTAGCAGGAGGTCGGGCTCCCCGACGTGCCGACGCCCCGCCGGGCTCCTCTCCTGCCTCCACGCGCGCGGACGCCGTCGCCGCCACAGCCGTCACTCGCCGGTTCCTGCCCCTCGAGCTCCTTCCACGATGCCCGCCAGGTGCTCGACCGAGTGCCCGCAAGCGGTTGGCGCCACTCCATCTCGCTGTTGTGGACAGGGTCTTCGTGCTTCGGGTTTCACGTGTAAGTCCCCGTGTGGTGGATTCACACGTCCGAAGACCGACCCTGATGACAATGGGTGGCCGCCGTACATCACCTCGTCGCCATGATCTTCTTCGACAAGAACGTGCTGTGAACGACTACCGCCGCCCCACATGTACCTCGTCGACAAGATCCGCCATGACGCCATGACCGACAACGACCACGGGGATGTGTGGGATCGAATACCGACCACCGACACGATCTCTCGTCGCTCGCTGTGTTCGTTTTGTGTTGGCCGCCTTCGTGCGTGTCCGGGAGGTGATGTCGTGAACCCCGAAGACCGGAGAATCGCCCAGTTCGCCATCGACCACAAAGATCGGAACCACCAAGATCTTCTATACGGACGCGGCGAGTAGCCCGACCACGTCTACTTCCTCTTCGGACCTCGATGAAAAGATCGACAACGACCACCGATGACGTGAACGACTACCTCGGCTACGGAACGAGAACGACTACTTCCACTACTTCCTCGACGTCGACTACTTCCTCTACTATGACTACGTCGACTACTTCCACGACATCGACGACTTCGTCTACTTCCCATTCTTCGTCTACTTCCTCCACGTCCTGAAGACACCGGCGTTGCCCCGAAGATCTCCTCTTTCCGGCGTTGACCCCGGCGATCCTCTCTCCAACGTGCGAACCCAAACCCTAAATCCCCTATACCTATACGCCCTATTTTCTACAACATGCAATCTATTTTATAAATATCATATCATCATGTTGCATTGCATCTTGTGGGTTCGGGGTATAGTATTATCACCTAATAATTAAATATGGAATGAGTTGGGATAATTAAATATTGTCCCGGTTCCATTTAAATTGTGTAGCTCATCTATATTCTTGTCTCCCCATGTTAAACAACATTTAATCTTGATGGATAGATAAATAACTCGAACCTCCTAAATTAGATGTTGGGCTTCCGGCTCAATTTAAATTGATTTAATTGCATAAATCATAACTAATTCATTTTAACTCCAAATTTGAAAAGTAAAATATGTTTTCCAATCAAAATTCTCTAAGCTTTCCAAATATCAATTTTGTTTTCTGTTTCAAATAAATTAAATTGCTGAAAACAACTATTTCTTAATTAATGCATTTAAAATTGTCAATTTAATAACTTGCTCAATTAAAATCCAAATTCAACAAATGAAATATGTATTCCATCTAAAATTTTGTGTTCTTTCCAAATATAAATTTTGTTATCTTTTTTGAACAATTAAAATGGGTGAAAACAATAAATGCTTGTGTAACTCATTTAAGAAGCCAAATTTCATAACTTAATAAATAAAATTCCAAACTTGGTAAAACAATATTTCAAATTGAAGCTATTGTTGTTTTCTTATTGTTTTCATCATCCATGCATCATTCTAATCAACTTTCACATGATGGTTATTTGTAGATCATTTAATTCAACATTAATTCATGGGTTTTTCCATATGCAATCCAAATTGCATATGGGCCCATTTAAATATGTTTACCATGTCAACTAGTTTATCTTTGATGCATCCTTAAACTTGTCATGCATCCATATCTTGATCATGCTGGATCTTTTGCCGTAGAAGTAATTATTGCATCCGGTGTTTGTTCGAGGTTCGTTGCTTCTTCGCGGATAGGACGTTGAGATGATGTGAGCAACGGCAAGTTCTTCGGATGTACCCCTATTTGCTGGATTCCAGGCAAGTATACTCACATGCTGCCTATGGCTGCCTTTCATCACTTGTTACCGATTCTTTCCGTTGTTCTTATTCTAGCCTTATGATTCAATGCTTGTGTCTCGATCCTATCATATGTTTACCTTGCAGCCATGATATAGCCTTCCCTTCCACTTCCTATTACCTGTTGTTTGTTTACCCTGTTGGCCCTCGTGTCGTAGTTGCATGCTTAGTGTTGTTTGCGCTCAAGTCTTGTTGTCCGTCTTATCACCTGTTTAGTTTGATAGTTGGGTTTCAATTCAATCAACAACATGATAATGTTTTGGGTTATAATAATTTGATGATAAGGCACCGGCAGGAGGCCCGGCGTGGTTTTGAGGCCTGCTAGTGTCGACCCTAATTAGGAAAAGGGTCTTGTCCATTGATCCATGATGAGCGCACTAACCGCATGTGGGAAGCGAGTATGGGCGCCCCCCACAATTCTGATTCGATTCGCATCTCGTCCAAATCGCCTCATTTTGTTCGGGTTTTCCATTTGCCGCATGCATATGCAGGTGCGAACCCTTGGCGCCAGGGTGGAACTTTTGTAGTCGGCATTTAGGGAGACACGTTCTTAGAGTGCTATGAGGGTCCCCTTTTCTTCGTGGGGCTTGATTAGCCGTGCGCTCAACTGCACGGGGTTCTTTGGGCTTGATGCGAAGAAGAGTTGGGTTGTGTTGAGTACCTCGCTTGGTGGGTTGATCCCCCGTCTGGCGGGTTATTCTTACGTGTATGGCCAAATTGGTGCATCCCTGCAGGGTTAAATCTTCTCGAGAAGCCGTGTTGTCCGCGGATATGGATGACTTGGTGAAAGTGCTAGCTAACAAGTACTCAGACAACTTACACTTAACGAAAATAACTTGACTAGTAATATAGATTACCTCCACCATAAAATGAATGTCACCTTAATCAACAGTGTGAGTTTTCCTTGGGTTGCTTCCTTAGTAGGGGGTAACACTGGATGGGTATTGTTTGGTGAGTAGTTGTAGTTGGTTCTGATACGCTATCTTATCCCTTTCTTTTAGACGGATGTTGTAGCGAGTCTCTGTAGTTAGTTAGTGCAACCCGCTGCCGCTTCTTTGCAATAATCCCTTCCTTTCCGTTGTACCCAAAGTATTTGTATCTTGTGATGATTGGTTACGTTGGTATCTTGTGAGTATGGTTTATCCACTTGCCAGTACTTAACCGTACTGACCCACGAATCCTTTTCGTGGCTGCATATTCCACATTGCAGTCAACAGGTTTAAAGTCTGACGACATTAGCTTGGGAATCCCTCCGGCTTGGCCTGGGCAGGGATTGGACGCCATCGGTTATCTTCAGGACTCTTAGTCCAATTTGTATCTTGTCCGTAGTCGGACGCTATGTTGTTTCTTCCGCTGTTATTTGGATCTTTGTATTGTATCAGTTGTATCCTTGACTCGTTTGAGTCGTCTTGTATATATCTTTTCTGTTGTTGTTGCGGAATATCCGTGAACTGTTGTAATGTTATCACAAGTGGCAACCTGGAATCGGTTATTATGTGGATTTTGGCGGGAATGCTGAAATCTGCATAGTGCCCGATCTCGGGGCGTCACAAATGGTATCAGAGCATGGTTTCCGATTCCCGATATTGTTTCGATACGAATGGTTATCGAAGCAACGGGTCCGCAAAGCCTGTAGGATAACCTCGCTAACGGTCGTTGTTTCTAGAGTGTCAAAAATTATTTGTGCAAAAATCTGTTTTGGAAACATCTCAATAGGATTCTTGTTTTCTCCTTATCTCTATTCTATTTTCCCTCCCATCTTATTTGTTTTGGAGTCTCCCCCTTGTCTATCTTTCAAAGTGTTAGGATCCTACGTGGGTGGACGTTTTCTGAGCCTTTAACCTAATAGGTTCGATCATCGGAAGATTCCTGGTGGGAGAACATCGTCATCAATCCGAGCAAGAATATCTTGTTAGTGGTGTCGAGAAGCCCTTGTTAGTGGTGTCGAGAAGATCAACAAGATGACCGAAGAATCGATAGTTCCGACTTCTTCCCGCTCCCGTGTTTGTGAGCGGATTGCGAGGGCGCAATCCCTTGTTAGTGGTGTCGTCTGTAACGCCCGGGGCTTTTCCCCCTAAAAAAATTGTCGCTTGTTTTTTTTATTTCTTGCATAGCATGGCATACCGCATCATCACGCATTTCAACTTACAAACTAATATAAATTAATCAAATCATGTTTTCAAGAATTTACTAAAATTGATTTGATGTTTAAATCTATTTTTTTTCTTATTGCCTAAACAAATTCTGGAAAATAACCAAAAAAAAAAGAGAAAAGTTTTCAGAGAGAGAGAGAGCCCAGCCTGCCCATTTCCGGCCCAAGGCCTCCCCCTGGCCGAAACCCTAACAGTTTTCTACTCCCACCCCCTCCTCACTTGCAGCCACCCTCCTCCCCTTTCTTGTTTTTGCAATTAGGTCCCCCCACCACTTAGGCCAGACGCACGCATCGCACGGGAAAGAGTGTAGCGCTCGATCCCCTGCTCCTCCCGAGCCCGACCGTCCTCGTCCCCGTCGCCCTCTCCCTTCGTCCTCCTCCTCCCTTCCTCGCTCGCACCGGCCAGGAGGCCATGCTCCGGCCGGCCGCCCCTCCCTCTCTGTCCCGTGCGCCTCCCTCCTGGCCTCCCCTCTCCCTCGCCCCTCGCCCTCGACCCCAGCCCCGTCCACCTCCTCCGAGCCCGCCGTCGCCCCTCGCCTCCAACCTCCACCTCCCACACCAGCGCCTCCCTCTCGCCGGAGACCGCCGCTCGAGGTCGTCCGCCTCCATCAGCTCGCCTCCTTTCCTCCCGACGCCGTCCCCGCCGCCAAGCTCCTCCCGCCGCCTAGCCTCTGCTCCGCGCCTAGCACAGCGGCTCCTCCATGGCCGCCCGGCACCAACCCTCCTCCGAGCTCGCCCCGCCACCGGCGCCGCCTCCCAACCCGCAGCGCCGCTAGCCAACCAACCGCCGGCCACCCCGCCCCACAGCCTCGTCGTCCCTTCGAGCTCCCGGCGCCCGGCAACGGCAGCAGTAGCAGGAGGTCGGGCTCCCCGACGTGCCGACGCCCCGCCGGGCTCCTCTCCTGCCTCCACGCGCGCGGACGCCGTCGCCGCCACAGCCGTCACTCGCCGGTTCCTGCCGCTCGAGCTCCTTCCACGATGCCCGCCAGGTTCTCGACCGAGTGCCCGCAAGCGGTTGGCGCCACTCCATCTCGCTGTTGTGGACAGGGTCTTCGTGCCTCGGGTTTCACGTGTAAGTCCCCGTGTGGTGGATTCACACGTCCGAAGACCGACCCTGATGACAATGGGTGGCCGCCGTACATCACCTCGTCGCCATGATCTTCTTCGACAAGAACGTGCTGTGAAAGACTACCGCCGCCCCACATGTACCTTGTCGACAAGATCCGCCACGACGCCATGACCGACAACGACCACGGGGATGTGTGGGATCGAATACCGACCACCGACATGATCTCTCGTCGCTCGCTGTGTTCGTTTTGTGTTGGCCGCCTTCGTGCGTGTCCGGGAGGTGATGTCGTGAACCCCGAAGACCGGAGAATCGCCCAGTTCGCCATCGACCACAAAGATCGGAACCACCAAGATCTTCTATACGGACGCGGCGAGTACCTCAACCACGTCTACTTCCTCTTCGGACCTCGATGAAAAGATCGACAACGACCACCGATGACGTGAACGACTACCTCGGCTACGGAACGAGAACGACTACTTCCACTACTTCCTCGACGTCGACTACTTCCTCTACTATGACTACGTCGACTACTTTCACGACATCGACGACTTCGTCTACTTCCCATTCTTCGTCTACTTCCTCCACGTCCTGAAGACACCGGCGTTGCCCCGAAGATCTCCTCTTTCCGGCGTTGACCCCGGCGATCCTCTCTCCAACGTGCGAACCCAAACCCTAAATCCCCTATACCTATACGCCCTATTTTCTACAACATGCAATCTATTTTATAAATATCATATCATCATGTTGCATTGCATCTTGTGGGTTCGGGATATAGTATTATCACCTAATAATTAAATATGGAATGAGTTGGGATAATTAAAATTGTCCCGGTTCCATTTAAATTGTGTAGCTCATCTATATTCTTGTCTCCCCATGTTAAACAACATTTAATCTTGATGGGTAGATAAATAACTCGAACCTCCTAAATTAGATGTTGGGCTTCCGGCTCAATTTAAATTGATTTAATTGCATAAATCATAACTAATTCATTTTAACTCCAAATTTGAAAAGTAAAATATGTTTTCCAATCAAAATTCTCTAAGCTTTCCAAATATCAATTTTGTTTTCTGTTTCAAATAAATTAAATTGCTGAAAACAACTATTTCTTAATTAATGCATTTAAAATTGTCAATTTAATAACTTGCTCAATTAAAATCCAAATTCAACAAATAAAATATGTATTCCATCTAAAATTTTGTGTTCTTTCCAAATATAAATTTTGTTATCTGTTTTGAACAATTAAAATGGGTGAAAACAATAAATGTTTGTGTAACTCATTTAAGAAGCCAAATTTCATAACTTAATAAATAAAATTCCAAACTTGGTAAAACAATATTTCAAATTGAAGCTATTGTGGTTTTCTTATTGTTTTCATCATCCATGCATCATTCTAATCAACTTTCACATGATGGTTATTTGTAGATCATTTAATTCAACATTAATTCATGGGTTTTTCCATATGCAATCCAAATTGCATATGGGCCCATTTAAATATGTTTACCATGTCAACTAGTTTATCTTTGATGCATCCTTAAACTTGTCATGCATCCATATCTTGATCATGCTGGATCTTTTGCCGTAGAAGTAATTATTGCATCCGGTGTTTGTTCGAGGTTCGTTGCTTCTTCGCGGATAGGACGTTGAGATGATGTGAGCAACGACAAGTTCTTCGGATGTACCACTACTTGCTGGATTCCAGGCAAGTATACTCACTTGCTGCCTATGGCTGCCTTTCATCACTTGTTACCGATTCTTTCCGTTGTTCTTATTCTAGCCTTATGATTCGATGCTTGTGTCTCGATCCTATCATATGTTTACCTTGCAGCCATGATATAGCCTTCCCTTCCACTTCCTATTACCTGTTGTTTGTTTACCCTGTTGGCCCTCGTGTCGTAGTTGCATGCTTAGTGTTGTTTGCGCTCAAGTCTTGTTGTCCGTCTTATCACCTGTTTAGTTTGATAGTTGGGTTTCAATTCAATCAACAACATGATAATGTTTTGGGTTATAATAATTTGATGATAAGGCACCGGCAGGAGGCCCGGCGTGGTTTTGAGGCCTGCTAGTGTCGACCCTAATTAGGAAAAGGGTCTTGTCCATTGATCCATGATGAGTGCACTAACCGCATGTGGGAAGCGAGTATGGGCGCCCCCCACAATTCTGATTCGATTCGCATCTCGTCCAAATCGCCTCATTTAGTTCGGGTTTTCCATTTGCCGCATGCATATGCAGGTGCGAACCCTTGGCGCCAGGGTGGAACTTTTGTAGTCGGCATTTAGGGAGACACGTTCTTAGAGTGCTATGAGGGTCCCCTTTTCTTCGTGGGGCTTGATTAGCCGTGCGCTCAACTGCACGGGGTTCTTTGGCCTTGATGCGAAGAAGAGTTGGGTTGTGTTGAGTACCTCGCTTGGTGGGTTGATCCCCCGTATGGCGGGTTATTCTTACGTGTACGGCCAAATTGGTGCATCCCTGCAGGGTTAAATCTTCTCGAGAAGCCGTGTTGTCCGCGGTTATGGATGACTTGGTGAAAGTGCTGGCTAACAAGTACTCAGACAACTTACACTTAATGAAAATAACTTGACTAGTAATATAGATTACCTCCACCATAAAATGAATGTCACCTTAATCAACAGTGTGAGTTTTCCTTGGGTTGCTTCCTTAGTAGGGGGTAACACTGGATGGGTATTGTTTGGTGAGTAGTTGTAGTTGGTTCTGATACGCTATCTTATCCATTTCTTTTAGACGGATGTTGTAGCGAGTCTCTGTAGTTAGTTAGTGCAACCCGCTGCCGCTTTTTTGCAATAATCCCTTCCTTTCCGTTGTACCCAAAGTATTTGTATCTTGTGATGATTGGTTACGTTGGTATCTTGTGAGTATGGTTTATCCACTTGGCAGTACTTAACCGTACTGACCCACGAATCCTTTTCGTGGCTGCATATTCCACATTGCAGTCAACAGGTTTGAAGTCTGACGACGTTAGCTTGGGAATCCCTCCGGCTTGGCCTGGGCAGGGATTGGACGCAATCGGTTATCTTCAGGACTCTTAGTCCAATTTGTATCTTGTCCGTAGTCGGACGCTATGTTGTTTCTTCCGCTGTTATTTGGATCTTTGTATTGTATCAGTTGTATCCTTGACTCGTTTGAGTCGTCTTGTATATATCTTTTCTGTTGTTGTTGCGGAATATCCGTGAACTGTTGTAATGTTATCACAAGTGACAACCTGGAATCGGTTATTATGTGGATTTTGGCGGGAATGCTGAAATCTGCATAGTGCCCGATCTCGGGGCGTCACATCCCCCCGTCTGCATCTCGCCCTGCATACGCGAAGTAGATACTCCCCTAGTCTTGGCCAAGGAGCTACGCCCCCTGATCACCGTCCTCCTCCTCGAACCTGATCGACGATGGCCCGCCCGATATGGTGCTGCCTATGGAGCCGCCCCTGGCACCCCGCCCTCTCCTAGTGCTGGTTCGCACTCCTACGATGCCTTATCTGTTGTATGAGGATTCTTCTGGAGGCGCCCCTTCGCTTGCCGGCTTGCTGCAGACTCGGACCGCCCCAACATCGTCGAAGTGTTCATGCCCCTGGCGGCATGGATGTAGTGCGCCGGCTTGCTATTGTCTACCTGGACCCGCCTAATGGGTTCCTCTCGTCGTCGACCTCGATCTCAGAGGCGCTCTTCCTAGCGCTGCCCCACCTCCTGGTCAAAATCGTCCCTTTCGACGTCGGCAACTGCTACACTTGGTTCGGGTCCCAAGTTTCCCAGAAACAGGCCCTCCGCCACCAGCCCTTCGTCCATGACAATGTTTGCAACTACCTCGAGCGTGAAGAATAGGCAGCCCGCGCCATCTCCATGCCTAGAATCTACACACTGGTGTCGGTGACTCCCTTCCTCCCGAGCATGTGAACCCAGTGGGGATCCCAGCCGCGTTCTCCGGCTTCACTGAGGTGCTTGAGATCGATCATCTGGCCCTAATGGAGCACTCTCTCGACCTCGTGCATGTTGTGCTCCTTATCCCCCGGGCACGGGACAACCCGCATGACATCTGGCCCACGCGCCGTCCGCAGGACATGCGGATCATCCAGTTGACCACCGTGCGCATCTGGCCCTCCTCTAAATCCTTTGTCGATGGCGGCTGCCATAGGTTCTTCCGCCAGCCGCCACCACCCTTTCGGCACTGCCTGATGCCGATTCGTGGCTCCGTTCTCATCCCCGGATAGCGTAATGTCAGGGTCTCTCCTCCGGGCTCTTACTCGATCGGATGGTTCGAGCCACGGCGCTAGGTGCACGGGGCTCGTTGACTCGACCTAGGCTGGTGCCCACGCCTCTCCCCTCTCTGTTAGGGGAGCCTCCCCTGCCAGCACGTATGTCGCACACTGCTATAGCCCCCCTTTATTGTTACGCCCTATCGCAGTCCTTGTCGTTTGTCCTCGGTCGTGCTCATTGAGCTCGATGAGGATGTCTTCTCGACCACGATGGACGCTGATGTTGAGGTCCCCTCTACTGCTATTGTTGGACGCGGGCGTGGCCCGGCCGTGGGGGACCCATGGCAACTCCAAGCATATTGAGGTGGGCCTGCAGCCTTCGGGTCGCAGCCCACTCTTCGCTCCTACTGAGCTCGCCAACTATGAGTCCATGATCGCTCGCGCGGTTAAAGCTCGCGCTCTGAAAGACTCCGTCCGCAGCTGCACCGGCGTTATGTAGTCCCATGTCACCAAAAACAAGCTTATTAGCTCCCCGCTCATGGCCTTGGTTATGGAACCCGCGGCCGCCCTCCGTGCTGCCACCCTATGTCCCGCTCCCCTGGTGCCCATCCCAGCTGATTATCAATGCACCCAAGGTCCATGGGCACCCGTGTTAGCATCGTGGCCGTTTTGTCACACGTGTTTTGCTCTCTTGATCCCCATCGTGTTGTGCTTGCGTGTTTGTGTTTTCTTTTCATGTCTTATGTTTCTCTACGCCTGTGTGCCTCCCCTGTCCCATTGTAACTCTGTCTTGAACTTCGTGCTCCTTATGAATAATCACACAACCGCGTCTCTCTCTGTTGCTTCCTAGAATGTCTGGGAAATTGGCGACAGTTATAAGTGTGATGTCGGCAGGGACAAACTCTCCCCTGTCAATATCTCTATCACTTGTACCAGGAAATGGAAATGTGCCCCCTCAATCATTTTAAACTAAAAACCTTCTCCCCCCGCCCACATGTCTGAGTTTGCTACCATGGACGCTGATGGAAGCTACGATGGCATTGCTACGGCGTTTAACCCCAATCTCTTCTCCCTCACTTCCACCGTCGCCCTATGTTCCACCCTCACAACCATTCTAGCCTCCACCACCTCCAACTTTACCATTACTATAACCAACATATATGTCACATCTAATCATAGCCTCACTTCGGTTTTTGCCGCTGAAATCATCACCCTCCCCACTATGGTCGACGGGCCCTGGCCCATCGTTGTTGACTTCAACCTCATTCGCTACTCCTCTAAGAAGAACAACAATAGATTCAACCCCTCCCTTGTCGGGGCATTTAACTCGCTCATCCACACCACTGGATGGTTCAAACTCCTACTCATGGATCGGCTTTTTACAGGGTCAAACATGTAGGAGAGGAAACCATTTCCCACCTTGATCAAGGCTTCTTCAACCTCGCCTGGAACACCTCTCTCCCGAACACCTCCCTCGCAATGCTTCCCCGCCCCACACCCGATCACTTTCCAATACTTATCACGGCCACCACCTCCATCCCCATATCCACTCGGGTTCTGTTTGAGAACTCCCGGCTCCTTCTTGACTCCTTCCTCTCGACCACCATCCCTAGCTAGTTCCGCTCCCTGCCCCTTGTCTGTGTTGTCATCTTCCTCGTTGCGAAGATTAAATACTTTCGTTCCGCTGCAAATGTTTGAAAGAGGAGAAATAGGTATATCGCTAGGCTAGACAGTAATGTCAAGTTTTTTGTTAACCTCCTAGACTTTTTCGAGGAAGAACGCCAACTTCTAGGTGATGAGCTGCTTCTGCAGGCGAACGTGTGGGCGGCGTTGGAGCTCTGTGTTCGTCGTTGCACTGCATTTTGGACGCAACATGGAAAGTTTTGGGATGTAAAGGAGGGCGACTTGAACATGTGCTTCTTCCACTTCCTCTCCTTCCAAAGATTCAGGCGGAATCACGTCTGTGCTGAACGTCACGGGGGAGATCGTTGTTGGGCACGCCGCCAAAGCCGGTGCGCTTCTTCCACTGCGCTTCTTCCTCGTCTTCAATACTTACAGCTTCTCGGTTCTTCTGCCGAGGAGTGGAATATCGAGGTCGGGGCCATGCCAAATCTCTCCCACCTTACACTCTTCGGTTTCCCGTATATGAGCAGGCTCGTAGATGCACCTTCCGCGTAGCGCCAGCATCACCACCCCGCGGGCAGTGTGAGCTAGCGTGACTTGAAGTTTTCTCGACAGGCCCCATATCATTCGGCCCACCCGCGACGACCACACAAAATCTATGGCCGCCGAGAACAGAGGTGACACGCTCAGATCTAAATCGACTCGAAGGGGAACATGAACAGGACTAGGGGTGCGAAGGAACTCACCAAAAAGTCTGCTGCCGTCGAGAACGTCAGATCCACCGCCACAGAGAGGTGTATCTTCACCGTCGCCGGAGAAGAAGGAAGCAGATGACACAGTCCGACAGGCGGTTCACTCATTTCCAGCCCGTTATTTTTCGGGGACTCCATAACATAACCTCACACTCACTTAAGACGAAGATGACCGTTTTATCGCCCAGGTCAGCTAGGGGCTATTTGTGCGAAAAAAATGTAGCACCGGAGCTATTGCAAGGAAAAAGGTCGCACGAGAGCTATAGCCGGAGCGAAACGGCGTACAAGAGCTATTGGCCCGTGCTAACAGTGAGGATGGAACAAGAAAGACAAAAGTGTAAAAATGACATGGCATGACGGATAATACTGGTTTTATGCAAAATAGGAATATCCTTGACGGGGTCGTTGTTTTACACGAAACTGTCCATGAGATTCATACTAAAAATTTAATGGGGGTAATCTTTAAAATGAAATTTGAAAAATCTTATGATAAAGTGAAATGGTCCTTCCTCTAGCAAACTCTGAGAATGAAAGATTTTTCAGAAGAGTGGAGTGGTTTTACCCATAACTTTGTTTCTGGAGGAAGTGCCGCTGTTAAAGTCAATGATGACGTCGTCCGCTACTTTCAAACAAAAGGGGAATTAAGGTAAAGTGATCCAGTATCGCCCATATTATTTAATATTATGGCTGATATGTTAGGGATCATGATTGAACGGGCCAACCAAGACGATCATATTGAGGAGGTCGTACCACATAGAGTTGATGGGGGTTTATCCATTTTTCAATATGCAGATGATATGATTATTGTTATGGATCACGATCTAGACAAGGCAGCGAATCTGAAAATAATTTTATGAGGATTCGAGAAATTATCCGAGTTGAAGATTAATTTTCATAAAAGTGAAGTATTTTGCTTTAGCGAGGCTCTGAATGCAGTTGATTAATATGCCGAGTTATTTGGGTTGTGAGAAATATCAATTTCCTATTAAATATTTGGGCATACCAATACACTATAGGAGATTGACTAATGCGGAATGTAAGCATGTCGAAGAACGTCTGCAAAAAAAAGCTGGAAGGGCAAGCTATTATCTCTCGGCGGGAGATTGGTGCTCATAAGTTTATTACTAACCAATATGGTATTGTATATGATATATTTATTCCAACTACCCAAAGGAGTCTTAGAAAGATTGGATTACTACCAATCGAGATTCTTTTGGCAAGGGGATAGTGAAAAAAAGAAATATAGATGGGCTAGATAGAATGTCGTTTGCGGACCGAAAGGTCATGAAGGTCTGGGTATTCAAGACCTTCAGGTCAAAAACTCGGCTCTCCTAGGTAAGTGGGTTTTAAGCTTCTCACAAGAGATGGTGTTGGAAAACACTCCTTAAATGAAATTACATTGGCACAAAAGCGTTATCACGGGTTATTTGGAAACCTAGGGATTCCCACTTTTGGGCCGGCTAATGGCGACAAAGCAACATTTCTTTCCCTTTGGTGTATTTAAGATAAATGATGGATCGGAGACACGATTCAGATAGGACAGGTAGTTAGGTAATACCATCCTCCGAGAGAAGTACCCGGCTATATACAATATAGTGCTTCATAAGAGAGATACACTTGCCACAGTTCTGCAAGTTTCACCCCCCAATGTGACGTTGAGACGAGATTTGATTAGTCTGAGACTTGTGTCTTGGAACACCTTGATGAATCGGTTGGAACCGGTCCAGTTTTCGCAAGGATCCGATGAGTTTCGTTGGAATCTAAACGAGAACTGTAAATTATCGGTTGATTCCATGTATAGAGAATTAGTCCATTCCAAAATACTAGTCGATAATAACATAAAGATTTGGCAGATGAAGGTATCTCTAAAGTGAAAATATTCGCATGATACGTTTAAGATGTCATTTTAACTAGGTACAATATTGTCAAGCGTAACTGCGTAGTACCAAGTGTGTTTCATGTCCCCAAGAGGGTACCATAAAACACTTGTTCTTTGATTGCAAGGTCGCACGTTCTATTTGGTAAACTGTTCAAATGGCTTCAAACTTATATCAACCCACATATATTGCAAATGTTTTTGGCAATTGGTTGCATGTGATATATAATAAGTTTAAAAATCGTTCTTAGGGTAGGAGCGCTACCCGTAATATGGTCGCTCTGGTTGTAGAAATGATAAGTTTTTTATGGTAACAATTTCTTTTGTTTGCAGGTTCTATTCCGGTGCACAGGTATTCTCCGTTTGTGGTCCATATTACAACGGGCGGAGTATCGAGACATTTTTACTGAGGTGTGTATGCGGCTGGAAAAAGTGGCGACGGATATATTTACCCCACATGAATGGCCGCTTGATGACTTGATCTTAGGGTGGGCCCACCATAGGCGTCGTTGGGATACTTCTCGATGGTTGTAACTTGTTGTTTGCAACATTTTTTTCCCGTATTGTTGGTTCACGGCTGTGTGCATCTTTGCTATGCACAAGATTTTTTTCTCCCGCCCTACGTGGCAACATATTAATAGGCTTTCGTAGTTCTATTTCCTGCGTTTTGTTTTCGAGGGAGATCGTCCTATTTGTAAGAAGATTGAGATTGTAAACTTTTGACACGCTGGAACTAAATAAGTAATAAAAAGCTCTTTTCTAAAAAAAAAGGTGTTTAGAGAAAAGTATAAGAAAAAATAGATGTGTGACAAGTATAATAGAGCTGATAGTCAAATACACAAGTACATGGTACATAATTAGCGTGAAACAAATTATTGTCATGTGTGGTGAATAAACTTACAAATTCAACTTAATTATACCACACACAAAAAAGCATATTACATCAATAATTCATCTTGAGGTGTCAAATGCTCATCAGTTCCCTCATACATTTTTTTTCACGTAGCTCCCAGCTCTTCCATTCACTACTGCAAATTTAGTTGCCTCAAGCATTCTGTAGGGAGATGTATCCATTGTTGATCATCCACTGCATACTCCAGTGGTTGTTAACATTCTTGTAGGTCCAGTAAGCCCATCCAAATGAAGCTTGCCGATACACAGCCATCTGTGCATTCGCAAATTTCTGGTAGTCTTCCTTCGATGCACTGTTGACCTTCCACTCGGCCACCCATTCACCTGTACAAAATATATCGTATGCATCAAATGTTATGAACCTAGTTTTCACATGAAACCATTAGAGTTCCTGTTAGAACTATGATCTTGTTCGGAGTGGGACGATCTACAGTATTACACACTTACCAACAAAGGTGAGAGGGCCATCTCGCCTTGTCATAGCGCTCAGGTCACTGGCGATGTTGTTGTTGACATCATCAATGTTCTGCTGGACGTTGAAACTGTCAAACTTGCTGTCGAACAACGTGTAGTAGTGCACGTCAAGGACAGCCCTGCCGAATGGTGAGGCAAAGTCGACGAGCTCCATCGAAGATGCTGCAAGTCGGTTGGACATGATCACATAGGCCGTAAGCGAGTGCTTCCTGACGGTGTTGTAACCCTGCTTGTAGTATTCTTTCAGGTTATCCAGGGACACACCAGGAGCCAGCGGCTCATTCATCAACTCCACCGCCAAGAGGCTTGATCTCCTAGCATACCTGTTTGTGCGTCGCATGAGGAAAAGGTTAGCAAGAATCGAATTACCCGGCTGATTTCCTGAATGCTTTGAATAACCTTTCTTGTTCCCTTATATCTCTACTGGACATGAGATTTCTAAATCGGAACCTTTGATTCCTTACTTTGGAAAATCTCAAACATGAAAACCATATTTTAGTAAGTAAAACAATAATAATACATTGTTAGAAAAATACCTCTTTGCGAGGAAATCAATGACTTGCACGGTTTGCGCGATTTTGGAGTCTCCCCAGGTTTGCGAGCCATCCCTAGTACCGCTGTGCTCGTTGGGGTTCTGCGACCCGGGCGCTGCATGCAGGTCTATGATGACACGAATATTGTGCCTCCTGCACATTTATACAGACGAAAAACATAGAATCTCAAAACGATGTCCTCAAAAGCATTTCTAGTTTTATCAAGAGTACACATGTATATGTCGCCTACTCTGCCCATGTGAACGCCTTGTCCAAGGCTTGGAGAGATCCTGCGACGAATGGTGCAGGAGGGTTGGGATCGCTGGCGATCCACCATCCCACTGGAATCCTCACCGCGTTCAGCCCGTTTGCGGCCATGAACGCGAAGTCGTCTTCCACGATGTATGTGTTCCAGTGGTCCTGCCAAACATATATGGAATCAGCCAAACTGAACTGCCTATCCAGTATCCAGACTGAAGTCGGCCAAAAGTTTAAGAAAAATTTCTGCCACTCCAAAATCTAGCTTTCATGTCTACAAAAAAATATAGACAAAATATAGAGAAAATAAAAGAGACCTTTCAGCTCATATACGTACATTCATGACCTGTGTAGCCTTATCTTTGCCGTAGCCGTTGCAGATCTGGTACTCCCCTTGAATCCCCTTGACAATGGTGACTGCAAATACCGATGGGTCGTCGTTGCCCCAGGTCGTGGTCTCGCCGAAGTCGGCCGTCACCGAACCATCTGTGTGTACCTGCCGTGCCAGCAATGGAACAGATTGAAGTTGAAGGATTAGTAGGTAACTTCGTATGCAACTTGTGGTTGTAATTATTAGTCAATGAAAGATACTCCCTCCGTTCATTATTAGATGACTTCCAAGTGAATGTATATAGCATTATTTTAATCTAGATACATCCATTTTGAAGTCATCTAATATTGAAACGGAGAGAGTACTAAGCAAGTTTGGTTGGTAGCTATATATGCCACGGATCCGTCGTGCAATGAATTGACTAACATTGCATGCATGAGTTCAGCTACTAGTAATTAATTAAGTTAATTACCTGCAAGAAGGACCCATTGGGTGCTCTGATCCTCATCTTATTCTTGTCAGCGTCGTTGCGCACCAGCTGGAACGCCTCCGACTGCCCCGGCGAGGAGGCTGTGGCCACCACATTAACGCCGGTGACGGTCACGAACTGGTTGCTGAACACCTTGAAGTTGAAGGTCTTCTGGTCGATCCGCCAGAGCTTGAAGGTCTCCCAGCCGGAGGCTGTGGGCCGGTTGGCGACCAGTGCCGCCCCACCACCATTCTCGGCGGCCACGAACGCGTTTTGTGTCAGGGACCTGAACTGCAGCTGGGTGCCATCCTGCTCCATGGATCGACCGGCATATATAAATTAAGCAAGAGCAACTAGCAGACGAAGGAAAGAGCTAGTAGATGAATTCATTCATTACCAGGAGATCTTTGTTGGGGATGCCGTCGAAGAGGGAGGGCAGGATCCAGCCCTCGGTGACGAGCCAGCCGCCGAGGTTCGCCGCCCGGACGAGGGGACGAGGAGAGGCCGGGAAGGGGGGCGGGACAGTTTGGCCCAGGGAGGACGGCCATGAGCAGCACAGGAGGACGAGGAGCACGCACACGCAAGTGCTCTTCATCATTTTGGCTACTGCAGCACTAGCTCTTTGAACTTTGAAGTTCTGTGTTGTGTGGTGCCGTGGTGGTCTTCTGGCTGGTCCGCTAGCTTAAATAGGAGATGGATCAGTGCGTCAGTGAGGGGAATATTACTATAATTCTATGTGGAATATTAGAACCTCCTTGAGTTCAGAAATCCATGTGTGGTGCATGTTAGGGCTGCTAGGTTCAGAAAGCCAGGTGGCAACTGGCAAGTTAAGTTGCATCCATGTTAGAGAGAGCAAAATTTCGGGCTGACAACGGAGTTGACCTCGTTAATTAGTCCGATATGAAGATGCCACAGCTAGGCATATTATAAAACCAGAGCTCTGAACTATCACATTGCATAGATGTAGGCCAGCTAGCTTGTTCCCCGGAAACACATATCATTTCTCTCTCTCTCAAGCACCGGATGCACTAGAAGACAATAAAAGTAAAAAGACTTCCAACGGGGATTTATCCAAGCTCACTACAGGAAAACTCCAATACGCCGACGGCCCCCTTACCGTCGGGAAAAACTGGATTCCCGTCGATGTATCCCCCGTCGGGGTTTTGCTCTGTCGGCGTATAAATCCCATCGGCGTAAACTGGGCTACGCCGTCGGTGTATAGGTAGGCCAATTTTTTATAATTTTTATTGAAGTTTTTTTCTTGATTTTTTACCACTTGTTTAACAACTTAATCACACTATAGTCACATTTATCTTTATCTCTAAGCATTTTTTTATTTTAATCCCAATTACTCGCTTCTACTAAGACTTCCCGATCGGTCACCCATTCTCAGATTGCTGCAGCCCCAGCACGCTTAACTTCATAGTTGCTTCCATGTGAGCTAGCTAGAAACAACGGATGTGTTGCTCACATAGTATCCAATCAATCCTGTTAACCCTTGTATCATCATGTCACACTCTTTTATTTTGTGAATCCAAATAATTATTTAAATAAAAAATACAAATAAACTTACATTCAAATAATCATTAATTTAAATTATAATTAACATTTTTGCCTTTTCTATTTAATATTGAATAAATCATATCTATAAATCCCTAAATCGAAATTTGAAAAATAATATGTCTATATCGGTTATAAAAATGAGAGAAATTCAAATATGACATCCATATAATATTTTCCATCATGTATAGAACTTTTTTTCCTTTTCATTGTAAAATAAATCTATTTTCCATTTTTTGAGTGCGAAAAATGGTTTATTTTAAGAAGCAACCACAAATATGTTGCAAAACTTGAGAGCGACAATTTTTTAAAATACTATACCATGTTATATGCACAAATAAACAATTTGTTTACTAAGAAAAGGTTTCAATCCACCTCTTTTGAAAACACAAGTTTCTGCTGATTCAGTTGGAAACTGGTCAAATTTGAACTACAGGTACCTCATAGTTTGCTCATGATTTTTGGAAAAAATCATTTTTAGGTACACAGCTACCTATTTCATCGTAGATACACCAAGAGTTTCTCAATATTCAACCCCTATCTACGAACGGTCATGCCCGCCGTCTTGACTTTTTCCTCAAACCGGTTTAGAAAATTCCAGAAAACTCAAAACAACCCGAAATGAGGCAAGACCTTCGCGTGGTGGCTTTATATATGTTCTACTATACACCAAAAATAGTAAACATAGAATACGACAGTTGTGTTGAAAATATGTTCACAAAAATAAGTTATCTCCTCCGAACATTCCTCGGTTTCGGGCCAAATGACGGGTGTTATCGTCAAATTCATGGCATTATTTGTTTAAATGTGTCAATATTCCACAAAACATGCATTTTGGAAGCACGGAAAATTTTGCCGGAGGAAGTTTTCCTTTTCATTGTAAAAAAATCCATTTTCCATTTTCCGAGTGTAAAAAATGGTTTTTTTGTGAAGGACCTACCACAAATATGTTGCAAAACTTGGGAGATGCATTTCTTGAAAATACTATACCATGTTATATGCACAAATAAACAATTTGTTTACTAAGAAAAGGTTTCAATCCACCTCTTTTGAAAACACAAGTTTCTGCTGATTCAGTTGGAAACTGGTCAAATTTGAACTACAGGTACCTCATAGTTTGCTCATGATTTTTGGAAAAAATCATTTTTAGGTACACAGCTACCTATTTCATCGTAGATACACCAAGAGTTTCTCAATATTCAACCCCTATCTACGAACGGTCATGCCCGCCGTCTTGACTTTTTCCTCAAACCGGTTTAGAAAATTCCAGAAAACTCAAGACAACCCGAAATGAGGCAAGACCTTCGCGTGGTGGCTTTATATATGTTCTAGTATACACCAAAAATAGTAAACATAGAATACGACAGTTGTGTTGAAAATATGTTCACAAAAATAAGTTATCTCCTCCGAACATTCCTCGGTTTCGGGCCAAATGACGGGTGTTATCGTCAAATTCATGGCATTATTTGTTTAAATGTGTCAATATTCCACAAAACATGCATTTTGGAAGCACGGAAAATTTTGCCGGAGGAAGTTTTCCTTTTCATTGTAAAAAAATCCATTTTCCATTTTCCGAGTGTAAAAAATGGTTTTTTTGTGAAGGACCTACCACAAATATGTTGCAAAACTTGGGAGATGCATTTCTTGAAAATACTATACCATGTTATATGCACAAATAAACAATTTGTTTACTAAGAAAAGGTTTCAATCCACCTCTTTTGAAAACACAAGTTTCTGCTGATTCAGTTGGAAACTGGTCAAATTTGAACTACAGGTACCTCATAGTTTGCTCATGATTTTTGGAAAAAATCATTTTTAGGTACACAGCTACCTATTTCATCGTAGATACACCAAGAGTTTCTCAATATTCAACCCCTATCTACGAACGGTCATGCCCGCCGTCTTGACTTTTTCCTCAAACCGGTTTAGAAAATTCCAGAAAACTCAAGACAACCCGAAATGAGGCAAGACCTTCGCGTGGTGGCTTTATATATGTTCTAGTATACACCAAAAATAGTAAACATAGAATACGACAGTTGTGTTGAAAATATGTTCACAAAAATAAGTTATCTCCTCCGAACATTCCTCGGTTTCGGGCCAAATGACGGGTGTTATCGTCAAATTCATGGCATTATTTGTTTAAATGTGTCAATATTCCACAAAACATGCATTTTGGAAGCACGGAAAATTTTGCCGGAGGAAGTTTTCCTTTTCATTGTAAAAAAATCCATTTTCCATTTTCCGAGTGTAAAAAATGGTTTTTTTGTGAAGGACCTACCACAAATATGTTGCAAAACTTGGGAGATGCATTTCTTGAAAATACTATACCATGTTATATGCACAAATAAACAATTTGTTTACTAAGAAAAGGTTTCAATCCACCTCTTTTGAAAACACAAGTTTCTGCTGATTCAGTTGGAAACTGGTCAAATTTGAACTACAGGTACCTCATAGTTTGCTCATGATTTTTGGAAAAAATCATTTTTAGGTACACAGCTACCTATTTCATCGTAGATACACCAAGAGTTTCTCAATATTCAACCCCTATCTACGAACGGTCATGCCCGCCGTCTTGACTTTTTCCTCAAACCGGTTTAGAAAATTCCAGAAAACTCAAGACAACCCGAAATGAGGCAAGACCTTCGCGTGGTGGCTTTATATATGTTCTAGTATACACCAAAAATAGTAAACATAGAATACGACAGTTGTGTTGAAAATATGTTCACAAAAATAAGTTATCTCCTCCGAACATTCCTCGGTTTCGGGCCAAATGACGGGTGTTATCGTCAAATTCATGGCATTATTTGTTTAAATGTGTCAATATTCCACAAAACATGCATTTTGGAAGCACGGAAAATTTTGCCGGAGGAAGTTTTCCTTTTCATTGTAAAAAAATCCATTTTCCATTTTCCGAGTGTAAAAAATGGTTTTTTTGTGAAGGACCTACCACAAATATGTTGCAAAACTTGGGAGATGCATTTCTTGAAAATACTATACCATGTTATATGCACAAATAAACAATTTGTTTACTAAGAAAAGGTTTCAATCCACCTCTTTTGAAAACACAAGTTTCTGCTGATTCAGTTGGAAACTGGTCAAATTTGAACTACAGGTACCTCATAGTTTGCTCATGATTTTTGGAAAAAATCATTTTTAGGTACACAGCTACCTATTTCATCGTAGATACACCAAAGTTTCTCAATATTCAACCCCTATCTACGAACGGTCATGCCCGCCGTCTTGACTTTTTCCTCAAACCGGTTTAGAAAATTCCAGAAAACTCAAAACAACCCGAAATGAGGCAAGACCTTCGCGTGGTGGCTTTATATATGTTCTAGTATACACCAAAAATAGTAAACATAGAATACGACAGTTGTGTTGAAAATATGTTCACAAAAATAAGTTATCTCCTCCGAACATTCCTCGGTTTCGGGCCAAATGACGGGTGTTATCGTCAAATTCATGGCATTATTTGTTTAAATGTGTCAATATTCCACAAAACATGCATTTTGGAAGCACGGAAAATTTTGCCGGAGGAAGTTTTCCTTTTCATTGTAAAAAAATCCATTTTCCATTTTCCGAGTGTAAAAAATGGTTTTTTTGTGAAGGACCTACCACAAATATGTTGCAAAACTTGGGAGATGCATTTCTTGAAAATACTATACCATGTTATATGCACAAATAAACAATTTGTTTCCTATTAAAAGGTTTCAGTTCACCTCTTATGAAAAAAACAAGTTTCTGCCGATTCAATTGGAAACTTGTCAAATTTGAACTACAACTAACTCATAGTTTGCTCATGATTTTTGGCACAAATCATTGTTAGGTACAGAAATACCTATTTTATCATAGATACACCAAGATTTTCTCAATATTCAACCCCTAGCTACGAACGGTCATGCCCGTCGTCTTGGCTTTTTCTGAAATCGGCTTAAAAAATTCAGATTAACCCAAAATGATGCAAAACCTTCGCGTGGTATCATTATATATGTCCTAGTATATAAAAAATATAATAAACTAGGAATACGACAGTTGTGTTGAAAATGTGTTCACAAAAATAAGCTATCTCCTCCAAACATTTCAGTGTTTCGGGCCAAATAACGGGTGTTGTGGTCAAATCCATGGCATAATTTATTTAAATGTTCCCATATTCCACTCAAACATGCATCTTGGAAGCACGGACAATGTTGACGGAGAAATTTTTTCTTTTCGTCGAATAAAAAACCATTTTCTATTATTCGGGTGTAAAAAATGGTTTCTTGTGAAGGACCTACCACAAATATGTTGCAAAACTTGGGAGGTGCATTCTTAAAAATATTAGACCATGTTATATGCACAAATAACCAATTTGTTTCCTATTAAAAGTTTTCTTCCACCTCTTTTGAAAAACACAATTTTCTGCTGATTCAATTGAAAACTGGTCAAATTTGAACTACAGGCACCTCATAGTTTGCTCCTGATTTTTGGGGAAAATCATTTTTAGGTACAAAACTACCTATTTAATCATAGATAAACCAAGAGTTTCTCAATATTCAACCCCTAGCTACGAACGGTCATGCCCGTCGTCTTGACTTTTTTCTGAAATCGGCTTAGAAAATTGCAGAAAATTCTAAACAACCCAAAATGATGCAAGACCTTCGCGTGGTGTCATTATATATGTCCTAATATATACCAAAAATAATAAACATGGAATACGATAGTTGTGTTGAAAATGTGTTCATAAAAATAATCTATCTCCTCCGAACATTCGAGGGTTTCAGGCCAAATGACGGGTGTTATGGTCAAATTCATGGTATAGTTTGTTTAAATGTGCCCATACACAAACATGCATCTTAGAAGCACGGACAATGTTCACGGGGGAACTTTCCCTTTTCATTAAATAAAAAAACCATTTTCTATTTTTCGAGTGTAAAAAATGTTTTTTTTAGGACGTAGCATAAATATGTTGCAAAACTTGGGAGATATATTTTTTGAAAATACTAGACCATGTTATATGCACAAATAACCAATTTATTTCCTATGAAAAGGTTTCTATCCACCTTTTTTGAAAAACACAAGTTTTTGCCGATTCAATTGGAAACTGGTCAAATTTAAACTACATGTACCTCATAGTTTGCTCATAATTTTTGGCAAAAATCATTTTTTATGTACACAAATAACTATTTCATCATAGATACACCAAGAGTTTCTCAATATTCAACCTCAGCCCCGCTGGAGAAAAACCCACCTTATGGGTCTACACCCGGTGACAGTTAACCCTTTCTTGTTTGTTCCGTTCTTGCTCGTGAATTTTTTTGAAGAATGTAGCTTAAACAATATGCATGATGACGTAGATCCGTGTTCCTTTTCGAAATGAGCTAAAGAACGCAGAAATCCAAATTCGAATGCAAAACTTATGCTCAAAACGGCAAGTGAGTGAAAAAAACTAAGATACGCCGACGGTTGCCGTTGGTAGCAAAAACAAATTTGGCCGGGGGGGTTACCGTCGGCGTAGCCCATTTTTTTCATTATGGGTTCACATTTCGGGTCTACGCCAACGGCCCCGATATTATTTGGCCGTCGGCGTTTTTAACTTCTCCCGTAGTGGATCTTGCAATCAAGGATGACATGCACTCGTAGCAGTGTCGAGTTCCAACTTAACCGTCAACACAACGGATAGAAGCTTTAGAATTTCCAAAGTGGTGCAGAATGAAGGTTAACACCACCAGCGCCCTGCCCGGAGGATCGGGACAGCCTGAATGGCTTCATCAACGGAGTCTAAAATGAAATGAGAAAAAAATAGCATAGGCCGACGGCATTGCCGTCGACGTATTACCATCATAACGGGCGGACGTTAGTCCCGTTCCACCCCGTGCCACGTACCAACATACGCCGACGTGTCGGTATACGAGGACGGCGGCCGCCGGGGAATCTTCCCCTGGCCTCGGCTGGCGGCATACTTACCCCGACGGTCACGATACGGGGCTGCCGTATTCATCTACCTACGCCGACGGCCCCGATATTTAGCCGTCGACGAAGGATCCGGCCGTCGGCGTCTATAATGTTTCCCGTAGCAGCTAGCATCTTCTCTGGAAATACATATCATTTCTCTCTCAAGCACCAGCTGCACTAGAAGACAACAAAGGTAAAGAGACTTCCAACATGGCTTCACCCCGGCTTTCACAAAATTCTCGAAAAAGTTATCCAGGCTTTCACAATCAAGAACGACATGCACTCCTAACAGGACGAGTTCTAACTTAACCGTCAACATAATGTAGAGAAGCTTTCAGAGTTCCAAAGTGGTGGCGCCGAGCCTGGAGGATCGGGACATCCTGATGGCTTCATCAGTAGAGTCCAAAACCACACGCTACTTTGGCCGCTTCTTTTTTTTTTGAGCGAAACAACGGAGTGCGATGAGCCCACCTGAAATATATATATAAATCGGTAACAAAGACCCCGGGGGGGGGCCGCTTTTACAAACCAGGAGAGGGGGGGTGGGGGGTTACACGGGGTCGGGGGAGAGGGACGCGCACCACTCGACCAGCGGGCGGCAATCTAGGCGTCGCGGCGCCCGAGACAACCATAGGGTGAGATGCTCCCTTACAAAGAGAAAGAAATCGGTGGGGGAAGACCGCACGTTGTCGAAGACAAGACGGTTCCTAGTTTTCCAGGTTACCCAGAGCAAAAGGGAGGCCGCGGTCGCGGTCAGTGGGGGCGGCCACGCGGGATGCGCTGCCGAGAACGCCGCGATTAGGTCGGGAACGGTGGCGATGTCATCAAGACGGGCAACGCCGGCAGCGCGGGCCCAGACCACCCTCAGGCGCGGACAGGCCACGAACAGGTGGAGCAAGTCTTCAACAACCGTGGGGCAGAACGGGCAGGTGGCGGAGCCGATGATCCCCAGCCGACAGAGGCGTGCCCTCGTGCGCGTCCGTCCATGGCGAAGGATCCAGACGAACACCTTAACCTTGACGGGAGCGAAGGAGGCCCAGTTGAGATCGTGCAAGGCGGGGCCGCACCCGGTGCTGTGTAGGAGCCTGTACGCCACACCGGTCTTGTACCCGTCACGGGGTGCCCCCAGCAGACGGCGCCCATCGGGGACGTTACTCGGGGCGAACTCCTGGATAGCCCGCGAGAGCAGGGCGAACTCGCCACGCGCAGCGGGGGTGAGACGCGCCCTGGGGCGTAGTGCGTCGATGCCCCCTCTCAGGACGTCAGACACGGTGGCGCCCAGCTCGAGGCTGTGGGAGAAGGCCGCAGGGAGGAGGTTGGCAGCTGCTCCCGAACCGGACCAACGGTCATGCCAGAGCGAGGAGGATTCCCCGTTCCCAACCCGGACGGTGGTGATAGCCCTGACGAGGGGCACGAGCTTCTCAAAATCACGCCACGAGGGCGTGGGAGGATGCGGGTCCCGCCCGAGGTACCACCGCCGGATCCACACCGTCCAGGGGTTGTTCACACCGGAGACCAGTTTAAACACGATCTTCATCAGGAGGCAGGTGTTCTGGACGCCGAGGTCAATCAGCCCAAGACCGCCTTCAGAGCGCAGCCTGCACGCCGACTCCCACGACACTAGGCAGTCTCCTCCGGAACAAGTAGCAGACGCCGTCCAAAACATGGCGCGCCGCGGCTTGTCAATCTGCGCGACGACGCCCTTGGGGAGGGGGATCACCGACATCGCGAAGGAGGGCAGCGCCGACAGCACCGCGGTGGTGAGCGTCAGGCGGGCCCCAGGGTCGAGGGTGTGAAGCCGCCAGCTTGGGATACGGAGGGCGACCTTTTCCGCCAAGAAGCTCAGGGAGCCAGCAGTGAGCTTTTTGTCGGAGAGAGGCAGGCCGAGGTAGGACTGGGGGAAGTCGGAGAGTTGGCAGCCGAGCCCCGCAGCAAGGGAGGCGGCTTCACCGGGGGGACACAAATGGGGACGAATGTGCTCTTGTGGTAGTTGATGACGAGCCCGGTGGCCGCCGAGAACGCGTCGAGGGCGGACCTGAGAAGCGCAACCTGGGTGGGATCAGCCCTGATCAGGATCAACGTGTCGTCAGCGTACTGAACGACGGGACAGGGCAGGTCATCCACCAACGGGTGGAGGATACGCCCACCCAGCAGGTCCGACACAATGATCTGTCGGAGGAGACCAGCCACCACAAGGAAGAGGTACGGGGAGAGGGGGTCTCCCTGGCGCAGGCCATTCTTGCAGACGATCCAGGGGCCGGGCACACCGTTGAGCAGAACAGCAGTTTTCCCGGTGCAGAGGACCGCCCCGATCCAAGAGCGGAAGACGGAGCCGAACCCACGGGCCTTCAGGACGGCGTCAAGCAAGGCCCAGTTAACCGAATCGAACGCCTTACGAAAGTCCAGCTTCAGGGCGATGGTCGGGGTTTTCCGGACACGACAGCATTGGACCAGCTCGGACGCGTAGAGGAAGTTGTCCGAGATGCAGCGCCCCGGGATGAACCCCGACTGCTCAAAGCAAACCAACTGCTCAATGAAGCCCTGCAGACGCGTCGTGAGGATGCGAGTGACAACTTTCACCACACAGTTCTGAAGGGAGATGGGTCGGAAGCCGTCAGCCGTTGTGACGGACGCCGTCTTCGGAAGCAACGCAATGTAGGCTTCGTTGACGCCGGCAAGATGAGCGCGCCCTTGGTGGAACTCATTCAGGAAAGCCAGGAGGTCGCCCCTAGTGAGGCACCAAAACGACTTGAAGAAGGCGGGGCCGAATCCATCGGGGCCGGGGCTGCTGTTGGATCGCATCGCCCAAATTGCTTTCTTCAGCTCGGACTCGGCGAAGGGGACTTCGAGGGCTTCCAGACCGGGCACCGGAGGCAGCAGGGCGTCGAGAGCGGGGTCCCAAGCCGCGGGGACGACAGTGCCCAGAAGCGCCTTGTAGAAGCTGTGGAGAACCCTCTCTTTGTCTTTGTGCGCCACCACCGGCACCCCGTCCGCGTGCAGGGTCTTAATCTGGTTGCGGCTCAAACGCGCAGAGGCGCTGGCGTGGAAGAACGCCGTGTTCTCATCTCCGAGCCTGCAGAGCCGGAAGGAGTACCTCTGCTTCCAGTACGCGTCCAGCTGCTTATATTGGAGGGAGAGCTGCACTTTGACATGTCCCCGGAGGCATGATTCGGCGGGCGAGAGAGCACGGAGTTCCTCATAAAGATCGAGCAGCGAGAGAGTGTCGCGGCAGTTGGAGATGACGACCCCGGGACGCAGCCTGTTCCGGGCCCACTTCTTAGATTCTGCACGGGCCCACTTAAGCTTGCGCGCTAGACGGCGAGCGGCCCCGTCGATCTGATTGCAAGGCCTAGCCCACACATCCTCGATCAATCTTCTGTACTCCGGCGAGTGAGCCCATTACTTCTCGAATCGAAAGGTTTGGGTGGCGGGGGCGCGAGACGAGGACTCCACAAGGAGAGGCACGTGATCCGAGGTGTTGCGCACAAACGACCTCAAGGTGGAGTTGAACAGCGAGGAGACCCAGTGGCGATTGACCAGGGCGCGGTCAAGCCTGACGAGGGTGGGCACGTCACGGTTGTTGGTCCAGGTGTATTGACGATCCAGCAGTGGAAGATCATGGAGCTCTAGATCATTGATCAGGTCGCCGAAGGACCCAGCCACGCGCTCATCGAAGCGACCGGTGTTTTTGTCCGCACGGGAGAGTGTCATGTTGAAGTCTCCAACCAGGATCCAGGGAAGATCGCAGCGAGGGCTGAGCGAGCGCAGCTCGGCCAGGAACTCCACTCTCGGGAGCGAAGTGCAGGGTCCGTACACGTTGGTCACCGCGAAGGGGGAACCATCCGCCGCGAACTCGAAGAAGGAAGTCAGTGTGAAAGCGAGCTCAACGTCGCGCACGTGCTTGATGAAGTCGCTACGCCAGGACGTGAGGAGCCCCCCGGATGCACCATCCGAGTCCTTTGTCGAGAAGTTAGCAAAGCCGGGCGGCAGGAAGGAGGCGGCCTTCGAGCGGGAGATATCTCGCAGCTTTGTCTCTTGGAGGCAGATCAGGTTGAGCGGTTGCGAGGAGAGGTTCCGTTTAACGTCGACACACTTGTCCGGGTCGTTTAAGCCCCGGATGTTCCACGAACCTAGCACGAGTTTTTTACAGGGAGTACTCATGGGTAGACTAGGGGGGGCACCAAGTCGCCGTAGCGAGCAAAACACATACTAGGGGGGCAGGCCAACGCTATACAAGCCTGTACATAAACGCACCCAAGCAGACACACACCTACTAGCGCGACCCCAGGTAGACAAGGCAGCGAGCCAGCTACCTAAACAAAACGGGGCAGGGGTCGCCGAGAGCAGACGGGGGAGCTCATGCATGGCCACCATCCGGCACCAGGGCGGCCTGAAGATCACGGACAGCATCCGCGGGAAACTGGCACGCCGACGCCATGGAGTTGATCTCCAGGGAGGTGAGGGGCGGCAGGGCATGGCTCGGCGCGGACTCGCCACTCAGGCGAGCAGTCTTGACGGCCACCGCACGGTCCAACGCCGTCTGGAACAGCGCAGGGGAGCGCGAACTGAGCCGAGCGCTCGCGCGGGAGGGCTCCAGGCCGGCGGCCCCGCTGCGCTTGCGACGCGCACCACCGCGGGACGAGGCAGCGACGGCCTCCGCTGCTGACGCGGGCACACCGCGTACACCACCTGTGGCGACGGACGAGGCGGAGACGGGCACCACTGCCGGTTCAGGGTCAGGCGCGACGGCGCGGCCACCGCCCATGACGACGTGGGGGGCCGCGTAGGCCACAGGGGCATCTGTGAGGACGGGGTCGGCGAGGACCCTGGTGGAGATGACCCCTCCCCCGCCGCGGGCGCAGGCGAGCTTGTCGATGACGCCGACGGCTCCCGACACGAGGTTGACATGCACCATCCCCCGCGGCCCGTGCACGGACGAGCCCGCCAGAGCGCGGGGCACACGGAAGTACGCCGACCCCGAGCTCCCCTGCACCAGGAGGTGGAAGAAACCGCCGCAAGCCGCAACCTGCACGTCGGGGTCGCCGTGGACTCCGCCCTCGGTGATGGCCGCGAACGGCTCCACGGCGTCATCCGTCATGGGCGGCACGTCGAGGGGCTCCTCCACCTCGGCACCGCAGGGCAAGCACGGGCGGACCACGCCGTACTGGCCTCCACCGGCGGGAGGCAGAACGGCCGGCATGTGGAACGCGCCCCCTCGACGGGCGCCGGACCCGCCAGGCTGATCGGACGGGGCGTTCGGCGGGGCGCCGGGCGGGCCGAACGGTCCCCCACCAGGGGGGCCACCTGCAGGGCCTCCGGGCGACGGAGGTGGCGGCGGCGGGGCTCCCTGATGGAACGGGAAACGACGGAGGCGACGCACCTCCACCACCGTGCACACCCCGTCGGCACCTTTGACGTTCAGATCTTGAGGGATACAGCCGTAGCGTTCATACTTATAGACGAGCACGACGGAGATGAAGTCCCGCCCGGACATGCACAGCTCCGCGATCTCCATCGGGTTGCCGATGCCGCCGACGGACGCCTTGATGTGGGGCCGATTCCAGTGCTCGAGGGGGAACCGAACGAGCGAGAGGGCGACGTAGCCGCCGTGGGTGAAGCGCAGCCGGTTGGGGGCGTCCTCGTGCCGCTCGAAGTACACGTGATGATCCTCGACGACGAACGGCCCCTCGTTGACGGCGAACTCGCGCGACGCCGTGGAGCGGAAGCGGACAATGTGCGTCCCGTGCGCTCCCGACGCCGTCTCAGCTTCCATCCCAAGGGGGACCTGCATGAAGAGGGCGGACTGGACGAGCGGCCCGGTGTTGGTGGCCTCCGGCTCGACGTAGGCGAAGCCGAAACGCTCGAAGTCCCTCATGTTAACCGGCGGCAGGTACACGTCAAGCTGCTCGGGGAAGCATCCTTCGCGCGGGGCGTCGCTCTCCGTGGACTCGCTGGAGGCAGTGCCGAGGTCGAAACGGGAGATCGGCGAGAATGGCGGGAATGGCGGGGGCTGGTGGGGCGGAGGGAAGGCGCCAAAGGGGTGCGGAGTGACGGGGAAGCGGTGGCCGGGCGGGAGACGGCGGACGGGCGGCGTCATGGGGGCCTGGTGGGTGGGCGGGCTGCGCGAGGCCATGGTGGCCGGGGGGGCGGAGCGCGCGAGGCGGCGATCGGGGCACTTCCGGGCGCGGTGGCCGCTGCGTCTACACAGGCGGCAGGCGAAGGGGTCCCTGCACTCCTTTACCAGATGGCGGGGTGAAAGGCAGCGGTAACAAGCTCGCGCCGGGATAAAAGGGCGTCGGGGGGCAGGCGGAGAGGGCGGAGAGGCGTAGGGAAAGGTAAGCGGGAGCGGAGAGGCCGGGGTTGACAGTCTCGCCACGTCAACCCACGTCCTGGCCGCAAGATCAAGCCCGGACGGCAGGGATGCGGCCGCGGTTGACCCAAGCGGGGGCCGCGTGGCAGAGTCAGGGGATGGGGAGCGGGCACGTCGCCTAGGCAGTTGGGGGGAGGAAGGAGGGGTTGACACGCGGGCGGGGGAGTGGGTGGGGCGGGCGGTGGGTGCGGTGGGGGCGGACGCGTCAGACAGAGAAGGAGGGGGCCCACAGCGAAACGGGACGGAGAAAAACTCACCCGGTGTCTCCAGAACGGGGAAAGTCAACGAGCCGAACTTGCAGGTGGGGCCCTCCGGAGTTTGAAAATCTTCCCGTTGGAAGCAGGGCGGAGGCGAACGGAGGAGCCGGAAGGTCACGCCGGCGAAGACGAAGGCCCTACGGCGGAGGATCATCGCGGCCACGCGCGCATCCGAGACGTACGAGCGGAAGACGCCGGCGCTGACCTCCTGCGCGCGGAAGCGGGCGGCGAAGGTGGAGAAGACGCGGGTGAGTCCATTGGCCACCACGAAGTGGTTCACCACGCGCGGGGCCTGGCCGATGACGGTGACGAAGACGTCCACCGCGGTGGGGGGCCGCGCTGCCAGCGGAGGAGGGCACACGGGCACCCCAAACCGACGGGCGACGCGCGCGGCAAAGGCCGCTCCGGGGCGCGCGCACCGGACAGGACGGAAGGAGCGGGACGAGGGCGCCGGCTTCGCCGCAACAGAGACGGGGGCAGAGCGCGGCAGCCAGGAGGATGGAAGGACACGGGGGGAGCGCGCCGGGGGAGAGGAGCGAGCTAAGTGGCTTACGGTCGATGGCGACGGGGCCGGCGCGGTCTGTGGCGTGGCGCCCTCGCCGGAGGAATCCTTTATATATACTACCTCTGCATTTCTAAATATAAGTTGTTTAATTTGTTATTTATGTTGACTAGCTGTCTAAGTACACGTATACATATGTGAATGTGGAAAAAGGTTAAAATATCTTACATTTAGAAATGGAGGGTAACTAAATAGTAGACTATTTCCGAAATGTAGTCACATATGTTTTACGTACTAATTACTATCCATTTCAAGACAAACAAAAAATCTAGCCGCGAGGTAGCATCAAAGTTTTAAATAGCCCGGATATAGCCTTCCGAGAGGTTCAGAGCTACGGATAGAGCCTTCGTAGCCTGAATGGATAATAGCAGCTAATATCCCGGCTAAATGGATATAGCCCCGAAGCCCGCCTATATCCTATATAGGAGACCAAAAAGTGTTGTCCAAAATTTGTCAACCCGGTCAATTTCGGAGCCCAAATCAACCACCCATGGTTAAACCGTTGTTGTGAGGTGCGAGCGCGTACCATGGCGACCTTGTTTCTAGACTACTGAACTATTTCATGAATAACTACTATTTAAACTCTTAATTACTCGTACATCTTATATAACTATGTTATTACATTATGAATATCTGAATAATGGTATATATATGATTATATGTTATCTACATTTTAATATTTTTCAATATTTTAGCAAAACGACTATATGGTTATAGCCCTGCTATAGCCTTTCGTATCTCCTGAAATCGCCGAGTCTATATGCAATAGCGCGCTATTTTAAACTTTGGGTAGCATTAGTTTCCTATGGAATTTTAGATCGATAAGCCAATTTAATATTCAATTTTTGAATCACTAATACTGTATACAATTAAAAATTTATTGTGCATGATATGGTATGAATAATAGTTAGAATCTGCTAAGAAATGATGGCATAATTTGAGATCAGCTTTCGATGGGACAACAGAAAAAATATCGAAGTGAAATAAAAATAATAAGAATTTTGTAGATCTTTTTACTCAGTTGACTTCCTTCGTTCCTAGATATGTGAAATTCTACCTCCTTACATAAATATGTGACTTGTTAGCTAGACATGGATAATCTCTATGAAACTTCAACCATGGTTTTATACATATCTATTTCAAAATACTTGAAAGGAAAACTAGAAAAGGTTTCTTTATTATATTGAAAACGGAAGTTAGGGATTAACATGACTACAAAACATAGTTCAGCATAAGTAGTCGTCAAATCAACTACACAATTGAATTACATCCCTACTATGTTAATTAATCATTAAACATCTTAAGAAGTTGTCAGTTTTACTATGTGGTTGCAGTGACCAATCTGTTAAATCTTTATAGGAAAAATCTTATGTGAATCGATATTACATTCATACAATGTTAATATATTAGTTAGAACCTCGAGACATGGAGAGGAACATCAAAGTGAGAATGTAGGGTATTTAGCCTCGGGCTTCGTAGAACTTAATATTTCTTTCGCTTTAACCAGAGTTTTTTTTGTTGGTATTCGTTATAATTGTATCTATCATTTTTTTTCTTAGTTAATCAATAGAGCTAAAAATTAATAATTAAATTAAGTGTATATTTAAAGGAGAAATTTTACGAAATAACTCCAAGACCTTATATCTATTTTATGCTAGTAATGTAGTTATTGTTTTGTTGTTTTTTACAAATATTAGTAGTAAAAAAATTATATGTGTAGAAATCAAATATATAGTTTAGTTCTGTATAACCTACCACATATTTACCACTTCATAACTATGATACTTCTTAGTGATCGATACCTAACTTTTTAAATTTGATATGAGAGATGGAGTGAAAGTACAGAAATAATTATGATTTATTTTGGACAATGCTCTAAATATAAAGCATTAAATAATGGGCAGCACTCAGCGTCACCCAGGGGATCAAAACGCCCGATCCCCCGGGTGCCATCGGATGAAAATGCGCACAACCGTGTGATTAAAAAAATGGAACGCGCATGTACATGACCGAACAAAATATTCCTTCGCCTGTCGGGTACACAACGACGCTCTCGCACCTCAATGCTCGCATCCTCGAGAAGCTACCACGAGAATCTCATGGAGTCACCCATGGTCGACCTCCGGTTGCCGGAGCACTCCCGTTCACGGCGGTTAGAACCACCGTCCCTCGTTGTAGCAGTGGTGGTACCCCGTCGCAGCATCCAACTCCAACCAGTAGCACCACCGATGAGGAGCACCGTCGCTCTCCCATGGAAGCATCGCCGCTGACCTATGGGAGCACCACTGCCCCCATGGTAGCACGGGCTGATAGACGACAACACCACCACCAAGGACCGCAACCCCTCCATGGCAGCAGCTCCGTTGACTTAAGGGAGCACCGATGTCCTCCTATGTTAGCACTGCGGCTCCCCATGGCAGCGCCACCTCCAATGGCCGGTAGCACCGCCACTCCTCCATGGAAGCATCTCCGTTGACCTAAGGGAGCATCGATGTCCTCCTATGTTCGCACCGCGGCTCCCCATGGCAGCACCACCTCCAATAGCCGGTAGCACCGCCACTCCTCCATGGAAGCATCTTCGTTGACCTACCGGAGCACGATGTCCTCATATGGTAGCACCACTGCTCCCCATGGCAGCATTGCAGTTGACTTCTGGGAGCACCACCACTGACCTAAGGGAGCACCACTACGCTCCCACGGTAGCACCACCGGTCGGCGCTCGTATCATGGCTTACCGCCACTTGCAGCCACCACACCAAGAAACGTTGGGCCGCCAGCACCGGCCGTCCACCTTCAGCGGCACCGTCAACAAAGCCAGACTCGGATGGGGAGCAGAAGTCGCGCGTTGGTTCTTGGATTCCATGGTGGCTGGAGAAGAGAGAAGGAGACAAAGGTAGGAGAAGAGAAAAAGAAGACGGAAAGAAAACGAGTGGATCCGAGAGACCGGTCCGAAGGGATAAGGCAGTGGTTGGGGCCCACTTCGAGTTGTCTGTTTCTTTTTCTCGACATAGAGCGACACGCGAGCGCATGACGCGCGAGCGGGATCCCCCGCGGCCCCGCCTACTGGTTAGCGTTTTAGTGGAGATATTTCTTACCAAAAGAATAGATGCCAGTGAGGGATTATGTAGTCATCTTGAGGGGAAAAAAAAAGAACTCTTCGTCTCTTCTCAAAAAAAAAGTGAGAGGGCGGAGAGAGAGAACGAAATGAGAACGAGCAAGGTACAAGCCCTAAGCTGCAACCAGACCAGCCCAGGTAGGCCCATCTTGACCGAACGAGCCCCTTACCCGGCCCAAATCGACGAACAGGGTCTACCCACCCGCCGCCCGCCCGCAGATCCAACTCGATGCCCTAATCGTGCCCAGAATCTCCCCTCACCCCGGCCCCCGCAAGGATCCCTCCGGCCAGGGTTCTTCCCCATCTCAGGTAACCCCCCCGCCTCGATTTCTCCCGGAACTTCTCCAGAAATTTCTTGATCCGGTTTGCATATGTATGTGCTTTGACGATTTGTGCTCCCCGTGAGCCGCTGTCGATGCGACCCATCCGTATTTCCCCACCTCAATTCTGTAGGATTTCGGGGAAATCATCGGCATGATTCTGAATTCCGAGTGCTATGTGCACGCAGATCTGTAGTTTCGTAGCTCGCTGCGTATGCTCTGTCAGCGCTTAATGTAGCTGTGTGATACTAGCAGTACAAAAAATAACAATCCATTTCGTTTCATATTAACTGTGCAGCTAGCCATGGAGCATTCCATGATCCAGCACGTCGTGGAGTATCCCGACGAGCACAAGGTGGATGTCGGCACGACGGTGGAGGTGGCGTACGATGGGGTTCATCACAGTGCCTTCCGGTACAAGCACAAGAAGAGGTCCAAGGTCTGGGAGGAGTACAAGCCCATCTTTCTCAACGGGAAGGTCCAGTTTGCAGAGTGCCTCTACTGCCGCAACCGCCTCAGCTGCAAGGACTCCAACGGGACGAGCCATCTCTGGCGGCACCAGAAGATCTGCCCGGGCAAGCCCGAATCCGCGGAGAGGCGGCAGAAGGATTCCTACTTCCCATATGGTACTTCTTTTTTGCGTTGTAGTTGGTGCGCCTTGTGGGGTCTAGTTTACTAGTAGCGCTCTGTTGGTTTGCATGGTGTAGCTAAGGATCTGGATATATAGATATGACAACGTCTGAACAACTGCACTCTGGCAGTGAGTAACTATTCATGTTTTATGTGCAGTTTCGGTGAATGAACATAGTCCAGTTTCACCAATTGACCCGGTGAATGTGATTATCTCGGAGACGCTTGATGATATCGGCTCAGTAATTCCCAGCAGATTCAAGTCGAAGGTGTGGAAGGAGTTCACTCCTGTTTATGTCGAGGGGAAACTCCAGGCTGCAGACTGCATTCACTGCCAAAAACGTCTCAGCGCAAATAAGTTTGGAGGGAGAAGCCATCTGAGTCGACATCTTCTAACCTGTCCAGGACGGCGTGGAAGTGTCCACGGTCATCAGAAGCTTCCATTTCACCCTTCGAGTGCACCTACTTTCAAGTCCAGAGTGCATGATGAGCTCTCACCTGCCTTGACAAATGGAAAGGTTCAGATTGCAGAATACTCTAGCAAGCTCTTCAGGGCTAGTAGCTCTAGTGAAACAGCCCCTATAATCCAGCCCATTCAAATGGTGCCAGCACATCAATCCCCAGCAACACCAGATGGTTCATGCCTGAAGAAGCAGAAGACATCATTCGTGAACATTTCAACTGACATGAGCGCCAGGAAGTTTGGTCAAGAAACATCTTATCAGGAGCTAGCCAAAATGATAATCTTACATGCTTATCCTTTTTCAGTTGTGGAGCATGAAGAAATGAGAAGATTTACAAAGAATCTCAACCCTATGGTTGATGCAGTTTCTCAGGATGTTATGGAGGAACACTGCACTGCCTTATTTCAGAAGGAAAAGTTGAATCTTAAGGATATAATTACACTTTCCTCCCGACGTGTGTCTCTGTCAGCAAGCATCTGGACTCCTGATGCACCTGAGGCAACAGTAAACTACCTCTGTTTGACAGCACATTTTATTGCTGATGACTGGAAAGTCCACAGAATAATAATCAAATTTGGCATGTTTTGGTCCTCACCTACTAATCTGGAAAGAATAATACATTGCAAGGAGGCTTCTGTCCCAGACTCAGAAAGTGGATCATACAATGTCATGTGGGATGCAATCAGAGACTGGAATCTTGAACAAAAGATTTTGAGCTTGACTTCTGTTGGTGATGTAAGGAACAATGCAAACACTGTGAAGCTAAAGGAAATGCTCATAGAGAAGAAGTGCCTTCCTATCAGAGGCAGCCTATACAACATTGCTTGTCTAGATGACGTCTTAAATAGTGTTGTTTCTCAAGGGCAAGCAGATATACTTCGCCTTGTTGGTGATGCAGCAATGGATTTTTTTGTGGCACGTGCATCCTCACCATCGGACCAACAACAACTTCTAGAAGTCATTTCACAAATGAGTTTGAAGTGTCCACAAGAAGATGCTAAGTGGTGGCACAAATTTTATTTTAGGCTTGAAGTACTTTTGCAGTTCAAGAAGTCATTTCCTTCTGAAAATGTGCTGAATCCAGAAGATATGAATGTTGCTGAGTCTCTTTGCAAGATTTTGAGGACATTTTATCGTGTCATTGAAGTTATTTCTTGCCCTAGCTCTGTCACAGCAAATATATACTTCAATGAGGTTTGGAAAGTGCGGACAGTTTTGCAAGAAGAAGCATCAAATGATCAAGGAGATATCTCTAGATTGGTCATGGAGATGCAGGAAGCGTTCCATGGCTATTGGCAAAATTCATACTTGTGGTTGTCAATACCTGTTGTTCTGGATCCTAGATTCAAAATCAGCTTCATTGAGTTTCGCCTGAAACGAGCTTTTGGCACTAATTCAGAGAGCTACTTATTTGAAATACGCGAAAAAGTCCGGGAACTGTTCAATGAATACTGCAATCCTACGGACCGACCAAGTGCAGCTTCAAATAGTGTGGCTTTGGATGCTGCTGATAATGATTCATTAGATGATTGGGATCAGCATCTCAACGAACAAGCGAGTTGTCAGATATCTACAGAACTTGATGACTACCTTGAAGATGGTCTAGTTCCACGGAAGGATGACTTTGACATTTTGAACTGGTGGATGAACCATACCACAAAGTACCCAACGCTAGCGGCTATTGCACAGGACGTATTAGCCATGCCAGCATCTGCCGTTCAATCAGACGCAGCGTTCAGTAGCAGCGGACCGGTAATTCCAAAGCACTATAGCACGTTGAGCATCAAGACGATTGAGGCACTTGTTTGTGCTCGAGATTGGATGAAATAAAACGGTAAGATACTATATGGTGCTCCACTCTGCTGTCACATTTGGGAGTGATATCTTGCCAGAATCTTATCTTGATTTTCTGTTTTGGAACCATGCTACTTCTTGATAGTATAGTATTTCATATTTGGGAGAACCTCCTTGCTTCTGAAAGCTGCAACCTTCTCATTTAAGGTGTAAAAGTTTAAACTGTCACATGTTCATGCGGTGTTAAGCTACAATAATTAGTCTTTTTCATGTTTGCATTAGATCTTGCCTTGTATCTTACACTTAGGCTTTCTGTTTTGTTGACCGTACCTACTAACATGTACTTTCCACTAGTAATAACTTTATTCATCATATATTTGCTTATTACCAGGGTAATTGTGTGACATCGAAAGCTCAGCTTGGTGAAATACCGCCCAGTAAAATCAGTGCTCTGGTGCTAACTCATAAGAGTGAAGAGTTAATGACTCAATGAAGGCTTGGAGATTTCTCACCCCAATGTACGTGCCATATGCTGCCGTACTGAAGGATGAAGACGTTCGACGTACGCGTTCATTCAGACATCTGTGTAATGGGGCTTTCGACCAAGGCCGATGATGACCAGTTTCTTCCACCTGGCAGTCGCGACATGGCCCGTTTTCTGTCCCGCCGAGTAGCCAAGACATGTTCATCAGCGCGTTTTTTCTTTTTTCTCTGTATATATCGACCCCGCTGTAAACGCGTCAGTGCAAGTGCAGTATTAAATTTATGAAATGCATTGGGAATGTGGTTGTGTGGATGGATGGATGGGTGCTAGTTTGTAACTGGAAATCATTCTCCAATGTAAAATGGACAAATGGTTGGCGAAAGCATCAAGCCCCAGTCCATTCTTTGTGAAAACAAATGTATTTACATCTAGAAGAAGTCTATGCCGCAGCGCTTCTGCTGGCCCTCGGGCAGCAGCTGCCCGTCAGGCCCCACGGCGACGTCGCAGGCCACGTGGAGCGGGTGCCAGTGGGACCCCCAGAAGGCCACCTTGGCCCGGATCCTGGACCGGACCTTGAGGGTGAACTGTGCCGACCCCTCAGCCGCGCCCTGCGCCATGTCGGCCGTGGCTGGCCCTGCCGGCACGGCCACGCCGTCGAACGCGAGGTCCAGCGTGGTCTTGGGCAGCTGGTACAGCGGCTCCCCGCCGTTGAGGTCGTGGTCCCTGACGACGTCGCCGTAGGCGCGGTAGCGCACGGACATGGTGAGCCGGTCGTAGAGGAAGGCCACGTCCTGGTTCGGGTTGCGGACGGAGAACCGGCCGGAGAGGACGACTGCGCCGGCGCCGTTCGGTTGCTGGACGCCGGAGGCGGCGAGGGCGGTGACATGGAAGCGCGGCCTGTGCGGGCGCACGGCGAGGTAGGCGACGAAGAGGAGCACGCCGGCGAGGAGGAGGATGGTGAGGAAGGCCGAGCAGAGCAGCTTGGTGCAGCGCGTCAGGTGCGGCCGCTCCGCCGGGAGCGGGCGGAGGAAGCCGGTGGTCGGGTGTGGCAATGGCATGGCGCGTGGTCGTGTGTACGCTTGCTTGGTCTGCTGTCACCGTCTGCGCGCATGGTGTATGTACTGTACGTCGGTTTTGGGCTTGTACGTTGCGGCGGTTTTAGTCTCTCGTTTCTTGGCGCGCGTACGTACATGCGAGGTGATTCGTTGAGGAGCTAGGAAGGAACAGAAAGCGATGGAGATGCCAAGCTAACCAGCTAAGTTTCCTTGGAGTTTTGGTGTAGGGTATATATTCTTCTTCTTTCGGTTGGGAACTCGGGATGATATCATTGGACGACTAGAGAAATGTGGTATCATTGCACGTCCCTGATGCTGTAACCAGGGCCCTGTACGGCGATTCTGTTGTTCAAGTTTAATTGAGGCCGGCGTTCCAAATTTTATAATAAGATGGACTTTACCCAGAATGAGAATGGATCAGTTATTAAATCTTGGATGGAAATTTCTTTTTTTTTTAAAAAGTGGAATACAAAATGGTTAAATATTTTGAGTACAAATCGATGTTTTTTCTCATTTTCAAAAGTGTAATAGTTTAGTAAATTCCAGTCACGTAAAATTAACCGTCTCCTTTTCACCCATAACAATTACAGGATATGACCAAAAAGCTGGAAAGGAGCTGCACAAGGAGTGCGAGACAAGATTGAAGAGTTGACGAGCGCACGGTGTGGTCCGTTCCGTGGATGTGAAGATATCTTAACGAGCTGTTATACTACTTTATCCATTACCTAGGATCTACCGATCCTAGGTAATACAGGTTCACTTTTCTCTGCTGTATTTTCTTTTCAATAAAATATTGTCCATGTGACGCAAATGACATTATTGTTTCAATTCAACCAAGCAAGGCAAGCACTTTATTTGAACACATCCATCATGATAGCAGCACAATTTTTTGGTAAAGACAACAACAATACAAGGGAAGAAAGACAGTAATGCACAGCAGCACAATGTACGAGTTTAAGACCCAGGTTAACCACCAATCCTACGCACCCAGGTTAACCACCACCGCTAAGACATCCACAAGTTACGAGTTCATAATAACTACCACGCAGACTGCACTAAATTAAGCTACATGTACGCCTGGTTCACGGAGGCGCAGCGCCGCCTGACCTGCCCCTGCGCGCCGGTGAGCACCTGCACGCTCCCCATCTTCACCATGGACGCCGCAAAGTCCACGAAGAACTCCGCAGGGTAGCCCCCACCTGCTGCCACGCCCGCCTGCCGCAGCACGTAGTCCCTGGCGAAGGGGTCCTGCATGAGCGTCTCGTCCGAGGTGAACAGCGCCCTCCCCTTGGCCACCTGCTGGTAGTAGCTCGCGTCGAACGTCCGGAAGCTCCCCGGGTCCATCTCCACCAGCGTCCTCGTGTCGCCAGGCGCGCACTTGGTCTTCAGGCGCGGGACGTAGCGCCTGTCCAGGGACGGGTCTGCCATGAACGTGCCGCTGAAGTTGTACAGCCGGTCCGAGAAGGACGAGCAGTGGGAGGTCCCCAGGGTGTGCGCCCCTGTCATTGCATGGACAAGATGTAGCATGCGTCAGTTTCCATGGGGCTTCATACAGATCGAGTTTTAATTGCAATATCTGTAACAGCAGGAAAATTTTTTGTCGTACACGTGTTTCATAGCTGTGAGATAATCAGAAATGGAGTTTGCATATCATATATATTCATACTATCATGCAATATTGCTAGGATAGAAAAGTGAAAACCACATAGTTTTGTCTTTCCCATGTAAGTTGACCTGGTATGCGCGTACCCTGCCTTTCTCGATTACCCAGTTGCTTAGTTGTTATACATACAGCCATGTCACCTCTATCGGGGAATGCTCTAGAAATTTGTTGGGATCAGCAAAGTTTATAAACTACAGTGGAAAGGAACGTAGGCTACAAAAGCTAGGAGAGATGCAGTAGTTAGTTTATTACATAATGCATTGATTTTAGATTTTTAGTTCCTGAAGAATATACCTAGCAGAACCACCTGATCCTTGGCATCAAGCCCCTTCGGGACGAAGAACTGGTACAGGTTACGAGTGGCGTCGAAAGAGGGTGGAGGTAGGTTGTTCAAAGCGTCGTCCTTCACCGATCTCATCCCATCTCTCCGCCCAGTTGGAACATCCCAAAAAGGCCCATGGGTCTGTTGCATAGTGAAAATGAAAGTTGGCTTAGCAAGAGAGCAGGTACTGTCAAGTAAATACATACAAGATGATCAAACTCAGAGAAGGCAGTCAAAACTGTGTGATTGCTGCCACAAGATGATCAAACTCTTTTCTGACTATGTCAAGTTCTTTTAGTTGAAGAATGAGCAAACATTAATAAACGGAACTGCTATTACTCCCTCCGTTCCAAAATAGATGACTTCCATTTTGTCCATACATGTATGTATGTGGACTAAAACATGTCTACATACATGCATGTTTGGACAAATGGAAGTCATCTATTTTGGAACGGAGGGAGTACTTACCAGTAGTACAACATCCCTTGCTACAAGAGCTAGGATATCAGCACAGGAGACCACTCCGGGGCAGGCTTGCTCCAGCTTAGCCTTGACAAGGTCAATCGCGCCGAAGCCTCGCAGGCTAAGGTTTGGTATAGATTCCTTTTCAGATGGTAATCCTGGTAGGCTATCGAGCAGAACAGAAGCATCGCAACCCTGCAGAGCACAAACAGTTCAGTACATCTCCTCTTGACTCAACAGAAACAGTTCAGAACAGACTAAGATGTGTGCACACATTCACGAAACAGTCGTGGAAGTGCAAGCGGAGCAGAGGGCCGGCAAGGCTTGGGACGTGGGAGATGATCCTGGTCATCTCATCACGAACAATGACCTCTGCGTACGGGCATGTGTACTGGTAAAAGCCAACCTTCAACTGTGGTGGATTGCATAGCACTAGGGAGGATTGCAGGACAAGAGGAAGGACAAATACAAAGAGGAGTCTGTAAGCCATGTTGTAGCTACAGAGATGGAGCTGCACAATCCTTGATGATTTTGATGTGAACTAGAACTCACGACCTGCTTTATAGTTCAGTTGAAAGTTGCACATAAGTGACAGTAAGCAAGCAAGTTTGCTCAATATTAGTATAGTGACACTAGAAGCCTACTTGCCCTTACAGCTGCACTGTTTTCTTATGTAATGCAGCCAGGAGATGGCTATTCGGAAATTCTATGGCTTGCGTGACTGTACAAGAATTGAAGAATATACGCAAGTCTCGGATCAGGCATCTAGGGAGCATATTATGATGGATAGGATGTATTTCAGAAGTTAAGGACCTCTAATCCACCAGTTACAAACTATCATAGCCAGCAGGCATTGAATGAGAATGAATGGTGGCCATCCTTCATGTCTTCGTGACCCGTGCACTTTTTTAATCCACACTCTTAGATGATGCAGAGACTTTGGCGTGTTCCGAAAAAGTGCCACATCAAAAACTTAAACTGTAAGTTGCTAGCTGTTAACAGCCCAAACTTATATCTTATTTAGGAATCAACTGATTATGTTAATAAATATCAACAGGTGCAATATGAAACCAAACAATGTGAAAAAAAATAACCGCATTATGATAGTTCAGAGAGCAGTAATCACCCATCAAATGCACACAAACTAAAAACAAAAAAGAAGTTTCAGTTTTATGATTATATCATGATCATGCAAACTTGGTGTATCAGTCAGGACTATACTACTACGCAATACTGATAAAATGGCATGCCATTTTCATTAAAAAAAAAATTCAGTTTAGATCTGAAGTAGTGACCAAAATATTTTACACGGTAAATCAAGAAAGAAAAAAATAATTAAGTCAACAGCACATTGATTGGATAACATATTCAATTATTCATTGAGTAACTGAAACGTTTACATTCTCGAGACTTAGAAGTTGATGTCATGCAGAGATGATACAACATTTTTGCGTTGACCAATTTATGTTGCAGCTTCTGGTTCACTCAGCACCAACAAAACGTATGCAATAGACCAAGGCCATGATATTGGCACTGTCAGCTTCAACTTATAAAGGAGCATCAGATCAGTCATAAATCATGTATTCACCGAGTTGAAAATATACTCAACATTTGTATCCGCACCAAATGAGATATGGAAAGCGTAGAGTGGAAAAAACAGAGTATCACCCTATAGTCATGTACATAAGGGAATAACAAGGTGGCTTATCCACTACATGTTTTACAGTATTCTTATAGGTATCAATTGATGTAGACAACTTGAAACAAGAAAAATGATGAAGACTCCATAGACCTGTAACTGTCCGATCAGCACATGGACAGAATTGGGAATACTGACAAGATTTTATGAGTCAAACATGCATTAGCAAAAAAGAACTTTTTACAGTTGGCAAAAGTTGCACTATATGAATTCAGAGAATGTAACCCAACAACAAATATAATCAAAATGAACAAATTATACAGAAGTTTTATCAGTAAGCACAATGTGCACTTACCCTGCAACGCTGAACAGAAAGGGCAAAGATTCCAAAGTCGGTTAGAGTTTACAAAGTTATGGAGGCTCTACAAGTTGCATCTGTCAGGTTCATTGTGGACCAAGGCTGAAGGTAATCCAGATTCAGGGCTTGTTTGGATGGTAGCCGGCGGCTGCCCTACCTAAATTTTGGCGTTGACTACCGAACTGGCCATGCGTTTGGATTGACACCAAAGTTTCCAGCCGAGCCAAAATTTTGGTCACGCAGTTCAGTTTTCTTGCCCGCGCGTTGGCGAAGTGAGGGCGGCCGATTCCTGCGCCAATAATTTGGCGTGCCCCGTTTTGGTAGGGCTGGCCTGGGCGCCATCCAAACAAGCCTTCATCTGCTGCGTCTACCAGAGGCAAATCACCATCATCTGAATATCTTGGTGGAAACTTATTCATAATCTTTAGATGACACTGCGACCAGCTTCTTTTCCACTAGATGTTTCAGCCATCAATTTTCTTGTACTTCGAGAATCCTCCCATAAGTTAGATTCTGCATACATGTTTGCAAGCACAGCATAGTGTACAGAATTCTCAGGAGCTATATCGAAAAGATTTTTGGCTGCAGATTCTCCAAGAGGCATGTTTCCATACGCTTTACAAGCTCCAAGCATAGCACCCAACATTGATGAATTGGGTTCAATATCCTTATTCTGAACTAGCTTCCATGCATCTTCTAACTGACCTCCACGACCAAGAAGGTCGATAGCAGAACTGTAATGCTCCGCTCTTGGATCAATGCCATACTTGCTCATCATGGAAGTGAAATATTCCATTCCTTTGCTTATTAGACCAGAATGACCACACGCAGACAGAAGAGAAAGGAATGTCACATCGTTTGGCTTCACACCATCCTCCAGCATTTTATCGAAAAGGCTCACAGCATCCCCTCCAAAACCATTTTTCCCATAGGCAGTGATGAGTGAAGTCCATGAAACCACATTGCGGCGGGGCATTTCATCAAAAGCACACCTGGCATCTGAAAATTCTCCTGCCTTTGCATACATATCAACTAGAGCATTGTCCAATGCCACATCACCAATAAGCTGCTTCTTGCACATATAAGCATGAATCTGTGTACCCAATCTGAGAGATGCCACATTAGCACAAAGGCCAAGCAAGGAGCTTAACAGAACACCATCAATCCTCAAACCCCTACGATGAATCTTGCAGAATAGCTGCATTGCATCTTCAGTGTGATTTTTATCCATGGAATACCCACTGATCAGTGCAGTAGATGTCACAAGGTCTGGTTCACGTATGGAGTCATATATCACCCGTGCGCTGCTCATGCTACGACATTTTGCATAAGCATCGATGAGTGATCCAATAACAACCTTTTCGTCCAAGTAGCCTAACTTTATTGTGCAAGTGTGAATCAGCTCCGCGTTAGCAAGCACACTGACAGCTCCACAGGCTTTTAGAGCACTCCCAAATGTGAAATGGTCAGGCAGCATTTCTGTCAAGTTTATTCGGTTGATAACCAAGACAAAACACACTTAATGTACAAATAACAGCATAACAGAGCCGAAATCTAACGGCCAAATGTAAAAGATAAATATGAATTGAACAGTGAAAATAGTTAACGGAAGTGCCAATTTTACATCAACATTACCACAGATATGAGTAACTATTTTGGTGACACTATGGTCCGAGAGTAGTATGTTTAGTTAGTGTCATGTTAATTTTTAAACTAAAATCAGCTACGGAGTATACCGAATAGACTGACACACTAATGCTAGGATAAAGGGTGTGGATTTGAGGTGTGCATACGGCCTACCAGTATATAAGCCATGGGATGGGACCACACATTTCATGGCAGTACATAACAATATGAAACACATACCTTCTCGCAGCATTGAGGATAAAATCCCAAGCGCATCACTGTAGTGCCCACGCTCCACTAAACCCCTGAGCAGGGCATTCCAAGACACCACGTCCTTCCTCTCCATCTCCGCAAACAGGCGCCTCGCGTCGGCCACCGACCCACACCTCAGGTGCATGTCCATGAGGGCGCTCTGCACGAACATGTCCCCCACGAACCTCCCCTTGGCCACGCACGCGTGCACCTGCTCCCCGCTCCTCAAGCATCCAGCCGCCGCGCACGCGCTGGCGACACTCCCGTAGGTGAACTGGTTCGGCCTGGCACCAGACGCTTGCATTAGCGCGAAAAGCTCCAGCGCCTCCCGCGGGCGGCCGTTCCTGGAGTACCCGGAGACCATGGCCGTCCAGGACACGACGCTCCTGTGCGGCATTCCGTCGAACACCTTCCGGGCGGCGGCCACGTCGCCGTGCTTGGCGTAGAAGATTACGAGCTTGGTGCTGAGGTGCAGGTCCGGGGCAGAGGCGGACGCGAAGAGCCTGCCGTGGACGGACCTGCCTTGCCGGAAGCAGCTCATGCAGCTCTGGAGGAGGGAGTAGTAGAAGGCGGCGGCGTTGGGGGATGCCGCCGCCAAGCCCGTGACAAGGGCCATTGCCGCGCACGGCTCCTATGCCTTTCGACTGTGAAGATGTCAGTCTACTGGAGCACGCACATTTCTTTTGCCTTGTGGAGCGGTGCCTGGGTTGTTGATCAATGAATGAGCTGGGATGGCACGGGAGGGGGAGCGGGAGCGCGTGCTAGTAGTGCACTCTGCTGAAGAGGCTCCGCCATGGGTTTGGGAACGATATGCCCATGACTAAGCGGCGCTAATGGAGGTTCCAGAGGCGGCGGCGGCGCTCGCCGGAATGGTGAGGCGGCGACCAATGCGGCGTGGCAAAGAGCAGAAAACGACAAATGCGAGTTACTGGCGACGTGGGTCGTTTTGCCGTGGATCGAGTCTCTTTGGACAGGGGGAAGAGCGCCAACGATCTGGGCCGGAAATAACTTCGGTTGTTTGGACTAGCTAGGCCTACCACAGCACACTAAAGACCCAAAGGTGTCCGTGCGGAGGCGGTAACCGTTTTTTCTCCCCCTCTAGCCATCTCATGGTGATCGCCCTGGTCTAGGGTTTGAGAACTTCTTTGGATCGTGCCATCGGTGTACCCTAGGAACTCTCGCCGGTATTCGCAGCAGACTTGGGGCGACCAAGGGGCTCTCCTAGATTGCCGCCCGCCCTTGTCTGCGGTGAGATTGGCTGAAGGCAACAATGATGGGTTCGGCGATGGTGAACGGAAGGGACAAGGCTGTGACGGTCTCCCCGACGTTGGAAGAGGGGGGGGGGGGTCCTCGAGGAAAGCGGTGGAGCCCCCTCTGGTAGGGGCGACGGCGAGATCCGATGATAATGTGTCAAAGATGATGGGCCGCCTGCGACTAACGTCGGCGGAGGCAGAAGCAGTGGTGCTAGATGATGTTGCAGACGAAATCTCGGTCCACTCCAAGTGGGCAATCGTTGGCAAGGTGCTCTCCCCGTCCACTCTACACATCAGCATGATTGGATCTGCTCTTCGGACGGCCTGGGACAACCCGCGGGTCTGCTGTTCAACCCCGCCGGTCACAACATATTTGTGGCGGAGTTTGGAACAAAAGCTGACATGGATCGCGTCAAGGATGGCTCTCCGTGGGTGGTGGGTAAGAACGTCGTCCTTCTGCGAGATTTTGGCATCGATCTCAGACCAGGGGATATGTTTTCAACAATCTGAAAGTGTGGGCAAGGATCCTGGACCTGCCCTTCGGGTACATGCAGAAGAAGTGTGGAATAACAATTGTCGGTCCTCTTGGCATTGAAGGAAGTGTCCCAATTGTGGACTGTGATTCATCAGGAAGATGCTCGGGCAGCTTCATGTGTGCCCGTGTTGAGACTGATGTGGACAAGCCGCTGCGGTGGGGCGTCACAATGTCTTCTCAGCGCATGAACTTGACAGAGTGGTTCGAGGTCCAATATGAAAATCTGCCTCGCTATTGTTTCTCTTGTGGTATCCTTGGGCACTCATCCATTGAATGAAAAAAACCGGGAGAGAGGGATGCCGATGGAGGCTGCCGTATTCGACAGATAGGCTGTGTGCGTCGGATGACAAAGCCAAAAAGTTTCAAGGAACACGGTCATCAACTGGGTCGGCGTCTACTGGGCATGGGCGCTCATCACCTATGAAGGAGAGGCCGAACCAGTCTTTCAGCAACAATGGAGCAGCGGGTGTACAAAGGAAGGATGATGAGTTTAAAGAGGTGTCCTCCCCTATGAAGAAGAATGAATCGCTTGCTCGCAACAAACAGCCGAAAACCAGAAGGGGTGCAGGCAAAACTAAGAAGCCGATTCTTGTTGGCGAGGTGATTATTGGAGAGAAAAGAAAACAGTATGTTGCTAAATCACCCTCAAAGCTGACACCGGAATTAGTGAACCCACTAGCAATAGTGGTTCATAATAAATTGGTTCCAAGTGGGAACGTAGACAAGACCATAGATGAGGAGAGCAATGACTCCAACAAGAAAAGGAAGAGTGATACCACTAGATCGGCGGATCGGGCGGGAGCTGTGGAGCAGCCCCGCCAAACGCAATGAGGATACTATGTTGGAACTGCCGTGGACTTGGATCGGACGCGACAGTCGGAGAGCTACGATGGCTTCTGCGAGCTCATCGACCCTCCCTCCTCTTTTTGTCCGAGAAGAAGATGAGGGATTCCAAAGTACGAAGCTTCATGTGGTCATTCGGGTACTTTGGATGCTATGTTGTTAGTAGTGTTGGCCTAAGCGGTGGCTTGGACCTGTTTTTGGTTGTCGTCTGTTTCTGTTACAATCAAGCCATGTAATGCACAGTGCATTGATGTCCATATCACACCGGAAAATGGAATAAAGTGGTGGGCAACCTTTATGTATGGAGAGCCTAGACGAGAACACCGTTCTGAATTCTAGGATTTCCTTGTATGAGAGCACAATGGAATGGACCTTGGTTATGTTGCGGTGATTTTAGTGAGGTTCTCATCCAAGACGAACATCTTGGACCTCGGGATAGATCGGAAGCGCATATTAACTTCTTTCAGGAATGCTTGCAGGATTGCGAACTCCGAGATTTAGGCTTTGAAGGCCCCGAATTCACCTGGACCAATCGACAAGGCAGCGACACCAATGTGAGGGTCCGCCTTGATCGGCCGGTCGCAAACTGTGAGTTCTCTCTTCTGTTTGAGGAGTGTGTGGTAGAGAATTTAATTACATCCTCTTCAGATCATTATGCCATTCTTATTTCCTTGTTAGGGAGTTCAAGTTACACGGGGCAACAACCAGTTCAACATAGCTTCAGGTTCAAGGCCATGTGGTTGTGTGCACCAGATTACAAGGATGTTTTAGAGAAGGCGTGGCGTGATGGAAGTGATGGTTCTCGGTCCCTTCAATTGATGTGGTCGAACCTTAACAGAGTGGCAACGTCGCTGAAGGATTGGAGTCGGGTCATGTTTGGCTCGGTTAGAAAAAGAATTCGGCACCTTGAAGGGAAATTACGTGATATCCGTGAGAAGGAGCTGACCGAGGAATGTGCAAACGAGGAGAAGGAGGTTGAACATGAGTTGTGCGAGCTATTTGAGCGTGAGGAGATAATGACACGCCAATGGTCTCGGGCTAAGTGGCTTCGTGAGGGAGAATGTAATACCTCCTTCTTCCATGCATGTGCATCAGCGCGGCGGACGACAATCAAAATCGCTTCTCTGCAGCGTGCCGATGGCTCAAAGTGTGATTCACAGGATGAAATCAAAGGTATGGTTCAACATTTTTATGAGGACTTATTTTCCTCTGAACCCTCTGATTCTGTGGATGCAGTTCTCAATGCAATACCCACCAAGGTTACGTCTGAAATAAATGAGGATATGTGCAAGCCGTATACAGATGAAGAGATTGGAGCTGCCCTCTTCCAAATGGGTCCTACTAAAGCACCCGGCCCTGATGGTTTCCCCACACTATTTTACCAGACTCAATTGGAGTTTCCCAAGGAGGAGATTTGTCATGCTGTTAGGGTGTTCATCTTGGGAGGGGAAGTGTGAAAGTATAAGGATGCCGCCTAGAGGGGGTGAATAGGCGCTTTAAAATAATTACGGTTTAGGCTTGAGTAAATGCGGAATAAAACTAGCATTTAATTTATCAACCACAAAACCTATGCAAGCTAGGTTTACCTATGTGCACCAACAACTTATGCTAGGCATGATATAAAACTATGAGATAGCAAGATAGATGACTTCAAGCACGATGGCTATCACAAAGGTAAATGCATAAGTAACGAGTTAGGGTATAGAAATAACCGAAGCACAAGGAGACACCGGTGTGATTACCGAAATTCCTTCCCAAGGCAAGTACGTCTTCGTTGGAGAGGTGGGGAGCCACCTAGGCGCTCCTCAATAGCACAGATGTGCACACCTTATTCTCCTTGAGCTTCTCCGGTTAGGGAGATGATCGTTTCCACTATGAGGTCGACTTGAAGGCGTTGACCAAACCTTACACGGGGTTGAGGCTATCTCCACAACTCAATTGGAGGCTCGCAACGAAGCTTCTTGCAACAAGGTGGAAGCCCCAAGCACTAACCGTCTAGGGTGCTCAATACACCCAAGAGGAACAATCTCTCCGGTGTCCAAGCACCCAAGAGTAACAAGCTCGCGGACTTCTCTTTCACGAATCTCGTGGGGAACTCAAACCGATACACCTAATGCAATGGCAAGAACACACAAAGTGGTCAAGAACTTCTCTCCCAAATCCCACCAAAGCAACTAATGATATAGGGGGAGGAAGGAGGAAGAACAAGGAAAACAACAAATGAATCCCTAGATCTAGATCCAATAGGTTCCACTCACAAAGAGGAGGGATTGATTGGTGAAGTGGTAGATCTAGATCTCCTCTCACTTTTCCCTCAAGTGGAAGCAAGAATCATTGGAGGGATTGAGAGATAGCAAACTTTTGGAGGTCAACAATGGAGGTCAAACTTGCCCAAAAGGTTAGGGAACCATTGGGGAAGAAGTCCCCTTAAATAGGTCACCCAAATATCCAACCGTTGGAGGCAAAATCGCGCAGGGGCGAAACCTCCGGTGAAACCACCGGAACCTCCGCCCCCCGGATGAGTTAGAACACCAAAATGGCTGAAAAACTGCCCCAACCACCGGAACCTACGGTGGTTTCATCGAAGGTTCCGCCAACATCATCCCGAAAGGGTTTCCGGCGGAGCCAGCACCGGAACCTCCGGTGGTGGAAAAAACTGCAAAACACCTGATATGGAAACGGTCGTAACTTTTGCATCCGGACTCCGTTTTCGATGTTCTTGGGATCGTTGAAATCACAACGATGAGCACTACAAGAATATGCAGAGAAACATCATAGTCCAAAATGGGAATATGAAAAAAAATGATGAAAGGTTTGGCCTATCAATAAAGGGCAACCAGTAGAAACCTCCAACAACAAAAATGCGATAAGTTTTTCATACGAATCCATTTTTTATGAACTTGAGCTTGACATGAAGAATATGACAAGATATAAAACCTTACATGGAGAAAACTCAAATAAGAACCAAGAAGGATGATGCCGAGTATGCAAAGGTTTGAGCTCTCTACGATGGATACGATCAAGATATGCATTCAAGAGCCCCTCTTGATAGTACGGTTATCTATCCTATAATCCGGTCTCCCAACTAGCATAATGAGACCGGTAGAATAGAAACCTATCTAAGGCATACCTTTGCCTTGCGCAATACAATTGAGCTAGATGATGACGATCTTGACTCTCTCAAGTTGGATCTTCTTTCTTGATTGTGCTTGCTAGCACATGCTCCGCTTGATGAAGACTTGCAAGTTGCTCCCCCATACACCACTATGGGAGAGAATAGCTCCCCCATACACCATTATGGGAGAGACCCTTAATGGAAAATCTTCACGAGGCCACAAACTCCAAAAGGGTGGCAAGCATCAAGCATAGGATTTCTTCTAGATGCTTCACTTGAGCTTCCACGTCAAGCTAGGTGGCGAACACCGCTTGACGATGACATAGACCATGGGCTATATGAAATCTTCCTTTTTGTTCATGCCCATGGAAAGATACCTAACCACACATAGAGATGTCACACACACATATATGGGTTAGATCACAAAGCTATATTGACAATTGCTTACCATACCATCAGATACACAATCCCACTAGGTACATCTTGTAGCTTTGTGTGTTGATCACTAGCTTGATCAACCTTGTATCTTTTCTTCTCACTTCAAATGATGATGTCTTGAAGATAACCATGAAGGATAACCTAATACTTTTCTTCAAGACACACTAGAAATAAGCTCAACTCAAACTATGACCATTCTTCATATAAATCCTTGAATATAACAATGGCCATCAAGGAAGCTAATAGAGTTGAACACATGAACTCCATTATTTACTATGGACAAGATCTACAAGGATAACTCAATGCAAACATTAGTCCATAAGGATTGTCATTAATTACCAAACCACATATGGGGCACCATGCACTTTCAATCTCCCCCATTTTGGTAATGGATGAGAATCCCTTTTTACGAGGGTTTATATGATGAATTAAGCAACCATGCAAAACAAAGAGCAAGGATGCAATAGCATGGATGGCAAATGCTGAGCAAGGATGCAATAGCATGGAAGGCAAATGCTTAAGAACGAAACTAAAGCATAGAACCAAATTCCCTTAAACCCTCTAAACTTCTCCCCCATTGGCATCCATTGCCGAAATGGGAAAAAAGATAAGAAGGCCAATATAATAAGAGCTCCCCCATAGTGTATGCATTCCTCATGATATGAGTGAAATCAAGAGCATATATCCAACTAGGAATAGATGGAGGGAGATCAAACTATATTGAGGATCCAAAGATTTACAAGCAAAGTCAAATTGAAGGATACTTTCATAAAGAAGCAACCAACCAGAGGATCCGAAAAAAATGATTGACCAAAATCAATATTATGATAAGATCAACCAAGTGTTCTAGAAAATCAAGAGGGAACTCCCTAAGGTACATGCACAATGTTAGATTTGAATTACTATATAATGTGAACAACATGGAATCATCACTCCCTTCTAGATAATTTTGAACACAAACAAGAGCAAGAGAATAGATTGGAAATGAAGCAAAGCAACTTGAAAACAAATAAGAGTTGAGTAATTAAGATCAAGAAGCGACAAGTAAAGATTTACTCAACCGAAAGAGATGAGTGTGACAAGGGAAGACATTTGTAGGAGACTAAATAGGATGAGCAAAGCTTCATCATAGTCTTTAAATATATGAGGCACATAGTGCATATCATGTCTTTCCCATACACACAAACAAACAAATGATAAAACACATAGGTCCAGAAGCTTTATAAGATGCAAAAGGAATACCAAAAGAAAAGCAAAGCTTGTGCCTTTTAGGAACTACCAAGGAATATAACGCAAAAAAATGTGGTCACTAAAGAAATAGAATATCAATTAAAGATGTAACTATTATCGTGTGTATAAGTTTCTAAGTGGACACCAATCACAAAGATATATATCCACAAAGAAATATGCACACACAAAAATAGGTACAAAGGTGAAGAACATGATATCCAAGATAGGTTCATAAATATACCAATAACATTTTTTCTTGAAAGCAAAGCACTAGGCTTAGTTTAATCTTAAGGGGATATAGATGGACAAACAATAAACTCATCAAAGCATCACAAATATCGAATGCTTCGAGAAAGGTAACGCATATCACAAAAGATTCAAATGGTTTTTGATAATTCATCAATATTGCATATGAGAGACTTCAAGTAGAAGTTACTAGATTAATATACTTGGGATTGGTGAATTATGAAAATGATTATAAATATCCCCTTAGTATGTAATCTTCCCAGCTTACTCATAGTTGCAAGAAATATGTTTTTGATAAGACATTTGCAAGAGCCAAATGAAATGCAACAAATGGAATTCATGCCAAGATGCAACCTACACAAGGTTGAAAGCTAGAAATGTATGCATGAATAGATACTTGTTACCAAGACGACATTGGTGATGAAAAGGATGCGAGTTTGATAATCATCGTAGCTTGACTCCTATAATAATGGTGAGAACAACTTCCTTATGAATGGAGCAAGCAACCAATGTATCTCCATTGTACCTAAAAAAATCAAGTACAAAATGGTTCCCAAACTTATTGGGTCCATAGTAGTTAGAACAACTACAATACATAGGACAAACTCCACATAAATATGTGCATATTAATATGAATTTGAATTTCATGCACATCTTAGCCATTTTGGATTTGATGGAGTTTATCCTATATATTGGATCAACGAAAGTAAGCATGTCAAAGGATATACATAGTCAATATACATGCACAAAACTTTCAGGAACCAAACAAGATACAAATTGGACAAAATACCAATTAAAACAAAGAAGGCACTCACAAGAGATAAAATCAAACGAAGTGTCCAAATTATATCAAAACCCCAAATCAACACATGATTTAGAAAACCAAACAGAGAAGATAAAAAAAACATCAAAGAATAAACAAACCCTCTACACTTTTCATGATGGCACACAAAGTACCAAGACGAAAAATGTTCGTCTTCCAAAGAGACAAGTCATTGGGATAAAATACCAATTTCAAGACAACAAGTGTTCAAACACATATAAGATAGTTCTTCCAATAATAGTGCATTAATTATGATATTGCATTTGAATACAAGATGCACACAATTGAATAATTACTCTCCATATATATTTTTCAAACACTAGTCAAGCTCAAGAAAAGCAATAATATGCAATACCAATTAAAGAATTGTGTTCTACTCAATGTAGGATAGCTTCCCCAAGAAATGCAACACAAAGAAGTATGACTTTGAATGAAAATGCACACGAATGGGATCATTGCTTTTCCTCACTCAAGAAATCATAAAACAAATTTTGAGTAGAGCAAGGAAGACAGAAAGGAGTTTGAACCAAAAAAATCCTTGGAAAGAAACAAGGCAATTTTAGAGCAATGGCCAAAGTAAATATGATCAATAAACTTACCACAAATTATTATAACTTGTCAAAGACAAGAGATGTATGGATATATTTCTCGGTGGTATATTTCTTCACAATCATATTCACAAAACATAAGCATGTGGTAAAAGATAGAAATGAAAACACCATACTTAAATAGAGATTCTTGGTGGTTTCAATAGTCGAATGATCATGCAAAGCAATGGTTAATATATCAAGAAGCAACCGGTTCCCGAGAAGGTAAATTCTAGTGCTAATTTGTGGAAAACCGCACCAAGAAACTCTCTCACAAATAAGATACCAAAAGATGAGCAAATAAAATCATTTAAGAAAATTGAAACTTGTTTGAGCACACATGCCACATAGGAACAAGATAATTAACAATATAAATTCTATGTGGTAAAACCTTAAATGTTCACATTCTTTAGGCTTGTAATATGCACAAACATATTACTCCCCCATAATGTGATAATCCGTATCTTCTTAGCAATATGCAAACAAAGACCAACTTGAGATAATTAATAGACATTAGAATTTGAATTTCTCATGAGTATGAGATACAACATAGAGTGTAATGTACCTGCACTTAGAAAATTGGCAGGTACCTGTGTATAGTGCAAATCCCTGGATCGAATTCATTTGCACACACAGTTTAAGATGAATATCACAACATTGTATCTTTATTACAAGAATAATCCAGACTTAGTAAAATAAATGGTTCGATACATCCTTGCATAGCATAATGCTAGCTAACAATAAAGCAGCGGAAAATAAAGCATCAATGAGCCTCCATTCTTCATGATACGCCACAGGCGAAAAACATGTTGGTTGCAGGCTCGGAACCCAAACGTACCCTTACTCTTCGTCAGAATATTCTGCAATAGTTTTCAACAGAGTGGGTCAGATACCATTAAAAATGGATCTGGCAAGTGACACTATGTGGACACTTAATGGAATAACTCTAGTAAGCCTGTATGCATAATTGGCTGGTGGAGTTTAAGGCTAGTTTGCAGAAAGCCAAATTTTCCCTAACACTTTGTAAACTTTTCCTCAAAACTTGCCCTTGTAAACCCCCACAATTTTACTTAGTGAAAAAGAGATGTTGGGAGCCTCCGTTGTCATCCTTGATCAGCTACTTGAATTGCCCGTTGCCGGGGACACGGCTAAGTACTTAGTTTTTTAACTCTGCAGAGGTTGTGCACTTTCACCATTAGACCCAACTAACCCAAACTATCCTAAGCACTCAATTTGTGCTAAGGAAAAGGAGAGAGTTGAGACGAGACTTTTCAGAGGCATTTCCTTATCCCATACCGACTTGACGCGCTCCCTTTCTAACCATTCTACCACCACCTGTCAAATCGGGACAAGTCCACGCAACTTAATCTGTCTAGTCAGAGCCCATATGACTAATGGTTGCACGATAAGCAACATCACTTGGAGAAACATTGGTCCCTTTATTCCTGGGTGGCAATCCACAAGTGAATAAACACTCAACTCTGACAGCCAGTCAAGCCCAAATCCACCCAGGTGATAAATTAACTTAGTAGAATTTTAGCTTTTGAAGAAACACTTTGCATGGCATCAATTTCTACTAAGTTATCAATGGGATTCTAGACACCACTAGTGTAAAGGAGATAGTTGTTTTTAGCATAGCCAAACTAACTCTACCCATGCATATAGAAAATACACTAAGTCATGCATAGAAAATACTTAGGAAATATATGGAGTTGTGCCACTTGCCTTGGCAATAAGCAGAAGAATAACAACAGCAACTGCAACAGTCCTCGTTTCCCTCCGGAGATTCTAACACAACAAGCAATATACAATAAGCAAACAACTCATGAAAATTTCTAAGGAAACATGCTATGTATGAGATGCAAATTAATTCTAAGGACTTGGAATTCATGCCATGCCATGAGGATTATTCTAAGTGATTATGCCAGGCAACAATGGATCAAAAATAATGGCTAAGGACCAAACACCATCCATGGTTCGAGAATTTCACTAAGGACTTATTGCTAGGAAGTTTTCTAAGGAAAAAGTGGAAAATTTTCTAAGGAAAAAACTTTCTCTATTTAACTTAGAAGTTTTCTAGGGAAAAACTCATTTTAGAAGGAGGTGGAATATTTCTAAGTAAATTTTCATTTAGCATATTTTCTGTAATTTAATTTGTGGCCGAAATATGGGGTGCATTAATTTAAATAATTAATTATAATTATTATTTTAACATTAGTTAGTAGAATTAAATTAATCCTTTAAAAATTGCACTAAACTTGTCTAAAACACTTTACAAAAGTTATTAGGGTGTTTCCACGGCCAAAATTAATTATATCAAACTTAAGCCAAAATAATTACTCAATTAACAATTTTTATATTGAAGTTATGATTCTTAAATACTAGTTATTTCACCTTTAAACATTTGTGCAACCAATTTTGTCAAAACTTTAATTTGATCAAACCAAAAGTTTCTACTCGTTACCCAGCTTTCCAAAAATATTTTTTTTATAATTTTTGCATAAGGGAATAAAAATTATTGATAGATCTAATTCGCAGGGACCTATCTGTAACGTGCAGGGACTGAAACAAAAATAAAAACAGAACAAATCTTCACGCTGTAGTCCCTGGCGTGGTTGCTGACGCGGTGCTGACGACGGATGACGCAGTGCTGACGACGTTGATGACGCAGGCGATGACGACGACAGTGACGCAGGCGGTGACGACGGCGTGACGACGGCGTGACGACTGCAGTGACATGGCGCCTCCCCATTGGACGGTACCGCTTCGGTTTAAAGATCTAATCCTAGCCGTCCTTCGCAGATCGGACGGTTCGAACACGCACGGGCGGCGCTTCCGCCGGAATTTCGCCGGAGACCTATCCTACGCGGTGGTGCCATGGCCGGAATTTGGCCAGATCTTAGTCTAGGCCTAGCTAGGGTTGGTGGGGCTTACCGCGGGGTTCAGTGAGAGACGGCGAAGACGATGATGCTGTCGTGGTGGACGCGGGCGAGCTCCTCCTCCTTGCGCGTCTCGCCGGAGATGTTCCCGCGGCCGAAACTCCGGTCGTCTTGGTCCTCGTCGATCTAGGGCGCAACAAAGGAAACGGAGGGGGTTAGGGGATGCGCCAGATCACTGGGAGGCGAGGGGAGGTGGTGCGGGGGACAATGGCGGCGTGTGCTCACCGGGAAGACTCGCGAACGGCGGCGGCAATGGCGGACGGCGGCGGTGGATTGCGAGCAGCCTGGAGGCGTTATGGCGTGGATTTTTGAGGGCTTTTGGAGCTGCGAACACGGGGCTTTAAAAGGGGGTTTCAACGCGGCAATAACGAACTAATCCGAATCGAATTTGGTTAGGAATTCGTTAGGGTTTCGGGAGGATTCGTGTTCATCCGGGGCTCGGGGATGACAGGCGGGCCCCAGTGGTCAGCGAGAGGGGACGGAGCTGGGCCTGGGCCGTTGTCTGCTGCGCGCGCGCGTTAGATAAGCTAGGCCCTCGCGCGGTAGATAGGTTAGGTTAGTTGGGCTCGGTCCAAAATAGGTTTTCTGCGAAAAAGTTTTTTTTATCCTTTTAAAAATTACTCAAATGAACATATCTTTTGAAATTTAACTCCAAATTTAGTCAAACAAATTTCATTAAATCTGTAAAAACATTTCCTTCATGTTTGCCAAGTAATTGGGATAAAATAATTAGATGAATAAATGGGGAGTTAACATAATTACATAATTTAAATAATTTAAAGCCTCATTAATGCTTTTAAACTCTAGTCCAAGGTCAAACACAATGCACCCTAGTATGCAATGCCATGATGCAAGATGCAAAATGAAGGTTTTAAATTTTTGTGAAATTTGGGATGTTACATAGAGACTAGATAATATTGAAATATCAACACTATGTGGTATTCCTCATGTACACACATTTTGGGATTGTGAAGTGCCAAAGGCATATTACTCTTCCAAAACGGGATAGTCCATTAATCACTCAAAAGAGCCAAATAAGATACATACGAGATGCAATTAGGCTCAAAACAAACTCATACATACATTTTGTGCGAACCGACAAACACATACTAGATTACTCAAGGATAAGTAAGTAGTAAGCACAAAATATACAAAATACAAGCAAGGTACAAAAACAATACATGCAAAGGGGCAAGCAACTTTCAATGTATATATATAATGTAATAAATAAAAGTTACCGCAAGAAGGAGCATGGAATATGAGATAGAGATGTGATAATCCAAATGACTTGGCTTAAGGAAAATATACGTGATGAAGATCCCTTAATTCTTCATGATATAGCCAAGTCTCCAATCCCTCCGATAACACCTATTGGTCAAGTTTGAGCTTGTTGGTCCCCAACCAAGTTGGGTCCTAAGAGGTTAGTCACAATAGGCTTGGCAACCCAAATGGTTCTTTTCTTGACACCACTTTGAGTACCAACATATTTGGCAAACACATTGCCCATATTATCCTTACGAATGGAATACACATCATCAATTATGATAGGGTTGGATAATGTACCATTAGTGCATGAAGAAGAAGGATGGCCCTTTTCACGACATAAGTAGCAACAACGACTCCTTCCATTCTTCTTAGTTGATTTCTCAAATTGAGAGGCATTAGCTTGAGTCTTCATGGGAAGAGGCCTTTCTTCAACTTGAAGTTGAGATTGAGGTTGAACTTGTGGCCGCTTCCCTTGTTGCTTCTCGCTAAGTTTCTTCTTCTTTAAAGGGCATGATCTAACATGATGCCCTTCAACCTTGCACTTGAAACAAACAATCTTGGCCAAATTCTTGTCTTGTTCATGGCCCTTCATCTTGTAGACCTTGGACTTGTTCTTGTGAGTGGAAATGAATCCAAGTCCTCTCTTGTCATTGGGGGATTTTTGTACACTCAACATATTGTCAAGTGTGGATTTCCCTTTATGACACTTCTCCAAGTCTTTCTTCAATGAAGTGACTTGGGCCTTGAGCTCTTTGATTCCCTCTACATGGTTAGTATCAACACAAGAGCTAGAGGAAGTAGATGCATCATTATTAGAGCAACAAGGTAAGGAAAGCAATTCATCATAAGATGTGGGAACATTGTGAGAGGATGAATTACTAGGACTAGAACAAGGCAATATAGTATTTAAAGTAGATATTGTGCCTTTGTCCACATGAGGCTCACAAGATGTTACCTTAGTTAAAATAGAATCATGAGCTAATTTTAGCCTCTCATGGGAGACTAGAAGATCCTCATTAGAGCTTGAGAGCTTTTCATGAGTTTCTTCCAATTTCCCATAATTACTAGTTAGCAACTCATGTTGAGCACGTAGCTCAACATTGTCCTTTAATATGAATGCTTCACAAGAAATAGAGTTAGTATCACAAGCATCATCATTTTTAGCTTTGAGGTTATTATCAAGAGAACGAGATAATTCATTGTCCCTTCTAAGTTTAGAAACGCTAATAGCATAGGTTTCTTCTAGACTATATAGTTTCTCTTCAAGAGAAGATCTAAGGGAACGCTCTTTCTCAAAAGCCTCTTCAGGATCTTTGTCATTGCTAGAATGACCACCATTATGAGTTTCCAAAATCACGATGATCTCCTTCTTTTCATCTACAAGAGAGTTAGCCTCATCAAGTTGTTCTAGGAGAGCATTCACATTTTCTTTGGTCTCACCAACAAGGCTTGCGAACCATAAGCCTAATTTCTTAGACTCATCATCATATTCCTTACCAACATCAACATCACTACTATCATCATAATATATATTGGGGTTCAAAGTGGAAGATACCTTTGAATCCTTGTCCATAAGGCAAAATGTGGTAGATGATGATGAATCATTACTTGAGGCACCACTCAAGTCCACATCTTGTTCAATAGAGAGTTGAGTTTCCTTTAAATTGTTAGCCATACAAATACTAGAGGAAACACAATCATTTTTATCATGGGAACAAGATAAAGCAAGCATATCATCATGAGATTTATTCAAGCAATGACGACATGATATGCAAAGACTATCAACACAAGCATGTAAAACATTTTTGGTGCTAGTTGTGTTTAAGTACAAAGATGAGACATTGCAATGAGATAGAGATTAAGGATCATCAATAATAATCTCACTATAATTATTGCAAAGCCTATCACTACTCACCATCTCATTAGTTTGTGGCTTACCACATGTTGGTGAAGTAGAAGAAGTTGAGAACTCATCACGACCGGAGATGGAGGGAGAGCAATTAGCCTCAATAATATTGGACACTTCATATTTATCTTGAAGCTTTGTCCATAACTCATGAGAATTTCGAATAGGAAAAAGTGGCTTAATTACTACAAGGCTCACAAGAAGGAAAAACGCATTAATAGCAAGAGCATCGAGAGATAAGTTTTTCTCTTCCTCTAAACTTGGATTTTGAGGATCCTTTGGAGGAGAAAAACCCATCTCTACAATTTGCTCCATGTGTGGGTCCATGACCCGGAAATAAATGAGCATGCGAAATTTCCAAAGATCATAGTTTGTGCCATCGAAATGAAATGTGGGATCGTGCACTAATTCACTAAGCGACATCATTAATCTCAAGGCGGTGAAGCCTAACAATGAGATCCCTGGCTCTGATACCAATTGAAAGTATAAGGATGCCACCTAGAGGGGGGGTGGATAGGCGCTTTAAAATAATTACGGTTTAGGCTTGAATAAATGCGGAATAAAACTAGCGTTTAATTTATCAAGCACAAAACCTATGCAAGCTAGGTTTACCTATGTGCACCAACAACTTATGCTAGGCATGATATACAACTATGATATAGCAAGATAGATGACTTCAAGCACGATGTCTATCACAAAGGTAAATGCATAAGTAACGAGTTAGAGTATAGAAATAACCGTAGCACAAGGAGACACCAGTGTGATTACCGAAGTTCCTTCCCAAGGGAAGTACGTCTTCGTTGGAGAGGTGGGGAGCCACCTAGGCGCTCCTCAACAACACGGATGTGCACACCTTATTCTCCTTGAGCTTCTCCGGTGAGGGAGATGATCATTTCCATTATGAGGTCGACTTGAAGGCGTTGACCAAACCTTACACGGGATTGAGGCTATCTCCACAACTCAATTGGAGGATCTCAACGAAGCTTCTTGCAACAAGGTGGAAACCCAAAGCACTAACCCTCTAGGGTGCTCAATACACCCAAGAGGAACAATCTCTCCGGTGTCCAAGCACCCAAGAGTAACAATCTCACGAACTTCTCTTTCACGAATCTCGTGGGGGAACTCAAACCGATGCACCTAATGCAATGGCAAGAACACACAAAGTGGTCAAAAACTTCTCTCCCAAATCCCACTAAAGCAACTAATGCTATGTGGGGAGGAAGGAGGAAGAACAAGGAAAACAACAAATAAATCCCTAGATCTAGATCCAATAGGTTCCCCTCACAAAGAGGAGGGATTGATTGGTGAAGTGGTAGATCTAGATCTCCTCTCTCTTTTCCCTCAAGTGGAAGAAAGAATCATTGGAGGTATTGAGAGATAGCAAAATTTTCGAGGTCAACAATGGAGGTCAAACTTGCCCAAAAGGTTAGGGAACCAGTGGGGAAGAAGGCCCCTTAAATAAGTCACCCAAATATCCAACCGTTGAAGGCAAAATCGCGCAGGGGCGGAACCTCCAGTGAAACCACCGGAACCTCCGCCCCCCGGATGAGTTAGAACAAAAAAAGGGCTGAAAAACTGCCCCAACCACCGGAACCTCCGGTGGTTTCACCGGAGGTTCCGCCAACATTATCCCGAAAGGTTTTCCGGCGGAGCGACCACCGGAACCTCCGGTGGTGGAAAAAACTGCAGAACACCCGATATGGAAACGGTCGTAACTTTTGCATCCGAACTCCATTTTCGATGTTCTTGGGATCGTTGAAATCGCAACGACAAGAACTACAAGAATATGCAGAGAAACATAATAGTAAAAAATGGGAATATAAAACCAAATGATGAAAGGTTTGGCCTATGAATAAAGGACAACCGGTAGAAACCTCCAACAACAAAAATGCGATAAGTTTTTCATACGAAATCCATTTTTGATGAACTTGAGATTGGCATGAAGAACATGACAAGATCTAAAACCTTAAATGGAGAAAACTCAAGTAAGAAACAAGAAGGATGATGCCAAGTATGCAAAGGTTTGAGCTCTCTACGATGGATACGATCAAGATATGCATTCAAGAGCCCCTCTTGATAGTACGGTTATCTATCCTATAATCCGGTCTCCCAACTAGCATAATGAGACCGGTAAAATAGAAACCATATATAATTCATACCTTTGCCTTGCGCAATCCAATTAAGCTAGATGATGATGATCTTAACTCTCTGAAGTTGGATCTTCTTTCTTGATCGTGCTTGCTAGCACATGCTCCGCTTGATGAAGACTTGCAAGTTGCTCCCCCATACACCACTATGGGAGAGGATAGCTCACCCATACACGATTATGGGAGAGACCCTTGATGGCAAATCTTCACGAGGCCACAAACTCCAAAAGGGTGGCAAGCATCAAGCATAGGATTTCTTCTAGATGCTTCACTTGAGCTTCCACGTCAACCTAGGTGACGAACACCGCTTGACGATGACATATACCATGGGCTATATGAAATCTTCCTTTTTGTTCATGCCCATGGAAAGATACCTAACCACACATAGAGATGCCACACACACATATATGGGTTAGATCACAAAGCTATATTGACAATTGCTTACCATACCATCAGATACACAATCCCACTTGGTACATCTTGTAGCTTTGTGTGTTGATCACTAGATTGATCAACCTTGTATCTTTTCTTCTCACTTCAAATGATTATGTCTTGAAGATAACCATGAAGGATAACCTAATACTTTTCTTCAAGACACACTAGCAATAAGCTCAACTCAAACCATGACCATTCTTCATATAAATCCTTGAATATAACAATGGCCATCAAGGAAGCTAATAGAGTTCAACACATGAACTCCATTATTTCCATGGACAAGATCTACAAGGATAACTCAATGCAAACATTATTCCATAAGGATTGTCATTAATTACCAAAACCACATATGGGGGCACCATGCACTTTCAAAGTGCCCGTTAATTTCTGTGACTCAGTCATTGTGCTCATCCCAAAAGTTGCCGAACCGAAACAACTCAAGAATTTTCGCCCAATCAGCTTATGAAATGTAATTTATAAGATTGCTTCGAAGGTTTTGGCAAATCGTTTGAAGGTAATATTGCCCTCAATTATTTCAGAACAACAAGGTTCTTTTGTCACTGGTAGGCTCATAACGGATAATGCTCTGATCGCCTTTGAGTGCCTACATTCCATTAGATAGCGGAACTGAAAACACCCCTTCTTTTCCCTCAAGATTTACATGATGAATGCATACGAGTTGGTGGAGTGGGACTATCTGCATGGCTGTCTAAGTAAGCTTTCCCTTCATGGACCATATCAGTTATGAGATGCGTCACATGTGTCCGTTATGCAGTTCGTGTTAACGGCCAACTAACTGATCCAGTGGTTCCATCAAGGGGCATTCGTCAAGGGGATCCCATCAGCCCTTATCTATTTATCTTATGCAATGAAGGACTGTCATGCTTATCGCAACAGAAGGAGCACCGTGGTGAGCTCTATGGTATCAGAAACGGTAGACTCGCCCCCCTATCTCACATTTACTTTTTGCATATGACAACATTTTCTTTGCGCGGAGTGGTAGTAGGAGTGTGGAGGCCCTAAAAAATACTTTGAAGACATATTGCGATGGCTCTTGTCAAAAGATCAATCTGGATAATTCATCGGTCTTCTTTGGTAACCATTGCAATGTTGATATCAAGGATAGAGTGAAGGGGAGCCTTGAGGTGAAAAGTGAGATACTCAATGATTTCTACTTGGGTATGCCAACTTCGGTTGGGAGATCATCCAAGGCTACCTTTGGTTTCCTATATGACATGATCTGGAAACGTCTTAATGGCGTAATAGATCGGCCTATGTCGAGGGTGGTCAAGGAGACCTTTCTAAAAGCGGTGATCCAAGCCATCCCTACGTACGTTATGAGTTGCTTCCAACTCCCAGTCTCGACGTGTAAAAACATCAAATCAGAAATTGCTAATCAATGGTGGGGTGTCGAGGATGGAAAGAAAAAACTACATTGGAGAACGTGGGACTGGTTATCTACACCAAAAACTCTCTGTGGCATGGGCTTTCGTGACCTTAATCTTTTCAACTAGGCAATGCTCAGCCGACAGGGCTGGAGATTATTGACGGAGTCGTCATCTCTTTGTGCCAGGGTACTAAAGGGAAGGTACTTCTCTCTCACAGATCTCTGGCATGGTCTGAAACCCATGTCATCTTCGTTTACGTGGAGAAGTATTTTTTTTTTGGTCGTGACCTGTTGCTCCGGAGTGTTCAGTGGGGGATTGGTAACAGAATGACGATCAAAATCTTGTATGATCATTGGATAGCGGATAAACCCACATACATGTTACGACCTCTAAAAGATTTCCCGGATGGTGCGACTGTCAGCTGCTTGATTGACGAACAAACAGGGTCTTGGGAGCCTGAGTCCGTCTATGCTGCCTTTGATCGAGAGACATCAGACCAGATCATGCAGTTACAAACTTGCAGGCATGGGGCGAGGACTTCGTTTGCTGGCCACACACAAGGAACGGGATATATTCTGTACGATCAGCCTACAACCTTGCCAGATCATCCAAGTTCTTTCTTTATCAAAGTGTCAAAGGTAGAGACATCTCCTCTTCGGCTACCTGCGAGGAACAAAAATGGAAAATGATTTGAAAGATCACTGCACCTGGGAAGATGAAGATTCACATGTGGAGGTTTGTGCATGATTGCCTCCCAAGTAGAGTACAAATTCACAAGCGACAAGTCCTTACCAGTGAAATGTGTATCTTTTGCGGCAGGGAGGAGGACGTGGAACACTCCTTTATGAAGTGCCCTTTTGCCAAGGAGGTGTGGCGCTTGGCAAAGGAGATATTTGGAATCCAACTCCAGCGCCATGATTTTATGTCACCAAAGGCCTGGGTTTTCGACTTCCTCTCCAGGGTGACTGAGCTACAAGCCATTGTGCTTGCAGTTGGCCTTTGGCATATATGGGAAGCAAGGAACGATGCGAGGAATTATCATGGAGTCCATGAACCGACGCGCACAAGTACAAGGATCATTGCTTATGTTGAAATGATTGTTCAACACTGCTTCAAAACAAAACCTGGCAACAAGCGTGTGTCCAAGGAGCATCTAAAATGGATACCGCCGCCGTCGGGAGTGGTTGTGGTCAATGTGGACGCGACGCTATTTACTGAGCAACGCCGGATGGCCATGGGGACAGTGTTTCGAGATCATCATGGAAACTGTTTGCCTACAGCTAGCCAACCCATGTTGGTTTCACGAATCCAGAACTTGCGGAGTCACTTGCTTTGCGCCAAGCGGTGTCTATTGAAATAGCCAAGGGATTTGAGAGGATTATCGTGGCTTCTGACTCTCTCTATCTCTCTCTCTCATTAAGTGTTTGAACTCCAAGAACCCAGATCGCTCTCTTGTGGGATCAGTGGTGAGGGATGTCAGGCACCTGGCTTTGAAGCTTTCCTCGGTGTCCTTTCGTCATGTGAGGCGCACCGTCAATGAAGCGGCTCATATTTTAGCAAAGACATGTGATCTTTCTAGCTTAGGCTTTATTTCTGAATTTGCCCCGGTTTGTATACGGGATACTCTTTGTATTGATATTATGTGATCAATAAAGTGCTATGTTATGAAAAAAAGGTGTCCGTGCGAAACCGATTTTTTTCTTTAGTAACCACATATTTCATTAATAGAAAACCAAGTTACAATAAGCAACACATCTAGAAAGTAAAAGACATACAGGATAAAATGATTATCCTGAATTTACAGATAAACACCTAATAGATCGAGAAATACAAAACGATCCCTCGAGTATTCTGCAACCACCGTAGCAAGCGGTCGCCGCTCAACTCCAGCATCGCCGAGACGAACGCCAGAAGAAACGCCGAGGCTCCACCATTGCACGATCTGAGAAAGCATCATTATCAACGAAGCTTTGTGAGTCGATGAAGAGGCTCGCTGCACGCAGCAAGACAAATGTTGTTGTGGCACGTTGAACGGGGACGTCCCCATGCTGTCTTGGACCAAGATATAGCGCCTCCCTTCGACGAAGTCAGAGAGGAACGACAGATCCACCACCTCCGGCTGATTTTTTTAAACAAAGAACGGACTGAATGAAGCATAGGATGATGTGAAGTTCAGAGCGTCTCCAATCAGGGAATCCAAATTTAACGAGGGTGGAGTCGACATCTACGACGAGGGGAGCCGGAGAGGTTGCAAGCCGAGCCATGGAGAGGCGGCTGAGAAGCATCGTGAGGCACGATTTCCCCGGCCAGAGAGTAATCTTGCCGCGGGCTTTCCTATATCGAGAATGTCATCTACAACGCACCGTCCATTGGCTCAAGTACCATCGGCTAGGCGGTAGCCTGCCGTCCATCCTCTCCACGGATGCCGTTGCAGGCATCGCCGTCGTCCACAACACCATCTTTTTTGGTACCCACGACGACACCCACCACACCGGTGTTGGACGCCCACGCCTCTGCAGGAGGCGTGGCGCATCATGGGTGACTGTTCATGAAGCTCTATGCCTGTCTTGGGCAGTTCTGCAACCACAACATGTAGGTCTCTCTCTTATGTTTCATGATTGACTGATTAGTTCAATTTCTGGCTCGTCCACCCTTGTAGAATTGTCCACTTTGTATAGGTTTATTGATTATTTGATTTGGTTGGTTCAGTTAATACTAAGTCAATCTAGTATTACTAGATTAATTGTGACAGCAAACTAGGACACACAATTGGATTAGATCAGAGGTTTAGGAACATTACAGATTATAGCACTTGTAGCCATCGTTGCCTGCTCGGTGCGGGGTCGATGTAGTCGTAGCAGATGTCGATGAAGATCGCCGGATCACACGGATGCCCTCAGGCCTCCAGCGGCACTTCCCCGGGACATCACGAGGAGGTTCCATCCTTCCCGTTGCTAGTGCACGATCTGCGATGGGAGCAAAGTTATAGAGACTTAAGGGAGCGAATATGCTAGGCTCTAACTCACATAGATGCCAGCCGTCGGGGCTCCCCTCTTATATATGTGTGCACACAACCGGGGGGGGGGGGGGGGGGGCAGCAGAATCAATAGTTGGTCTAAATCAAGGAAATTTTATTTATGTATGAACGTTGGTTCGTGAGCCTCTCCATTGGGGGAAAGTTTCCGCTAGACTACATCATACCTTCCGCTTGGGGTCTGCCAACGAGTGTGTCATCATGTCAACATCATGGACATAGCTAAGATTAACATCCTTCAGCCATTAAGGTGTCGTTGTTCTAATTGGCATGCGATGCAAGAAGGTGTTCCAGGTAAGTCTCTACGATAAAGGGCATCGGCCACCGGATTTTCTTTTCCTTTTTGATATTTAATAGAATAATTGAAATCCATTATCGTAAGTAGCAATCAGTGTTGGATTACTTTGGTAAGCCTATGAGTAGCCATATGTTTGAGGCTTTCATGGTCGGTTTTAATTATCAACTCTTTCCCTAGAAAGTAGTGGCGCCACTTCTTAATTTCTTCTAAAAATGGCAATTCATTCTTTTTCATACACAAACTGAGATGTCGCTTTAGGGCTAAAAATTTGCTCATAAAACCCATAGATTGCCCTTGTTGCATCAAAACCATCCCTTTGCCGCTAGCACATGCATCAGATTCAATGGTAAATCAAAGAGAAATTCGGCAGGACCAAGACCGGACAAGAAGTCATGATGTGCTTCAAATTGTTGAAAGACGCTTCTTGTTCTTGCTCCCATGTGAGGAATCCTTCTCCACAAAATCAAATAAGATTCAACATATAATACCATAACCTTTGACAAAACGTCTGTAGTAACCTGTGAGGCAAAAAAATGCTCCGAGCTTTGTTCTTGATTTAGGTGTGGGCCATTTATTAACTTTTCAGGATTTGTAGTAACTGTAGCTTGAGATATGACATGGCATAGATAAGTGAATTATTTTATTGCAAAAGAGCACTTGTTTTTCCTGAGATATAGTTTGTTGTTTCACAAGATTTTCGTAGTCAATTTCACACGATGAATGTGTTCTTTGATGGATGGTTAGTATATAATAATGTCGTAAAAGAGAACAAGGATAAACTTCTCTATATAGGGCGCGAATATGTTATTCAGCGGATTCTGGAATGCTATTGGCGCATTGGTCAAGCCAAACTTCATGACAGTGTACTCATAATTCCGAAGAGGGTTTGGAATGATGTCTTAGGGATGTCCTCTATTGCCATCCTAACCTGGTGCTACCCAGATTTCAGAGCCAACTTCGAGAATGTTTTGGCCCCATGGAATTCATCGAGGAGGTCTTCAATCTCAGGAATTGGATACTTGTTTTTTACTGTTACGGTGTTGAATAACATGCAATCCACACATAAACACCAGCCTCCATATTTGAACTGACCAATGGCAACCGGGGAAGATAAAGGGCTCAAACTCTCCCTATTTTCTTTGTTTTCCAACAATTCTTTAATAATGGCATCCATATCATCTATTTGATAGTGGGGTACATGATAATGCCTCGAGTTTGGAGAAGTAGCACCTTCTTTCAGAAAGATATGGTGGTCACATGGTATGGATGGTGAAGACCCGCAGGACAGTCAAAAACGTCCTTGGAAAACTCCAACAGTGTGCCAAATTTTGCAGGAATTGGCGATTCTGATTATGCACTAGTAGAAAAAGGCCTACCTGTGGCGAACTGATTTGGCCTACCGAACATGTGTGCGCCACCATGTCACACCATTTGTAACGACTACTCGTGGCGCACATTTTTGTGCACAACAGATAACCATAGATGACCATAATACCAGTTGTGCACATATATATCGGTGCGATGCGGGTAAGTATCCGCGGAGGACACCTTTGTTTGTGCGCTACTACTAAATAATTAGGAAGTAAAAAGATTAATGATGTTTCACATCTCTGCATTCCTATTGCATCTCCGCCTCTCTCTTGCATCTCGGCAATATGATTGGTCAAATTAGAGCCTAGATCATATGAGGTGTATATGAAATACGCGAGATGGTTGGTTGGATCTGCCGCCGTCTTGGGGGAATCTACAAAAATGCATAGTCTCGGTAAATTGGTCGTAACTTTTGCATACGACATCGGATCAAAAAATTCTCAACACGAAAATATTGCGGAACAAAATTTAAGGGTTTCCTCTAGTTCGATCTAAAAAAGAGTTTTAGGCAATGCAAATTTTGGTGTAAAAAAATTTGCTCTAGGATTTCTCATCAGCGACACGACTTGTAGGAGACCTATGGTGTAGAAGTCCATGGATAGGACGAGGGAGAATGAGCCATGTCGAGGGGGAGGGGAAGCCACAAATCTGACCATGGCTACCTGAGTCCGGGGCATGAGGAGTGTGGCCGGTGCGATTTTCTTTGGGAAGAGGACCTCTCTCATCTATCCTCTATTTCTCATATCTGATCCTACCCTAGAGTCTGGGAAAATGCGTGTGTGTTGGGGAGAGAATCCACGTATATATTGGGGGCATCAAACTTGTGGCGAACCTCTATATTGGTGCGCCACGAGTAAGAGATTTAGCAGTGACGCACATCTATATTTGTGTGCCACGAGTAAGTATACCTACCGCTGGCACCCAGAGAAAGTATACCTGTGGCGCATAGTTTGGACGGTGCGCCACAGGTAACTAACATATTGGTGCCACACAACAAAATATGTGCGCCACGGGTAAGTATTGGCACCCAGAGCAAATATACCCATGGCGCACATTTTGGAATGTGCCCCACTATTGATGATCCACCTATAGCCATTTTTCTACTAGCAGTGGCACCGAAGGAATAATAAGAGAAATCTGAAATAGATACCCAAAGACACCTTCTTGCACAATTTTTTCATTTCTGTTGTAGATATGAGATGTGGATGTTTGATATGGTCCACTAGTGTGATTGGCTTGCCATTCTTTGTAAGCACCAATGTCTTTTTCTTCAAGTCTAAGCAAATAGGGCCTAATTTATAAATCATATTAGTCCCTATAAGTTCATTATTAAGTTTATATCATCATGTTGTAGCCGTTATAGTATTTTAAAAGTGAGAAAATCTTTGTGTGGTGTGAAAATATAAACACACACGAGTTCCTAATCTTGTCTCTAAAATTATCTTATGGTTTGTGAGATGATCACGTTTTCCTGATCATGGAGTTTCATAAGTCTAGCAAACACAAGAGTTTATTATTTGGGTAACAATAGTACTAAACCGACCCAAGTATATTACCTTGCTAAGGGACTGAAAATTGTAATGTATTTAGAAAAGTAAATATGGAGTTGCCATTGACTAGAATTCCTGTACTATGAGAATATATAGTGACCGCACAATCGAGAATTATGTTTTGTATGTCTTCAAACGTCGACTATAACAGGGGATTATAACGTTGACGTCTGGGTATAACCTAGAGCGTGTAATGGAACTGAAATCGTTCAAGAATAGTACTTAACTCCTCCAGACGATGGAGAGATACATCCCCTTGGCCCTCACAGTATCATCGATGTTAACGATCATCTCTCTAGACACAATGTTATTTATCAGAACGATACCGGGGATATGAATGAGAAAAAGAACGTTATCGGTACGACATTTATATGCGTTGTGATAAAATGATTTGATTAGACTAGAGCACATAGTCTCACCTTGTGATATCATTGGTATTGTAAACTTAAGTAAATAAATGAAATTATAAACTTGAAGGCTTTTTCGTTCTTCATGGACACACAAGAACCATCATAGGCATCCACGTCGACCCCGCTGTTGGTTATTGTTTGGTAAGTTTCCGAACATGTCTGTGTGTTACCGAACCTTTACAGGTCACACGGTTAAGCCGTGCCAAATTTTAATTGAGAGGATAAATATGTTGATAACTGTTTTATGAATGGTCTATGATTTTATTTATAGAGGTTATAGGGTCCCGCAAAAGTTTTTTGAAAAATCGAGAAGGGGGAGGGAGTGCCGAAGGGGAGGGAGGGCAGATCTTCCCCCATGGCCACACCAGTTATTGGGTGGCTGGCAGGTGGGCCCAAGGGCCACATCCAAGGAGCATTGATCCTCCATGCACCTTCCTATTTTGGTTTCGAAGAGAAAAGGAAAAGACCAAAAGAAAGGAAGAGGAACAGAAAAAAGGAGGGATGACTCCTAGTTGGACTAAAGTCCAATCCGATTGGGGGAGGGAGCCCAATGTGGCCACCTCCTTTGGGGTGTGGATTCGGGGACATATTCCCCCTCCCAAGGCAAGTCTCCCCCTCGTCCACCTATAAAATGCCCCCAACCCCTTTGAGAGAACACATCAATTGACCCTCGTGGCTCTCTCTCTAAACTAGAATTAGAGCCATGTCTAATTGAGTTTTTGAGGTGTCCTCTCCCAATTAGAGCTAGCTCTAATCTCTATTATCTCTCATGTGTTGAGAACTTATAGGTTTAGATAACTCTAATCAAAGTTGATTATATTTGCCAATTAGCCACGGAGAAAGCTGTCTCTCTTCATCAGTGCCGAACCCTTGACGGCAGAGCGCTGACGGGTTGACACAAGTATACATGTTCACACCATAAGAGAGATTACACGTGTGATCGTTGATAAGGGAAGCTTAGTGACATCCTTGTAACTTGGCATATTTGTGAGTATTTACGATTATTCAGAATCTACTACGACTAAATCGTTCTTCCGCTTCCGGTGAGTCGTGGTAGTAGATCATTATGGACATGCGTTGTTATCTCCATATTGATATTGCCGGTTACGTTAGGCGAAGTTTTTAAATTCTGCAACATACACCAGTACTCTCGTCCTATAATCTCTCTTCATTCCGCTCAACTTTTGTAGGTCTACCGATTTGGACACATGGATTTTATAGCCTTGCCAACCCGCTCCATATCCGAGGCACTAATCGCCACCGATGTCACACGGATCCGTCTGAGTACATGAATTTTATTACTCGAACCGTGTGTTCAAGCAAGCTTACTCGACCTACCGGATATGTGCCCGAACAATTACCGCTGCCAAATCGCCACCGCACAACTCACACGTCGCTGCCGTGAACATGGGGTGGCGAGGGATTTTACGAGATAGCCAAACCGCCTCTACTTCACTGCTCGAAGCTTGTGCTCTGATACCACTGTTAGGAATCAAACTATACTCAAGAGAAATGTGGCGAATTTTCTAAAAATTGGTCGATGTGTTTACCGATGGAAGGAGGTTCAGGATACATGGATAAACATGAGGACCGAACCTTACTATGCTAATTAACTACTCCCTCTGTCTCATACTCCCTTTGTTCCTAAATATAAGATATTGCAGCCATTGCTCATGTTGTCTAGATACATTTTTTTTTTTTTTTGCAGGGGTCTAGATACATGCTAATATGAGTGAACATGTGCACTAAAAGTTGTCTAGATACATGTATACATGTGTATACAGAAAAAGAGTAAAACATTTTACATTTAGGAACGAAGGAAGTATTAAATACATCCACTTTGTCTAAATTTAAGACAATTAATATGAGATTAATATGAGAGGAGGGATAAATCAAATAGCTTGTTCCATCCTAGCCAGCAACCGATCGTGCCTTGTAATATGCGAGCAAGTTACAACAAGGTGGAAGATAGGTGAACAACAAACGAATATAAGTACTCCCTCGGTTCATTTTTATAAATCACGGTACCCACCATTTTAATTTTAACCACGTATATATACTAAAATGAATAAATATATGTATAAAATGAGTTTAAATTTACTTATTTTAAAATGTACGTGGACAAAATTAAGACCAAAGTGAACCGAGTGAGTACTAAATGTAGAATCACAGCCGTTGAAGCATGCTGAAGGGGTAGGCGTCCATCTGGATCGTTGGTTGGGTGTGGCTTGGTTAATTTCGCGGTGACTTTCGGCTAGAGAAAAAAAAAACTTCTGAAAATGACAAACCACACCCTTGTGGGCGTACCGGGCTTATCGCCACCGCCCAAAGCTGTAAGATTCGCGCCGCGGAGTAACGGTCAGCGCTCCCAGTCTTTCGTCAAACACTCCCGTTTTACCGCTAACTCGCCACACCAGGCAGCTGCCAAAGTTATTGGCCGAGGTCCAGGCAGAAAAGCGCAGACAAAAATCGAGATCCCCTTTTCTTCTTCGCTGGCAACTACTTCGTCCCCACTTACCCCCGCCTCCACCCCCTCCATTGCTGAACTCCATTGATTAACTCCATTCGATTCTCGCAGTTGTCCCCACCGCCCCCCTCCTCCCATTTTATTCTCGCAGTTGCTCCCTGCCGCCCGCCCTCTCCCGCCGCCTCCGGCATGTCGTGCGGTTCCTCCCACAACACCAGCTGCGGAGGATCTGGATCCGCATGGAGATCATGCAGTGGAGGAGACCGCGCCTCGCCGACCTCGCCCCCGCAGCTTCTATGTGCTTGCAAGATACCACTCGGGAGGAAAACTTCACACACCGAGCGGAATCCAGACCGGGAGTATTACCAGTGCCAGAAAGCGGGGAACAATGTAAGTAAGCAGGAATTGCTCATCTTTTTTTGTTCCTGTTATGCAGTGGAGGAGACCAACTTTCTTTATCACTTTTATGTCCAGGGAAAATTTGCGTGCACGCGGATGCAGAGGATGACGAGGGAGTCAGAGGATGACAGCGTGGGCTTCAACGGTGGAGCCGTGCACGCGGATGCAGAGGATGACGAGGGAGTCGTCAATCAGATCATAGTTTTCCTTCAGCATGACGAGGTACATTTTGCTGTTTACGATCTTTGCTACCTTCTCAAGCTTGCCGAAGGAAAAGCTCTCACTCACTGTCTTCTTGTTTTCGGATCACCGGACAGCAAGTTCTACAGCCTGAGGAGGACGACGAACATGTGCAGGTAGCAGAGAACCTGCTTGCGGGCGGCTTTGCAGTTGCTGCCGTCGAGGCGCCGCTCGAGGACGGCGATTCTTCTTCAGACAATGGTTACCACCAAGAAATCTACGATGAAGACGACGAGGTGCTGAGCCGCGCGAGGAACATCATGCAGCGTCGGGTGCGCGCTCGCCGTGTGTATTAGTTGCATCTGTAATTCAGTTAGACAGTAGGGCCAAGCTTGGTTCACTGAGCTACTTTTGGGGTAGAAAGTTTTTACCTTCCATGTTTACAGTCCCGTAAACATAGCTTTTGTACGAAACAGTTAATTCAGCTCTCTCACTGGAAGTTTATCTCAATGAGCTGAATCTGCTCTATGCTTAATTTCGTTCTTTTGTTTTCATTCTTGCCAGTCTATCAAACGAGCAGTTCATGCCAACTCCCCCGTTTGAAAGTTCGAAAATCTCCCGCTCCACCCCGGAGAATGCGCTCAGCACGAGCCGCACGCGTGACACGATTTTCCCCGCAAGACTACCATGTAGACACCTTGCTCCGTAGTTGGCGTCCGGGTTTCGCGCGTGCAGTGGCGTGCAACCAAGAAATTCAGAGTAGGCACGATCACATGTTCTTTTGCAATCCCACCCCTGTAGTTGATAGCCATGGTAGGTGTCGTACAAGTTGCCCGTGGAGGAGGAGGGGGGTGTGCCACTGTTCATCGATGGAAAGGCTAGCCCGAGCATCCCGGGTTGTGACGAAACGGCATGGGCAGCGATAAGTCATGTCCACCATCCTGCACTCTGTTGCACGGCGGGAGGACGCGTGCGCGAACTCTGAACCCGCAAACCAGCCCTGCCAGGCGTGGTGTACTAGAGAGGGAAGCACCAGGGTGGGTGAAAAGGGGAGAAGAAGAAATTCGTCATCACTGTCTCTTCGTCTCTCCCCCTCCCTCATTCCTTGCCCGCCCCCTACACCAGGCACATCCAGTGTTCCTACGGCGGCGAGAAGGTAACCGCTCGGCCCCGCGCCCACTCTGCTCCCCTGTCTTGCTTTTCATGGCCACTGGTGGAAGTGCTCAGCTTCGATCTAATTTTTTCTCTGTGGTTACGCTCTCCAGGCACCCATGGATGAAAAGGGGAAGAGGAAACTCGGCGAGGTCGCCGGCGTTTCGCTCACGGCGTCTTCCTCCGCAGCAGACCAGGAGCAAGGCGCTCGCGACCAAACGGAGGAATGCCACAGCTTGAGAAACCATCGCAACGGGCAGACGCAGCATTCCACCTACAAGCCCACGAAGGGGGGGATTCAGCTCCTCAACGCCCGCCGAGCCGCAGCTGCAGCATCGTCAGTCCAGGTCAAGTGTTCAGGCTCAATGAGTAAGATTTCTGAATTTTTCTCCACATTCGATGAGGAGAAAAGGGCTCTACTAGAGGAGATACATTTTGGCGGTCTTCTTAGCTTACCATGGAACGCAGAGCCGGACCCTAGAATGAGCCTCTGGTTGATGAGGAATGTAGAAACATCCGATCGTGCTAGCATTTGCTTGTACACTAGGAATGTGCATGGATTAACTTGCAGAGACATCGACGTGCATCTGATGTTTGGTGTTCCATTTGAGGGTCAGGAAGTAGTGCTAGGTCAGCCAGTTAAAGAAAACCTAGTCAGGGCAGTACGCAAATTACTTCAGATTAGTTACTGCAGTTTCCCCATAACAATGTCTGAGGTGCAGGAGATCCTTGTCAAGCGTCATGCAACTCGCATGTCATATGGGCAACGTGCAAGTTTCAAGATTGCTGCGGTTCTTTTTGTTGTCACACATTTTTTTGCACCAGCATCTTGCTCATCTGAATTTGCAAACACGGAAATACTGAAACAACTGCTGGACCCCGATCACATAAAAAACGTTAACTGGGCTGGTTATTTTATCAATTGCATCAAGCGTGAGTCAGCTAGGCTTAAGGATGAGCTAAACAGGGGCGCTCCTGCTGTCGTAATCCATGCTTGCCCGACTATAGTAAAGGTATTTCCAAGGCTGAAACATGTTAATTTCCTAGCAGATGATCCAAAGAACAAGCATGTAACATGGATTGTTTTTTTCCATTTTTGTTTTGAAGGTTTTCTACCTTGACAATCTGTGCTTCGGGGATCTCTCACCTGCGCATGATCTGTTCCCTAGGATCAGTGCATTCACAGCTGAAAACATGCGTCTCCTCGTTGACGCAGACACCAAGCCCAACCCGATGTCTAGTCTCGACATGTACGACATTGCAAAGGTACATTTTATTTCTGTGCTCTCCATGCCCTTCTATTTTTGTCTTTCATTTTTAATCTGCATTCTACTGCATCCCTTCTTAACTGACAACCAAAAAACTATACATAAACAGCCACGAGCCAAGAGTGATGTTTGCTATAGCCGCGGGTTTGGAAGCAGAATCCCAAACCGTGGCGCTACGTCGCACGCCAAAGACAAGAAGGAAGCTAAGACAAAAGATAGTTCAGAGTATGAAGGAGAGGTCTGAATCCCTAAGTTGTCCACCTTCCAGGACACCGCCTTAAACCCTTTTTACTGACCTTTACATTTTTGGTTCACGACAGATACACGAGATTGTCCTGTTTGGATTAAAACTTATTGACGAGCACGCCACAAAATGTTCAGAGTCTCTTGGCTCACTCGAGGATGAACACCCAAAAGTCTGTGTTGAGGAACATATAGACCACATGCGATCTCAGTGGATATCATACTCGGTCCGTAAACATGAGGCCCGTGTCAGATTAGGTATGAACACCATGGCAGCATCCCCCGTACATGTACTGAATTCCATGTAGCATATCTTTCCATTGCCCGGTCCAGGAAAATTATCTTACAACAGTACATATCGCCATCCAGGTGACTGAACAGATGCGCTGCCAGTGCCCACCCAGCATGTTAACCAAAATGTTGGCACACCATCGTCTACTGGTGCGGCAGGAAACATCAAGATCATGGGGGAGTTAAAAGGTATTTTTAGTTCGTGTTTTCGTCAGATAAAATTGCACTTCAGTTACAGCAGGAAATTCACAAATTCCCGTGCTAACGCGCGTTTCAGTTACAGCAGGAAAACTTGTGCTCCAGCCCTGCAATCATCAGGAAAATGCCCAGGTTGCAGTAGGCCACACAGGTAGAACAATGCCTATGTTTCTAAATGTAGTTCCTTCCCCCTGACAGGACGCATGTGTTTCCCTGAAAACTTAGGGTTTTTTCCTTTCCATCTGCAGATGTTTCTAACACCTGCCAAAACATGGAGGGCCGTCTGCATTCGATGCCGACGCCCAAACAGGAGACTATGCCTGTTGCCCCAGCAGATACAATGTTGCCTCAAGGCCCCCCCATATTCGATGCGACACCAATTTCCGCACCACCAGGTATCCAAACAGAATTAGTAAAACCCTTCGAAAAACAGCTGGGTGAAGCAGCAGACAATGAAACTTTCTGCAGTGTGATTCGCGAGATTAATTTTGTTTTCCGCAGGTTTTGGAGCGCACACATTGCTTGCTGGAGATGCTGCTCTTGGAAGCGATGAAGATTCTGATGAGCCCATGGTCCCCGAAGATGTAGAGGACGAACAAAGCGAGGAAGATTTCGTTGAGCAAAAATTACCAGAAGATGCTTTTTCTCCAGCAGCCACTAACTATCCTGTTTACGGAGTCTCCCCCTTCACACTCGGCCTGTCCCACACGGAAGCAGCACACTAAGTTTGTCGGCATGTTATCAGAATGGCAGAAAAAACAGATGCAGCAGAGGCAAAGAGGTGTGATTCATTACGTTCTAACGGGCAATTTACTCTGTATCTTGTTCCACAATTGTCCCTGCACTTTTTTAGACGCCTACTGATACGCCTAACTTTTTAAATAATTTTCAGGATATGGTTTCTCAATGGGGGCCTTAGTATATCATGCGGTGAGCTTAGATCGGTTTTTGTTCCGGAGGGGAGGTTCTCTGTGCTCGTGGTAGATGGTCTGGCAATTGTCTACAGGACTCTCGACAGGGTAATGTACCAGGCAGCTGGCATAACACAGAACATGTGGAGGCACTGGATGCCGTCATCATTCGCTGTAAGAAAAACCCCACCTGAAATCTTCTCTTCCACAGCTTGCCATTCCATCTCCAATGATATTCCTTTTTTGTCGTAAAAAATGCAGACTGCTGTTCTAGACGGAGACGATTGGTTGTCACCAAGGTTTAGAGATATGTTCATAGGAAGCCACCTGGACTACAAAGTTGAGAACTGCAGGATGGTAAGGGTTAATCCCTTCCCCCCATTTTTTCCACTCTGTTTTGTCCATCAAAAATAGGATACAGTTTTAAAAAGTGGGAACCCATGGGCTCTTTTTAATTTTTTATTTTGGGCCCTTCCGCAGATAATTATGGCGATGCCGGTGAATGGTCGTTGGACATCGTATGTTTGGGACTTCTTGAGGAAGGTTATTACCATGCTCGACCCTTACATGCAGCAGAAGGGTGTAAACCAGATGAGGTGGGTGCACGACGACAGGATTGACTGCCTCCACCAAGCACTTTTTGATTGCAAGGAGAGATGGATGCCACGGTGGACTGCGGACCGCCACAATTGGGAATACAGCCACCCAACTGCTATAGGCAGACGCTGCCACGAGTAAGCATCCCCAATATCCTCCCACCTTTTTATGAAAACCAGTCCTGAATAAAGCAAAGTCTATATCAAATTTACCCTGTGATCAAAATACAGTTACAACACTGGAGTATATGCCATGCACTACGCCCTTTGGTTCAATGGATCTGATGTGACAGATTTATCAGTTGAGTTTAGTTCACCTCCACTGTTGACACACTTCGGTACATTGTTGTCACTCCTAGAAAATTGACATGCTACATGTGTTCATTCGTTGCAGGGTAACAGCGCTCTCGTGAGGGCCGGTATGCTATGCAAGATGCTGACTATGCCAGGCAACTCCGGCGAGCTACCAGATTTCATTCCTAAAGATGCATGAGGGCTTTGTCGAGCGACTCTATAGGATGTCGTCGTAGACCGGGCACTGCCTCGTTTTGCAAGCTAGAACCCACTATATCTCTGTTCTGAACTATGTGATTTTGCTTATTTGCCATGTTAAAAGGCACACTAGATCATGGAACATTATATGTACCTTATTCCGTCGAGGCAACTATGTCCGGGTCATTTTGTTCAAGATCTATGCCATCTTGTTCAGTTTCCTTACTGCTGAGATGTCCAGCCAAATTCTCTCATATACATTTTGTACCATTATATTCAGTCACCACTATCAGGTTCAAGGGTCATCATCAATGATTTGTGTTTTATTTCCGTCGAGGCAACTACGCCCGGGTGATTTTGTTCAAATTCTATGCCATCTTGTACAGGTTTCATTACTGCTAAGATGTCCAGCTAAATTCTCCCACATACATTTTGTCTCATGTTATTCAGACACCCTAGTCATGTTGAAGTTTCATCATCAAATGACTTTGTGTTTAGGCAAAACGTGCCGCCATGCTGCACTTCTAACACTTTTGAGAGCACACTCGCTTACTGGGAAAACGGTTCAAACTAAGCCCATACCATCTCTTCCATCTGAGGGAAACATGTGCAACCCATCTGTGCTGAATGAGGACATGTAAAATATCACTCCAGGACACTCTGGTAGCTACCAGGCAACACAATGTACATGACAAAACATACGAGTGGACATACTCCACAGCCAGAAAAACATCTGAGTCAAAACACAATGCCTAGGAAACCAGAATACACCCCGCGGGCTTAAAAATCAATCCTGGAATCACAGTAATTATACACACAACAACTTGGTGCTGCTAGACTAAAAATTGAATTCATCCCTAAGAGCTGCAGTCGTCATCTGAGTCGTGGTAATCTTCAAGGACAGGAGTTTTCGAAAAGCAATTGTTTGATCTATGACCTTCCAGACCACAAATGCTGCACTTCGGGGGCCTTCGTTTCTGCTTGGGAGCATCGGCATTTTCCGGACAACCTGACCTAATGTGTCCACTGCTGCGGCACTTAGAGCAGAACCTTGTTTGCCTCACATAGCCAGGTCTCGCAGACGATGTCCTCTTCTTGAATTTGTGTTCTATTGGTGACAGGAACCTCGTCACCTTCGGCCTCCCTTTCTTCCTAACAATCAATGGCGCTCTTATCCCAGATAACTCTTCTACTGTCTGTCGAGACATCGTAGTAGTTTTCATAGACGGGGGTGCCATGAGACTACGGTAGAGACGTGGGGTAACGGGATAGCGTAGTAACACAGAACACGGGATTTTACCCAGGTTCGGTACGTCGCGACAGTACGGCGTACCTACTCCTGCACTTCTCACTAATTGGGACTAAAGCCCGTTTATCAGGGTTACAATGTGAGGGTGTAGATCTAGCTTCTCGGCGAGGATGAGCTTCTCAGCGAGTTGCGTAGAGCTTGAACTTGTGTCTAACTTGTGCTTGTTTAATCTATCTCCCGTCCGGCTTTATATAATAGCCGGATTAGGGCTTACAGAATAGGAAACCTAGAAGACTACGTTAACTTGTAACTTGGAAAGCAAGGAATCCATCTTCTCCTCCAAGCCAGATCACGTGGGCCGTGATCCGGGTTCTTCTAGAATCCGGCTTCTGCACGTCGGACTACTGGGCCGCCCAATGGACCTAAGCCCATTACCATATAGGCCACCCTGGTAGTCCGGCTCTTTGTCTACCATCTTCTATACCCCTATTCAGTATATATCCGACAGTAGCCCCCAGGAAGGATCAAAACTCTGATTCTCCGTCTTTCGTCAAATACATTTTGTCCGGGAAATCTTGATTCAGCAGTCTTGATTCTTTCTACTTTCCCTTTGAAGGAGATGGTAACATAAAACTCGGAACCATGAAAATCCGGCTTTTCTTCTCGCGATCCTTCGCGGAAAAGGAACTTCTAACGTCAGCGCTTTAATCATGCTGACGCAGGCGACGCTTGGTTTCACGCGGGAAACCCTGCAGCGTATCTCTGACAGATTCTCACGGGAAACGAGGAGATAGCCATCATTCCCCTGCCGTTTTATTTCCCGTATTTTCCGGCGAGCGACACGCGTCGAGCATCCAACGGTCGAAAGAGCCGTTGGCACGTATCTAAACGGGTTTCCGGCTATAAATAGCCATCATCGTCTTCGCCAAAAACTTTCCTCACTCCCTCACTGCCCACGCCATTGACGCGAACGCGAGCTCGAGAGCAAAGCACTTGTTCCAGGCGCACTTAGCATCCAAACGCACCGAAACGCGCCACCAAAAGATGGCTTCCTCGCCATTGTCGCCGACCCGCGCCGCCATCGACGAGCTCGTCAGCGATCTGGATCCACAGCCGGGATTGCAGAAGCACACCAGCGGCGAGCTGGAGAAGACTACGGCTTCCGCGGCGGGCGGAGAAAACACTTCCGCCGCCGCGGATATTGCGGGATCGAGCTCCGCAGCACCCCCTCCGTTCATCCCAACGACGGCGAGGGTCAAGATCCATTCCCGTGGCGATGAACGCTTTGCCACCGGAGCCAACAACGAAACAGAAGTTGTCGGCAATTGGAGTCCGAGTAATACTTCTCTCGTCCTTCTTCGTCGGATGTCAAAGGAGGGATCCATAGTTAAGGGCAAATGGCGAATCTCGAAAGATGAACCCGAGCCCAAGCCAGAAGTTGGAGAACGCGTCATCCTTACCTCTCATGTTGCGAGAGGTATGGGTTTTCCCCCTTCCGCCTTTTTTCTAGACGTCCTTAACTTTTATGGCGTTCAACCACACAATATTTCTCCGAATTCCATCCTCTACTTAGCCAGTTTCCAAGCCCTTTTCGAAGGATATCTCGGGATAACACCTGACCTAAATTTCTGGCAATATTGCTTTGAGGTAAAGCATAACATCACAAATGGCGTTTCGCCCATTTGCGGAACCGTATCTTTCATCCTCAGAAAATTTAGGGAGGAATGGTATCCAAAAATAGAAATGCCGGAACCTAACCAATCTTGGCTAGGTTCTTTCTTTTATCATCAGGACATTCCATTCCCAGGCAGGGCAACCGGGGTTCTTCCCTTTGTTAATTCTGCCGCTACTCCTCGCGAGAGTTGGACAGCCGCAGTAGGGGAAAATTTGCCAGAAAACCTGATGAAGAGAAAGCGGCGCATCGCAAAGCTCTCTTCCTCTCAACCTTCTTTGGTTGGGAAGGATACCGTTATGTGCTGGTTTGGACGCCGTATCTAACCTCTATCTTTTCGTTCTCGACTTCTTTGCGAATACCAAGGACCAGAAGATAGCATGAGAGGAACAGATAAGGCCTTTGCCAGAAAGGATTTTATAGGACGACTTCACGAACTGGTCGCCGTCAGTAGTCAGATTGAGGAAAGTCTGGCGATTTATCACGTGGAAAATCTGGTCCCTAAGGTATTTATCTTTCCTTGTTTCCACGTTTTTCTTCAGATTATCTTCTCTCTCCGCTTTTTAACATATTGTTAACTCCTTCCCAGTTTGATGAACTTGGAGAAAATGATCTTGCTTCCGACGCTGAACTCAACAAATTACATGCCGAGTTTCACAACAATCGGAAGCGCAAAAGGCAATCAGCTACCAGAGAGGAATCTATTCCCAACCTGGACGATATCCGGATAAAAGAAGAACCATTCGACGAACTCGGATATATTCGTCCGGAGGCAAAGAAATTCTTTGTTCCTGCGCCTCTGATTCGCCCTTGGCCACAAAATGGATTAGTTGTTCGCAATGATATCGCATTTTCGCCTCGTCAGGTTATACACGATGGCCTTCATCACGTTGGAATTCTCTTCGCGGAATATGCCAAAGAATTCAACGAGGTCTTGATCGATTTGCGAGAAATGAGCCAGGTAATACTTCTAGCCCCCAAGCATTAAGTTGAAATATGAATTCTTCTTAATGTTTCTTCATATGCCTGTTCAAACTTTAAGCATCTGGCTTTCATTTCCATGTTTTAGCATTCCGCAGACGCCATAAACTTGGAAGTTTTTAAGAAGCTTAGTCTCAAGAGCAGAGAAGTAAAAACCCTTCAATCTGTTATTGAGTCTAAAAGCAACGAACTAGCGTCATCTCAGCGGCAACTATCAAAAGCCACCGGTATTTTATTTTGTACCATTTGTTTTCTCTGGATAATTATTCGGAATTGTTTTGTAAACTCAAATTAATTTCTGCCCTCCAGCTGCTTTAAACAAAGCCAACAAATTAGCAGAAAACGCTGTCCATGTTTCTCAGCTTCGTGAGGAAAACTCAAACCTCCGAAAGGAACTTCTGAAAGCTCAAGAAGACCTAGAAGCCAGTAATCTGGCCCTTGGGATTGCTCAATCCAAGGCCTCTTTACAGTCAGTGGAAGACAAATCTGTTATCAATGATTTGGAAAGTATGCTACTCCCGCGCATGAAAGAAAGCGACGAAATTGACAAGGTTCTTGGTAAGTTAACTTCTTTTTACCAATGTCTTCATGTCTTATTTCTTGTATCTTTCCATGTAACCTTTACTTTTGTCGACAAAGCAGGAAATTTTCCAGGAATTTCTCGGACTGAAAAGATCCGGGCCTTTGGGGAAGTGTGGAATTCAATCAGGAATGCAGGAATGCAGCTGATTAATAAATTCCTTCCCACAAGTACTGTATGCTTTTCGGAAGTCTACCGACTTCCGGGTGCCATCACAGAAGTAGCAGAATCGAAAGAATCCATCCTTCGTTATGCCGCACGAGGTGGTGCACGCATGGCACTTGGCCTTATGCGTCTACATTACCCTAATGCCAGATCTTGGCGCGTAGCATCCGGTATCCCTCAAGGATATACAGAAGCGCAACGAAACGCGATTTTTGATGAAGTTAAAGGGCACGCTTCCAAGATTGCCTCTATGGTCAACATTTCCATTACTTATCCGGAAGAAGAAGTGCCCGCAGCCCCCGAGAATGATAGCAGTGATGAAGACTCGGATGCTTGAGGGAATACACTCGACCCGAATGATGGATGTGTATAAGAGCATTTTTACAATGTAATTCATATTGTAATGCTTCTATGTCATTTGTCGAAACAAGAACTCCGCCTTTTGCAATTTCAAGTTTCTTGCAAAGTTTTTCCGGGTTTGACTGTTCCTTTATCTTCTAAGTAATCTGGCAACTGTGTTTTAACTGCTCTAGTGTTTAAAAATGGCTCAACTAGCAATATGTATCGTCATGTCGAGTAACTGGGGACGAACCAAACAGTTTTAAAACTCAGAAACATGGATCATGCTAGAAGCATTTTTACTGACTAGTTTCAGTAACCCAACACATACACAATCAGATAAAATTTAGAGAAAACAAGGAACTGCTCTGAAACTTGGGCACGCAGGCACAATCCGAGTTTCCTTTAACCTTTAACAGGCCGAATCATTCAGCTTTTAAACACCGAGCACGCAGGCACAATTCGGGTTAACATTGAGTATTTGTAAGATCATTGGGAAATAGATGAGGCGGAAATATTTTGTACTTATAATGAAATATGAATGACAATATTCCGACAACTTTATTTCATGGTCTCAAAGATGTTTACATAGAAATTGAACTAAGTATAGAAGGGACGTAATTGCTGGATACTCCAAGGCCTCTTTGTCTCTCCTAGTTCATCATCTATTTTTCTCTTTCTTTTGCGATTCGGCTTCTCGGGATCATCCTCCGTATCTCGAATGTCGACAAGATAGTATGATCCATTCTTCATGGCTTTACTGATGACAAATGGTCCTTCCCATATTGGGGCCAATTTGTGCTTCCTTTGCTGCACCAATCTCAGCACTAAGTCACCTTCTTTAAAAGAACGATGCCTGAGTTTTCGACTATGATAACATCGTAAACCTTGCTGGTAGATGGCAGATCTTTGAAGCACAAGTTCTCGTTCCTCTTCTAAGAGATCGACGGCATCCTGTCGTGCTTCTTCGGCATCTGAGTCGTCAAAATTCTGCACTCTTGGGCTATCATGGATCATGTCCGTTGGAAGAATAGCTTCCGCACCATAAACTAGGAAAAACGGGGTTTGCTCAGTTGACCTATTTGGCGTCGTTCGAATACTCCATAACACGGAAGGTAGCTCTTCTACCCACGCTCCAGCTGCTCTATGGAGAGGAGATTCGAGTCTTGGGCGTATTCCTTGCAGGATTGAACTGTTCATTCTTTCAACCTGTCCATTAGATTGCGGGTGTGCCACAGATGCAAGATCTAAGCGGATTCCCGTTTGTTGGCAGTATTTTGCCAACTCCCCAATGGAGAAATTTGTCCCGTTATCAGTTATTATGCTATGTGGGACGCCATACCTCATTACTAAATCAATAATGAAATTTCTGGCAGTTGCGCCATCCAGCTTTTTGATGGGTTTAGCCTCCACCCATTTTGTATACTTATCCACCGCTACGAGTAGATGTGTAAGTCCACCTCTTGCAGTTTTGAACGGTCCCATCATATCTAGCCCCCAGACCGCAAACGGCCATGTGATAGGGATAGTTTTAAGTGCTTGGGCCGGCAAATTGGTCTGCTTGGCGTAATATTGACATCCTTCGCATGTATTCACTATGCGTTCGGCGTCTGACTTGGCTGTTAGCCAGAAAAACCCCGCCCGGAATGCTTTTTTGACTATGCTTTTTGATTGAGCATGATGTCCGCAATCGCCGGCGTGGATTTCTTCCAGTATTTCTCTTCCTTCTTCTGGTGAAATACACCGCTGAAAAATTCCGGAAGCACTGCGTTTATACAAGTGGTCGTTGATCACCACGTATCCTTTGCACCGACGCTGTATTTGCCTTTGCAAGACTTCGTCTGCTTCTTCCGGGTACTTCTGATTGACTAAGAAGTTTAAGTATGGAATTATCCAATCCGGTTTAACGAGCATGACCAAGATTGTTTCAGATGCCAGAGGGTAATCAACGTCTCCACCTTTTATGGATGGTTCATACAAGTGCTGGACGAATACCCCTGGTGGTAAAGTTTTTACTCTCTCTGATCCCATGCGGGCTAACGCATCCGCATTCCAGTTTTCCTCCCGTTTTATGTGAAGGACTTCGAACCCGAAGAAACAAATGGCAAACTCATCCACCGTCCTCCGATATTCGGCCATTATAGGGCTTTTCGCGTCCCGGGTTTGGTTGAGCTGATGCTGTACCAAATCCGAGTCTCCATAGCATAAGATGCGTTTTACCCCTATTTCTTTTGCAATATGCAAGCCATGAAGCAGAGCTTCGTATTCTGCCACGTTGTTACTGGCGTTGAAGTGTATTTGTAATACGTACTCCATTGTGTCTCCCTTGGGAGATTTTAGGACTACGCCAGCCCCAGCTCCTTCCTTCATCTTGGATCCGTCAAAGTGCATGATCCAGTACTCGGATTCTGGCATCGGTGTATTTTCCATTGCTTCTGTCCAGTCGGCGACGAAATCTGCCAAAACCTGGGATTTTATTGCCGTCCTTGGCTGGTACATAATGTCGAAGGCTGCCAGCTCGATGCCCCATTTAGCTACTCGGCCGGTTGCCTCCGCATTGTTTATAATATCCCCTAGTGGTGCTTTACATACCACTGTTATGGAATGCCCTTGGAAGTAATGGCGCAGTTTTCTGGATGCAAAAAATACGCCATATGCCAGTTTCTGGTAGTGCGGATACCTTTGTTTGGATTCGGAAAAAACTTCGCTTATGTAATATACCGGATGTTGATCTGGTATGCTTTGTTCTTCTTTTGTCCGCTCCACAACGATTACCGCACTAATAACCCGACTTGTAGCCGTAAGGTATAATAACATGGGTTCTTCGTCTTTTGGAGATGCCAAGATGGGAGCGTTCATCAAGGTTTCCTTCAACTGGGCCAACGCTGCATCAGCCTCTTCTGTCCATTCGAACTTGTCGGATTTCTTCAACAGCTTGTAGAGTGGTAAGGCTTTATCCCCCAGCCGACTGATAAATCTGCTGACGGCTGCAGCGGAACCCGTCAATCTTTGGACATCTTTTACACATGTAGGTTTTGAGATGTTCAAGATTGCCTTGATCTTTTCCGGGTTAACTTCTATTCCTCTGTGGGAAACAATGAAACCCAGAAGTTTTCCTGAGGGAACCCCGAATACGCACTTAGATGGATTCAACTTCATCTTGTAAGTGCGCAAGTTTTCGAAAGTTTCTCGCAGATCCTCAAGGAGTGTATCTTTTTCCTTGGTTACGACAGCGATATCGTCCACGTAAACATGAACGTTTCTGCCAATTTGACTATGCAAACAGCGTTGCATGCAACGCTGGTAGGTTGCACCTGCGTTCTTCAGGCCAAAAGACATGGTTATGTAATAGTACGTCCCATACGGGGTTATAAAAGAAGTCTTGATTTGATCTTCCTTTTTCATGCGTATTTGGTGGTACCCGGAGTATGCATCCAAAAAGCATAAAAGCTCGGAGCCTGCAGTGGCATCTATTATTTGATCGATTCGCGGTAACGCGAACCTATCTTTCGGACACAACTTGTTCAATCCTGTGTAATCTATACACATTCTAAGAGCAGTGGTGTCTTTCTTCGGTACTAGGACCGGATTTGCGGACCAATCAGTATGGATTACTTCCTTGATGAAATCCGCTGCTAAAAGCCGGATAATTTTCTTGCCAATAGCCTTCCGTCTTCTTCCGTCAAAACGACGGAGACCTTGTTTGACGGGTTTTGATCCGGGAATAACCTTGAGTTGGTGCTCAGCAAGTTCCCTGGGTACGCCTGGCATGTCAGCTGGACACCAGGCAAAAATATCCCAGTTCTCACGGAGGAACTTGATGAGCTCGCCTTCCTATTTGTCGGTCATTCCAGTCCCTACGACGACAAATTTTGTCGGATCTTTGGGATCTAGGATTACCTGTCTTGTATTCTCGGACGCCTTGAAACTATCTGTTGGCTTCCGAGTTTCTTTTCCTGCCGGCATTTCTTTCGGCGATACCTCCTTGGCTAATTCCTTCAGTTCCTCCTTTGCTATAACTCTCTGAGCGCAAAGGGCGTTTTCTTTCTCCAACTCGTTTGCCAGCTTGAAATCACCGGCTATGGTGATTACTCCTCCTTTGGGTCCTGGCATTTTCAGCTTGTTGTAGATATAACAGGATCTTGCCATGAATTTGGCGAAAGCTGGACGTCCGAGTATTGCGTGATACACGCTTTCGAACGGCACTACTTCGAAGGATACTTTTTCCTGCCGGAAGTGATCTTTATCTCCGAAGGTGACATCTAGGGAAATTTCTCCTAGGGATCGTGCTTGCCTGCCAGGAACAATGCCATGGAAGCGTATATTGCTGTAGTTGAGCTGGGACTCGGAGATCTTCAAGTGCTTCAGTGTATCCAGGTACATTATATTAATGCTGGATCCTCCGTCCATCAGCACTCTTCTTAGCCTAGTGTTTTGAACAATAGGTCTGACAACAAGAGCTTGTGTGCCGGGTTCAGGGATATTTCCGGGATGATCAGACTGATCCCAGATTATCGGTGTGTTGGAGTACTTCAAGAATTTCGGAGTTGCCGGAACAACCGCGTTTATTTCTCGAAGTGTTCTTTTGGCCACCTTTGCTGACAGGGTTGCTAAGAAGGTTAACATTGCTTCTCCGTCAACTCTCGGAAATTTGGGTTCGCCTTTTCGCTGTTGTTCCTGGATTTTGTCATCAGTGTCCGATTCACTGTCTTCTTTTTCAGCTTCTGGCTTTTGTTTGGCAGGTTTCCTTTTGGAACCCTTCCCTTTATTTCCGGATCCTGCATTGCCTTTCATATGCTTGTTTAGCCGGCATTGCGCGTTTGTGTGGGTTGGTTTCCCAAATTGCGAGTGGTGGACGCAGGGTTCCGACTTAATTCTCTCCCATTCTTCGGGAGTGTAATTGATTGGATCTGGACTGCGGCCTTTCCACTTATTCACCTTTTCTCCTCCAAAGGCTATGTTGACCTCCTTGGGTTTTGTCGTTGACTCTGGAGTTCCTTTTTTGTCAGAACGAGGGGTTTTCTTGGCGAGTATTAGTGACTCAATATTGCCTCCTCTTGCTCTGATATCATCTTTGGCTGCAGCATGCTCATTAGCGGTTGTAAGCATAGATCCGAGATCTTTGTGCTGTTTAGAACCAACCATGAACGGTACGAGTCCGGGTTTTAGGCCATTGACGAAAGCATGCATTGCTTGTACGTCAGTTACTCCAGAGCAACTATTCTTCGTTGCAGTCCATCTGGAGATGAAATCCACGTATGGTTCGTCCTCAAATTGGGTGCAACGGTTCAGCTGGTTGATGCTATTTGGGCGTTTGTATGTTCCCCGAAAATGCTGAGTGAATACTCTCGCCATATCATCCCAACTGTCGACAGTTCTTGATGGTAAACCATTGATCCAATCTCTGGCTCCGTCTAACAACATTAGGGGAAGAAACTTGACAGCTTCCAGGTCTGTCCCATTGTTGATTTGGACGGCTGTATAATAATCTGAGAGCCAGGTATCCGGGTTTGTACTGCCGGTATACTTTTGGTAGGTTGGACCAACTTTGGCGAAGCCAGAATGCAGGGTTATCCTTCGGATCCTGTCAGTAAAACACTTAGGACAAAAGTATAGATCATCCTTTTCTGCTCTATCAATGTGTGCAGAATATCTTCCGGCTGAATGGACAGAAGGGGATCTACTCCTCTCTTTTCCATTGTTGCGCGGATGCGCTTTTCCGGGGTTGTTTCTATCTCTTCCGTTGTCACGCCCCTTGGGATTAGGTGGAGTCCTGCTCCTGTACCTTTCCTTATCCTTAGGCGGTGTCCGAGATCTTTCACGTCTGTGAGGTATATCGTATCTTCCAGCTTTCTCAGCTGGGTTTCTTGGAGGTGGCATTATTTTGCCGTCATTCCGGTGTTTGTCTTCCCGATCACGTGGTTTATATCCATCTTTCGGGAGATGAGGTCCGGTTCTAGACGCTGCGTCCCGGTTGTCGGGGTTTTCTTGTCTTTTCTCGGATCCTCTTTTTTATCCGAATCTCCGGGTTCTTCCGGTCCAGGTGCTCCAGAAGCACAAGTAGCTGTTTTGCAGAGAGCGGAATTATCATGCAGCCTCCCTGATCGTTCTTGGCCTCGCTGTTGCTGCTGTAATGCTTTTCCTAGGAAAGCATACACCCCTTGGAGTTTTTCCCCGTTGGAGTACATGTCGTTGTTTAGGATGGCGAACGCTGCTTCCGCGTTTTCCGCTGCGGTTTTGTATATTGGTTCGCCCTTGGCATCCTTGCCGTTTAACTGCTTTTGCCAAGATGGGTTATAGAACCTTTCTTTTGGCAGCAGTTCTTCCGGTTTTGCGATTCCGGGTAACCTAGTAGGTTTTAACGCGGATCTATGCTTTCTCTCGTACTCCTCTATTTCTTCCTTCATGACTTTGATGTCATTATGGGTTTGTTGGAGATGTTGCCGAGATCTAAGCAGATGTTGCTGTTGCCGTTGGAAAGCTTGTCTCCTAGCTTCCAGCATCTCAGGGGGTTCATCTGGTCCCACTGGTGTTTGTAATAGCTCTTGCTCTTCCTGTTCCGTCATTGGCGGAGCAGTGATTTCCTTAGATTTCTTTTCCGCTGGCTTTGTGCCGCTAATATCTCCTACTTCCAGGTTTTCATCAGCGAGATCGGCTGATTTTTTCTTCCGGAGTTTGTATTGGAGTTTTTTAGAAGCACGGTGCTTTTTCTTGGAAGAGGGAGGTTTTTTGACAGGCTCATCTTCTGTCATCTCCTTAACATTGGGGAATATCGGAGAAGTTTCTCCGTCTTCTCTCTCTTCCACTGGCGGAGGGGTTTTAGGGCTTTCCTGGCTGTCGGCACCCGTTGTATCAGCTGGTTTTGCCATTAGCACTTCATGGAATCCCTCTTGAAAGGACTTAACCTTTCTTACGAAGGCATCCTCGTCTTCGTCCTCGGAGTCGAAGTTATCCGATCCGGTTTCCGACTCCAACCTCGCCTCAATGGCGGCAAGCACGGACTCTGCTTCCGAGTTCATCGTCTTGTTGACGGATGTCGGATCTTCCGCCTCTGTGACGGGTGTTTCTTCTTCCGTCTCTATGACGGGTAGGTTGTTATCTGCCTCTTGCACGGGATTTCCGTCATCCGTGTTTTCAGCGATTTCGGATTGCACCATGCCGATAAAGTGTGTATCACTGTTTTGTCGGCGATCTGAGCAGAATCCGGGATCATAGTCGTCTTCGACTGGGTATAGGGCGGGTGGGATAAATTTGCTTCCACCGCAAAACCCCATTGCCTCTGCAGTTAGTCCGATAAAGATGTTAGCAGATCCGATCGGTAACACGCAGGCACTTACCAGGTGGTTTTGCGCCGGTATGTAGGATCCGTTGTCGAGGAAGTGCCCGACATCGTCGTCGAACTCCAGGCTTCCGACAGTGATCGATCTTCCAATTCCGCCGAGTATCCCAGATCGGAATTTCACGCCTGACGTCGTTTGCCCCACGGTGGGCGCCAACTGTCGAGACATCGTAGTAGTTTTCATAGACGGGGGTGCCATGAGACTACGGTAGAGACGTGGGGTAACGGGATAGCGTAGTAACACAGAACACGGGATTTTACCCAGGTTCGGTACGTCGCGACAGTACGGCGTACCTACTCCTGCACTTCTCACTAATTGGGACTAAAGCCCGTTTATCAGGGTTACAATGTGAGGGTGTAGATCTAGCTTCTCGGCGAGGATGAGCTTCTCAGCGAGTTGCGTAGAGCTTGAACTTGTGTCTAACTTGTGCTTGTTTAATCTATCTCCCGTCCGGCTTTATATAATAGCCGGATTAGGGCTTACAGAATAGGAAACCTAGAAGACTACGTTAACTTGTAACTTGGAAAGCAAGGAATCCGTCTTCTCCTCCAAGCCAGATCACGTGGGCCGTGATCCGGGTTCTTCTAGAATCCGGCTTCTGCACGTCGGACTACTGGGCCGCCCAATGGACCTAAGCCCATTACCATGTAGGCCACCCTGGTAGTCCGGCTCTTTGTCTACCATCTTCTATACCCCTATTCAGTATATATCCGACACTGTCAGTGACGAATTGGTTCCTGAAACACCGTACATCACATGCCCAGACACAGCTATGTCTGGTTCTGACTGGTACCCACCTCCACGCCCTCGATGCCACTCTGCATCACTCGATTCATAGCCTGCATGCGTCTCCGGTTCCACTGGTTCACCTTTCGCAGCAATTATAGCATTGCACTCCTTCTGGCCAGCTGCAAAATGCCTCATCATCGCCTTGTAACAATCGAAGTCAGTGTTGCCCAGCCTAACAGACTCCACTGCACTAGTATGCAGCAGCGAGTGACGAAAAGTCCTTGAGTGCATGGCGGAATTATCCTTCTGATACATGGAGAGGTGCGGTGGAAGCACATCGCGCGCATCCCTGGTCCACCTCTTAAGTATATGACAATCGGGGATTTTCGAGACACCCCGGCCAATGATGACCTGCAAGAAGTAACATAACTGTTATGCCAGGATGGAAACAAATGTGAACAAAGGTTAGAGGAATTGAGAAGGAAGCTAACCGAGAGAGCATGGCAGCAAAGAATACCAAAATGGGTATATAACCCACACTCGCACTTAAAAAATTTGCCGCCATCCAGCAGAGTGACCTTGAACGAAACTCGAGACCAAGCCTCCCTCCTCTCCGCGTTTATATGCCGCGCTTCATACTCGGCGTCCTTCTCAACTTCAAACACTCTGTAATGGGTCACTTTGTCCACTTCCGCAGAGAACAACTTGTAAGCAGCTCTAGTGTATATCTTGGCGGCGTGGCGCTGGATAGGCCACATCCTCGGTGAGAACGTCTTAAGCTGTGATACAACAGAGGGAAAATAAATCATTCGAGTTCATTAGGCCCCGGTACGAAAAAAGCAAGCAAATTGGAGCACAGTATGGATAGGTACATAAGGTAACAAATCCATTCCAGAAACTTTTTTATTACCTGCTTGGTCTTGTGTTCCTCCCGGTCTTCCTCCACACCCCGATCAAACAGCAAGTTGCTGTATTGCAGCACGAAACGGTTCATTGGTGAGTTCCGCGGCACATAAGTTTTCAACATATGGTTAGCGCTTTCAAGTCTCTGAGTAGACAACATCCTAGCACAGAACTTGTCATGCGAATATGGCTTCGCCCACTTGTCGCGGCATTCATAAATCCTGACCATGAATGGGTGCTCCCTGAGGTTATACTTCTGAAGCAAAATCTCCCATGCAGTCTCAAACTCGTCGATGGTCAGCATATCGTTCAAAACTTTATGGAACTGGTTCCTGAACTCAGACCTTTTGCTATAAACTGGGCCCAACTGCTCCTGAGATTTTCGGAGGACATGCCACTTGCACCACAAGTGTGTCGTACCTTTCATCACCTCCTTTAGGGCCGTTGCCATGGAAATGCACCGATCTGTAATTTTTTGCAGTTGCAAACATCAAACAAACAAGCAGGAAACATATATTGAAAATCTATAACCTGTAATTGATAAAGCCAGATTGCTATATACAGAAACATACCTGTCAGCACTGTTTGCGGTTGTTTTCCACCCATTAAGCTGAGAAATTCCCTGAAAACCCAAACAAAACTATCATGTGTCTCGTCTCTCATCAGCACACCACCGAAGATAGCAGACTGGAAGTGGTTGTTAACCCCAACAAACAATCCAAACGGCATCTTGTATATATTTGTGCAGAAAGTGATGTCGAATGTGACAACATCCCCAAAGCAAGCGTACTGCATCTTGCTCCGGCTGTTTGTCCAGATAAGAGTCTTCACTCGGTTCAGTCCATCAAGGTCGACACTAAAGGCAAAATTAGGATCATCTTGCCTCATCTGCCTGAACACCTCAAGAGTTTTTTTCACATCGTCGTCCATCTGGTCGCGTGCAATCTGGGCACATATTGTTCTCAAGGACCTTTTGGTGAAAGGGAGTTCTTGCACACCACCACACATGCTTCCGAGGATGGTATGGACCTTGCTTAGGGACACATTATTCTCTCGGAGATACTTTATCATGTCCTTCGTGTATGCGTCTATCGTCCTGTGAGATTTCCACTGCCTCTTCTCGCCGCAACACTCGGACAACGGATGGTTGTGAACCTCTATCAACTGGCTAACATACCAGCCATGGTCCTCCGTACGGAGCAGCTTCATCGAGGCCTTGCAATCGGACCGCTGGGACTGCTACTTGCAACGAGCATCTTTACCCTGAAAATGCATAGACCAAATTTCCAGTTCACAGCATGACACTATTTAAACTCTATTCTACTATTACATTACAGAGACAGGGAGTTCTTACCGCGTTTGCGCACTCCAGCTGCTGCATAGACCTGTAATTGTTGCCTTTATTGTTGTTGCTCCTACCGTACCGAACTCCAAAACCAACCTCCCAGGAATACAGGTTGTAAAACTCGTGAGCCTCTTCAGCGGAGTCAAACACCATGCCCTTGTGCGGATAAAAAATCTCTGCAGTTTTTTTCGAGACGGATGCTCTCAGTGCCGTAACTGCGCCAACCTCACTAGGTGGACGACCTGTAGGGAGCACGACACCCTTGGCAGTGCGTTTCCTGGCACGTATAACAGAAGTTAGCGAGAGACCATGCCTTTTTTTACCACCCTTGATCCTAAAATAATCGCAAACATCAGGTTCATAGCATCTACTAGCATGTCGTCCTGAATAACTTATGCAGTTTTCTAAAAAAGTTGCAAACATAAAAAGGCCACCTTCCCTTTTTACTGACTGTCATGTTCTTCGCCCGGCTAAAAAAGAGCAACAATATAGCAAAAAAAACTGTGTCCAGTTTTTTTCTAATTTGCCTAGGGGGTGATCATCATGTGTTTTCTGTGATGATTGTCAGTCTAAAGGGAAAACTGCGGCAGGGACATTTTGCCACCGCTGCACACCACAAGAAGTAATGAACCAGTCCCTTTTCTGTACTGACCTCTTGATGTAGAACGAATCCTCCAGAGGAACGAACATTCTTGGTTGTGCGGCAGCAGCTGCCTCTCGCATCTCGCCGGCCACTTGCACAGCAGCTGCCACGTACTGCTCGTCCAGATGAGGCGGCGGTGAAATCATGTGGTCACCGCCGGCGTCCGGTAGGTCACCGCCGGCGTTGAAATCAGCTTCTGCATCGCGGTCGCCTGCCCCCGCCATGTTATCGCGGTCATCCGCCTCCTCATCGTCAGACGAATCTGACGACAGTCCAGAGCTGTGGGGTGGGGTCAAAAGGGAAATCTGGTTAAGAGCAGATTCGCGGGAGTGCATCCGAGATCTCCTCCCCAACTATTGTTACCTGGAACTCGAGCTGGCCCCATAGTTGAAGCATTCGTCAGATCCGGCTGCGCTGCATCCAACGCCTCGATCGAACCCATAGTCTAGTTCTGCGAATCTGAAAACATAGAGCGGAAAAAGGGGGGATGTCAACTCTTCCGGAAACTACCATGAGGAAAAATAGTAGCGGGCGCGCACACAGGGGAGGACTGCTCGCTCACCGGCTGCACCCAGGGACGCCGACGCTAGCAAGGAGCTGGGTGTAAGACTCCATGGCGTCGAGGACTAGTCAGGGTCACGCCCCTTGTTCATCCGGTGCGGCCTGCAGGCTTACGGGGAAGAAGGCTTTACTTTTTTTCCTCCGTATGGGTCCCCTACAGGAGGGCGACGTGCGTTAGAGAGAGACAGACGGCGTCCGACAAGACAGAGCATCCCAAGTAGGCCCCACCATCTGATCCCATCAAAGCGAGGTACAGTTTAGTTCGGCGCTTTGGCACCTTCATGTCATTAGCCTATTTTGCCAGCCACCCCCAGGCACACGCACTTTCCGGATCTGCGCCGAACGTGCGGCCAGGATAAGCCCGGTACCCCCGTGAGGTCGTGGAAAAACCGCGCTCAAAAACTTCAACCTAAAAGGACACCTCCGCGAGGCACTCTGCCTCTTTGCCCTCCTTCTTCATTCACTGCCTCTCCCGCCGCCCCCTCGCCTTTGCCCTCCTCGTCACCTCCGGCCGAAGGTTGAACTAATCTGACAAGGGTGATCCTTAAAATCCTCAAAAATCTCGCGGCCAATACCGCAGGTATGGCAATAGTTTCAGCCACAATGTCATCTTGCGTCCGGTGTTGCTCTGCCGGCACCACGGTCCCCCGATCTGTATGGCCGCGCAGCGCCGGTTTCCTCGGCCGTAGCAACGGAGTCGGCTTGAAGCTGTCCTGTGTTGCCCCTACTGTTTGGAGCTACGCCCACCAATCGGACTCAGATACCGAAACCTTGCGGCCAGGCTCTGACCCTTGGTGGGGAGAGGCTGTGCTCCAAGAAGACGGCGAGTTTTTCCCTCTCGCCGATTTACTCCCAGCTGGACAGGGGAAGAAAGAAGTGGATGCTATATGGCATGCCCTTGTCGCTGCCCCCTTCGAATCCATCTTGCTAACAGTGCGCGAGATCATGGCTGCGGGCAACTTATTCCGCTGCCGCAGCTTCCACGTCGGCACCCTCTCTGGTAAGAAGAACGGAAAATGTCTGTCGAATCAAGAACTGAACTTTATACTAGTGAATATCATGTTACTTTTTGTACACTGCTAGCATCTTTTAGCTGAGACTGCAACCCTTCAGCAGAAAATTGTATAGTGCAGCATCAGTACATAAGCCGAGGTATATGGCTCACGGGATACTCAAGATCTTGTGGTCCGTGCAGGGGCTTTGTTAGTCGTTGCTGCGTTGTACCAACTCTGCAAAGCAACACCTATGCTGTTCATGGACATTGTTCTTGGATATATTTTCTACAAGTTGAGTGCCTTATCAGCCCAGCTGCAAAGGGATGGCAAGTCATTTGCCATATGTGCAAGGATACAGCTAGGTGAGTTCAAAAGGCTTCAATTTGCCATACTTTTTCTTTTTCACGAGTTAGATTTTGCTCCAGTAGTACTTTAGTGTGCACATGAACAAATTACATGACCTTACTTATTTATGCTTAGTTTTTTGTGCTACTTTTGCACCTATTTTCAATTTGTTTCCTATCCTTTTTCTGCAGTCCTTCTACTTATTTTGTCTTTCAAGGATAATAGTTCTTTTCAGGTATGACATTTTCCACCTAAAATATGTGTCAACATTATCCGATTAATCAAGGAACTTTGTGCAGTGAGATCTTTACTAATTGATATTTGTATGTTTTCTTTTGTTTTGCTGCTGATAGGGCTTCTACCGTTTTCTTGTTGAATTGATCCGGTAAGTGTTGCAGCATAATTATCTGATTATCGAGAGAAAAATTATCAATAGCTTGATGCTTCATAACTGAGTCGTGATCCCTTAACTATAAGTTTCAATTCAATGCATATTATAGAAGAAACAAAAGAGTTCCCATACATTTCCTGTTGTGCAAATATAATTAATCAGTGCCATTGAAATAGAAACAAGATGCACAAACCTTTTTTATTTGCTAAAATTTCATGCTAATTTCTTGAGGACAATCTGAATAATATTGTAACGTTGTAAACTTGCGACATTTACTATGGAGATGCATATACATTTGTAAGTGGTGTATTTAGATTGTTGCTACAGTTTTTTTAGTTTATTACTCCTCCTTATCAAACTATAAGATGCTTTAACGTTTTCTAGACTACACGTATCTAGACATGTTTTAGTGTAAGATGCATATGAATCTACCCACTAAAACGCATCTAAGATTGCTAAGACATCTTTTATTTTGATACGGAGGTAGTACTTTCTTATAACAACTACAGAGTTATCTAGGTTAATAATTAATTATTCGACCATCACATCTCCTTCATTGTAATTTACATGCAGAATTTTTTTTTAGGAAAGCCCCAATCCACTAAAAATTCTCATTCGTGGCACTAGACAAAATATATTTGCGTGTCCAAGGCTTAGAGGTTGCTGTTTGAAAATGGATCATAATAGTCATAGCATATATAAAAATGGACGCCAAATATCGATGCAACAATTAAAAAGATCATTAAAATGCGATGTGAAAGCTGGCTCAGTTATAAGGATTGCAGCGGTTCAGCCTGCCCAACCTTGTTCAATCTAAAAAAAATGAGTGTTCAAAACATGAACCGAATTACAATCGCTCGTGTACTCTGTTCAAATGTGATAAATGCAACATCTCACCATATGTGTGCAATAGTTCAAGTCCCCTGAACTTCAAGCAACCTATTTTAGTTTTTCGAAAGAATACATATTCTAAAATCATACATTTTCCTTAAAACTTTGTAATGGTCATGGAATAGTAATACCTCTCAGCTCAAGGAATTTATAACCACAAGATTCTAGTCATTCATATTCGTGGATGATACAATGAGTAGAACACTTGATTGCAAAAGTATGATCACATTGCATATTAGAAAAAATGAAAAAAATTATCTGTTCCGTAGACATGCATTTGGAACACCCTGTAGAGCACCAGTTGTTGCTTCTGTCCAATTCATTAGGTCACTACTGTACACAATTAATATAGCCACCAAATTCTTAGTATTTGCATAGGAACTAGTGGAATATTGTGTCTTGAGCAAAGGGTTGATATCACGTAAAGAAAAACAATTTTTGTTTCTCTTTTTTTTCTTGGAGCCGTCTTATGTAATCACAAATATGTGTGGATTTCAGGTCGCTCAATATCTTCATGTACTTCACAATGTTCTACGATGAAGTTGATGGTGTGAAGCATGGCAGAGTCTACTGGCTTGGGATCTACAGATTACTGCGAAAGAAAGGTGGTCTGATGAAGGTGGTGAGGAATACCATTCTCGATATGTTTGGAGGGAATGAACCGGTTTCGGTAAAAAGAAAAGTGCCAGTACGGAGACGCAAATAGACTCTGTCTGCTGTTAGGGATGTCTGCCAGATCCACGTAGTTACCGTAGATATGCATGCACAATATAGGGTTGGATGGGTTCCTGTATGCTTGTGAATGTGGCTGCATGCACAATATATGAGTTTCGAATTGCGAGAGTTCCCCATTTGTTCATATGACCTTAGCGAATGGTGCGTATGTTAAGTTTTTTCTTAGTAAAGATGTGGTCTCTTACTTTCGTGGTAGCATGATCATCGACCTTCCGCACACATCATGGCTGCACGATCATCGGCTGTTGAGGATGGAAGCAGGAGCAGATCGATGACAAGACTACATAGGAAGACGCACCGATTGATATGCAGTTTGATCCAAACCCACATGAGTTCAAATTCATCCAATTCATGGTCTCAAATTCTTAATTTGCAGCCCAAGGAAAGGGAACAAGGTGTGCACAGAATCGACAAGGTGACTACTTTTTTTTCGGATTAACGAACTAAATCTGCCAGCATTGCCGAAGGACTTGCAGTAACTGTAATAAATGTACGCTTCATATGTACTACTAAGTTTATCAAGCTTGGCGCAATCGTTTCATCTATACGACATAAAACTGTCCCCTGACTGGCAGGAGAATGGGAAGTCTGGCCATCTAAGAAATAGCACGCATGACCCGACAGCAGGTACGTAAAATACAGTTCATACCACACCTTGTCGCCCCCAAAACAATCACACTTGATCATGAAAGGCCAAACAGCTTAGCATAAGTATAACTGAAATTTTGTGTAATCTCAATCATGATACATACTGATAGAGAACCAACCTAACATAATCTCGTATATAAAATGGATAGTGTTGAGCGTCCCCCGGGGGATCGGAACCCCCCATCCCCCGGCTCCGGCAACCGACACGTGTCCACTCACCCGCACGAAGAAAACCCACGTCCCCCAAAAAAAGTCAAACACCATATCGCACAGCCGGTCGCTACTTCCATGAAAAATTCCCCGTCTCCAGCCACCCGCGCACCACTACTGTCGCTCGAAGTAGGGATGGGAGTTGGTAACAGCTCTGCCGTGAAGTCGGCGACTCCTTGTAGCAAAAAACAGCGGTGAACCCGGGCATCACCGTAGTTGGCTGCAAGCACCACCGGCAGCCCCATTGCAGCATCCAGTGGTGCCGCCATGGCTTGAAAAGCGTAAGAAAAATCTGCTACAATCTTTATATATATTTGCATCACAGGAGGAAAAAAATTGATGTAAAACTTCTAAAGATATGCACCTATAGAAGATAAAAGTTGCATCTAATAAAAAGAATTTTTTTCTACAACAGATCCACGGATTTGCATCAAAGAAGTTAATTTTTTGCTATAAAGCTTACACAAAATATGCACTCAGAAAAAGATATCAAAAGAAGAGACTTGCTACAACTGTTATCCGAATTTGCATCAAAAAGGGAAAAAAATTCTACATAGCTTACAAAAATTTGCACCACATCAAAAAAGATATCAAAAGAAGAGACTTGCTACAACTTTTATATGAATTTGCATCAAAAAGAAAAAAAGCTACAAACATTTCAATAATTTGCACCGCATCAACAAAAAAGCCCACAAAAGGGAAATTGCTCTCGGGGCATCGCTCCAACCTAGGGGAGCACTGCTGCCCTCCCATGGCACCAGCGCCCTTGAGGGTAAATAGCACCGCCGGCGGCCGCTTCCCTCCTATGCCAGCGCCAGCCGTCCACTAGTGCCCCTTGACGCCATCGACCAAGGGAATCTTGGACTTCCCGAGCTTGACCTTGCCAGCCTCGACGTTGCCTGCATCGTTGTCGATGAAGAGCGTGGGGGCGTAACTAGACAATCGCAGTTGGAGGAGCAGAAGCCATGGAGGTGAGAGGACACCAGGACATAGGAGGGGTGGAGAGATGGAAAACGGCGAAGGGGACAAACTGCAATTGGAGGAGCAGAATCCATGGAGGAGAGAGGGAGCCGGGATGGAGGAAGGGAGTAGAGACAGAGAAACAACGAATGGAAAGGAGTGGAGGGAGAAACAAGCGAACGAAGGGATAAGGTCGTGGTGCTAGCCCCACTAAACAGATAGTATGAGAACCTAGAGGGGGGTGAATAGGTGCTATGACCAATTTTAATTTATTTTCAAATTAAGGCTTGACATAAAGGTAATTCTCCAGATATGCAACTATAGTGGATTTACCTATATGACAACAACAACAACAATAAATAAGATACAAACACAAAGTAAAGGAGAGGGAACGACGTAACCGATAATGGAAGCACGCGGAGACAAGAATGTAATCCCGAGTTCCTCCTTTTGAGGGGAGTGCGTCTCGTTGGAGCCCGCCACAATGGGCTAGTCCACCTTCCACTATTGATTCCCTCTGAGACGGGAATCGAGTCCTTTACAGTGAGCTTGGGGCACACACCCACAACCAAATTGGGGGCTCCCAAGAATCACCAAGAGTAGCAATGAAGTCTAGGTTTTACACAAGAAACCCTAAACTAGATCCCCTCAAGCAAATAAGGGGGAAATGGAAAACCGGTTGGTGAAGACGTAGATCGAGGCCTTCTCCTTCAATCCTCCGAAGATCAACAAGTTTGGTGGGAGGGATTGGGAGATCTAGCTTTGTGGGTGAGCTCAATCAATGGGGCATTTAATTCTGGACGAGCTTGGTGGAGGAAGCAGAAGGGGAGGGGTATTTATACGCCAATCCCAAAATCTAGCCGTATGGTGTCTTTCTGCGAAAGTAACACCGAAGATTCCGGTGTAAGGGCCGTAGACTCCGGCCTGCCAAACATTCCGGACACATTCTAGTGGGCCGGAGACTCCCCACTAGACCGGAGACTCTGGACACTCTCTAGACCCTATGCAGTGGGTGACACCACTTTGTCTTGGCGCTCGAAAATATTCAGGAGCAGAGACTCTGGTCCGGCCAGGCCGGAGACTCCATAGAGTTTCCGCCAACTTCTTCTCTCCAAAATGCAGATGGCGTCTGGGGTGCATTGAGCACAGTGAAACAGCCGGGAGTCCCGGGACTCTGGCCCCTATGCCCTGGAGACTCCGGTCTGGACCGGATACTCCAGGAAGTCTCCACACACATTCCGGAGTGTATGTAGAGGGTGACACCACTCGCACACACTTCTTCGCAGGAAAATCCTGATACATGAGACTCCGGTCTGGGACACCGGAGACTCCGGCTTGGAATAAATTCCAGAACCTCCAGCACATGTAGTTATCTTTGATCTTTTTGGAGAACACACCACCATTAATAATATTGTCAATTGACCCTGAACATCAACACATGTTAATAATTAAGCTAGTGTTTTTAATAAACACACAAAACAAGATTTAGGCGGATTTGCACGGTCAATCTCCCCCTTTTTGGTGTTTGATGACAACACAAGTATTTGCAATGATAATCATAGCTAGACATTGGTTTGTAAAAAATATACGCGCTCCCCCTTGATGTGTGCACCAATGATGCGCAACAGCAAAGTTATAAGCGCCCCTATGTTTTACAAACTAACATCACAAGCACAAATATAGTGAACAATACAATTGCATACATATAGGTAAGATAAGTAAATACATGGAAACATTAGCACAACCATAAGATAGCTTCACAAACATAGTCTCACTACACACAATTTAAAGTTCACTAAGATATGTAAACTCAAATGCAACTAATTTAAAGGGAGGCACAAGCCATGGAAATAAAAGCAAGTCCAAAGGCTTGTGTTCCGAAGCAAAGCAACCCTTGCAAATCCCCGATAAGTCTACATAGACACTTCTCCCCCTTTGTCATGGAGACACCAAAAAGGGAAAAGAGCAACTACACGAAACCCAAAGAACCAATCATCCTCCTCGTACTCCTCGTCATCATCATCTTGCTGCCCATCCTCTTCATCACCAGAATGATGCTCCTCCTCTTCTTCTTATTCTTCTTCTTCTTCTTCAGTTTTCTCTTCTTTCTTGGTCATAGGGGTCTTGCCACGGTTGCTAGATGAAGATGGAGCTGAGGTGAACTCATAAAAATCACCCCAAGGATACGAGGATGTGTTCCACTCATGATAGGACATGGTATGAGACTCAGGAGGGGCCTCAAGAGGAGGGGTACACACAATACCATCATTATCCTGAAGAGTAGTGAGCATCTTCTTCATTTTCCTCCTTTCCTTGTAAGCCACATGGTTCTCCTTGTGGAAAGCAATGGTCATGCAAAGGATGTTGCGCTGGAACCATGTGAGCTTCTTGAGCTAATCATGAACCTCTTCCTTGCCTTGAAGACGAGTAGGAGGGTCAGCATTCTTCCTCCTAGTCCTCGGAGCCTCAGTCTCAACCATAGGTGTCCTAATCCTCATCTTCCCTAAAGTGAGTAGAGAGAATCTGAAGAGTGCCAGGAAGATGCTTTGTATCAGTCACTAGACCCGGAACCTTGTCAAGGATAAGCTTCATCACATAGGGAGCATACACAGGAACTTCTTTGGTTCAATCATGGCATGATAGATTTATTCCTTTATGAAGTCCATGACATCAATCTCAAATCCCTCACAGTCTTCTCGGCACGGTGGCACTCGAAAGCACGGTGAAGCAAGTTCGCAAGACCACCGCGAATAGCATCCACATTACCGGCCTTAGAGCAATGTTGCAATGTAAGAGGCGGAGGAGAATGTTGTAGACACGCTTCAGATCCTTGTTGGGGCCTACACTTGTGAACTTGTCATATAGCAGAGCCAACCTCCTCTTGTCATAAGAAACACCGGTAACATGCATCCTCTTGACCAAGTTGTCACCATGTAAAGGATAGCAAAGAAGCTCGGAGAGCTTCAAGACGGACGACTCGCACTTGACGGGGACAGTCATCCATGTCAAAGTAGTATCCTCATCCTCACCAAAGGTAACGGTAGCAAAGAACTGATGAGCATCCTTAATTTGGTAGTCCTGCTGAATGCCCACTAGCTTCTCAAGACCAAGCTTCCTAGTTACCCAGACGGCTTCCTCAAAGTACTCCTTGCTACTCAAAGTACTCCTTGCTGCCCAATAGCTTCTCAAGACCAAAACTTTTCCTAACAACTCGAAAACTAGCCAAGATCTATTAGTATGCAAATATAGAGTAACGCAGAAGGAACAATGATCATACCCTTGAAGACCGAAAGTGGGGATTACCCTCCCGCACAAGGATGTTGATGAAGATAACGAAGATGACCTCAAGGTCGAGGAGTGGTTCACGACTAGTGCCCCAAGTGTGACACCTCGTGGGATTACACACGTGCGGTGTAGACTATGCCTCCCAGTCTCCCGCCCAGCGAAGGTTGCGGAAGTAGAGCGATGGACCGAAAACTAATAGAACGGCGGTGTGCTTATAGTGGAGAATTCTCAACTCCTAGCACGGCTCAAGAGGGAACCACAGTTGGAGAAGAGAGAGATTGTTGGATGGGAGAAAATGGGAGGGGTGCCCAACTATATATAGTGGGAGGAGGGGAGCCAATTCCCTTGCCTCCCCCATGTGGGACTAAGGACATCTCCTATGGGGATGATCAAATCCGGACCAATTTCATGTCCGTTGTGTCTGTTTGAGCAGTCGTCCGGGACACTGTCCGGCCAGTTTTGGCCACTGCCCCCTACGGGGCTCCTCAAATGGTGGCCACAATTCAAAATGGAACATATGAAAATACCAAAATGCCCTAGAATATATAGAAAAAGAATATTGGCACATGCAAAAGGAGGCCACGGTTCAGCCATATCGGCCATGATCAGGCCATGCCGGCCACGGTTCAGGCAAGGTTCAGGCGGCCAGGTGAGGCCATGCCATCCAGGGCCAGGATGTACAAAAGTGATGCCGGCCACGGTTCAGGCCATGCCGATCACCCCTCGCCCTCCATGTACCACCGATTCTTTTTCTCGTAGTAGGCCTTGTTCCTCTGGGTGAAGCCGCTCAGGTCCATGGCCATGATATGTGCCTCTTGGGCGGCCAGAGCGAGCTCGACCTCCTTCTTCTTGTTCTCGGCCTCCATGGCCCTAGTCGCGGCTTCCATGGCCCTTGTCTTCACGTTCTCCTACTCTATCTCCAGCTTCTTTGTTTGCACGATGAAGTAGTTCTTCGTCACCTCCTCTCGCTCCCGGCGCTTCTTCTCGTCCCTCTCGTCCTTTCTGCCGGTGGTCTTGTCCTTCTGCATGATGAAGCCCTTGAGGGTCTCTTGCAATGCGATAGTCGTGGCATCGCGCTTAAGGTCGAGCTGGGAGTTGGTTCGGCCCCTTGGCCTTTCACTTGTCGTGCCATCGTCGCCATTGCCCGTAGCCATTGGCGGCACCCCACCCGGCACGACCACACCTTTCTTGAGGGCGTTGTGAAGGTCCTTCCATTTCTGGTTGTCCTTGATCTTCCGATAGCAATGGGCGAAGTTCAATGACTTGCCCCCATGATCGGCCTTGTACACCTCCAACGCTTGAAAAGCCTACCCAAAAGGGGCATTGGAGGACATGGGAACGTATGGCCAATGCAAATGAAGGACATGTGAACGTGTATGGCCACTCACCAAGTCACCGATGCCGATGCCACTTTGAGGCCGGGCCACGGCATGCTCGAAGGAGTCGGTGAACTTGCTGCACTCCGCTGAGATGAGCCCAAATCTCTTTTGGATAGAGGCCTCGGTCCTTGTGGTGACCATGGAGTACGGATGGAGGAGGGCCCGTTCATGGTAGTTCTTGTACATCCTCCTCCAGTAGGCGTTGCCCTTCATCTCGGTTCCGACAATGGTGTTCTGCCCCACCTCCATCCATGTGTCGCAGAGGCACTCGTCCTCCTCCTCGTTGAAACCGGCGCCCCGCTTCGTGTTCTTCCTCGCCACTTTGGCCTGCTGGGTGAGCGCGTCCATGAACAAGGGCATGTCGTCGATGTGGGTGTCGACCTGGACCTCGACTTAGTCGTCCTCCTCGTACAGCTCGTCCCCCAAGTGGACGTAGCTCGTCTGGCCATCCTCGTTGATCATGTTGTCCATGAACCCCTCGCCGTCCTCCCTTGTCAGGCCCGTCGTCGTCTGCGTGGACGGGTCCTGCATTTCATCGAACAGGTTGCGTGGCACCGGAAGGACGGCCTTGGGGGGCGGTGGCCACCTTTGCTCGACGGCGCAGCTGACAGGCCGGACACGGGCGCCGTGTTCAGATCGATCGAGATCCTGGTTCGGGCCGGCGATGAATCTTCCATATCAACCGAGAAGAAGGGTGGCGGCGTCGGGTCACGGCCGGGCAAGTATCCGTACGCCGGCGCGGGCGAATCCATCCTTGTGCGCGTGTCGGGGAGGACGCTCCGCGGCCGGACCGTCGAGGCGTTCGAGCTGCATGCCTGTGTCGGAGCCACGTTCATGGTGGGCGCCGGCTGCATGCCCAGCATGATCATGGCGGCCTGTGATGCGGCCTGGGCGATCCTGGTCCGTTCGTCCTCCATCGACGGCGGCACCACCTTGTCTTTCTTCGCCCTCCTCCTCCGGTCCGCTCTCTTCGCCGACTCCTCCTTTGTTTGCGCCTCCGTGAGCTTTGGCTTTGGCTTCGGCTTCGGTTTCTGTGGTGGGGCGGTGGCTTCGGCCGTTGCCGGCCGGGGCGGGGCAAGAAGGTCAGTGGTTGCGGTGGCGGTGGCTCGGCCTGCGTCGGCCATGTCTAGGGCAGTGGAGCAGCGGCGGCGGGTGGGGTTGGGAGAGGAAAGGGCAAAACGTGTCCCTCTTTTTGGTGGGCCATGGCGCAGGTTCGGGACACATATTGCTGTCGAGAGTTGTCCGGACACTTCTCAAAACTAGGCCAAATTTGTTTAGGATTTGAGCAGTCCCGGACCAAAAAAATGGATAGCGGTCCGTTTAAGCAGCCCCATAGGGGGCTGGTTTTGGCCCAGCCTGCTCAAAACGGACTGGTCGGGGGCAAATGAGCAGCCCCGTAGGAGATGTCCTAATCACACATGAGGGTTCGGCCAAGGAGGGGGCAGCCGCACCCCCATGGGCTTACAAGACCGGTGCGACCGGTCTAAGGATGGCAATTTTAACCGTGGGTACGGGTATTCGCGGGTATTCGACCCGTATGGGCAGGGTATGGGTACACTTTTATACCCATGGGTAGTACCCGTACCCTACCCAGCAAGTCATGGGTAGGTCATGGGTATCATGTTGTACCCATGGGTATACCCATACCCTAGCCATTTATACTGACATGTGGGCCACTTTGACCATATGTGTCTCAGCAGGAAGCAGCCCACAAGGCCATGACTCCAGGGTCCAGGCGACGAGGCAAAGGGTCGGTCAAAGCGTCCCTGTAATCACCTCATCTCCCAAATCTCCTCAAACTGCAATCACTACTTAATCCTCTCATCTTCCAAATATCAAATTAAAGAGATCGATTAATTCCCAGCGATGAAGCATACAATTATGATCGAACTAATATTTTTTTCAAATGTGCTATCAATACATATAATAACTTGTGTACCCATTGGGTATCCAATGGGTACGGGTATCCGCCGGGTATGGGTATGGGTAGAGTTTCATACCCATGGGCACGGATATGGGTAAAGTTTTCCACCCGTTGGCAATACGGGCATGGGTATGGTATTTCTCTACCCGCCCCATACCCTACCATTGCCATCCTTAGACCGGTCCCCTTTTGGTCCCCTTCCATTTCCACCTTTTTCCCCTAAGGGCTTGTTTGGCCACGAGGGATGACAAACCCAAGGAACATGGGAGTTTTCCTTGGCACGTGGGATCCCCTTTCCACCCTGAGAGAAGTCACTGCAAAATTTGGACAACACGGGGAGGGATAGGAAGGGAATAACAGACGATCAAAAAAATGATCATTGTATGCCAAACAGTAATAAAAAAGGATAGTGCTGAGCGTCCCCCGGGGGATAATTTCCTCCGATCCCCCGGGTGGACAGGCCGACACGTGTCCCCCCCCCCCACCGGTCAACGCAACCTCTCCTTCCCTCATCCTTGCGAGAAGAAAAAAAACCGAGACAAAACTCCCGACGGCGCACACCCCCCGTGGCGCAACCTTTCCCCAACCTCGTCGCTCCGCCCGCCGTCGCCGGAGTACACGCCGTCGCCGGAGAAGGTTCGCGACTCGCCCTTGGTAGCAGCCGCCGTCCGCTGTGGGAGCATTGGTGGCACACCATCGTAGCAGCCGACGTCCGCTATGGTAGCATCGCGGCACGCCTCGACAGCAACTTCGACCACCTTGGAGAGCATCGCGCCGCGCCGTCCGTAGCAACTCCGGGCGCCGCCGGGAGCATCGCGCCGCGCCGTCCGTAGCAACTCCGGGCGCCGCCGGGAGCATCGCGCCGCGCCGTGCGTAGCAACTCCGGGCGCCGTCGGGAGCATCGCGCCGCGCCGTCCGTAGCAACTCCGGGCGCCGTCGGGAGCATCGCGCCGCGCCGTCGGGAGCATCACCATTTCACCATGGGAGCATCTCCGTTTCGCCACGGGAGAATCTCCGTTCGCCACGGGAGCATCGAGGTTCCCCCATGGGAGCACCGCCTTCGTCTCCATGGTAGCATCGTGGTTCGCCGCTGGGAGCACCGCCTCGGCGCACGGCCCGACGTCGCTGGGAGCACGGCCCGCCGCCGTTCGGAGCATCGCCTGCCTCCGAGAAGGGGCGCCGCAGAGGCCGCGCTCGCCGGTGATGACGATGATGGGGACGCGCTGCCGGGTCGATGTCCTCTGTCTGGATCTCGAGCACCTCCACCAGGGCCTCCGAGAAGGGGCGGGAGGAGACCACAGCCTCCTGTGCGCGACGCACCTTGGCGGCGGCCACCAGCTTCATCGCCGCCGGTCGAGGTACGGCGGCGGGTGGAGGTGGCTGGCGCCTGGGGCGTCACCGGTGGCCGCAGAGGTGGAGGCGGAGGGGAACGGGGTGGAGTGGGAAAGAGAAAAAGCGAGCACGGGGGTGAAGAGGATAAGGAGTGAGGTTGGGAGCGGGCCCGCGGTGGGACGCGTGTCACGCGCAGGAGCCGGGGGACGGGACGTGCGCGATCCCCCGGATGATACACATCGTTTTCCTAATAAAAAAGATCCCAGATTTCATAAAAATGTCACAAATTCCATAACATAGAGTGTTCCAAAAAAAAAAGCAGAAAATCGGGAATAGAAAATATACTCTATACGGCCCCATCGCAACCTCAATGAAAAGTACATTTTACAAAAATGATCCCTAATATATTCAAATGATTTCAAATTTGGGCTGCAACTCAAATCCCTCTCCATCCTTTCCTACAGTCCGACACCGTGCCGCTTCCGTGGAGAGATCCCTTGCGCGATGCCGGGGAGCTCCATCCTACGGCCGCGCCGCCGCTCTGCTCGCTGTCGGAGGGCTCCTACAAGGTTCGCGCAGCTCACCGTGCTCTCTGTCGCATGGGCTCCCTCGCCGTCCGCGGCTACGCCGTCCAATCGACGGCACGAGGTCATGAACTCGGATTGGACGCCCTGCTCCTCTGTCTGGGCTTTGATTCTGCTCCTCTGTTGCTCCTGTGGTCTGCTACGGGTGAGGAGTTCGGACAGCGGGCCGTGGAGGCAATGTTGCGGTTGTGAGGTTCTGTAGCGGTGATTGAGATCCACGACGTAAGTAACCTGAACAAACCAAGGTACATGCAGAACAAATAAAATAAAACACCATGCTATGAGCAATATGGAGGAGCTGAAATTTGTAGAAAAGCACCATCTCAAAAGTGCAGAACTGAGAAAATAAAACAGTACCTGCTATGAGCAAGTTAGGTGCTTCATGTTAGTTAACTGCAGTTCCAAATAATCTGTGGAAGGATTATTTGCAGAAATAATCTTTTCTGCCAATTAAATTGCACAAATAATCTAATATGCACTATGCACAAGCTACTATGCATATAAGAGCATGGCAGAAAATATAATACATCAAGTAGGTTATAAAAATATAGTGCAGCATACTATTTAAAAAAAATACCAAAATTGAATAAATATGCTCAGAAATTCAGTTTAGTACTATGAATTTTCTCTGGTCCAGAAATTCAGTTTAGTACTATGAATTTTCTCCGGTCCAGAAATTCAGTTTAGTACTACTACTCAGTTTTACCCCTAATGCCGAATGGTGCTCAGTTTTGCCCTTAGTCTGTGCGCAATTACTATGGAGAGGCCGGAACGGTAAGTTTGGAGTCGAATCCGTTTCGCGAAGTGGGTCCGGAGGAGTCAGACTCCGTTTCGCGAAGTGGGACCGGGTGGGACTGCCAAGTTCGTTGAAGCCGTCCGGAGTTTACAGGTGGGACCGTGCAGTTAGTTGACTATGCTAAATATTCCACACTCGAGCTTCCTGCCACCACCGTCGTGCGCTGCCGTCCAATTTAGTTGACCCGCCGTCGTGCGCTGCCGCTCTCGCCGCCGCCACCGCCGCAACACCCCCTGCTGCGCCACGAGCACCTGCGGCGCCACCACCACCTGCACCACGCCACCTGATCCTCAGCCAACACCCCACCGCCACCTGTGTCGCAACCAGCAGCACACATTTGCGCCGCCAGCACCACCTGCACCGCTGCGTCCGTTCCGCGTGGCCACCTGCTTCACCGTCGGGGCCGTCCTGCGACGCCGCTGGTGGGGCGCTCGTTCCACCACTCTGCCCGCCACCTGCTCGACGAAATGGATACGAATGAAATGGAGAGCGGCGGCGACCTGGGTCCGGAGACACACCGCGTCCACGATTGGGTTCCCATTGGGTAAGTACTGAGTTTTGAATTATCGATTCGACATGTGATGCCATTGATTTGCAGTTGATTGCGTCTCTGTTTTCGTGGGTTAGGATGGAGTTGCGGTTTGCTTTCTCGGTGAACGTTAGAAGAGAGCGCTACACCGTCGATGCAGACAATAAGAAGAAATACCAAGGAGGTTTCAGTTATTCGGTCCCAATGGATTGTAATTGGAGTTTCAGACAATTTGGGGAGATAATTTGCAGCCCATATCCTTGGGGTTTGCATGATGAAGTGGAATTAGATACTTTCATGGGGGGAAGATTGGATCCAAATTAGTAATGATGAAGAGCTCGCTACCATGTTTGCTAAGCATAAGGAGGCATAAAATTTTCACGTGAAGCTGCAAAATGATGTGGTTGTGCCGGCAGTTGGACAGACGGTGGCGGGTTCATCTTCTGTGGCAGGACCATCACGTCGTAGTGCCAACTCTAGCCAGAACAGTTCAAAACCAACTCGACGTGGTGGCTCGACAAGTGTGGGCACTGGGAGAAGGGTTCATGTTGAAGTGGAGGCCGATGCCTGCATTTGTGCGGATGATGAAGAGAAGCTATATTCTGATGTTATTCAGAATTTAAGACGGACACCTCGGGCTGAAATCCAATATGAGTCTGACAGTGACGATGAACAGGAGGAACACCGGACACATGTTGAATGGAACCCTAAGAACCCTCTTATGGAAGAAGGTTGCATTTTTTCTTTCATGGCTGAGTGTAGAAATGCACTTGTGACGTACTGCATTAAGGTAGAACGTGCGTTTACAGTTGACAAGAGCGATAAAAGGCGCTACACCGTGCACTGTGTGTCTGAAGATTGTCAATGGAGGATGCACGCATCTAAAATGCGTGGTAGCACCAATATTCAGGTAAAAGTGAACCCTTTTCCCCCACACATGCCAAGAATCAACCCTTAGGAAGCAAACAATCAGCAGAGCCTAGTCAAGATGGGTTGCAGATGAAGTAAAAAGATGGGTGGCAAAAAACCGTCAATTGAGTACAAAGAAATTGCAGAAAAACATCAAAGACAAGTTTAAGATAGATTTACCATACATGAGGATGTTCAGTGGTAAATAGAAAGCATTGGAATCTATCCATGGTAACTGGAATGAAAGTTTTCAATTGTTGTATTCGTTCAAAGCTGAAGTGGAGAGGACAAGCCCAGGTAGTATTATTGAAATTGATAACCACACCGTGGAGTACACATTGAAGAAAGTGACAAGGACCAAGGAATGCTTTAGGAGGGTTTTTGTGTGCTTTGAAGCTTGTCGAATGGGTTTTTTGGTAGGATGTTGTCTATTAATGCTACTTTTCTCACATGGAGGTTTAAAGGCCAGCTAGTAGCAGCTTGTGCAGTTGATGCACACAGTTTTGTTTTTCCAGTTGCCTACGGCGTGCTGGAGACAGAGTCTGAGGAGAGCTGGACATGGTTTTTGCAGAATCTGCGCCGGGCTATTGGACATCTCAATGGGTTGGTAATTCACACATATGCATGCAAAGGTTTAGAAGTGGCCGTGGACAATGTGATCCCAGGAGTAGAGCATAGGGAATGCATGCGTCACCTTGCTGCAAATTTTGTGAAGAAATACAAAGGAAAGTTTTTTACCGACAATTTATGGCCAGCATCTTTGACTTGCAGTGTGAGGAAGCACAACTACCACATGAGGCAGTTGTACAAAAATGAGAAAGTGAAGTATTACTTGGAAACACACCAATCGAAGTTATGGGCTAGAAGCCAATTCAGTGAACTGAGCAAAGTTGACTATGTGCACAATAATCTTGCAGAATCTTTCAACTCAACGATCCGAAAACTAAAGGATCTTTATTTGGCAGATTTGCTTGATAGGATAAGGATAGAATACACTGAGAAATTTCATTTGCGTCTTGGAATAGCTAATGCAAAATTCATGGGCCACGTTATTATCCCGGCTGTGATGAAGGTGTTGAAGCAAAAAACAGAGGGATTGAATATGAACATGAGATTTATCTCGGATACCAAATCAGAGGTATCAGTCTTTGATAAAGCTAACAAATAATGGATATATCCAGTGGATTTAGAAGACAAAACTTGCAGTTATAGGCAATGGCAGATAACTAGTTTGCCATGCATTCATGCCTTGTTTTTCATCACTTCTATCTCAGGTCCTGCAGGTGATATACAGAAGTATGTGCATGATTACTACTCTGTTGCAATGTTCAGAGCCACATATGCACATGCCTTGCCTGCTTTGGAGGGAAAACAGCAATGGGATAGAGTGGACCCTGGATTCAAACTTTGTGCTCCGGTTCTTAAGAGAGCTGCAGGTAGACCGAGGAAGAGTCGACACTGACGTCGCAGTGAAGGTGGAGTTGGAGCAAGGGTGCGAAGTGCACAAGGTGTGGTGGGACTGGTCATCCCGTCCCTGTTGGTCACGAATTTCAGGCTCCCGAACGTCAAGGTGACGCTCTTCTCCAGATCCTCGAATACCAGGCGTGATTCCGGCGAGTGAGGTGTGACCACGATAGATCCGACCCGTGTAGGATTGTTCGGAGCCGTAGTCGATGGTTTCCAACGGGAGTTGGTTGTCGATGAAGCCGAAGATGCCGGTGATCCAGCGCCCGTCGTCCCCACGGTCGGCGCCAATTGTCGAATCTCTGACTCTACAAATCCCTTAGGTGACCCTATCGGGTTTCGACTAGGAGAACTCATGAGCGCTGGTGGAATCGTCGGCTAGACAGGGGGCGAGATTTACCCAGGTTCGGGGCCCTCGTAGAGGTAAAACCCTTACTCCTGCCTTTGTCGATCTGTATTAGTCGAATAGATCGGTTACAATGGTGATGGCTCGAGTCGAGAGTATGATCTCAAGCTCAAGGTTTTGGTGTTGCGGTCTTGCTTGGTCCTCTACCGGTGGCTCTCCTGGCCTTATATAGGTGGCCAGGTCTCAAACCCTACCCGGAGAGGACTCGAACTCTAACCTTAGGTCGGTTACATATTTCCTAACTTAACCCGCAAGTTAGTGCGGGTGGGCTTCACGTGGGCCTTCTGGAACACTCCAAGGGCTCCTCTTCTTGGGCCTTAACCTTGGGCCTGAGATGGGGTGTCCTTACCCGCAGGGTCCAAGATCCATGTCTTCGTCAGCAGTAGATCCAGGGTTTGGAGAGAGTATTCCTGGTGAAAATGATGGTTAGCAGTCGGATGCAGCATTTTGAAAATGATGATCAGCAACCGGATGAAACATTTGAAAATGATGATCAACAGTCAAGTGATTCAGATGATGCAACATTTGAAAATCATGATCAAGTCCATGATCCAAATGATTATTCAAATGATGATCAAGTCCATGATGCTCCATTCGAAGATGCCGGTGATCCAGCGCCCGTCGTCCCCACGGTCGGCGCCAATTGTCGAATCTCTGACTCTACAAATCCCTTAGGTGACCCTATCGGGTTTCGACTAGGAGAACTCATGAGCGCTGGTGGAATCATCGGCTAGACAGGGGGCGAGATTTACCCAGGTTCGGGGCCCTCGTAGAGGTAAAACCCTTACTCCTTCCTCTGTCGATCTGTATTAGTCGAATAGATCGGTTACAATGGTGATGTCTCGAGTCGAGAGTATGATCTCAAGCTCAAGGTTTTGGTGTTGCGGTCTTGCTTGGTCCTCTACCGGTGGCTCTCCTGGCCTTATATAGGTGGCCAGGTCTCAAACCCTACCCGGAGAGGACTCGAACTCTAACCTTAGGTCGGTTACATATTTCCTAACTTAACCCGCAAGTTAGTGCGGGTGGGCTTCACGTGGGCCTTCTGGAACACTCCAAGGGCTCCTCTTCTTGGGCCTTAACCTTGGGCCTGAGATGGGGTGTCCTTACCCGCAGGGTCCAAGATCCATGTCTTCGTCAGCAGTAGATCCAGGGTTTGGAGAGAGTATTCCTGATGAAAATGATGGTTAGCAGCCGGATGCAGCATTTTGAAAATGATGATCAGCAGCCGGATGAAACATTTGAAAATGATGATCAACAGTCAAGTGATTCAGATGATGCAGCATTTGAAAATCATGATCAAGTCCATGATCCAAATGATTATTCAATTGATGATCAAGTCCATGATGCTCCAGTCGATTATCCGCTTGATGCTCCCATCGTTGATCCGCTGGATGCTCGAGTCGATGATCCGATGGATGCTCCAGATGCTCCAGCTGATGATCCGCTGGATGCTCCAGCTGATGATCCGTTGGATGCTCCAGTCGATGATCCTGCCATGATCTCACCAGTTTCATTGGATGCTCCATTCGATGATTGTGCCATGATCTCACCAGTTCGAGTTACAGATGGGTATGTAAATCCTGCCATGATCTCACCAATTTTCATTTTTCATTTTTTATTTATCATGATCCTTTATGTTTTGTACAAATCTGGTGTAGTTTCAAAGAAGAAGGCTAAGGTACCGACTACCAAGAGGAGAAGACAAGAAGCTATGAGCAAGATGAGCACAAGGAGCAAAGGGCTACCAAAACAGCCAAGGATCACAAAGAAGCCCCGACGCTATTTAGACTAAGTTGGTGTTGTATTTATGTTGAATTTATGTTGACTGGTGATGTATCTAAGTTAGAACATAGTTTGGATGATGTTTGAATAATGTTGGATGATGTTGAACCAAGTCATTCCAAAATTTTAGTCAAATGTGCTTCAAATGAGGTATGAAGCTAGGGTAGACACCCCCGTTTGAAATTTCATGAAAAATTCGACCTTGTCAAAATTATCCAAATAAATTTGAGGAGCAACTATATCACATATAACAACATTGTGCGTTGGATTCATGCCATTTTGGTTTTTTTTTAATTATTTATGCTCATTTGAAACCATCGCTCTATTCTCATGAGAAATGTGCTTCAAATGAGGTCTGAAGCTAGGGTAAACACCCCTGTTTGTAATTTCATGAAAGATTCGACCTTGTCAAAATTATCCAAATAAATTTGAGGAGCAACTATATCACATATAACAACATTGTGCGTTGGATTCATGTCATTTTGATTTTTTTGAATTATTTATGCTCATTTGAAACCATCGCTCTGTTCTCATGAGAAATGTGCTTGAAATGAGGTCTAAGGCTAGGGTAAATACCCCCATTTGTGCTTCAACGTTTTTTGGCATCTTGTCTAAATCAGCCAAATTAATTTCCTAGAAATCTATTCTACATATATAGTGTAAATCTGAAGTTTCATTATGTTTTGAATAATTCTTCTATTTTTTTTATTTAAATAACATGGTTTAATAGAAAAATCATATGTAAAACAGAAAAAATAAGCGCTCTAGTAAATCTGAAGTTCCATTATGTTTTGAATAATTCTTCTATTTTTTATATTTTTTATTTAAATAACATGGTTAATACTTAATAGAAAAGAAATCATATGTAGAACAGATAGAAACCATCGATCCCTGTGGCCAACGGACCAACCAATCCGAGCGTAGAACGAGTGTCTCGCGGATCGCTGTGGCTGCGAGCGCATCAGTCCGATGCAAGATTCCTTCTAGAAGGCGTCGATCCAACAACCCAGGTCGAATCTCTGGGTGTCCTTCTAGAAGCTTTTCGGCTAGGTCAACAGAGGGTTGACCAAGCTTGAAATGAGCATACATAATTCAAAAAAAAAATCGAAAAAATATAAAGCCGATGCACATAGTATTGTTATGTCGTATAGTAACGAGAAAAATATATAAAATTGTCTTATAAAGAATGGAACGAAAAATCCTCGTCTAATATGTGATATCTCGAACAAACTAGTAGAGAGTTCAAGTAAATGAGATGAGTTTCAAACCTTTGGAAATGAAATAAGGTCAAAAACTCACCAAAGCTTCATTTTGGAGTGACTAAGAAAGATCCAAAGTTATTTTTTCATTTTTATGTTTGAAACTTGTTTTATTTACGATTTTTGATTAAAAACATTATTATTCAAAAGAAAATAAATAATACGAATATTCATCCAATAAATTGTGAGTCTTAGTAATTACATTATATAGGTCGAATACAAGTCGAGGAAAAAAATAAATAGGATTTATATGTTGGAACGCGTAGAGATAAACGAAAAATTTTCCTACGCGATGCTTCCAAGATCTAGCCGAGGTAGAAGGCCACGAGGATTACCACTAGACGCGCGGTTGCGGATTATCGATGAAGCGCGTTGGGGCAGTGCAGTCCCGCGATCCGATCCAGCCGATCCGATCCCGCGAGCGTCGAAGTGCTGAACGTACAACACCTCTGCCGGTATCCACACGTACGAGGAGGTGCTCCGACGGCAGACTGCTAGGTCTGGTGCGACGGCTGGACTGAGTGGGTCTAGGGTTCCCAACGCATGGGAGTGGACTAACGTGCCCGCTGGGCAACCTGCGCCCCTCTTTATATAGCGTATGGTAGTGTGCTGCACAACACTTGTGGCCCATTCCCTCTGTGAGTCCGACTCACAAAACAAGTCCATTTCCGGTTCGGGTCTAACCCGACCAATACTTGCTCCCGCTCTTAAGTGTGCGACCCTGCAGGCTCATGGCGACTTGGACACGATTGGAGTCTGACTCTCAATCGATCAATCGGTAGCGGCTCCTAGCAGAACGTGCCGACTCTCAAGTCCCATTGAGTCATGACGACATACCTTTCAATGTGATATTCATCTTAGTCCCTTTTGCCTCACGATATACCTTGTCGAACTATAGGCGATTTATCGTCGTCCCTTTAATAGTTCAACTCTCTTCTCGATCCGTGATATGAGATTCATCTGACTAACTCTTAGTCAACCGACACAGTTAACACTTAACTGAGTCGCGCATGGCCATGCTTCCTGAATCATATCACTCGAGAGGGCCCAGAGAATATCTCTCCATTCGGAGGGGCAAAATCCCATCTTGATTATCCACATCACGCAGCTTGCTTCTCATTCGACCCAAACTCTGCCTTTATAGCTGCCTTGTCACAGAACAACGTTTGACAGAACCTAAGTCGGTGATCCACAACTCGGATTGTGCGACAACCTCAGGTCTAAGGATTACATTGATTGAGACATGCACATGACGACTTGCTCGTTGCATCTCAATGTGGATCAGTCCGACTGTCTAAACTCTTTAGCCAATTCTGTGAACGTTGGAATGGCATCACCATGCCCATGACAAGTGGAACCGTGTCATCAGCCAACACTCACATTAGTCTAGGGTGTGTGTCCAGCACAACCTTAATGACCAAGGACAATCTAGTATGAACAACATGAATATATAGTTCCACAATCGAATCACATATTCAATGACATATATCAGATGTTCAAAACAAGGACAACTTAATAACTTTATGAATACATTGGGAATTACGACATCATACATGATTGCCTCTAGGGAATATTCCCAACAGTCTCCCACTTGCACTAGAGTCAATCATATTGGCATCATATGCCTAGACATCTAATGCCCATACCTCTCGTGTGCGCCTAATGCTTAGGCTGTGGTAGAGCCTTTGTCAACGGATATGCAATGTTTGCATGCGTGTGTACTTTGCATAACTTGATATCACCTTGTTCGACAAACTGGCGAATGAGGTGGTACCGTATGAGTATATGTTTGTTCTTATGGTGTTGTCTAGGTTCCTTGGCTTGTGCGATAGCACCATTGTTGTCCCAATATACGTCCAATGGGTTGGACGCGCTCTGAACCACACCAAGATCTATCAGGAGGTTCCTGATCCAAACAGCTTCCTTTGCCGCCTCTGAGGCAGCAATATACTCAGCCTCTGCTGTAGATGCAGACACCATATCTTGCTTGGAACTTTTCCAGCTCACAGCCCCTCCGTTCATTACGAACACGTATCCAGATTGCGAACGAGAATCATCTGAGTCGGTGAGATAACTCGCATCTGTGTAACCCTTTACACTGAATTCCTCATCACCTCCATAAACTAGGAACATTTCCTTAGTATTTCTCAAGTACTTAAGGATGTTTTTAACCGCTGCCCAGTGGGCTTCGCCAGGGTCAGCTTGGTATCTGCTCGTAACACTTAGAGCATAGGAAACATCTGGCCTAGTACAAATCATGGCATACATGATGGATCCGACTGCCGAAGCATACGAGATCACACTCATCCGACTTTGCTCATCAATCGTCGAAGGACACTGATTCTTGCTAAGTTTTATGCCATGGGACATCGGTAAGAATCCCTTCTTGGACTCTTCCATTTTGAATTTCTTCAAAACCTTGTCTAGATATGTACTCTGACTCAATCCAATGAGCCGCCTGGATCTATCTCTATAGATCCCGATTCTTAATATGTAAGTCGCCTCACCCAAATCCTTCATTGATAAACTCATTTCCAATGACTCTTTGATTTCTTGCAACATCATGGCATCATTTCCAATCAGTAATATGTCATCCACATATAAGATTAGAAAATTTACTTTGCTCCCACTAAACTTCTTGTATAAATAAGAATCATGATCGCTCTTGATGAAGCCAAACGATTTGACTACCTCATCAAAGCGAATGTTCCAACTCCGAGATGGTTGCTTCAACCCATAAATGGATTCCTGAAGTTTGCATACTTTGTCAGCGTTAGCTGGATCGACAAAACCTTCGGGCTGTATCATATACACGTCGTCAGTTAAATTTCCATTAAGGAAAGCCGTCTTGACATCCATCTGCCATATCTCATAGTCGAAATAGGCTGCTACGGCTAACATGATCCGAATTGATTTAAGCATCGCTACAGGCGAGAATGTCTCATCTTAGTCAACTCCTTGAACCTGTCGGAACCCCTTCGCGACGAGTCGTGCTTTATAGACGGAAATATTTCCATCCATATCAATTTTCTTCTTAAAGACCCATTTGCACTCGACGGGTCTTGCACCGTCAGGCAGATCAACCAAATTCCAAACTTGGTTTTCATCCATGGACTTTAACTCGGATCTCATGGCTCCAAGCCATGACTTGGAATCAGATCCCACCATCGCTTCCGAATAAGTTGCCGGCTCATTATTGTCTAACAGTAAAACATCACGAGCATTTTGTAATCTGGCAGATCTCCGTGATTCAGGTGCTGTTACCGGTGTAGGTACCACGACCGGCTCAGCCTCCAAGGCGTTCGCCGACTCGCCCCTTGCCGGTTCCTCTCGAATTTCTTCGAGTTGCGCTGTGCTCCCACTGACTTCCCGACCGAGAAAATCTTTCTCAAGGAAGACACCATTCCGAGCGACAAACACTTTGCCCTCTTCCCGGTTGTAGAAGTAGTACCCCAAGGTTTCCCTCGGATACCCCACGAAAATACACTTATCTGAATTGGGCGTGAGCTTGTCCGACAGAAGTCGCTTGACAAATGCTTCACAACCCCAAATCTTAAGAAAAGATAAACTTGGCTTTTTACCAGTCCACATCTCATGTGGTGTCTTCTCTACTGACTTTGATGGTACTCCGTTTAGTGTGAAAGCTGCAGTTTCTAGACAATAACCCCAAAATGATAAAGGTAGATCTGTCCGATTCATCATTGATCGTACCATGTCCAACAAGGTCCGATTTCTCCGTTCCGATACACCGTTTCTCTGCGGTGTACCCGACGGAGTGAGTTGAGGAACTATTCCACAACTCTTTAGATGGCCATCAAACTCATGGCTCATGTACTCGCCTCCACGGTCCGACCGTAGAAACTTTATTTTCTTGCCGAGTTGATTTTGTACCTCACTCTGGAATTCCTTGAACTTTTCAAAGTCTTCCGACTTGTGTTTCATTAAATAGATATATCCATACCTACTTAAATCATCAGTGAAGGTAATGGAGTACTCATAACCACCTCTGGCTGTCGTGCTCATTGGTCCACATACATCACTATGTATTAGTTCCAACAAGTCGGACGCCCTTTCACAACTCCTTGCAAAAGGTGTCTTGGTCATTTTGCCTAGTAGGCATGATTCGCATGTCTCGAACGACTAAGTCGAACGAAGTTAGAAGTCCATCATCATGGAGCTTCTTCATGCGTTTCCAACTTATATGACCAAGCCGACAATGCCAAAAGTAAGTCATATTCAGATCATTTGGTTTCAACCTTTTAACATTTATGTTATAGACCGATTCACTATCAAGATTTAAAATAAATAACCCGTTCTGAACGGGTGCGAAGCCATGAAACATATCTTTCAAATATAAAGAACAACCACTATTCTTAATATTCGACTCATAACCTTGTCTCATCAAACATGAGGCGGAAATAATGTTTCGACTAAGCACTGGAACATAATAACAATTATTTAATTCCATTAAAAATCCTGAAGGTAAATGAAGTTGCATCGTGCCGACTTCCAACGCAGCGACTCTCGCCTTGTTGCCGACCCGAATATCAACCTCTCCTCTTGCCACGCTACTAGTTCTTACCAGTCCCTGCAACGAGTTGCATATGTGAATAACTGATCCGGTATCATATACCCAAGAACTATTAGGCGCATCAGCAAGATAAATGTCTATAACATTGCACACAAGCGTACCTGAGTTGGAAGTCACAGCTCCACTCTTGGCTCTGTCAGCCAAATACTTGGTGCAGTTCCTCTTCCAGTGGCCATCCTGCTTGCAATAGAAGCAATTGGCTCCGACTGTAGGAGATGGCTTAGTCTTTGAGGAAGCACTCTGGACAGGGCCATGGGCGCTACCTCCTGACTTATCCTTCTTCTTCTTAGTCCAAGAACTCTTCTTGAACTTAGCCATATTCTGCACCATCAACACTTGACTGGCGCCTTTCTTGAGATCAGCCTCTGCCGTTTTGAGCATCCCATGTAATTCAGTGATCTTCTTATCGATACCATGCATGTGGTAGTTCGAAATGAACGGACCATACGCACTAGGAAGAGAGTTCAGAATTATATCAGTAGCGAACTCTTCGTTAATTGGGAAGCCCAGCCGATCCAGAGACTGTATGTAACCAACCATCTTGATTACATGCGGACTCAGTGGATCGCCGTCTTTGAGCTTACAGCCCAGCAAAGCTTGAGAGACTTGATACCTCTCAGTCTTTGCCTGAGCCTGGAACATACTTTTGAGGCTTTCGATCATATCGTAGGCCTCAACATTCTCTAACTGCTGCTGCAAGTCTGGTTCCATGTGTGCAAGCATAAGACATCTAATTTCCGTAGACTCATCTCTAGTCTTACGGTAGGCATTTATGACAGCGACAGTCGCATCATCATCAAACTCTTCTGGAAGTGGAGTTTCTAGAACATGTTCTTTCTTGTCATGCTTGAGGACTATCCTCATATTACGGTACCAGTTGGTAAAATTAGTTCCATTAAGCTTATCTTTCTCTAGGATTGACCTCAACTCAAAAGTGGACAGCTCAGGAAGGTTGCTAGGTGCCATTGATCTACAACAGAAAATATGCAAAACACTTAAGACATGTATTCATAAAAGAGCAGACATATTAAACGTTTTAATACTTATGCTCCCACTAGAACCAACACCCCTCCGATGGTTGCTAAGTGATTCAAGATCCTAAATAAGCAAGCCGACTAGTGAGCTTTAGCATCACCGCTAGCCGTCAAGTGATCTAGGTAGGCAACACCTTGCCAATTGTATCCAATACGACTCCTGTTAGTTGGGTGACATCACATGCCCCGGATCCCAACCTTCCTCGCCCCGAGCCCCACAACCGTTGTGATAGACTCGTCTAGATTACCAAGTGCTTCCGCTTCTAAGAGTCCGACTCAAAACCACCTAACCGGAAAGAATTGGTAGCACCTCAATTTTATGAGCCCACTACCAAGAATGTCCGACTTGTGATGGTGCAGCACTGGCGGGGCGACCGACTAGACCTTCTTTGAGGGATTAAAATCTACCAACTATCTAAATAGAGACATAACAATAACACAAATAAAACAATTATAATGTGAAATGGTATGGGTCTCTTCATGGTGATCTCCATCTCCACAAAGCTTGTAAGTCGACTCGTGCCAACTCTTGTCACATGCCATCTTACTCCATGTGGCCGACTTGTACATCAACTTGCATGTCATCGGGTTCTCTAACAAGGTACACTAGCTAGTAAATCAAATATTACATAGAGAATCCGACACGCAGGCCGGTATACAATAAAATGACAGCACCTAGGCTCCAGCCAGCTAACAAGAAACATGATACACAGATCATGTATGGATTACACACATCACATGCACATAAGCCATACCATTCACAACTTCCTGCAGAAACAAGTTATGCATAGACACGATATCTACCGGCGTTGTGAAACTCGCAACGACATCTAAGGCGCTACGACAGGGCGAAGCCGGCGGTCCCGCTAGCCGGATAGCGGGCGGGGACGATTTCGGAAAACGCAGATCTCATCTGCATTCCGAACATGGATTTCTTCATCGGATAAAACGATTTTACCCGAATCTGATCCGTATTCCGATTCGATCAAACTCTTTGATCTTCGTTCACCGCAACTGGATTTATGTGTCACGGTATACCCCGATGGCGGAAACCGACCGGTAGGGGTAAGTGGTTCCACGACCTTAGCAGTATGATCACGGAAACCTGATCATCCATTAACCCCGAGTACGATTGATCCAATCAACCTTGTACTAAACCGATCTATCTCATATACCGACCACCAAAACATCACTTAGATCCAATCTAATGCTAAGTACATATCACATATGTACGGATCTCGGGCCTAATACCGGAAGCTACCGCTCTGATACCACTGTTGGAACGCGTAGAGATAAACGGAACTTTTTCCTACGCGATGCTTCCAAGATCTAGCCGAGGTAGAAGGCCACGAGGATTACCACTAGACGCGCGGTTGCGGATTATCGATGAAGCGCGTCGGGGCAGTGCAGTCCCGCGATCCGATCCAGCCGATCCGATCCCGCGAGCGTCGAAGTGTTGAACGTACAACACCTCTGCCGGTATCCACACGTACGAGGAGGAGCTCCGACGGCAGACTGCTAGGTCTGGTGCGACGGCTGGACTGAGTGGGTCTAGGGTTCCCAACGCATGGGAGTGGACTAACGTGCCCGCTGGGCAACCTGCGCCCCTCTTTATATAGCGTATGGTAGTGGGCTGCACAAAACTTGTGGCCCATTCCCTCTGTGAGTCCGACTCACAAAACCAGTCCATTTCCGGTTCGGGTCTAACCCGACCAATACTTGCTCCCGCTCTTAAGTGTGCGACCCTGCAGGCTCATGGCGACTTGGACACGATTGGAGTCCGACTCCCAATCGATCAATCGGTAGCGGCTCCTAGCAGAACGTACCGACTCCCAAGTCCCATTGAGTCATGACGACATACCTTTCAATGTGATATTCATCCTAGTCCCTTTTGCCTCACGATATACCTTGTCGAACTATAGGCGATTTATCGTCATCCCTTTAATAGTTCAACTCTCTTCTCGATCCGTGATATGAGATTCATCTGACTAACTCTTAGTCAACCGACACAGTTAACACTTAACTGAGTCGCGCATGGCCATGCTTCCTGAATCATATCACTCGAGAGGGCCCAGAGAATATCTCTCCATTCGGAGGGGCAAAATCCCATCTTGATTATCCACATCACGCAGCTTTCTTCCCATTCGACCCGAACTCTGCCTTTATAGCTGCCTTGTCACAGAACAGCGTTTGAGAGAACCTAAGTCGGTGATCCACAACTCGGATTGTGCGACAACCTCAGGTCTAAGGATTACATTGATTGAGACATGCAAATGACGACTTGCTCGTTGCATCTCAATGTGGGTCAGTCCGACTGTCTAAACTTTTTAGCCAAGTCTGTGAACGTTGGAATGGCATCACCATGCCCATGACAAGTGGAACCGTGGCATCAGCCAACACTCACATTAGTCTAGGGTGTGTGTCCAGCACAACCTTAATGACCAAGGACAATCTAGTATGAACAACATGAATATATAGTTCCACAATCGAATCACATATTCAATGACATATATCAGATGTTCAAAACAAGGACAAATTAATAACTTTATGAATACAGTGGGAATTACATCATACATGATTGCCTCTAGGGCATATTCCCAACATTATAAACATTAGAACGAAAGCCTTCACTAAAATGTGATTCCTCGAATACAGTAGTAGAGATTTCAAAGAATATGAGGTGGAAACATTGTGAATCTTCCAAAGAGGTGGGTTCTACCTTTTTGTTTTGTGTTCCTATGGGCTATACTAACAAAACCAAGCAAATAGTTCCACATTGCTACGCCCTTTCGTCACCGTTACCGCGTGTTTCTTTATAAGTCCGGTATTTCTCCAGCGGGTAGGGTTTCACTGGGAGGGGGCTACAGAGCGTCTGGATCCCAACGCAAGCTAGGGGGTGACATACCATGTTAGTATAGGTGTGTTGTGTGCTTTGGATGTCAAATATTGCTCTCCGGGGTGTGACCCGCTTCACCAGCATCCACTTCTCTCTTGTGAGTTTACATTCGCTTATAGGGTGAAACTCCTGTATCAGACGAAACATTGTGAATCTTCCAAAGAGGTGGGTTCTACCTTTTTGTTTTGTGTTCTTACGGGATATCCTAGCACAACCAAGCAAATAGTTCCACATTTCTACCCCCTTTTGACGCCGTTACCGCGTGTTTCCGTATAAGTCCGTTATTTCTCCAGCGGGTCTAGGGTTTCACCGGGAGGGGGGCTACGGAGCGTCTGCAACCCACCACACGCTAGGGGGTGCCATACCATGTTATTATAGGTGTGTTGTGTGCTTTGGATGTCAAAGATTGCTCTCCAGGGTGTAACCCGCTTCACCGGCAACCACTTCTCTCTCGTGAGTCTACATGCGCTTATAGGGTGAAACTCCTGTATCGGACGAAACATCGGGAATCTTCCGAAGAGGTGGGTTCTACCTTTTTGTTTTGTGTTCCTATGGGCTATACTAGAACAACCAAGCAAATAGTTCAACATTGCTACCCCCTTTCGACGCCGTTACCGCGTGTTTCTGTATAAGTCCTGTATTTCTCCAGCGGGTCTAGTGTTTCACCGGGAGGGGGGCTACGGAGCGTCTGGATCCCAACACAAGCTAGGGGGGTCACCGCACTGTACCAACTATCTCTAAAAATTTCTAGAAATGACATGGCCGAGTAGTGCAGACTGCACCCGTCTACACTATTGTACATGCCCTAAAAACAGAGGGAACCAGATCCTCTTACTTTGCCCACCTTACGTTCTCTGACTTTCTCCCATGACACGTGGGTCCGGTGTGTGATGCGCTCCATTTGTTAGTGACCTAAAGTCAAAGGATCCCGTTCCCACACAAATCGGATGAAAACCCAAATCGGCTGAAAATTGAGGAAAAAACGAAATTGACGGGGGGAACACAGATCTCACCTCCCCAAGTTGTTCTTTGCTCTCGCATTTCACATACTCGCGCCCGCGGTTGCCGTTCTTGTCGCTCGCGGTGACCTGCCGCTGCAGGGACGCCGTCCCTGGGCAGGCAGGGCATCTTCCCAGCGGAACTGGCCCGAAGAGCGGCCATTTAGAGTGGGATTAGGAAGGAGAGGTCGACGACATGCTGCCAAAGAAGAAGGGACGCGATGCCGGAGAAAAAGCGGAGCTCGGCTGATTTTCCTGCTCACCGCCACGAGCTTCGCCGCTTTTAAACAGCCGGCCGCAAGCAACGATCAACAGCTGGGGCCCACAAACCGCGCCAACGGTCAATAGCTGGGCCCACAAGCCGCACCAACGCTCAACAGCTGGGGCCCACAGGCCGCGTCAACGGTTCTATGATGGGTCCCACAGGTCAGTATCCTAACGGGGGCAGAAAGTTACGGCGGGAGCAGCGAAACGAGTCCTTGCACACAGACTATGGGAAATACTGAGCACGATTCGTCGCTAGGGGTAAAAATGAGGTCGTGGTACCAACTGAGGGCACCCTGTTCAATAACCCATAATTAAAATTTCGTAGCTTTGTAGAATTAGCAGGGGTTGCAGGGGTTTAATTGTAGGGTTTCCTAAAATGAAAAGGAAGAATCAACTTATATTACATGGAAGTAACAAGGAAGTGGTGAGCTAATGATCTCGGCATGCAATAGCATAAACCTTCAGGACTATTGCTCTGAAACTTTCTAGATAATAATATATCTACCCAATTACAGGTGATACCCATTATCTCAAGTACTTGCAGAAATAAGAATGCCTATAAAAATGTGGGTAATGCAGGCTAGAATATTCAACAAAAAAGATGAGAAACGATAATGCGAGAAGGTCAAGAGAACAGGAGGTATGACCTGCTGTCTAGAAGGTCTGCCCGCTGCACTACAGATCTTGCTAGTTGAGGATGGCAAGTAGCCGAAGGAGAATTACTGAGAGACCCACAACTCGAGGTTCTTGATTTGCATTTAATCAGAAAATTGTAATAAAGGTCAGACTAGGCATTGAAACACCTAAGTATGCTTACCACAAACAAAATATAGCCTAGCACATCAGTGAAACAAGTAACTAGACATAGACGCAAGATGACACACACAAAATAACAATGGTCTCCATGGCAGTACACACGCATGGATAAGAAACCTTTCAGAATTGGTGCAGAAAAAAGACTTCAGAGTTCCTACATTTTTGAGAGAAACACACATACATTATTGAATTGTTCAAGATTTTACAACCAACCAAGAAGAGAAAAAATAATGTAAAATTCACTTGGTTCAGTGACATGGATAAGAGAAATAGAACATCAAAATGACTTCAATTTCATGTATCTCCAATTCCTCTCGAGTTCATGCCATCAAGAATATATAAGTGTTTATAGAAGGAGAAAATAAGGGCATTCTTCACCGGTATAGAAAAAAACATCTTGAAAATAATATAATACTGCACAACCGAATTAGCAATGGGCGTCACCTAACATTCTCAAAATAATGTCCTATTGATCCAAGAAGTGGATCTCCTCTACAATATTTATCTAGATAGTCTGGTTAGACTACTAATTTGAATAAAGCAAAGAGAGGTCAAGGAATACACCACACTCAAAAAGGTAGCCACTTCCCTTTAGTTTATGAAGTTATCAGATGAGTTAATGACATGATTTTTCTGAGTACAAGGCTACAACTAGATCAACCACATCCCTACAAGGCTACATTTAGATCAACTAGGCACAGAGAACTAGTAACCAGCTACACATTCTGCTGTGCTGATGTGCTCACCAGGATGATATTTAGCTGAAGAAGAATTATCAACGAATCGATGCTCACGTTCTTTATCTGGAGAAACATGGTTGATCTGTGGCAACCTTTCGGATCTGGAGGAATGTGTTCTTCCTCAGTGCGGGAAAGAAAAGGCAAGGGAAAAAACAACATGGATGATGTGAAGGTGATAACCTTGGTTGCCGGGCCACCATCGCCATCACTGGAGAGGAGAAAGCTTGGAGGCGTAATAGAGATCGACCGAAGGAGGACAGAGGTGTAGTAGATCTTAGACGAATGAGGATGAAGGCGGAGGGGCGCTCGGATGGAGGAAGAACAATTTGGATGGGGATGGAGTGGCTGCTCCGGTCGCCAGAGGAAGGCGAGCGGGAGCGTCGGACCCAGCGCCGCCGCCCCTCTATTCTATCGTCGAGAGAGAGCGAGCGAGCCGAGGATATCCCGCCCGACCTATCGAGGCGTGGAAGTTTCGCCCGGGGAAGGGCAGTGGAAAGGGCCGGGTCCCTCTCTCTGTGGACAATCAAATGGCACAGTCAGTTACCCGGGGTTGATTCGGCCCTAGGTTTCCTGGGCTAGGGAAAGGGTCGGGATCCCCTGGGTCCAAACGAGCACTAATGGGTCCCTTTTTCCGGAAGTCCCATTAGTGAAATAAATGCAATTAAAAATAAAATAAAAGGATATTTAGTTATTAATTACACTAATTAATAACAAATATACATTTCTTATTTATTTCGAGTCCTGAAACTCCTTCCAGTACCCTCTGATCACCATCGGGCATTTCTCTCTTAATTTTGATACCCCTTCGAAACTCTTTGATCTCTATCGGATAAATATCAGAACAATTCTGATTCTCTCTAATATTCTTTTCGGTACTAAGATCACTCTTAAACATTGTCCACCCTTAAGTATGACACTCTACGGTCCGGGATACTCCAGACATGGTCGAGGCTCTTCTCCGACCAAAGACCAATAGCGGGATCTGGACATCCATAATGGCCCCTGTGCATCCACCAAAGTTTCTGCGTCGTTTTGAACCTTAAACATAAGTCCCCATACCTCTTGCCTTAGTGATACTATATTTTTCTGAGACTTGATCATCCGGTATCTTATACCCCGTTTAGTCTCATTACCGACATAACAATTCAACTCATTTCCGTGTCGTTGCATCTCTATGACCGAGTCACATGCTTGCAAGCTAATTTATGCAACTCAACCGAGTGGGCCTAGAAGTATATATCCGTCATTAGGATTGGCAAGTCCCTATCTTGATGGATTGCCTCAGCATATCCATTTAATTAATCAAGAGACACCTTTATAATCACCCTGTCACGGTGTGACGTTTGATGCAATCAAAGTAACTTCCACGATAGCAATTCAGATACCATCTCACGGTCAAAGGTCATGGTACTACGTTTTCGTTATCATAACGTTGAACCTTTTAACGAATTGATCTTGTTATGATAAACAAAATGAGTGTGAGTCCATCACATCATTCACCAATGACATGGCTCTGTTGTCAGTGACATAAATGCCCATGATCAGGAAACCTTGATCATCTATTGCCTAACGAACTAGTATAACTAGAGGCTACTAGAGACCTGGTTCATTTACATACCACACGTGTATTAATGTTTCCGCTTAATACAGTTATAGCATGATATGAAACATTATGAACAAATGAGTTATGAATAATAAAATCTCTCTATTAAATTGCCTCTAAGGCATAACTCCTTTAGAAACCTGTTCACCGATTTTTGGATTGCGGACCATCTATGGGCTAGTGCACTTCGATTGTGATCCATAAAAAACTCCACTTATGGCTTTTGGTACTTGCACTCATCGAACTCTGACATGATCCACTTCCAATAGGAGTCGCTTGTTTGGTTGGCTTCCGTGATCACGTCTTGGGTGATGGCACTCCACGAGTCAATCAAGCACTCGTCCTCTTTGATGGTCCATGCTATGCAACGGCTTCCTACCTTCCTCTTCTTCTTCCTATCCTTGATGCCTTCTTATGTATCGTCACCGACACCATCTTGGTCTTCGTCATCATCGGTGTACTCGACATCTTGCTCCTCGTCGATGATGGCGCTCCCGTCGCCATCCCGCGTCTACACCAACAGCGAACAAACAATGGATATGACGGGTCGGCGCAAAAACAATGGAGCATTGGTGCCAGGCGTCAAGGGGACATACCTGACCGTCGATGGGCACCTGGTCACCGAAAAGATTGCGGGGACCAACGTCAAACATGTTGCGGGCGCGAGCGTCGAACGACAAGGTGCGGCCGGACTGGGGCTGCTAGAACACGGCGTCGTCCCGGCGCATTCCCGGGGATGCCTCGTTGAGGTCAAGGCCCGTCCCGGCACTACCGTGCATGCCCCCGCCAAACAGGACGTTTGGGTCGAACCCACCGTATCCAGCGCCGTAGCCGTATGCGTAGCCGCCATAACCGTCGGGCTCTTTGAAGTTGGGGGAGAGGCTGGGGCTCGGACATAGCCTCGACTAGGAACGCGGCGTTCTCGTGTCGTCCAAAGGGAACAGTGACCCCGAAGGCAACGAGCTCAAGCCGCCTCCCGGGCTTTCTCCAACGGCGCCGACCAGTAGATCGAGGTTCGCCGCCGCGACCCGGCTTTCGTCTTCTCTTGTCGCTGCCGGCGCTCCTTCGTGGAGATATCGCGTCAGTGTTGGTCGGCCGCCCACTCGGCTTTGGCCATGCCCTCCGACCGCTCCTTCGCGGGGCGCGGCTGTAGCATGCGACACTTAACGCTGAGCGTGCCGGCCTTCGCGGCTTCAACGACGTCCTCGATGTCCCTTTCGGAGGCATGGCGCGACAGCGATGGAAGCGGAAAGGGGTGATACGTCATAAATGTATCCCTAATTTCTGATGCTCCATGATCATATTATGCCAATTGCTACATGTTTTCTCCCTTATTTATAACATTTTCATACGTTTTCCGGGACTAACCTATTAACAAGATTCCAAGCGCCAGTTCCCTGTTTTTTGTTGTTTTTGGTTTCAGAAAAGTTTTTCTGGAAACATTCTCGGAATTGTACCCCACAAAGCCCGAAGTGCCTATTTTCCCCAGAAGCATCCACAACACCGAAGAGGAGTCGAAGAGGGCAACAGGGGGCCAAACCATGGGCTAGCACGGGCCCCCCTGGCCGCACCAGCTTTTGGGTGTGGGGCCCCCTGGACTCCACCGCCTTTGCCCTTTCGCCTATTTATTCCCCCCGGATGGAAAACCCTAGGCACCTGATAAAAAATCCCAAAAAAGTTCCGCAGCCGCCGTCGGTCGTGAACCCTAGACCAGGAGGGTTCTGGAGCTGTTTTCCGGCACCCTGCCGGAGAGGAAATCATCACCGGAGGCTTGTAGATCACCATGCCTGCCTCCGGAGTGATGCGTGAGTAGTTCATCCCTGTACTACAGGTCCATAGCAATAGCTAGATGGTTGTCTCCTCCTCATATGCCTCCATGTTTAGATCTCGTGAGCTTCATATCATGATCGAGATTGATCTTATGTAATTCTATATGCTTTGTTTGCTCGGATCCGATGAATATTGACCTTATGCCAAGTTGATTATAGTCTTTATTGCATATGTTATTTGTGATATTGCATGCTTTCCGTTGCTAGTGGTTGCTCTGGCCAAGTAGTTGCTAGTGACTCCAAGAGGGAGTATTTATGCTTGACAGTTAGTTCATGCCTCCTCGTTGCCTTGCTCGAGTGACAGAAACATGAAGGGGGAGGATCGTGTATAATCATTGCTTACATTACACACATTTCTTAATGCGATTATCTGTTGCTTGCAACTCAATACCTAAGGGGGTTGACTTGATAACCTGAGGGTGGATTATTAGTCATAGATGCAGATGGATTTCGTTCTATGTGTTTTGTTGTAATTCCCACACTAAATATCATAGTAGTCATCATGTTATAATGTGCACTACGGTGCAACCTTTATTTGTCAATTGCCCAGCTGTAATTTGTTCACCCAACATGTTATCTTTATGGAGAGACACCACTAGTGAATCTATGAACCCCGGTCCATTTTCCACACCGTTAAATAGACCACAACGATTTCCTGCATTCTTTACTTTCTGCAAGCATACACTGTTTTCCACACTATACGTCTAATCTTTGTTTTCAGCACGACCGGTGAGATTGACAACCTCAGTGTACCGTTGGTGCAAAGTATTTTGGTTGTGTTGTGTGCAGGTTCCACGTTGTTGTTGACACCAGTGAAGCGTCAGCACCACCGTCAGTGGCATCAACCTTCCAAAGGTCCTCCTTCTCCTACTGGATAGATAACCTTGGTTCTTAACTAAGGGGAAAACTCCTATCGCTGTGCTCATCACACCCTCCTCTTGGGGTCTCCCAACGAGTGCACGATCTGCACCATCGAGGACTTTTTCTGGCGCCGTTGCCGGGGAGAAGGAAGACTTCTGGCAAGGGGAGTCTCTCACTCTCAGCCTCTTTATTTTGTTTATTGTCTTGTTTTTATTTTTGTCTTCTTTTTCTTCTCTATATTAAAAACTCAAAAAAAAAATTAGTTTACTTTATAGCTGTTGTTTATTTGCTTACTTTTATTTCACTACAATGAGTATCCCTGAGGTTGAGGTTCGTTCTTTTAAGAAGTAGGGGGAGAGAGTTTAAAGATGCTTGGTATAGAATAAATGATGCTCATAATAAATGTACATAAAAATATTCTACCTTGATACTCCTGAGGAATTTTTATGTTGGTGTTAGATACTCTTACATGTGGTAATTTTCTAGGAACTCCTGCATTAGAAGCCTACAATTTGATTGAAAGTTTAGTAGGACCACCCCCTATTACAACTGTTAAAACTAAGATCACTTTGGACTTTTGAAGGATGTTATCAATAAACTAAACTCTTTGGAAATGAACTTACCAATTTTCCTTGATAATGCTAGAAAAATGAATGAATCAATAACTACTATTGATAAAAGAATCACTGCTTTAGAGATAGCAACACTCATGATAATCAAAATTTTAGGATTGGTAAACTAGAAGATGCTATGCGAACTTTAAGCTCAACTTTTTCATCTCTTAATTTCAAGAAGGAGAAAGCCTTTTGGGGAAAGGAGGAAAGATTCATGTATGTTCCCAAGATAACTAAACCCAAATCTCAATTTGGCTGAAAATTGCTAAAACAATTAATGAAACTAAGAGTGACCTCCATGTTGAATCTTCAGAAACATATGGAGTGCCTATTTCTGCAAATAATGGTTTAGAGGAAGTTATAGTTGATGCTTCTTCTTGAAAATACTTGAGTTGATCTTTTAGGCCTAGCTGAAAGGCGTTAAAGAAAAGCGCTACCAGGAGACAACCCGTTTTATTTCTCTGTTTTCTTTGTTTTCTTTGGTGTGCTTTGCACCTGGGTGTTGTTTATTTCCTTAGCAACCCCGCTATAGCTTTTCTTTTGTTTTTTTGTTGATCCAAGTAAATCCTCTAGTGGAAAGTTGACACTATATTTCGGATTTCTGCGCAGAAAATAGATTTCTGCTGTCCACTGTTAATTACGTATAAAATCACAGAAAATTCAAAATGATCTGAAATTTTTTGTGCTTAATCCTGGGCTATATAATCAACTTTTCTTAGTTGACCACGTTTTGATTTGAGCAACATAAGTTTTTTCGAAAAAAATCGATCTCTGCCTGCTGTTCTGTTTTGACAGATTTCTGCCAATTATTGCATTTGCATCGTAATCTCTTTCTTTTAGTGTTATTTTGAGAAAAAGAGTTTTAAAAGAAATTGTGACAGTAGATAATGTGTTTTTTTAGTTCTAGTCTTGTGTTGAAACTGAATCATGTGAGTTTATTATTTCGATTGCACTAACGTTGCTAATGAAGATTGTGAGAATTTTGGTGTGAAGAAAGTTTTCAAGTGTCAAGAGAAGAGGATGATATGATGTGATCAAGAAGAGTGAAAAGCCTAAGCTTGGGGATGCCCAGGTGGTACATCCCAGAAAATTTCAAGAAGACTCAAGCGTCTAAGCTTGGGGATGCCCAAGGCACCCCTTTCTTCATCAACAAATTATCAGGTCACTTCTAGTGAAACTATATTTTTATTCGGTCACACCTTATGTGCTTTACTTGGAGCGTATTTTATCTTTGTTTTCAGTTTGTTTTTACGTTCATAATAAGCTTGGTTGGACCCCACCATTCTTTTATTGGAGAGTGACACACTCCTCTTTTTCATGAGAATATGTTGTATTCTTAGTCTCTGTTTGGTTGTTGTATTTATTTAGCTCCTGTTTTGCATGCATCTCTTATCAGAGCTGTTGGTTTTAGTAGTATTATTTGAGTACTCTCATGTTTTCTTGTTGTATTATAAAGAGTGTTTTTGTTAAAACATATCTTGTATGGTGCTTGTTGGGAAAAGAAAACCGTTGCTTGATGTAGAATTTATAACAATACTAGTACAAGCTTGTATATACCGTGGCTAGTACTTTTTCATGCCATGCTAAATGTTATTTTAGTTTTAAGGCCTTGTGATTATTGAGTACCATTAATAGCCTTAAATAGCTGAGAGTGTTTAATATGTCTTGAAAGATTCATGAGTTGTTCTTATCATAGTAAAGCATCATATATGGTATTCTCTTTCGAATGTTTTATTTGGTTGACTTGGCGCATGCTCACACCATGTTTATGACTACAAACCAGTCACGAATAGCCTCCATGACCACTTAGTTTTTGAACTTGTGGTACCGCTTATGCTTTAATTAATGATGCTTATGTCTCTATGCATGATTATGACTCTTATGCTCTCTTGATTTGTCGCTTCCGGTCTTTTGCTAGTCTCCACCTGTACTGAGTATGGAATTCTACTCGTGCATCCAAACTCCTTAAACCAAAGTTTTCCCATTGTGTACACCATACCTACCTACATGTGGTATTTAACTGCCACTCCAAGTAAATTGCTCATGTGTTACCTTTAAAACCTTGAAAATTACTCCTGCTTTGTGTTCTTGTTTTTGCTCATGAGGACGTCAATGGAGAATCTTTATCTCACTTGTTGATTGGATTTCACACCCTGGACTAGTGGCTTCATCCGCTTATCCAAATGATAGAAGAGCTGGCAGCGGGGTGCCCAGTCCCAAATTGATACAAACAAATTCTCTTCACTATTTTCCCCTGATCATATCAGTCAAAGCATAATTGGGTAAACAAAAGAGAAATAGGAATGACCTTCTACACTAGTTTCGTCCTTCACCATGGGAGCCGCTCTTGTGAATCCAGTTGGCTTGTGACGTACTGTATTGTTTGTTTACCATTCGTTGACACTAGCATACACCCCTCTTAGAATATAGACATTCCTCCACAAATGTCAAACTTTTAATACCTCTGTTTAATAAAATAAAAATCTCTAACACATGAGTGATCCCTGCTTCCCTCTGCGAAGGGCCTTTCTTTTACATTTATGTTGAGTCTAAATCTTCTAACTTTATGCACAGTTGAGAGAGAATTTTTGCCATTCTGAGTTCTATGTGCATTTGTCCCATAAACATCAATAATTACTTCATGATGTGATATTATTTGTTCTTAAATTATTTGTTCTAGTCTTCCTCTTGAACTTTGAAAGTGTCCTGACACTTATGTTTTGTCCCACTCTGAAGGACTAGCGAAATACCAATTTGCCATGCTTTCTCTATACTTGAAACAAATGTTTACCTTTCTTTGCATTATTATCCATGATCATTTATTTAAGATACTCTTCATGATGCAAAGTGATTGCTATGCTTTATTATTAAAGTTCTATTTATCATGTTTTTGTTAAAGTTTTATGATCTTAGCGTACATATGCTTTTACATTTTAATGATCAAGATTATGATAGTAGCATGTCATCTCAGAAATTATGTTTTACCGTTTACCTACTCGAGGACGACTAGGAACTAAGCTTGGGGGTGCTTGATATGTCATAAACGTATCCCTAATTTCTGATGCTCCATGATCATATTATGCCAATTGCTACATGTTTTCTCCCTTATTTATAGCATTTTCATACGTTTTCCGGGACTAACCTATTAACAAGATACCAAGCGCCAGTTCCCTGTTTTCTGCTGTTTTTGGTTTCAGAAAAGTTGTTCTGGAAATATTCTCGGAATTGGACCCCCACAAAGCCCGAAGTGCCTATTTTCCTCGGAAGCATCTAGAACACTAAAGAGGAGTCAAAGAGGGGCAACAGAGGGCCACACCATGGGCTGGCGCAGGTCCACCTTGACCGCGCCAGCTATGAGTGTGGGGCCCCCTGGCCTCCACCACCTTTACCCTTTCGCCTATTTATTCCCCCCGGATGGAAAACCCTCGGCACCTGATAAAAAATCCTGAAAAAGTTCCACAGCCGCCGTTGTCGTCAACCCTAGATCAGAAGGGTTCTGGAGCTGTTTTCCGGCACCCTGTCGGAGAGGAAATCATCACCGGAGGCTTCTACGTCACCATGTCTGCCTCCGAAGTGATGCATGAGTAGTTCATCCCTGGACTACGGGTCCATAGCAGTAGCTAGATGGTTGTCTCCTCCTCATATGCGTCCATGTTTAGATCTCGTGAGCTGCCTATCATGATCGAGATTGATCTTATGTAATTCTGTATGTTGTGTTTGCTGGGATCCGATGAATATTGACCTTATGCCAAGTTGATTATAGTCTTTATTGCATATGTTATTTGTGATCTTGCATGCTTTCCGTTGCTAGTGGTTGCTCTGGCCAAGTAGTTGCTAGTGACTCCAAGAGGGAGTATTTATGCTTGATAGTGAGTTCATGCCTCCTCGTTCGGGCTTAGAGCATCTCCCGGATCCGGGCGTGGCCCAACGGGACGTTCTACGCCGAGATACGGAGCGGCGACTCCCGGATCGGCCTCGGCACGTTCGACACCGCACACGAGGCCGCACGCGCGTGGGACGCGGCAGCATGGAGGCTCGGCGGCCGCGCGCCGGAATGAATTTCCGCGACGTCTGACGCGGCAGCAGGCGGAAGACCGGGCGCCGCCGCATCGCGTCGTGGCGGAGAATCTCCGCAACCGCCTTACTCAGCGTTGCGTCGCCATCACGTAGCAAGACATGCGGGCGATGGCACTGTGGCGCGAGCGCTTCCCAGAGGACGTCGCTGCCGAGCACAACTTCTACGAGCAGCGCCGGGCAGAGCGAACGACGCGACAGGAGGATAAGCGCGCCAGGCACAATGCCGCCGTGGCGGAGCTCGAAGCCGGCACGGGCAAGGACGGGGCGTCCGACGATTCCCGGTGGGACCACATCTGGACGTCTCGGCGTCGGACAACGATGGTGGCGGCTTCTCCGATTGAACAATGGCGGCTGTTTTTAAATAAGTTTTTAAATTTCCGTCTAAATTTTTGTATCGAAATCGTCTATGTTTGCGGCGCGCTAGTTTGGCGCGTGATGCACGTGTAACACATGTTATTTGGAAGACCCCAAGAGGAAGGTATGAAGAGCACAGTAGCAAGTTTCCCTCAGAAAGAAACCAAGGTTGAATCGACCAGTAGGAGGAAGGAGTAACTTCAGAAGGTTGATGCATCTGAGATGGCAGGGCGCACTACTGGTTCAGCAGCAACGTGGAACCTACACAACACAATAAAATCACTTTGCCCCAACGAATAAGTGAGGTTGTAAATCTCAGTGATTTTTCTGAACACAAAGATGTTAAACGTATGGTATGGAAAACAGTGTGAAAACAATACGAAAATAGTAGCAACCGTGTGAAAACAGTGGAATCAGTGTGTGCTTTATCACTATGAGGAAAGTGGACCGGGGTCCATAGTTCACTAGTGGTGTCTCTCCGTGAAACATAATAACATGTGTGGTGAACAAATTACAGCTGGGCAATTGACAGAAATGAAGGCTGCACCATAGTGCATATGCATGACATAAAGATTACTATGTGATTCATGCGGGCATTACAACAAGATACATATACTGTCATCCAACTGCATCTATGACTAATAATCCACCCTCCGAATATCATCCGAACAAACGTTGTGTATTAAGTTGCAAGGAAAAGATAATCACGGTAAGAAAAGTGTGTAATGTAAACAATAGAATCATCCTTGGACAAAGCATTGGTGTTTTCTCCCTAATGACAACATCACATCCTCCACTCGTCACGTTTTTGTCACTCGAGTACGGATGCAAAGGAGGCATGAACCCACTATCGAGCATAAATACTCCCTCTTGGGGTTACTAGCATCTACTTGGACATATCATCCACTAATAACAGAGAGCATGCAAGATTATAAATAACATATGCATGAAGATAACATGATAGATTAATAATCAAAAGACATAGATTCAACATTCATCGGATCCCAGCAAACACAACATGTAGAATTACATAAAAATGATCTCGATCATGCGAGTCAGCTCACAAAATCTAAACATGAGGCATAAAATCGAGAAGACAACTATCTAGCTACTGCTATGGACTCGTAGTACAGGGATGAACTACTCACGCATCACTTCGGAGGAGGGCATGGTCGTGTAGACCCCTCTGGTGATGAATTCCCCTCCCGGCAGGGTGCCGGAGAGAGCTCTAGAACCCTCCCGATCTCAGGATGATGATGACGGCAGCCTTCGGTGTTTCTCGGAAAAAGTGGTATATTTCTAGGGTTGATATGTCGGGGGGATTATAAGGCAAAAGAGCGATGGCAGAGGGCCCCTGGCGGGCCAGAATACCCCCAGGCATGGCTAGCGGGCCCTCCCTATGGTGTACCCCCTTGGCCCCTCTCCGAATCTCTTCGGGACTCCGTGGAACCTTCGGGAATTCTAAGACTTCCTGTTTTCGAATTTTCCAATTTAGAGAATATTTCCAGAACAACTTTTCCAGAAACTAAAAAAACAGCAGAAATCAGGGAACTGGCTCTGTGTCATCTTGTTAATAGGTTAGTCCCGGAAATCGATAAAAATGACATAAAGTGTATAACAAACATGTGGGAAATAACATGAAAACAACATGAAACATCAGAAATTAAGGACACGTTTATGACGTATCAGCGCGTCCTCTAAATCAAAACGTTCCTAGCGACCGTAAAATTGTTTAGCGCTTCTGTATTTGATGTCGCACCGCGCTCGGGCCCGAAAACTCCACACCGCACGCCAAACTGCGGTTTCCGGCGCGACGCGATGGCGCCTCCGCTGATGCTCTAAGAGCATATCCAGCAGTCGCGCTATCCCGTGCGCCCGCGCGAAAAACCTCTCGTTATACAGCGCGCTGGCCAGCGCTGCGTGCTCCAACAATCGCGCGAAAAAATTAAAGCGCGCGGCCAAAAGCCCCAACCCGCGTTGCAAATTTTCAGCTCCCCGTACAACACAGCGACGAGGAGATAGCGCCCGTGAATCCTAACCACCGAGCGGAAATCTATGTGTGCGCTCGCCGCTGCCCCTTCCTGCTCGGCGCCGGTGATGGAGAACTACTCCGGCGCGCCGACAACGCCATCGTACAACACCGGTTTCGCTAACCCTAGCGCCGCCGCCACCGCCAGGCAAGGCGTCGCGCGCGGGCTGTTCATGGCAACGCGGATGCACTCAAGAGATGGCCGCCCGCCGCCGGCGCCCAGCTCAAGGACCGCGCGCGGAGGACAGCAGAATCGCCCGACCGTCGTCGCGCCGAACGCGGCCGCCATGTCGAAGAAGATGCGAGCTTTGCAGGGGAGCAAGGCGGTCGCGCCGCCGCAGCACCCTCCACCGCCATCGCAGCAACCGCTGGCCGCCACCGGCTTAGCAGCGTATGCGCCCACGCGCAACGTGTTCGGTGAAATGCCCGAAAGGTGTTTTCGATTTCAAACTTCATTTTTTATACTTGTACGATGAACTTGTCGCCTTAAATGCGTGTTTCTTCTTATTTTGTGTAGTGTTGATGATGACTCCTACTTGCCAACTATGAATGTTGAATCAAATCATGACAGTTGGACTCAAGAACATGGTTCCCAACAAGATTGGTCTCAAGCATATGGCTATGAAGAAGGTGAGCGCATCGTTGAAGGGAAAGGAAGGGGAACTAGCTACACTTTGCAAGAAGATGCGTGGCTAAGCAAAACCTATTGCGTTGTTAGATTGGATGCATCCGTTGGCACATACCAAACTAGAGACACCTATTGGACGAGGATGAAGGAGTATTTCGATAGTATCAACACGATTCCGAAGAAGGATAGAACCGGACGCTCCGATAGATCTCTTCGGTCGCGTTGGTCACTTATTTCGACGGAGTGTCAAAAGTGGGCGGGGGTGTTGGCGGCAACGATGCTATGAATCCAAGTGGAGCTAACGATGTTGATAGGGTACGTTTGGAATAGTTCTATATGGTCACTTTCTATGATCTTGCATTCTCTTGGCTATCTTGCTTAACTTTTCTTTTCTTGTTTGTAGGCCAACATTGCACAAAACGTATACAAGGGAGCTGGCAAGAAGAACAAGAAGGGGCTCATGCATATACGACACTAGATAATGAGGATAAGTGGAGGGCTCGTGTGGCTATTCGCAAGATTGAATCAAAGAAGAACAAGAAACTAGAAGGTGGAGATGAAGATGATGTCTCAAGTGGTGAGGAAGGAAGCCGAAGCCCCACTGCAAACTCGGTTGCCCCAGCAAAGAGGCCACTTGGAAGAAAGCAATAAAATGGGAACAAGAAGAGGGGCGGCGAGGATCCCATCGAGTCACACATGAAAGCTACGATGAACGCAAGATTTGAAGAAAACGAGGAGAGAAGGACAAGAAAGGAATCGTCGGAGGCGAGGAGGGTGGAGGTGGAGGCGAGGAGGGTGGCGACGGAGGAGAGGTTTGTGGCGGACTGGCGGTGGAGGAAAAGAAGATTCAAATGGAGGAAGCTACTCGCCTACAAGAGTATGAGAGGAGCTTCATCTTCCTTGACATGTCCAAATTTGACGCCGAGCAAAAAGAATATGTCAAGCTTTGCCGTGAAGAGATCCTAGCTCAAAAAGGGCGATTACCATGGCATATGGAGGCTTCGGTGGCATGGGAGCACCTCCACTTGGGGGCTTTGGTGCCATGGGAGCACCTCCACTTGGGGGATTTGGAGGCATGGGACCAAGCGATGACGGTGGAGGCATGCAGAGTGGCATTGGTACCACGGTACACGCCGCACCACAGCCGGGTACATTCATGGCTTCCTTCTTCGAGTCTCACCGCCGGCGATCAAGATGAGTAAGATAGCGATGATGATGGTGCAAATGAAGAAGAAGAAGAACAATACATTACTTGTTTCAAGTTATCGTGTGTGCTTGTTCGTAGACTATGGAGGCTATGAACTATGTTGAGTTTTAGCTATTAGAACCATGTGATTGTTTTGTAGACTATGGAGGCAAACTATGTTTGAAATTTATGCATTTTGCTATGTTTGATGAGCGTCGGCTGGACGCGTGTGCCTCGTTTTCGCGCGTCTGTAGTTGGCAAACTGGGCAAACAAGACGCATCTGCATTCGCATTTTTTGGCGCCGCGCTAGAGCAGCGGTAGCGCGTCGCTGCATAAGTTGTTTCGCGCGCTGTCGAGACATCGTAGTAGTTTTCATAGACTGGGGTGCCATGAGACTACGGTAGAGACGTGGGGTAACGGGATAGCGTAGTAACACAGAACACGGGATTTACCCAGGTTCGGTACGTCGCGACAGTACGGCGTACCTACTCCTGCACTTCTCACTAATTGGGACTAAAGCCCGTATAACAGAGTTACAGTGTGAGGGAATAGATCTAGCTACTCGACGAGGATGAACTTCTCGGCGAGTTGCGTAGAGCTTTAGCTTGTGAAACTTGAACCTATCTAATCTATCTCCCGTCCGGCTTTATATAATAGCCGGATTAGGGCTTACAGAACAAGAAACCTAGAAGACTACGTTTAACTTGTAACTTGGAAAGTAAGGAATCCGTCTTCTCCTCCAAGCCAGATCACGCGGGCCGTGATCCGGGTTCTTCTAGAATCCGGCTCCTGCGCGTCGGTCCACTGGGCCGCCCAATGGACCCAAGCCCATTACCATACAGGCCACCCTGGTAGTCCGGCTCTTTTGTCTACCATCTTCTACACCCCTATTCAGTATATATCCGACAGTAGCCCCCAGGAAGGATCAAAACTCTGATTCTCCGTCTTGCGTCAAATACATTTTGTCCGGGAAAACTTGATTCAGCAGTCTTGATTCTTTCTTCTTTCCTTTTGAAGGAGATGGTAACATAAAACTCGGAACTATGAAAATCCGGCTTTTCTTCTCGCGATCCTTCGCGGAAAAGGAACTTATGACATCAGCGCTTTAATCATGCTGACGCAAGCGCCGCTTGGTTTCACGCGGGAAACCCTGCAACGTATCTCTGACAGATTCTCACGAGAAACGAGGAGATAGCCATCATTCCCCTGTCGTTTCGTTTCCCGGATTTACCGGCGAGCAACACGCGTCGAACATCCAACGGTCAAAAGAGCCGTTGGCACGTATCTAGACGGATATCTGGCTATAAATAGCCATCATCGTCCTCCTCCGAAACTTTCCTCACTCCCACACTGCCCACGCCATTGACGCGAGCTCGAGAGCAAGTTTCCTGCCCCAAGCGCACTTAGCTTCCAAGCACGCAGAACGCACCAAAACGCGCCACCAAAGGATGGCATCCTCGCCGCCTTCACCGACCCGCGCCGCCATCGACGAGCTCGTCAACGACCTAGATCCCCAATCGGGAGCGCAAAAGCCCACCGGCGGTGAGCCGGAGAAGACCACGGCTTCCGTGGCGGGCGGAGAGAACACTTCCGCCGCCGCGGACATAGCATCATCAAGCGCCGCGACAACTCCACCGTTTGCACCAACGACGGCGAGGGTCAAGATCCCTTCCCGTGGCGATGGGCGCGTCGCTACCGGAGCCAACAACAGAACAGAATTTGTCGGCAATTGGAATCCGAGTAATACTTCTCTCGTTCTTCTTCGTCGGATGACAAAAGAAGGTTACATAGTTAAAGGCAAATGGCGGATCTCGAAAGATGAACCCGAGCCCAAGCCAAAAGTCGGAGAATGCGTCATCCTTACTTCTCACATCACGAGAGGTATGGGTTTTCCCCCTTCCGCCTTTTTTCTAGACATCCTTAACTTATATGGCGTCCAACCACACAATATTTCTCCGAACTCCATCCTCTACTTAGCCAGTTTCCAAGCCCTTTTCGAAGGATATCTCGGGATGACACCTGACCTAGGTTTCTGGCAGTATTGTTTTGAGGTAAAGCATAATATCACACATGGCATATCGCCTATTTGCGGGACTATATCTTTTACCCTTAGAAAATTTAGGGAGGAATGGTATCCAAAAATAGAAATGCCGGAACCAGACCAATCTTGGCTAGGTTCTTTCTTTTATCATCAGGATATTCCATTCCCAGGCAGGACAACCGGGTTTCCTCCCTTCGTTAACTCTGCTGCTATTCCTCGCGAGAGTTGGACAACCACAACAGTAGAAAATTTGCCAGAAAACCTGATGAAGATAAAGCGGCGCATCGCCAAACTTTCTTCCTCTCAACCTTCTTTGATTGGGAAGGATACCGTTATGTGCTGGTTCGGACGCCGCATCCAACCTCTCTCTTTTCGTTCCCGACTCCTTTGTGAATACCAAGGGCCAGAAGATAGCATGAGAGGAACAGATAAGGCCTTTACCAAAAAGGATTTTATAGGACGACTTCACCAACTGGTTGCCGCCAGTAGTCAGGTTGAGGAAAATCTGGCGATCTATCATGTGGAAAACCCGGTCCCTAAGGTATTTATCTTTCCTTGTTTCCGAGTTTTTCCTCAGATTATCTTCTCTCTCTCTTTTTAACATACTATTAACTCCTTCCTAGTTTGATGAACTTGGAGAAAATGATCTTGCTTCCGATGCTGAGCTCAACAAATTGCATGCCGAGTTTCTCAACAATCGGAAGCGCAAAAGGCAATCAGCTATTAAAGAAGAATCTATTCCCATCCTGGACGATACCCGGATAAAAGAAGAACCATTCGACGAACTCGGATATATTCGTCCAGAAGCAAAGAAATTCTTTGCTCCTGCGCCTCTAATTCGCCCTTGGCCACAAAATGGGTTAGTTATTCGCAATGACATTGCTTTTTCACCTCGTCAAGTTATACACGATGGCCTTCATCACGTTGGGATTCTCTTTGCGGAATATGCCAAAGAATTCCACGAGGTTTTGGCCGACTTGCGGGAAATGAGCCAGGTAATACTTCTAGCCCCCAAGCATTAAGTTGAAATATGAATTCTTCTTAATGTTTCTTCAAATGCCTGTTCAAACTTAAGCATCTGGCTTTCATTTCCATGTTATAGCATTCCGCAGACGCCATAAACTTAGAAGTTTTGAAGAAGCTTAGTCTCAAGAGCAAAGAAGTAAAAACCCTTCAATCTGTTATTGAGACGAAAAGCAACGAACTAGCGTCAACTCAACGGCAACTATCAAAAGCCACCGGTATTTTGTTTTGTACCATTTGTTTTCTCTGGAGAATGCTTGCTGAATTGTTTTGTAAACTCAAATTAATTATTGCCCTCCAGCTGCTTTAAACAAAGCCAACAAATTAGCAGAAAACAATGTCCATGTTTCTCGGCTTCATGAGGAAAACTCGAATCTCCGAAAGGAACTTCTGAAAGTTCAGGAAGACCTGGAAGCCAGTAATCTGGCCCTTGGGATTGCTCAATCCAAGGCTTCTTTACAAGCAGCGGAAGATAGATCTGTTATCAATGATTTGGAAAGTATGCTACTCCCGCGCATGAAGGAAAGCGACGAAATTGACAAGGTTCTTGGTAAGTTAATTTATTTTTACCAATGTCTTCCTGTCTTATCTCTTATATTTTTTCATGTAACCTTTGCTTTTGTCAAAAAAGCAGGAAATTTTCCAGAAATTTCTCGGACTGAAAAGATCCGGGCCTTTGGGGAAGTGTGGAATTCAATCAGGAATGCAGGAATGCAGCTGATTAGTAAATTCCTTCCCACAAGTACTGTACAATTTTCGGAAGTCTACCGGCTTCCGGGTGCCATCACAGAGGTAGCAGAGTCGAGAGAATCTATCCTTCGCTCTGCCGCACGAGGTGGTGCACGCATGGCACTTGGCCTTATGCGTCTACATTACCCTAATGCTAGATCTTGGCGCGTAGCATCCGGTATCCCTCAAGGATATACAGAAGCGCAATGCAATGCAATTTTTGATGAAGTTAAAGGGCATGCTTCCAAGATTGCCTCTATGGTTAATATTTCCATTACTTATCCGGAAGAAGAAGTGCCCGCAGCTCCCGAATGATAGCAGTGATGAAGACTCGGATGCTTGAGGGAATACACTTAACTCGAATGATGGATGTGTATAGGAGCTTTTTTACAATGTAATTCATATTGTAATGCTTCTATGTCATTTGTCGTAACAAGAACTCCGCCTTTTGCAATTTCAAGCTTCTTGCAAAGTTTTTCCGGGTTTGACTGTTCCTTTATCTTCTAAATAATCCGGCATCTGTGTTTTAACTGCTCTAGTGTTTAAAAATGGCTCAATTAGCAATATGTATCGTCATGTCGAGTAACTGGGGATGAACCAAACAGTTTTTAAAACTCAGAAACATGGATTATGCTGGAAGCATTTTTACTGACTAGTTTCAGTATCCCAACACATACACAATCAGATAAAATTTAGAGAAAACAAGGAACTGCTCTGAAACTTGGGCACGCAGGCACAATCCGAGTTTCCTTTAACCTTTAACAGGCCGAATCATTCAGGTTTTAAACACCGAGCACGCAGGCACAATTCGGGTCAACATTGAGTATTTGTAAGATCATTGGGAAATAGATAAAGCGGAAATATTTTGTACTTATAATAAATATGAATTCCGACAACTTTATTTCATGATCTCAAAGATGTTTACATAGAAATTGAACTAAGTATAGAAGGGACGTAATTGCTGGATACTCCAAGGCCTCTTTGTCTCTCCTAGTTCATCATCTATTTTTCTCTTTCTTTTGCGATTCGGCTTCTCGGGATCGTCTTCCGTATCTCGAATGTCGACAAGATAGTATGATCCATTCTTCATGGCTTTACTGATGACAAATGGTCCTTCCCATACGGGGGCCAATTTGTGCTTCCTTTGCTGCACCAACCTCAGCACTAAGTCACCTTCTTTAAAAGAACGATGCCTGATTTTCCGACTGTGATAACGTCGTAAACCTTGCTGGTAGATGGCGGATCTTTGAAGCACAAGTTCTTGTTCCTCTTCTAGGAGATCTACGGCGTCTTGTCGTGCTTCCTCGGCATCCGAGTCGTCAAAATTCTGCACTCTCGGGCTATCATGGATCATGTCCGTTGGAAGAATAGCTTCCGCACCATAAACCAGGAAAAACGGGGTTTGTTCGGTTGACCTATTTGGCGTCGTTCGAATACTCCACAACACGGAAGGTAGCTCTTCTACCCACGCTCCAGCTGCTCTATGGAGAGGAGATTCGAGTCTTGGGCGTATTCCTTGCAGGATTGAACTGTTCATTCTTTCAACCTGTCCATTAGATTGCGGGTGCGCCACAGATGCAAGATCTAAGCGGATTCCCGTTTGTTGGCAGTATTTTGCCAACTCTCCAATGGAGAAATTTGTCCCGTTATCAGTTATTATGCTGTGTGGGACGCCATACCTCATTACTAAATCAATAATAAAATTTCTGGCAGTTGCGCCATCCAGCTTTTTGATGGGTTTAGCCTCCACCCATTTTGTGTACTTATCTACCGCTACGAGTAGATGCGTAAGTCCACCTCTTGCAGTTTTGAACGGTCCCATCATATCTAGCCCCCAGACCGCAAATGGCCATGTGATAGGGATAGTTTTAAGTGCTTGGGCCGGCAAATTGGTCTGCTTGGCGTAGTATTGACATCCTTCGCACGTATTCACTATGCGCTCGGCGTCTGTCTTGGCTGTTAGCCAGAAAAACCCCGCCCGGAATGCTTTTTTGACTATGCTTTTTGATTGAGCATGATGTCCGCAATCGCCGGCATGGATTTCTTCCAGTATTTCTCTTCCTTCTTCTGGTGAAATACACCGTTGAAATATTCCGGAAGTACTGCGTTTATACAAGTGGTCATTGATCACCATGTATCCTTTGCACCGACGCTGTATTAGCCTTTGCAGTACTTTGTCTGCTCCTTCCGGGTACTTCTGATTGACTAAGAAGTTTAAGTATGGAATTGTCCAATCCGGTTTAACGAGCATGACCTCAATTGTTTCAGATGCCAGAGGGTAATCAACGTCTCCACCCTTTATGGATGGTTCATGCAAATGCTGGACGAATACTCCTGGTGGTAGAGTTTTTATTCTCTCTGATCCCATGCGGGCTAACGCATCCGCGTTCCAATTTTCCTCCCTTTTTATGTGAAGGACTTCGAACCCGAAGAAACAGATGGCGAACTCATCCACCGTCCTCTGATATTCGGCCATTATAGGGCTTTTCGCGTCCCAGGTTTGGTTGAGCTGATGCTGTACCAAATCCGAGTCTCCATAGCACAAGATGCGTTTTACCCCTATTTCTTTTGCAATATGCAAGCCATGAAGCAGAGCTTCGTATTCTGCCACATTATTACTGGCGTTGAAGTGTATTTGTAATACATACTCCATTGTGTCTCCCTTGGGAGATTTTAGAACTACGCCGGCCCCAGCTCCTTCCTTCATCTTGGATCCGTCAAAGTGCATGATCCAGTACTCGGATTCTGGCATCGGTGTATTTTCCATTGCCTCTGTCCAGTCGGCGACGAAATCTGCCAAAACTTGGGATTTTATTGCCGTCCTTGGCTGGTACTTAATGTCGAAGGCTGCCAACTCGATGCCCCATTTGGCTACTCGGCCGGTTGCCTCCGCATTGTTTATAATATCCCCTAGTGGCGCTTTACATACCACTGTTATGGAATGCCCTTGGAAGTAATGGCGCAGTTTTCTGGATGCAAAAAATACGCCATATGCCAGTTTCTGGTAGTGCGGGTATCTTTGTTTGGATTCGGAGAAAACTTCACTTATGTAATATACCGGATGTTGATCTGGTATGCTTTGCTCTTCCTTTGTCCGTTCCACAACGATTACCGCACTAATAACCCGATTTGTAGCCGTAAGGTATAGTAACATGGGTTCTTCGTCTTTTGGAGATGCCAAGATGGGAGCGTTCATCAAGGTTTCCTTCAACTGAGCCAACGCTGCATCGGCTTCTTCTGTCCATTCGAACTTGTCGGATTTCTTCAACAGTTTGTAGAGTGGTAAGGCTTTATCCCCCAGCCGACTAATAAATCTGCTGACGGCTGCAGCGGAACCCGTCAATCTTTGGACATCTTTTACACATGTAGGCTTTGAGATATTCAAGATTGCCTTGATCTTTTCCGGGTTAACTTCTATTCCTCTGTGAGAAACAATGAAACCCAGAAGTTTTCCTGAGGGAACCCCAAATACGCACTTAGATGGATTCAACTTCATCTTGTAAGTGCGCAAGTTTTCGAAGGTTTCTCGCAAATCCTCAAGGAGTGTATCTTTTTCCTTGGTTACGACAGCAATATCGTCCACGTAAACATGGACGTTTCTGCCAATTTGACTATGCAAACAGCGTTGCATGCAACGCTGGTAGGTTGCACCTGCGTTCTTCAGGCCAAAAGGCATGGTTACGTAATAGTACGTCCCATACGGGGTTATAAAAGAAGTCTTGATTTGATCTTCCTTTTTCATGCGTATTTGGTGGTACCCGGAGTATGCATCCAAAAAGCATAAAAGCTCAGAGCCTGCAGTGGCGTCTATTATTTGATCGATTCGCGGTAACGCAAACCTATCTTTCGGACACAACTTGTTCAATCCTGTGTAATCTATACACATTCTAAGAGCAGTGGTGTCTTTCTTCGGCACTAATACCGGATTTGCGGACCAATCAGTATGGATTACTTCCTTGATGAAATCCGCTGCTAAAAGCCGGATAATTTCCTTGCCAATAGCCTTCCGTCTTCTTCCGTCAAATCGACGGAGACCTTGTTTGACGGGTTTTGATCCGGGAATAACCTTGAGTTGGTGCTCAGCAAGTTCCCTGGGTACGCCTGGCATGTCAGCTGGACACCAGGCAAAAATATCCCAGTTCTCACGGAGGAACTTGATGAGCTCGCCTTCCTATTTGTCGGTCATCCCAGTCCCTACGACGACAAATTTTGTCGGATCTTTGGGATCTAGGATTACCTGTCTTGTATTCTCGGACGCCTTGAAGCTATCTGTTGGCTTCCGAGTTTCTTTTCCTGCCGGCATTTCTTTCGGCGATACCTCCTTGGCTAATTCCTTCAGTTCCTCCTTTGCTATAACTCTCTGAGCGCAAAGGGCGTTTTCTTTCTCCAACTCGTTTGCCAGCTTGAAATCACCGGCAATGGTGATTACTCCTCCTTTGGGTCCTGGCATCTTCAGCTTGTTGTAGATATAGCAAGATCTTGCCATAAATTTGGCGAAAGCCGGACGTCCGAGTATTGCGTGATACACGCTTTCGAACGGCACTACTTCGAAGGATACTTTTTCCTGCCGGAAGTGATCTTTATCTCCGAAGGTGACATCTAGGGAAATTTCTCCTAGGGATCGTGCTTGCCTGCCAGGAACAATGCCGTGGAAGCGTATATTGCTGTAGTTGAGCTGGGACTCGGAGATCTTCAAGTGCTTCAGTGTATCCAGGTACATTATATTGATGCTGGATCCTCCGTCCATCAGCACTCTTCTTAGCCTAGTGTTTTGAACAATAGGGCTTACAACAAGAGCTTGTGTGCCGGGTTCAGGGATATTTCCGGGATGATCTGACTGATCCCAGATTATCGGTGTGTTGGAGTACTTCAAGAATTTCGGGGTCGCAGGAACAACCGCGTTTATTTCTCGAAGTGTTCTTTTGGCCACCTTTGCTGACGGGGTTGCTAGGAAAGTTAACATTGCTTCTCCGTCAACTCTCGGAAATTTGGGTTCGCCTTTTCGCTGCTGTTCCTGGATTTTGTCATCAGTGTCCGATTCACTGTCTTCTTTTTCAGCTTCTGGCTTTTGTTTGGCAGGTTTCCTCTTGGAACCCTTCCCTTTATTTCCGGATCCTGCATTGCCTTTCATATGCTTGTTTAGCCGGCATTGCGCGTTTGTGTGGGTTGGTTTCCCAAACTGAGAGTGGTGGACGCAGGGTTCCGACTTAATTCTCTCCCATTCTTCGGGAGTGTAATTGATTGGATCTGGACTGCGGCCTTTCCACTTGTTCACCTTTTCTCCTCCAAAGGCTATGTTGACCTCCTTGGGCTTTGTTGTTGACTCCGGAGTTCCTTTTTTATCGGAACGAGGGGTTTTCTTGGCCAGTATCAGTGACTCAATATTGCCTCCTCTTGCTCTGATATCATCTTCGGCTGCAGCATGCTCGTTAGCGGTTGTAAGCATAGATCCGAGATCTTTGTGCTTTTTAGAACCAACCATGAACGGTACAAGTCCGGGTTTTAGGCCATTGACGAAAGCATGCATTGCTTGTACGTCAGTTACTCCAGAGCAACTATTCTTCATTGCAGTCCATCTGGAGATGAAATCCACGTATGGTTCGTCTTCAAATTGGGTGCAACGGTTCAACTGGTTGATGCTATTTGGGCGTTTGTATGTTCCCCGAAAATGCTGAGTAAATACTCTCGCCATATCATCCCAACTGTCGACAGTTCTTGATGGTAAACCATTGATCCAATCTCTGGCTCCGTCTAGCAACATTAGGGGAAGAAACTTGACAGCTTCCAGGTCTGTCCCGTTGTTGATTTGGACGGCTGTGTAATAATCTGAGAGCCAGGTATCCGGGTTTGTACTGCCGGTATACTTTTGGTAGGTTGGACCAACTTTGGCGAAGCCAGAATGCAGGGTTATCCTTCGGATCCTGTCAGTAAAACACTTAGGACCAAAGTATAGATCATCCTTTTCTGCTCTATCAATATGTGCAGAATATCTCCCGGCTGAATGGACAGAAGGGGATCTGCTCCTTTCTTTTCCATTGTTGCGCGGACGCGCTTTTCCGAGGTTATCTCTATCTCTTCCGTTGTCACGCCCCCTGGGATTAGGTGGAGTCCTGCTCCTGTACCTTTCCTTATCTTTAGGCGGTGTCCGAGATCTTTCACGTCTGTGAGGTGTATCGTATCTTCCAGCTTTTTCAGCTGGGTTTCTCGGAGGTGGCATTATTTTGCCGTCATTCCGATGTTTGTCTTCCCGATCGTGTGGTTTATATCCATCTTTCGGGAGATGAGGTCCGGTTCTAGACGTTGCGTCCCGGTTGTCGGGATTTTTCTTGTCTTTTCTCGGATCCTCTTTTTTATCCGAATCTCCGGGTTCTTCCGGTCCAGGTGCTCCAGCAGCGCAAGTAACCGTTTTGCAGAGGGCGGAATTATCATGCAGCCTCCCTGATCGCTCTTGGCCTCGCTGCTGCTGCTGTAATGCTTTTCCTAGGAAAGCATACACCCCTTGGAGTTTTTCCCCGTTGGAATACAGATCGTTGTTTAGGATGGCGAACGCTGCTTCCGCATTTTCTGCTGCGGTTTTGTATATTGGTTCGCCCTTGGCATCCTTGCCGTTTAACTGCTTTTGCCAAGATGGGTTATAAAACCTTTCTTTTGGCGGCAGTTCTTCCGGTTTTGCCATTCCGGGTAACCTAGTAGGTTTTAAGGCAGATCTATGCTTTCTCTCGTACTCCTCTATTTCTTCCTTCATGACTTTGATGTCATTATGGGTTTGTTGGAGATGTTGCCGAGATCTAAGCAGATGTTGCTGTTGCCGTTGGAAAGCTTGTCTCCTGGCTTCCAGCATCTCAGGGGGTTCATCTGGTCCCACTGGTGTTTGTAATAGTTCTTGCTCTTCCAGTTCTGTCATTGGCGGAGCAGTGATTTCCTTAGATTTCTTTTCCGCGGGCTTTGTGCCACTAATATCTCCAACTTCCAGGTTTTCATCAGCGAGATCAGCTGACTTTTTCTTCCGGAGTTTGTACTGGAGTTTTTTTAGAAGCACGGTGCTTTTTCTTGGAAGAAGGAGGTTTTTTGACAGGTTCATCTTCTGTCATCTCCTTGACATTAGGGAATATCGGAGAAGTTTCTCCGTCTTCTCTCTCTTCCACTGGCGGAGGGGTTTTAGGGCTTTCCTGGCTGTCGGCACCCGTTGTATCAGCTGGTTTTGCCATTAGCACTTCATGGAATCCCTCTTGAAAGGACTTAACTTTCCTTACGAAGGCATCCTCGTCTTCGTCTTGGGAGTCGAAGTTATCCGATCCGGTTTCCGACTCCAATCTCGCCTCAATGGCGGCAAGCACGGACTCTGCTTCCGAGTTCATCGTCTGGTTGACGGATGTCGGATCTTCTGTCTCTGTGACAGGTATTGGTTCTTCCGTCTCTATGACGGGTAGGTTGTTATCTGCCTCTTGCACGGGATTTCCGTCATCCGTGTTTTCAGCGATTTCGGATTGCACCATGCCGATAAAGTGCGTATCACTGTTTTGTCGGCGATCTGAGCAGAATCCGGCATCATAGTCGTCTTCGACTGGGTATAGGGCGGGTGGGATAAATTGGCTTCCACCGCAAAACCCCATTGCCTCTGCAGTTAGTCCGATAAAGATGTTAGCAGATCCAATCGGTAACACGCAGGCACTTACCAGGTGGTTTTGCGCCGGTATGTAGGATCCGTTGTCGAGGAAGCGCCCGACATCGTCGTCGAATTCCAAGCTTCCGACAGTGATCGATCTTCCAATTCCGCCGAGTATCCCAGATCGGAATTTCACGCCTGACGTCGTTTGCCCCACGGTGGGCGCCAACTGTCGAGACATCGTAGTAGTTTTCATAGACTGGGGTGCCATGAGACTACGGTAGAGACGTGGGGTAACGGGATAGCGTAGTAACACAGAACACGGGATTTACCCAGGTTCGGTACGTCGCGACAGTACGGCGTACCTACTCCTGCACTTCTCACTAATTGGGACTAAAGCCCGTATAACAGAGTTACAGTGTGAGGGAATAGATCTAGCTACTCGACGAGGATGAACTTCTCGGCGAGTTGCGTAGAGCTTTAGCTTGTGAAACTTGAACCTATCTAATCTATCTCCCGTCCGGCTTTATATAATAGCCGGATTAGGACTTACAGAACAAGAAACCTAGAAGACTACGTTTAACTTGTAACTTGGAAAGTAAGGAATCCGTCTTCTCCTCCAAGCCAGATCACGCGGGCCGTGATCCGGGTTCTTCTAGAATCCGGCTCCTGCGCGTCGGTCCACTGGGCCGCCCAATGGACCCAAGCCCATTACCATACAGGCCACCCTGGTAGTCCGGCTCTTTTGTCTACCATCTTCTATACCCCTATTCAGTATATATCCGACACGCGCGCAGCGATCACGCTGACTGCTGGAGATGCTCTAAGCCGCTGGCAGGAAGCTGAGGACTTTTGGCCGATACACCTTACGGTCCAACGGGACTATAGCTGGCAAAACGGACGGCCCGACATGGCACGACTCGGGCCGAAAAAATCCTGGCCCGTATACGGTACGGCCCGGCTTATTCGTGTCGTGCCGGGCTGGCCCATGGGCCTGAATTTATTGCCAGGCACGTCACTATGGCCCAATTGTGGCTGAACGGGCCACCTTTTTGGCCCGACAGCCCGTAAAAAGCCTGGCACGGTTGGCCCGATAAAGGGAGGCGGGAATTTCAAATTTTAAATTTTCTGTGGAGCCCGAAGGAGGGGGGAACGGGAGTGCAGTTTTTTCTTAGTTATGGGGCAATTATGGGCATAATTAGCCCATTATAAGTACAATTTGTCTCAATTCAAAGGTATTTTATTATATTTAATCGTTAGATGCCTAATTTAGTCCAAAAATTACATTTCTTTCCCTATAAAAAGGGTTATCCACCCCCTTTGTCGGGCCGCATGCCGACGCATTTACGTCCTGCCGTGCCGTGCCGGACCACGTGATTCAAATCGAGGAGCGACCCGAGCACGCTAACGTGCTCGTGCCGTGCCATGGCCCATTTAATTCGTGTCGTGTCGTGCCTGTGCGGGGTCAAAAAAAAAAAGTCAAGCTTCGGGCCGGGCAGAAAAGCCCGGCCCGTTTGGCCCGCTATAAACGAGACCACGGGCTCTTTGTGTACGCCGCCCCACTCGTCCACCTCCAGTGCGGTCTCCGGACTAGACTCCGGGCGAAGCGGGCCACCGAGGCGTCTTCTCTGCTGCCGCGACGAGGCGATGGAACCCGGAAACGGCGGGGAGGCGGAGGAGGAGCAGGTGATGAGCGAGGTGCACCTGGGGTGCCCGCCCCGCTTCTCCGGCCTCTATCTCTCCCGCTTCACCTTCTCCTCCTGCCCCCTAGGTAACCCCTGTCGGTTCTAAGGCGCATTTCGTCATACATCTTGCCTGCGCCGCGTGTTGCTCACATTTTTTTTTCGAGAGGAGATAGGTTGTTTTCTGCTTGTGCTAAAGTGCGAATCGATGTTCCAGCGCCATTACATGGAGGAGATGCCGGCAGCAGCGATGAGCCTAGCGGCGGGTGCGAGCTGGTCCCCACAACGAGCAGTTCCTGTGAGTGAGTGAGTGAGTGACGGTGGCGTATGTATGTGTTACAATTCTCGCTGTGGTGACCTGATTCTTGGCTTTGATTTGAGAAGGTGATTCGCCGGACGCTGTCGCCGTGGATGACGATGGGGATCTCGTTCTCGACCGGAGAAGAAGAAATAGAGACGGTAAGCTGTTTGTTACTGCGGTTTGCCCTTTTCAGTGATCGGTGTCTCGTCAATTTTATCTTTCCATGGTATGCAGGGAGGAGAAGCGATGATGATCATGTACTCACCGTGCAGCATGGTATCACCTCTTCGCTTCGGAGCGTCGGCCTTCAGGTTATGCAACTTCAGTGCTGAATTTTCTTCAATTTATTTTGATCTTTTCTTATTGCGTTTTGTGTGATTCATTGCTAATGTTGCTGGTTCATAGGTTTGGAAGGCCGCGATGCTGCTAACCGACTTTGTGTTGCACAAGAGCATCACGTCGTCTGAGTTTCATGGTGTTACTGCCATGGAGATCGGCGCGGGGACTGGTGATGTTCTGATGTGAAATCTAGTTGATACAGAATCCTACTGCCTTGCTTTATCTGCCCCTTTCATTAGCATTCAGTATGGATTGTTCCTAAACACCAACTATATCCATGTGTTCGCCAGGTTTGGTAGGGTTGGCGCAAGCTCAAGTTGCAAGCAGAACTTTCATTACAGGTACTTAGTTCCCCTTTTAAGTGCAACTTTTGACAGTTGAATTGTATGTTCCACAGTCAATCCAACATGTATGGTTTAACCATGTAGCATTGCTCATACCAAAAATTCGCAAAGTATATATAGAAGATATTTCACAGTATTATCTGAATTCCAGTCTGTATTACTTGGTTTTTCTGGCATAGCCCTTCACTGACTGAGCATTTCGTTTCTATGGTCATGTATCTAATATATATGTCATGTGTATTAGGATATCTACCAAGTCGTCCATTAAACATGTTTTTGCTATCAATAGTTCTTACATATTTTATTCACCAATGGGAATGAACAGATAGAGGAACTGATGTCCTCAATAATTGCTTGGCTAATGTCCGTCTCAACTCTAGCACGCTGAAGTTTGATGAAGCTAAAGTCTATGTACGGGAACTGGACTGGAAAATGTCGTGGCCTCCACCCGTGGGTACACATGATGCATCTGATCCAAGGTTTTTTTTTTTTGGGTGCCAATTGCTGTCCTGATTGTTCCATTGTTCACTGTGCATCGTAATACAATATTGCTTTACCACTTCCAGTTAACAAACAAAAAAGAGTTAAAATGTAGATCATGTACTGTGTAAGCACACACATTAGATAAACTTCTGCATATTTTCAGTATTGTTAAATGTTTAAGTTGAATGTTCTCCAGTGCAGCTCAAAATACGCATGGTCTTCAAGTGAAATCAAGGAGGCTGAGAAAGCCACCATTCTACTCGCTGCGGATGTTATTTACAGCGACGGTCTCACCGATTTGTTCTTTGACACTGTGACGCAGTTGATGTCCCGTGGTGCCAAGAAGGTATCATCATACCGACCGACAAACATTACCTAATCAAAGAAATCGCACTAATTAAGACACTTGAGATTAAAGAGTCAGATTCTCCTTTTGCATGATCTGGTAGGTGCTATACTTGACCCTAGAGAAGAGATACAACTTCAGCCTGGATGAACTAGACGTTGTGGCCAACGGATACAAGCATTTTCGGAGCTTCTTTGCTGTTCAAGACGGTAACATCCTCGCAAAACATTGTGATTAACTGAGCTGACAGAGCGATCGCTCCATCAGGCTATATATCTCTACTAATTAGCCTTTCGACGCTGTTTATTGTTTCCAGGATGTGCACGCCTGGATCATGCTGCGTGCAAACCAGGTCTTGTGGGGGAGCGGATCAACCTCGCGAAGGTTCCTCAGTACATCAGAGAATATGAGAGAGGCGAGGATCTGGAGTTGTGGAAGCTCATGTATTGTTGTCCAGATTAAAAATAGTAGTGTTGGTTTACAATGTTTTGTTTTTTCGAGCAAAACGTGGCGGCTGCTTATATTTTTTAGCTAGCATGAAAGGAGGAGTAAGGCTGGTGCCAACGCAGGCTAGAGGAGGAGGCGAGAGGAGCGTTACCGCCCCGCGCGGGGCGAGAGGAGGCGAGAGGAGGGGCGAGAGGAGCGGGCCGGGCGGTAGCAGGCTCGCCCGTCGATAGCGGGCGAGAGGGCGCGCTACCGCCCGCGTTGGCGGGACGAGAGGGCGAGAGAGGGGCGAGAGGGGGGCGATAGCGGTGCTAGTGTGGGCGAGAGGGAGGCGAGAGTGGAGGCGAGAGTGGAGGAGAGAGAAGTGAGAGTGGCACTACAGCGGGCGAGAGTGAGGTGAGAGTGGGGGTGAGAGTGAGAGTAAAGCTGACGTGGCGAGGCGAGAGTGGGGCGGTGCATTGGCACCAGCGTAAGGCGTAAGACTAGGGGGGCGAGTCTTGTGAAAATGTTGAGATAATCACAAAGGAATGAAGGCGGACCACACTTTGTCTTTGTGGATGGCGAGTACGATACGTGCGATGGATGGAAAGAATGGGAATACACAAATGTGTTGCGTTCCTGAAACAGAACAAATCATTGGACGAGAGCTATGCAATTTTTTCCCGTGGCAAAACACCGGTATTCAACTAGTTTAGCTAAAGATTTTGCTACTACCTTTTGTTCTGATTAAATTCAGAAAATTTGTCAAGTTTTGTTTATTTTTTGTTGAAATTTTGGTCAATTTTCGTCCCAGATTTTAAATTTTGGTTTCTCAATTTCGTCCGAGATTTTCCGAGTTTCAGCCATTTCGCCAGGCCTGGTAATAATACTGGCACCACCCAATCGTTAAAAAATCATGTGGAAATCACATCTTGTTTTGCGCAGCTCGTGCACCATCTCATCGAAGAAAAGAGGCCACTTATTGTCAAAAAAGAAAATAAAAAAAAAGAGGCCACTTCCTCGATGGCCTGCTCTCTCTGAGCTACGCCGCGCCGGAAGCAGCGGTCCTAGGGTTTGCTCCAGCCCCAATCCCTACGACCAGATTGCTCCAATTCCGGCGGAAGAGGTGATCCCCCACTTGCCCCCCGCGCCCTCTACCCGGCCGCGAGCCAGGATTTTCTCGTTTCCGCTCCGTACGTGTGGCTGCTCAGATTCCGGTGGAGGCGCGCGGCTGCAAGCCGGTGGCATGGCGGGGCTGGGTGCCCGAGCACGCCATGAAAGGGTACGAGGCCCACCCGGAGAGGCGTTGACTGGCAGACAACTGAAGGTATAAGATGGATGACCCCTGTTTCTTCTTTCACTTGCTTTGGAAACAACTGAAAGTGTCAATTGGAATAAATGGTGCAGCCTTTATCAGATGCATATGCATCTTCTTGATAGAAAAATCTTAAGAGGTCAAGCATGCTGTGCTGTGGCACAGTACTAGGTCCAGCATAAGGCTCTCTTCATTTTGGTTAATTCGGCATGTGCCACTGCCGCAATGGCATGCAATTTTATTGAGTTTTTTCTCCTTCTCATCCAGTGGCATTTTCTAATACGCTAAGTTATTAGTGCATTTATTCAATAAGAGGAATTGTCCATTGTGAAGATCGAATTAACCCCTGTACATGTCTTTGACTAGCTTTCCTGGTTTTTATTTTCTTATAATAGAGAAACATGTTTCTGATACAGCTGAAGCTACTGCTAAATCCCAACCTAATGTTGGAAGGAGAAAAGGACATGGGAAAATCAGTAACGATCCTTCTACCGGATGATTCTGGGAGAGTTGCTCCAACAGACACCAACAATGAGGTGAGCAACATGGGTCATGGCCGTAATGACGTAGTGACCGTTGAAAACATTTAAACACACTACTCGAAATGTAAGTGTGTGCAGCGTGCCGAATTTTCAGTAGAATTTTTTTGCAAGGTCTTTACTCTTACCTTTTAAAAATTTCAGCATTGTCTTACTGAAGAACAACATTCAAGTGAATTATCGTCACCTGGTCATAAGAAAGCTTTAAAAGATGCATTGACAGAACAGCCTGAGAAGAAGCTTACTCACAGGCTTCGTCAAAAAAGGACAAAAGGTATCTGGCGAAAATAACAGGGGTACCCAGATAAGAAAGCATCAATATTTCATGACATACGCTCTTAACTCTTGTGTTTTTGGCCTTCCTGTTTTAGAAGTGAAAACTTTACTAGAAAAACCTGATCATGAGATAGATCGCATGAAGCTAAGTGTGATGCATCGCAGGTTGTTACAAGAGTCCAGATAGCGTATGGAGGTAAGTTTTGCTGAGTCATGTTAGGTGGTTTTATTTATCAATCATTATTATGATGCTGCTTCATGGTTGTGTTTTGGCTCTTTGTAGAACAAAACATCTACATCAGGACCATTCTCCTCTAATCAAAGGTATGCTCCTTTTTCCACTTAGCTTGGATGTTTTCTCGGAATCGTGTTTAAGTGTCATGCCTTATTCTCTATCCGCGTAATTTTCCCTTGTGTAGTAAAATAGCCAGTCATTCACAATAATGCTATAGACTGATTTGCACGCATTGTAGTTTATAATGGAGATACTTTATTGTTTCAGATAGTTTATTTGAACATAACATTGCTGCTGCAACTGTTGGCTCCAGCATCTGAATTTGCATTCTTAAATTTGATGGCCCTATACAGATCATGCTTTCTACTAATTTTCCCCTTCTTGGTTGATGTCTTTCCACAGCAACTCCCAGTTTGGAAATACTGACGATTTTGATCCTTTTGGGGACAACTATGACAATGACAGAACCGAAAATCAAGTGCTAGATAATGCAACGAAACTGAATTATCATTCCTACTTGAACAAACAAACACGGGCCAGATGGTCAAAATCTGATACCGACTTGTTTTACCAGGTACCTTAGACAACTATTTGTTGAATTTATCCTTTTTTTGTAATGATGTTTTGGCTTGTGAGTCCATTCAGTTCTTTTAACTGCTCTGATCCAGGGTCTTCAACAATTTGGTAGTGATCTCGCAATGATACAACAACTATTCCCTGATAAGTCCCATGACCAGCTGCGTAAAAAGTTCAAAACTGAGGAGAAGAAGCATCCAATGATAGTTCATGATGCAATACTTCATCGCTCGCCAGGTTATAGATTGTAACTGATGTCTAATTTACGATTTTCCCAACTTAATGCTTCTGCTTTACAACCGTATGCAGATAATGTGCACTTAAAACAAGTAATCAAACAGCTCAACATTGAAGATCTGCAGAGGGACATCAGTAGTACACATAAACAAAAGGCTCCATCAAACGAAGGAGACACTGGAAATGAGGTTCTTCCGAAACTAACATGCACATTGTTTAATACAGAACTCATATCAATAACCTTTTTTCTGTACTTTCTGTTTGAAGAACGCTTCCATCAACGATGAAGAAAATGGTTCAGATTGGTCGGATAAAGAGCTGGGCACACACCAATCTGAGGTCAAAGAAGGGGCACATGTTTCTATGAATTCTGACGATGAGCTGGATGTTTTCGATTGGTACTAGCATGGTAGGCAAAATTGATTTAGGATCTCATGATGCCTATCCTGTGAACTAGCTAGGGCATGTTCTGTAGTATTTCTGGGAGTCCGGGATACGGATTCAAACAGTGTGCAGTCTGTTATCTGTTGGTTCCTTAAACTTATCGATTGCACTTCTGGTTCTTGGTTGCTAGTCGAGTGGTATTGCCCATCATTTGTTATTTCTGCAGAAGTCATAGTATTTTTTAACATGTCTGGGCACTCCCTGCATTCTGCTGTGCGGTTGTGCCATTAGCATCCTCTGTTCCGGTACTCCCCCATAAAATGACCAATCTAGGCTTGTAGCTGTCAATAACACAGCCTTGTTGCTGTCAACTCTTGCGGGAGATCACCGCGTGTCTGCTATGGCTCACTACTTTGCACAAGTTTGTAAATGATGGGTGGTCAATTCGGTACATAGCCCGAAGTTCTCCGTGTTTCCTAATAGTAGAAACTCAACGACTATGCATATGATGGCTGCCGACTGGAGTTTCAGCTTGGCTGTTGTTGCCTCTTGGTTTAGGCCATTAGGGTGTGGCATGCAGTCATGCAGAGCACCCTCCAGTCGGCAGCGGATGGCGGCGGAGCAAGAGGCGCCGCTGGGCCATCAACAGCCATGGGCTGCTCCGGACGGTGATACCAGGAACGTACCTAGACAATACAATCTACACCATCGGTATCACGACCGGGACATGGCGACAGTGGGATGCATGTGGATGTGGCAACAGGGCGCATAGACGGGGAGAAGGTTATGGTTTACATCCGCATGCAATGCTGATTTATGGTATACTAATGGTTTACAGGGCGCATAGATGGGTCCCTAATAGTTTGTGTACATTTCCATGAATATATATGTTTCCATATGAAAGTTTATATGTACTTATGCAATAGAATTCAAAATTTTCTTAAATTTAATAATGTCGATTTCATTTTTTTTAAAGAATGGATTGGAGGCATCCAAACTCAACTAACGCTGCTCCTCTATGGTACAACTTTCATGGCTGGTGCTGATTAGGAACCACGAGCCGCACTAAACGGCTTTCCTCTTTTCGCATGTTCATATTAACTTTGTAAATATACTCTGTGCATCGGTTTCCGGGAGATGTCGATCTTTTTGGTGGACCTCCGCAAGAAAAAAGGATTTTACAATAGCGACGCCAGTGATGCTCTCGGCGAGTCTTCCAATTTAGAAGGAAGTCGAACACACAAAATGATCATGTCGTGTCCCTCTAAAACAACGCCAGTAAACATTTTGGCGAAACAAGTAGTGTGAGGAAAAGCTTAGAGGTCAAGTGAGGAAGATAGACAAATGATGAAAAATCAAGTTCATGCTAATAATTTTTGTAGGGCAACATACCATACAAGTATAATAGTTGTGACGCATAAATTCCAGATATGCATATAGTTGTACTACTTAGCTTTGTAGTACCATAAGGAAACTTTTATGTTATTTAAGATGATGGTCTTACCTTAGGGCGTCAACTTCCGCGACATATGTTTTTGCTACTATCATATTTCTGATATTAGCAGTGTGATGCTTTTTATGCGAATGTAACTAAATGACCTCCTCTCATATTTTTTAGGATTATATTCTAAAAGATTAAACCAGGAAGTCTATGGTGGTCGACGATCGATGTGATTCTTGCATGTCCACCATCCCACCAAGTAGGACTACCATATGTCGATTTTTATTTAGTCCGCTTCTGACTTATTGGTGATATAGTGTATTTACCTATGTGTCCATTTTTCAACAATGTTGATTTTTCATTATTAAATTTTGTGCAAGTAATTTATTTTTGGCAACGTAAACTTACAAGGAGCTAATGTGATGCGGCATGGATGCTCTTGCTTGTTTTTTTTAGGTAAATGTGAAGGCCTTACTGGATGCGGAGCGGAGCTACAAAGAAAGCCGACAATCGATTCCATTGCCAAGTGTTTCTATTAGGATTTCTAATGCTTGATGAGGGGTGGTTGATTGAAGATACAGTATAAAAGTATGTGATAGGCTGTTCTGCTGCGATTATATAAGAAACTGTACTAAACATGTAAATGTGCTTTTCTTTTGCGGGAAAAGGGCGTGGAAGGATAAATGGTGACTAATTAGATGATTCATTTAGTTTTTCCTAATTATTGGGTTAGTGGCATATGATATTTCCTTTTCTCCCGTTGCAACGCACAGGCACGTTTTGCTGGTTCTCCCTCAAGAGAGAACTAAGATAGCGCTCACTCGCTTGCTACGTCGTCCGATTTTTGTTTGTGCCAAGATGCGTGCAAGGTGCCGGTTTCCCCGCGGCCGGCCCATGTCTGTCCTTCCTCTGTTTTTTTGTTTGTGATGTACCGACACATGATTGTACTTTTCTTTGTTGGGCCGCGTTTTCTGTCGGCCCATTTTTTGCGTAGTTGATTTGTCCACACGAATAGTTACATAGTTTGTATGTTGCTCAAAAAAAAAAAAAGTTACATAGTTTGTATCGGATCCAGCATAGTGCGTAGCCACACAGTAACCAGCCACACAAGATCCAACCCGTAGCGGGGATCAAACAGATACGAAGATGCCTCTTGTCTTTTTTGAATTCCCTTTTTGCCTTTTTCCCCTTTCCTCTGTTTCCCTATCTCTCTCCCGCGGATGTGAGGGAGAGCGAGGCTTTGGGCGCGGGTGGGTCGGGGGTAGCTGAGAACCAGTGAAAGGCGAGGATCTGGGTGGTCCCTGAAATCCAGCACCTAGCGAGGTACATCGTTTTCCTCCTTGATTTTCACCGCATAGGTCAGCCGGGTTTGATGGAGAGGGGAGGGGGAGGGGGAGTGGAACGCCGCGTGGGTCTGTTTGTTTCCTCGACGAGTTTGGATTTTCGTGGGAGGCTTGAATTCTGCGACGACGAGCTGCGCTGAGGCGCCATTTTTTTCCCATAGTTGTTGTTTGAGCACTATGAGGTATGAGCAGACCCGAGGTCCCCTTTTCCACCCATTTGTGTGTTTCGAGCGGAGGCGAGTTTCATTTTTTTTTTCCAGCGAAGTGTGAGGTTTCAATTTTATGCGTAGGGCCGAGCAATTGTGAGACAGTTTGCCTCCATTTATGTATGTTAGCAGTGCTATGTGCATTACTTGCGTTTTTTAAGCCCTTTGTTGGGTGATTGTGATTTATGAGTTCTATTTTTGTCGTGCGTCCGTCTTTCATGTTGTCTATGGTTCAAAATGGTCATTCAACTACAGAGATTATGATTCAAAACTTGAATGCATCTGGTAATTGTGTTGGCAATCTTTTAATGTTGTCTGACAGTGTACATTGGGATCCAGGTGTTTTTCAACGAGCTGAGTACAATGGCGTTGCAATTTGAGTTGGTGGAACAACATACACTGGTGACCTCAGTGCAGCTGATGGCGCTTATTCTGTTGCATTTTGTGGTGATAGCGGTGGTACTTTAGCCCATGTTATCTGTCAAGAATACTATGACTTGTGACACAACCGGTATCAACCAGCATGCAGGTTTGGTTGTTGAGAGTAAACATGGCCAGCTTCGTATTTTTTGGTTGCTAAGTTGATTCATAGTCAACTTTGAGGAGCCACTATTTTTTCATGTGCTTTTTGATGTTCGTCTATGTAAGTTATTTTTCAGGTATAGTTGGGAGCTACTGCGGGGGGGGGGGGGGGGGGGGGGGGGGGGGGGGGGGGCTGTTTTTGTGATATCATGTGTATTATATATGATGGGATGTCATCATTTCTTATTTTTCGTCTGATAGTCCAGAAGTTTTTGATTGTAACTAGATTATGCCAGACAACATTACATTCTCTATGTATCTGTTATGATCTATAGTTTTGTAAGTACTTTTTTTAACTGATCATTTTTTTACCGGGTTTTCAAACAAAAATGGATAATGTGGAGGCAAATAATGGGAAGGACAGTAGCATTTTAATGTCCCAAGCAAGGATCTATTATGTTGAAGAGCATGACAGTGGCGGCGATATAATGATTCAAGAGATGACTGCCACTAATTTGTCGCAGGACATGTTTTATGAAGGGATAAAGAAACTAGTATGTCACATACATGTCTCACAACAGTAATCTAGTTTTGATTTATAGCTCATTTTTTATTGTCTGTTTCTAACTTTCAAAAAGTGCACTGACTATGGTTTTTTGCTACTACTCTTTTTGTTTTAATATCTTTTTTGTTTGTCCAGGCGATGAAGAGTGTTAAGAGGAAGACCATCCGGCAAACCATTATAAACAATAAAAGGAAGGTATGTGTTCCAGAGTTACAAGCACATATGAGTTTTCAAAACTTCAAGCATTTGCATATTGTTTGTGCTTAATGGAGCTGTACCCGCAACCGCGTGTTTTGTCAGATGTGTCTATTTTTTTGCAATGCATTTTTTTCAAATTTTAATTTATTTTTGTATCACACAGAGGTCAAAGTTTGCATTGAACATAACAACTGGGAGTGATGATGAAGGTGTCACTAGAGCATATAGTAGATGCAATATTCGTTATTTCCATGAAATCATAAAACATGTCCGTAAGAGTGAGCGGAAGATACGCTTGGTCCAGAAAATGGGCTTTAGGGAACTTCTAGGACTGGATGATTGTTCCCAAGACCTCTGGCCCAGTGGTTAGCTGATCACTTTTTCTTAGAAACTGAAGCAATTATGTTCGGTAGCAAGTCAATACCAATCAACATTCAGTCAATCAAAGATGTTATGGATTTACCAGCAGGCAGCCTCCGTGTTGATGGAGATGAAGGTGAAGGAAAGTCAAGTTTCTTATCTCTGTTTAGTTTATCTGAAGTTCCAAAATCAAATTCTTTGGGGACAAGATTAAGGACGATGAGCTTGACGATGCTCAGTTCTGTCGTTGTTCCTGGGTGTTTTGCTAGCTACTTTGATGTGTCCGAACTCAAGTACAAAGATAGGTTCTAAGTACCTCGGTGCGTTGGTTGATGTTGATAAAATCAGTGATAGGAATTGGTGCAAATTTGTTCATGAGTGGCTTTTTATTGTACATCAATAAATATCTATTAGACAAAAGGAAAGAGAAACATGTGTCCAACACGTTGGACGGATGTATTTACCACCTATCGGTAAGTTCAGTTTGCATCCTTCCAAATTTTATTTTATTTATTCTTTTTTTTATATCTGAGCTTGCCTGATTTTGTCTTTTTACTCATTGATTTTATTTTATTTTTCTGCAGGTTAGATATCTTGATTTCATGGATTTTGGTTCTATCAACTTACCAGCCACCCTGCCGAGAATTCGTGTGCGGAAAGGCAACCTTATAAAGCAGTTTAGTGATATGGTTATTGCGAAAAATGGAAAATATGGAGCATGCCCCATAAGCTTTGTTTTTGTTTTCTAAAATTTAATCCTTGTTGGCACTTTTGTTTATGTTTTTGTGCAACCTACATTATTTTATTTTCCTGATGTAGTGTCTTAACTTTTGTGTGTACACGAGATAAAATATATCAACGAAACTTGTTATGCATACAAAAGATCGATCACTAATGAAGAGTTAAGGAACTCCATCGAAGAAATCTTAGGAAATTCTATCACTGAAATGGTAATAAAAACTCTTTTTGTTACGCTTTGTGTGTGTTTTTGTTTTATTCAGATATTGATTTTTAAGTGTTTTTGATCTTTTGTTAACATGCTGTGACGCCCCGAGATCGGGCACTATGCAGATTTCAGCATTTCCGCCAAAAGCCACATAATAACCGATTCCAGGTTGCCACTTGTGATAACATTACAACAATTCACGAATATTCCGCAACAACAACAGAAAAGATATATACAAGACGACTCAAACGAGTCAAGGATACAACTGATACAATACAAAGATCCAAATGACAGCGGAAGAAACAACATAGTGTCCGACTACGGACAAGATACAAATTGGACTAAGAGCCCTGAAGATAACCGATGGCGTCCAATCCCTTCCCAGGCCAAGCCGGAGGGATTCCGAAGCTAACGTCGTCAGACTTCAAACCTGTTGACTGCAATGTGGAATATGCAGCCACGAAAAGGATTCGTGGGTCAGTACTATTAAGTACTGGCAAGTGGATAAACCATACTCACAAGATACCGGCGTAACCAATCATCACAAGATACAAATACTTTGGGTAGAACGGAAAGGAAGGGATTATTGCAAAGAAGCGGCACCGGGCAGCACTAACAAACTAAAGAGATGCGCTACAACTTCCGGCTAATAGAAAGGGATAAGAGAGCGTATCAGAACCAACTACAACTACTCACCAAACAATACCCATCCAGTGTTACCCCCTACTAAGGAAGCAACCCAAGGAAACTCACACTGTTGATTAAGGTGACATTCATTTTTATGGTGGAGGTAATTTATATTACTAGTCAAGTTATCATTGTTAAGTGTAAGTTGTCTGAGTACTTGTTAGCCAACACTTTCACCAAGTCGTCACATAACCGCGGACAACACGGCTTCTCGAGAAGATTCATCCCTGCAGGGTGCGCTACAGTACCCGTACACACTCAAGCCACCAACTAAAACTCAGGTTGGCTCGACACGACCCAAACCGTCTCTACAACCCATCCTAGGAGCCACAGAGCTATAAGGTCCCAGCCACGCAGCCGAATACTCAGCACAAGTGTGCAAAACTCCCGCATGACGCAACACCCCGGCAATACAGGCCTCGCCCTATATGCATCATTCATCAACAACAGTAACCATGGGGGGCCCACCCATTCATGCGTATGAGCAAATGGAACACCCGAACTAAGTGTAGCTCTTCGGACAAGCTGCAAATCAGGTCTAAGTCGAGGGGGGTCCCATACTACCTCCCGGATGCGGTTAGCGCGCTCATCATGGATCAATGGACAAGACCCTTTTCCTAGTTTCGACACTAGCAGGCTCCAAAACCACGCCGGGCCTCCTGCCGGTGCCTTATCATTCAAATTATTATTACCCCAAACATTAACATGTTGTTGATTAAATTGAAACCCAACTATCAACTAAACAGGTGATACAACAAAGGACAACAAGACTCGAGCACAAACAAATCTAAGCATGCAACTACGACACGAGGGCCAACAAGGTAAACAAGCAACAGGTAATAGGAAGTGGAAGGAAGGCTATATCATGGCTGCAAGGTAAACATATGATAGGATCGAGACACAAGCATCGAATCATAAGGCTAGCATAAGTACAACGAAAAGAATCGGTAACAAGTGATGAAAGGCAGCCGTAGGTAGCAAGTGAGTATACTTGCTTGAGATCCAGCAAGTAGAGGTACATCCGAACTTGTCGTTGCTCACATCATCTCAACGTCCTATCCGCGAAGAAGCAACAAACTAGAACAAACACCGGATGCAACAATTACTACTACGGCAAAAGATCCAGCATGATCCTATTTTATATGCATGACATGCGGGATGCAACGCAAAAGTACAACTTAGACAATTTAATCGGACCTGGAGTCCGGACAATTAATTATGGTTTAAGTTGTTTATCTAACCATCATATTAAATGTTGATTAACATGGAAAACAATAAGTAGGTGAGCTAAACAAGATTAAATGGAATAGGGCAATATTTAGTTAATACCCCAACACATTCCATATGTTGTTATTTAGTTGACAGGCATAACACAGGCTAAAATGCACAATACAAGATGCAAACATGAGCATGGATGGCATATTAATGTTCCTTGCATGTTTCTGGTTGGAAAACATATTTTACACATTAAATTTGAATTTAATTTGAATTAGTTATGATTTATGCAATTTTAAATGAATTAAGTAAAGTATAGAAAATTGCACAAATTTTAATTGGTTAAAACATTGAACAAATTGCATATTTGGAAAATTCAGGAAATTTTGAATGGAAAACATATTTTGTATGTTGAATTTGGGTTTGAAATGAGCAAGTAATTAAATTGGCAATTTTAAATGCATTAAACAAAGAATTATTGTTTTCAGCAATTTACATTATTCAAAACAGAAAACAAAGTTTATATTTGGAAAGTTTATTTAATTCTGCATGGAAAACATATTTTACTTTGTGAAATTGGAGTTATAGTTTGCAAGTTATGAATTAAAACATTTAGCAAAATAAAAGACTAAAAACATAATAAAAGGGAGTTTGCTTGGGATTTGAACTCGGGATCTCTCACTGAGGACAAGGGAACAAAACCACTAGGCTGCTGTTTGGTTCATGTAAGGAAACAGATCTGGAACGAGATGAATATCAACTGTGCGGTGTAAAAGAGAGAAAAAAGGAGGCTTTATTCCGCGTGAAGGAGGACTCGAACCCGCGATCTCTCGCTGCGGATCCAGAGAGCATAGCCACTGCGCTGCTGCGGTTTCGTGAAAGGATACAGAACTGAACCTTTAAGAGATAAAAACAACGCCTGTATTCTGACGAAACTGAAGGACATGGCCGGTGCTTCACGGGACGGTGATCCATACGATGATCCAGTAGCGATCTACAACGGTGGCGCTCGATGGCGACACCCAGAGCAAGGGGAGGGGAGGAAGGAGCATGTCCCGGAGGTGAGGCTCACCTTAGGGAAGGTCGATGGCGCGAGGGCCTGGCGCAGAGACGACGAAGACGACCGAACGGAGGAGAAAATGACGGTATGCCGCCGAGCCCCGCACGGACGGACGGCGACTTTGTCGAGCATGGCGCGGTGGTCCTGGAGCCTCCCAGGTCCAGCCGAGGGGACGAGCTCGAAGAGGGCGACACCATGGTTCCATTCCCGGCCTCCAGAGGTCTTGGCGATGACCACAACGATGGCCCTTGGCCCCCCAAGTACCAGCCATCGAGGTGCTCTCCCTCTCTCGGTTCAGATATTCAGAAAAAGGGACAGAGAAAGGAGGAAGAGAGGAGAGTCGGCGGCAGCAGGGAGGAAGAGAGGAGGGGCCTAGGGTTTGGAGGGGAGGAGAGGCTTAATAGGAGGGGAAAAGGTGAGGAGCAGGTGGAGATGGGGGGTCCATGGTGCGGACAGCGACAGGAGGAGTTCCTCGTGCTCCCTGTACGGAGAAGAAGATCGATAGGAGGTGGGCTGGGGTTGGGTTTCGGTGTGGTATTCCTGCTGGGCTGCACCTCCCACAAAACGTTTTTCCTTTTTTTTTCTTTTAGTTGTTACTTTTATCCTGTAAAAAAAAAGTTGTTACTTTTATTTGCGTGTTTTAGTTGCTGCCGATTATATTCTGAAAATAGCAAAGGTAGAACAAGAGTAGTTTTTAATATTAAACATGAAAACATAATTTGTTAATAAAATATTTGTCTATTTATAAAGTCACATAAACATTTTGAAAAATAGTTTCACAAGCCATTCTAAAATTTTAAATTTGGGATAGGTTGATAGGAAACATTTTTGAGAGTTCAAAAAAAATGCAATGCAAGGATGCCATGATGATGCAAAAAAAAAGAAAACAAGCAAAACTAATTGGGGAAAACCCTGGGTGTTACAGCCGACACCACTAACAAGGGATTGCGCCCTCGCAATCCGCTCCACACCGGTAAGGGAGAAGAGGTGGGAGCTATCGAATCTTCAGTCACCTTGTTGATCTTCTCGACACCACTAACAAGAGATTCTTGCTCACATTGACGACGATGTCCTTCCATCGGGAATCTTCCGGAGATCGAACCTATTAGGTTTAAAGGCTAAGAGAACGTCCAACCCACGTAGGATCCTAACACTTTGAAAGATAGGTACGAGAGTAGACTCCAAAACAAATGAGATAGAAGGAGAAGTAGAATAGAGGAAAGGAATAAACAAGAATCCTATCGAGAGGTTTCCAAAACAGGTTTTGCACAATTGGTTTTTGACACTCTAGAAACACGGCCGTTAGCGAGGTTATCCTACAGGATTTGCGGACCCGTTGCTTCGATAACCATTCGTATCGAAACAACATTGGGAATCGGAACCATACTCTGATACCATTTGTGACGCCCCGAGATCGGGCACTATGCAGATTTCAGCTTTTCCGCCAAAAGCCACATAATAACCGATTCCAGGTTGCCACTTGTGATAACAGTTCAACAATTCACGAATATTCCGCAACAACAACAGAAAAGATATATACAAGACGACTCAAACGAGTCAAGGATACAACTGATACAATACAAAGATCCAAAAGACAGCGGAAGAAACAACATAGTGTCCGACTACGGACAAGATACAAATTGGACTAAGAGTCCTGAAGATAACCGATGGCGTCCAATCCCTGCCCAGGCCAAGCCGGAGGGATTCCCAAGCTAACATCGTCAGACTTCAAACCTGTTGACTGCAATGTGGAATATGCAGCCACGAAAAGGATTCGTGGGTCAGTACTATTAAGTACTGGCAAGTGGATAAACCATACTCACAAGATACCGGCGTAACCAATCATCACAAGATACAAATACTTTGGGTAGAACGGAAAGGAAGGGATTATTGCAAAGAAGCGGCACCGGGCAGCACTAACAAACTAAAGAGACGTGCTACAACTTCCGGCTAATAGAAAGGGATAAGAGAGCGTATCAGAACCAACTACAACTACTCACCAAACAATACCCATGCAGTGTTACCCCCTACTAAGGAAGCAACCCAAGGAAACTCACACTGTCGATTAAGGTGACATTCATTTTTATGGTGGAGGTAATCTATATTACTAGTCAAGTTATCATTGTTAAGTGTAAGTTGTCTGAGTACTTGTTAGCCAGCACTTTCACCAAGTCGTCACATAACCGCGGACAACACGGCTTCTCGAGAAGATTCATCCCTGCAGGGTGCGCTACAGTACCCGTACACACTCAAGCCACCAACTAAAACTCAGGTTGGCTCGACACGACCCAAACCGTCTCTACAACCCATCCTAGGAGCCACGGAGCTATAAGGTCCCAGCCACGCAGCCGAATACTCAGCGCAAGTGTGCAAAACTCCCGCAGGACGCAACACCCCGGCAATACATGCCTCGCCCTATATGCATCATCATCATCAACAACAGTAACCATGGGGGCCCACCCATTCATGCGTATGAGCAAATGGAACACCCGAACTAAGTGTGGCTCTTCGGACAAGCTGCAAATCAGGTCTAAGTCGAGGGGGGTCCCATACTACCTCCCGGATGCGGTTAGCGCGCTCATCATGGATCAATGGACAAGACCCTTTTCCTAGTTTTGACACTAGCAGGCTCCAAAACCACGCCGGGCCTCCTGCCGGTGCCTTATCGTTCAAATTATTATTACCCCAAACATTAACATGTTGTTGATTAAATTGAAACCCAACTATCAACTAAACAGGTGATACAACAAAGGACAACAAGACTCGAGCACAAACAAATCTAAGCATGCAACTACGACACGAGGGCCAACAAGGTAAACAAGCAACAGGTAACAGGAAGTGGAAGGAAGGCTATATCATGGCTGCAAGGTAAACATATGATAGGATCGAGACACAAGCATCGAATCATAAGGTTAGCATAAGTACAACGGAAAGAATCGGTAACAAGTGATGAAAGGCAGCCATAGGTAGCAAGTGAGTATACTTGCCTGAGATCCAGCAAGTAGAGGTACATCCGAACTTGTCGTTGCTCACATCATCTCAACGTCCTATCCGCGAAGAAGCAACAAACTAGAACAAACACCAGATGCAACAATTACTACTACGGCAAAAGATCCAGCATGATCCTATTTTATATGCATGACATGCGGGATGCAACGCAAAAGTACAACTTAGACAATTTAATCGGACCTGGAGTCCGGACAATTAATTATGGTTTAAGTTGTTTATCTAACCATCATATTAAATGTTGATTAACATGGAAAACAATAAGTAGGTGAGCTAAACAAGATTAAATGGAATAGGGCAATATTTAGTTAATACCCCAACACATTCCATATGTTGTTATTTAGTTGACAGGCATAACACAGGCTAAAATGCACAATACAAGATGCAAACATGAGCATGGATGGCATATTAATGTTCCTTGCATTTTTCTGGTTGGAAAACATATTTTACACATTAAATTTGAATTTAATTTGAATTAGTTATGATTTATGCAATTTTAAATGAATTAAGTAAAGTACAGAAAATTGCACAAATTTTAATTGGTCAAAACATTAAACAAATTGCATATTTGGAAAATTCAGGAAATTTTGAATGGAAAACATATTTTATATGTTGAATTTGGGTTCGAAATGAGCAAGTAATTAAATTGGCAATTTTAAATGCATTAAACAAAGAATTATTGTTTTCAGAAATTTACATTATTCAAAACAGAAAACAAAGTTTATATTTGGAGAGTTTATTTAATTCTGCATGGAAAACATATTTTACTTTGTGAAATTGGAGTTATAGTTTGCAAGTTATGAATTAAAACATTTAGCAAAATAAAAGACTAAAACCGAATAAAAAGGGGTTTGCTTGGGATTTGAACTCGGGTTCTCTCACTCAGGACAGGGGAACAGAACCACTAGGCTGCTGTTTGGTTCGTGTAAGGAACAGATCTGGAACGAGATGAATATCAACTGTGCGGTGTAAAAGAGAGAAAAAAGGAGGCTTTATTCCGCGTGAAGGAGGACTCGAACCCGTGATCTCTCGCTGCGGATCCAGAGAGCATAGCCACTGCGCTGCTGCGGTTTCGTGAAAGGATACAGAACTGAACCTTTAAGAGATAAAAACAACGCCTGTATTCTGACGAAACTGAAGGACAGGGCCGGTGCTTCACGGAACGGTGATCCATACGATGATCCAGTAGCGATCTACAACGGTGGCGCTCGATGGCGACTCCCAGAGCAAGGGGAGGGGAGGAAGGAGCATGTCCCGGAGGCGAGGCTCACCTTGGGGAAGGTCGATGGCGCGAGGGCCTGGTGCAGAGACGACGAAGACGACCGAACGGAGGAGAAAACGATGGTACGCCGCCGAGCCCCGCACGGACGGACGGCGACTTTGGCGAGCATGGCGCGGTGGTCCTGGAGCCTCCCAGGTCCGGCCGAGGGGACGAGGTCGAAGAGGGCGACGCCATGGTTCCATTCCCGGCCTCCGGAGGTCTTGGCGATGACCACAACGATGGCCCTTGGCCCCCCAAGTACCAGCCATGGAAGTGCTCTCCCTCTCTCGGTTCAGATATTCAGAAAAAGGGGCAGAGAAAGGAGGAAGAGAGGAGAGTCGGCGGCAGCAGGGAGGAAGAGAGGAGGGGCCTAGGGTTTGGAGGGGAGGAGAGGCTTAATAGGAGGGGAAAAGGTGAGGAGCAGGTGGAGATGGGGGGTCCATGGTGCGGACAGCGACAGGAGGAGTTCCTCGTGCTCCCTGTACGGAGAAGAAGATCGATAGGAGGTGGGCTGGGGTTGGGTTTCGGTGTGGTATTCCTGCTGGGCCGGTTTTGGCCTGGTGGGCTGCACCTCCCAAAAACGTTTTTCCTTTTTTTTTTCTTTTAGCTGTTACTTTTATCCTGTCAAAAAAAAGTTGTTACTTTTATTTGCGTGTTTTAGTTGCTGCCGATTATATTCTGAAAATAGCAAAGGTAGAACAAGAGTAGTTTTTAATATTAAACATGAAAACATAATTTGTTAATAAAATATTTATCTATTTATAAAGTCACATAAACATTTTGAAAAATAGTTTCACAAGCCATTCTAAAATTTTAAATTTGGGATAGGTTGATAGGAAACATTTTTGAGAGTTCAAAAAAAATGCAATGCAAGGATGCCATGATGATGCAAAAAAAAAGAAAACAAGCAAAACTAATTGGGGAAAACCCCGGGTGTTACACATGCCAAGCTTGATCAAGGTGATAATGAATCTGCGAGCACAGTCAAAATCCAAGAAGAACAAGATGAAGAATTGCAAGGTGAGGAAGAATGTAAGCACCATAATTTTTTCTCTCCTCTTTTTTTTTTGTGTATTTTTGTTAATACTTGTCCTAAAATCCTAGCTGTTTCTTATGTTTCTTATGTTTGCAATATATTCCAGCACTCAATTTTTTTTGGCAGCACATAACCCTTTTTATTTTGTTCAATGGTATGTTTTCTTCAGCTGAAGAATTTGTTCTGGTGAAGAGGTTAAAACATACGGACAACAGGCCCAGCGAACATTCCATATTGAAATCCGATGCTATCGCAAAAGATAATGAGTTGTGCTGAAAACGACAAGGAAAAGAGCTTGGGGATTTTGATATATTTGAACCGTGTAAGGATAACGTTCAGGTTAGTATGCAAAGTAGCTCCATCAGTTTTTTCCAAGCAATGCTTCTTCTTTTCCTTTTTTCTATGGTCCATGAAGTTGTTCCTTTTAAATTTCTTGTGTTTCCTGCAATTTTTTTTAATTATGTGTTTATTCAAAAATAATAATTGTACAACAGGTTGATCAAGGTGCCACTGATTGTCTATATAATGTAAAAGCATATGAGAAGACTACAAGCCTTGATTATTTGCTTTCGCTCAGAGAGCAGAAGTAGAATCGCAAGATTGAAGATGTTACATCACACACTGAATCCATTCAACAAGATGAGAATTATGTTAACAAAGGTGTTCTTGGTAACACATCGTTTTCAGGTTTGACAAAGGCAACAAACGATGAGAAGGTAATATTTATAACTATTATTCTGAGTCATAGAACTAGAAGGATTTCTTTTATTTCCATCAGGCTCCTTTATTTTGAGTTTTGTGTATCAGCAATAGGTGTTGAATTCTTCTTTCTTTTTGTTTTTTGTTTTTAATAGAGTACCATGCTATGTTTTGATGGACAAAAAGCAGTAAATTCGAATACCATAAAGGCTGGCAGATGCTTGTCACTGATAGGTATTTACTATTCTTCCCATATTCCCCCACAAAGTATTACCACTTTATTTATTTATATTTTTGAATGATTTATGCAATTCAATTTTGCTAATTCCATGGATGATTTTTTCTTTTTATCCTGCATTGTCTAATGTGTGTTTTTAATTCATGATAGTTGAGAATATGGTAGTTCAAATGTTGGCTCAAGCAACACATAAAACAGGCTTGATTATCTTAATGAAGCATGAAGAAATACTATTTCAAAGGTCCAGAATTCCCGTCGTATAGATTGTTTGAACATGAAGATGACAATGGAAAGTATATTGTAGAGAAGGAATTATGGCGGCCAGTTGAATCAAACAACCAAACACGAAGTGCAATTTTAGGTGATTTTGGAGTTTTTTTTTTGTCATTTCCTTTCCCTGAACTTATGATGTTCTTTTTTTCATTATTATTGGTTATGCATTGTACATTTTTTAATACACTCTTTTTCTATGTTCTGACTTTTGCCATTCTTCTTTATTCTGAATAAGCAGAACGACACAAAGATTGATGTAATAGACAATGAAAACAAAATAAATATTGAGGATAAGAATTTAGACCAGAGTGCTTCAAGCAATAACTTGTGTTGTAAAGAATATAAGTTAAATATACATTAATTGATTATGACAGTGTCATTCGGTAACATTTTTAATACTGGGTTTTATTTTTTTTCTTCATTCCTACGTAGATTGCCAGTCTAACTGAGTTTGACAACGTCATACATTGTGCGCAAATACCGCAAAGATGTACATACATCATAGACTTGTCAATTGAAGAAGATAAACACAATGGAAATTCAGCTGTCAACCTAGTAAGTAACTTTAATTTATCGACGTACATCATGGACTCATGATTATTACCCTTTTCTTTGTTTCTCTGTGGTATGATGCATTGTATGTTCCAATATAGGTTTGTCTAGATCAATCAACTCATGGAAGTTATTCACAGAGTAGATTGATGAAAGATGAAGGATTGTATGGTAGTAAAAAATCACATGAAAAGAACAAACCAGTAAGTAGCACACTCATTTATATTGATTGTTCTTTTACTTTATTTTAAGGTATCATTTTTTGTTTTAGCTTATGTTGCTTACTTTTCGGAAGGTTTTAAAAAAATAAGTACATGTTTTCCACTCTGAAGCAGATTGGGGAACATTCTGTATACATGAAAGGTCGGAGGCTTTTCGCAGATGATGATGTATATTCATCGGAGAACAAAAACAACAATGATAAGAGAGAGGACCATCACATAGAAGCAGTAATTCTTCTTTTTGTAGTTCTACTTTTTTTACGAGGGGGGGATGGGGGAGAGGGTAGTTTTTGAATTCTAATTGTTTTTCGTGCTATTTTTGTCTTCAACAAAAATATATTACAAGAATTCAACTTTCTGCTTTCCTTACATTTTTCAAATAGGTATCACCAGAGGTTGAATATTTGGGAGAGAAATTGTTCAAAAGCACATGCAATAACTTCTGTGATAAGGCTGACAACTACTACAACAAAAAATAAACATGGGGACCGCTGGTTCATCAAGTGGGAAAGAAAACATTCAACCTATAAGACCTTTGAACCCAAGCAGATATATCACATAACCATATGCAACAACCAGGGAGTTGTGATACAAGAAAACACACATAAGCTATATGAATCAATTGTGCTATTGTTAGAGTTGGAAAAACACAACGAGTAAGACACAATTTTCCTTTTTATTGTTGTGTATATGTTTTCTAGTCTAATTTTCTTTTCATCTAGTCCTACTTTTCATTTTTCTTACAGAAAAATTTAAGTATAAAAGTCTTTAATTTTTTTTTCTTTATGTAGCACATGAATCATAAACATAGATAATTGCACAGCTTCAATGTTACAAGTCGGCCAATCATTCAATCAAAATGGATGGGTTGAATCGTATGTTATCAATACATTTTTCCGCAAGATTTTCAAGGATAAACATGTAAGATATCAAAGAAACACTACTTTTTCCATACATCATCTGTTCGTACTATCATTCTTTTTCAATTTTTCTGGTTCTAGTAGTAATGTGATCATTTATATCATATATTTTCATACCCTGTCATACTAATTCAACAGGAATATTTTCCGGAAAAATGGTGTAACGAGAACATGAGGAATAAGTGGAAACAAAATGTCATAAAAGGTTTCCATGGAGCTAGATCAGCAAGACCATTACATTTAGCTGACGGGGTAATCTTTTTGCTTCCCCTCCACACCAAAAAATAATGCACTATGACTAAAGTTATTTAGTTATTTATTATTTACATATCTTTTTACCTTTTTGTTTTTTCAGTTGTACTCCCCAAGTTTGTTTGAGTCCCATTACTTTGTGTTTTTCCTAGACCTAAAGAACCACAAGTTTGTTTTTCTTGATTCATTGTTTGGAAAAGAGAGCTCGTACCACAAGGGTTGTGATAAAACTTTGGTAAGTATTTTTAATTTTACCAATGTTTTTCTATTCATTATGTTTCTTTATTGCTCCTTTTGCTATTTTTATCGTGTTTTTCTTATTCATTTTATTTTTTTGGAATGTGCGAGTTGCACATGCAACTGCGCAGCACTCAAAAATGTTACATGTGAAATTCTTATTCGACTAGTTCTAAATAGAGTAATGGAAGTGTGTTGTTCTGTTCTATGTTCGTTGAGTGGACCAAAACAACAACTTAAAACCTGTAACTAAAAATAACTAGAAACCACTTTTTAAGTTGCACATACAACTGCAGCTTAAAACCACTTTTTTAAGTTGAATATGCAAGCGAAATATTACTAGAGACCTCTGTTATTTTTGCACATGTAAGCGAATCAGCAAGGAACCTCTGTTTTGAATTTCCACATGCATGCAACTGTAATTATTTTCCTCTGATCCTTTTTTTGGGATGTATGAGTTGCATGCGCAACTTCCACCACTACAACTGTTACATGTGCAACTCCTTTTTAGTTTTGTATAGCATGCTTTTTCTGCTCCTGAAGGGATGCATTTACTCACCTACCTTTTTAGTCAACTTCAGGTTCGTTAGGTAGTCACCGCGCTCTCAATTTCTTGGACTTGAATGCCTTGAACCAACTTGAGTAGAGTTTGGGGATACCAGATCATGTGAGGCATCATAAGTTTGGGGTTTCTTTTCTAGAAAGTATCATGCAAGCAGAGGCGGAGCCAGGATCTATATATTGGGGGGGGGGGGCGAAACATTGTCTCTGGAAAGTGAAATATTTCTATCATTTATCAAGATAGCAAGCCCAAAAGTAAAATGGAATTTTCATATGTTTTACAAAAGCATGGCATGGATATATGGTATCTCAATCTCCAATCATATAGCACAGGTATTTAAGCAAATGGGGACAAAACGATCGCTTAAGATTCCAGATATAGATCTACTACTATCGTCAACAAGTGGATCTGAAATTTTAGCTGCATGCCAGATTAGAGCTTTAAAAATCGAGCTTGAAAACAATCTATTATATTCATCTTTTTAGGAACTAGTATATCGATTATCTTCATTTGTGTCTAAAAATGTATTGGAAATATTAAACGAGAGAGAACTGATCGGATTAGCAGCACGTACATGCTTGTATTGAGTACCTGATTGATAATTCGGTGGTGATTTCATGGGACAGGCCCATGTCGCAAACATACAGCGTATGACCAACGAAGATCAGCGGCGTTGCCATATCCTCTGCTACTCGGCTGCCATCCAGGTTTGGCGGTTTTTGAGCAGGAGCAGCATCAGGGCAGTCATATCAATGGTGATATGCGAGAGGATGAGAGGCGAGAGGAGATAGGAAAACAATTTCTGGCCTAAGAAGTCAGCTAGATGGGTTGTTGCTGACTGCTCGGCCTGGTGCGTACAGAATAATTGCTGCTAGCTTTGGGCTTAAATACTAAGAGTATACATAGTGCTCAGCAAATATTATCCTGTATATACTGGTACTATATATGATTAGTACCTGCTGCAATACGTTGGGGGGGGGGGGGGTCTCACCCCTGCTAGCCCCCTTGCCTCCGCCCCTGCGTGCAAGGGAGGCTTCTTTTGATTTTTTGGGGGATATGTGAGTTGCATGTGCAACTGCCCACCACTCGGAGTTGCATATGCAACTCTTATCCCTTTTGTTTATACATTTTTTCTGGTGTGAGTTGCACGCGCAACTTCCGCCTCATTTTTCCTTTTTTGTTGGGATGTGGGAGTTACACTCGAAAATGTTGCATCTGCAATGTTTCATTCGACTAGTGCTCAATCCGAGTAACGAAATTGTGTTGTTCTGTTCTATGTTGGTCGAGTGACACTAAAACAAAAAGAGAACAAGAATTGTGGACCAAAAACTACAACTTAAAAGTTGTAACTAAAAATAACTAGGAATCCATTTTTTTTAAGTTGCACATACAGCTGCAACTTAAAAACACTTTTTGTTTCGCTTGTCACTCGTGTGGACAATTTAGCTGGGCTCTCTATGAATTTTTCAGAAGATGAGATTGATAAGGTTGTGAGCTGTCTTCCTCCTAACAAGGCTCCCGGACCAGACGGTTTTAATGGTCGGTTCTTTTAAAAGTTGTTGGCAAATTATTTAGTCTTATTTCTATGAATTATGCAGAGACTTCCAATCCAATAGTATGTCACTTTAGAGCATTAACAATTCCATCATCGCTCTTATTCCAAATAAGTCCTCTCCTAAAACTCCGAATGATTTCCGGCCTATTTCACTTCTTAACTCGGTATGAAGTTGATCACAAAACTTCTGGCTAACAGGCTCCAAAGCAAGATGATGGACATTGTGCATAAAAATCAGTACGGTTTCATCAAAACCCGTACGATTCAAGATTGCCTAGCTTGGTCTTTTGAGTATCTCCATCACTGTAAATCTACTCCCAATGGTGCTATCATTTTAAAACTAGATTTCGAGAAAGTTTTTGATTTAATTGGGCATTCTTCAATTATTCAAACTCTTAGAATGCGTGGCTTTGATGAGGATTGGCTAGCTTGGATTCATAATATTCTTAGTACCGGCACTTCGGCAGTCGTCCTTAATGGCATCCCAGGGAAAAAGTTTTCGTGTAAGCGGGGGTTTCGCCAAGGAGATCCACTATCACCCCTTCTCTTTGCATCAACTGCTGATCTGTTGCAATTCATTGTCAACAAGCTCTGGACTGATGGTCTCATTTCTCCTCCTATAATATTTCAGGGACATGATTTCCCCATAGTACAGTATCCGGATGATACTCTTCTCTTCATGGAGGCTAGTCTTGAGCAGTTGGGTTGTCTAAAGCAGGCCTTGAAATTTTTTCAATCGGTTACTGGCCTTAAGGTGAACTTTCACAAGTCCTGTTTGGTTCCGATTAATGTTGATGCTGTGTACGCCACTGTTCTGGCTGAACACTTTGTGTGTGTCATTGGGCCGCAGGGACAATTTCCAGCCTTGAATTCTCATCAGTTACATCTTCATCAAAAAAGCCAAAGTTGACATCATCTTCATTGTTTGTATGTTCTTCATCACCGTTTCTGCCCCGACCAATCTGAAAATGAATATCATTGTACTGGTCATCATCTGCATCACTATAATCTAGTTCATTCGCCTCATTCATAATCCATGCCTTGTTGTTATCATTTTCCTTTTCTGTGCCTTAGAGTTGATATTCGTGAGCTGTTGATGCATCGGTATAACTCCCCGTTATCATGAACATATTATTCTGCCAAGTTGTTCATGCATTATAGTAAGGTTTTTTTATTTCCCCTATGTAAGAGAATTTTAAAGGAACAACAAACTGAAACTGCTATTTGCACTCTCACCTCGGCGCCCATCGGCTTGATAATAGGTGAACCATAACTGTCAAGTTGGCCTCGCAAATTAACATATTCTACGTTACAACAACTTCCATTTTTTTACTTATGCATATTTCCATACTTGAATTCAGCTAGCTTTTGATATTGAACAACGTGCTTACCTGTGATAGGTTTGATGTCTCACAGTCCATGAGCAATTCAGTGAATATTTTTCGCATGTTCCAGTTCATGTTGTTAACCTGTCAATTCAAGAGGTGCATTCAAAATAACTTTTGCTATTGTTCGATGTAATTTGGTTCCCGTATGTAAAATGACATATGTATTAACAATCTAAGTGCACACTCACAGGATATGTATGTGCTTGATGAGAAGTGTATGAATCCCCATCCCAATAACTGCTAACCTGCAGGAGTTTGCAAAAAGTTATCAGATATGCAACACAATTGAGGTAAAGTTTTTTTTTTCATTTTTCTTTTTCGCAGAATTTTTTTGTTTTACCTAGGCCGCAATGACTGACTATTGTTTGCATCAAACAAAAATTATTGCATACATGAACCAGGTTGTAAACGAGAACTATTTTCCATAGATGAACCAGGTTTTAAAATCATTTTGTTGCCACCAAAAACCCAACTTGATTTTCCTGGTCTGAAAGTATAGGGAGTGATGCTTTTTTACCTGCTTAGTGCCATTTGCACCATGTCTGTTCCCTTGCCCCTGCATTGTGTGACTGCTTGGTCCATCAAATTTAGCTCGTGGTACTCCATGTAGTAAGTACTGGTGCATATCAAAAGTTTGTATCAGGTTAGTACTCCCTGTATCTTTTTTGTCTCATACTGTTGTGAGAGTAAGGATGTCTCAACCTGCCATGTGTCAAGATTTTGGTTCCTGTATGTTAGTGGAACCTGCAACATGTTTTTGGTGTCATTTTTGATGTATTGATTTTTTTAGTTCTCTTGCCTATTAAACCAACTCAATGTAAGCATACAATTGAGGAAAATAACCTGTGTACCTATGATATTTTCTTCATGGATGAACATGCCTGCTGGTTAGAAGCAGTAATCAACATCTCGTACGGAACATGCCTATTTTTGTGCGCTTTAATTATAGAACCTTTTGTGACTATCCTACTATAAAAGTTTTTCTACTCTGAAGTAACTTTCAACAACAACATGCATGAGGGGTCAGGATGATCAAACAAATTCGAAGGACAGAACACTACCAAGGGGAAATTGGGACATGAAGTCATGACCTGGGCGACTCTAACCTTGGTGAGCACCCCCAGGATAATCCATCATGCGTGTATCTTTTTGGTATTTGATCAAGTCACCATTCGTCTCTGTTTCTGAATTCCTTTTTGTTTTGTGTCCTGCTAGATCTACACTTTCCCCTCGGATGTAATGTTTACTGGCGAGCTACAGATCTCGTTTGGATCGACGAGAGGATGAGGAAGAAGGTTCCGAGTTGAGCTACAAGTTCTCATAGTCGATTTTTGCTTGTCCACAGGTCCGAAGCCCATTAGAATTGTAAAACTGAACCGAATCCTAACAAACAATAAATACCTCTTCATTTTCTGCGAAGCAGAAAAAACAAACAAACAAACAACCGCAAGCCTAACAAAAAGAAAACGGGTCAGAGCGGGCGACTAAACGCAGACAAAGGACCCACACCTCACGTGAGTGAGAACTAATTAGTTCTCACTAGGGGGAGAGCTAGTTACTCCCATAATAATAACCTAAGGTTATGTAACGTCACATGAAAGTAATCATGCATGATGGACATAAAAGTGGCTAGATGAAACATGAGATGATGGATTTATATTTAACAAGTAGGCTTAAATCACTATATAATTCACTCAACAACGCGTCACGAACCCCTCGTTGTCATGGGTCGACCCATATGTTTGTCCCCAACTTTGCATGGGTTCGCTTCTTCCGGTTTTCTACGTTTTTTCCATTAGTTATTTCTTGCGGTTTCTTTTTTTTTCACTTTATGTATTTTATTGTTTTTTTTTGGAAATGCACGTATTTTTTGATATGATGGCTATGAACATTCCTTCTATGACATATAAACGAAACTATTGAAGTTGCCCTCAAAACCCTGAGACATATTGTTCGCAGAAAACTTTAGAAGTTGGACTCTAACTCTATAGAAGTTGCCCTCAAAATCCTGAGACATATTTTCTGCGGATACAAATTTTCCCACCTTACAGGCTAGAAATTTAACCATCGACGCATAATTATCAGGTAGGTCATGGGTTTGTGGTTCGGAGAAATTATTGATGGTCTTGTGAATCCATTATATGGTGTAAGCAGGACCAGACTGCCCTAGAAAGATCATGGGCTTCCCTCCATAACTCGTTCCCAATCACAAAGACACAAGAATAGAAAAGTAGGCAAAATTGCATTTGGAGATATGTTCTTCATGTTCTATGCCAAATCCCATGCACCCCTCATATTCTTGAACAAAAAAACAACTAAAGTATTCTGACTCCATGGAAATCCTTGTGATCACCATATGTTCTGGACATGCCGAACAGGGTATCACCAATATTGGAATAAAACGACCAACCAGGGTGGCCCGCATGGTGGTAAATCCATACAAGGCTTACCGTGCGGCCTAGCAGGTCGAAGTGCAAGGACAAGGACTAATCCAGCTAATGAAGAGTCTAAGATGAAGCCAGACGGATGCCCGCCTTTGGGAGCAAGTTTTGGCTCAAGTCGTCATAAAATAAGACTCCAGTACTTAGTCGGTCAGGACTTCCCTTATAAGCCAAGGCACGACGCCCCTAAAGGACGACATATAGAGATAATTAGGGGTAAGTTATAATCTCTCATATAGAGATGATCTAGAAGTTCTTACGCATAAACTTCCTATAACTCGGCGACATATCCGCCTTATAGTAATTTATATCAGCACACGGGATCACCCCACCGCTATGTGATCCAAAGCTGGTAATTTCTGTGCGATCCTGTCACGAAAGACCTTTCCCTTAACTCCACATTCTCATAGACATCCATAATGGTTGGGGCACCCCGGTTCCTACCCGTGGACAATACCACGGCACCATCCACTAAGATGGGTGGTAGTCCCTCCTCTTACAAACCTTATGTAAATAGGCCCTAGAGGTAATAATAGAAGTGATAGTGCGTATTCGAAGTAAAATATAATACATGTGTGGAATATAAACACCATTGACTTCCCCAGTTATTCCTCTTTGACTGGCTCACATTTATGATAGTCCTGGTTTCCTGACTATGTGGCAAAGAACACGGAATTGTGAGCTTGCCAATAATATATATGATCATAGTTATTGGGGAACAACGTTTATGGATAGACCCAATTGATTGACCGTTGAAACACATCAACAATAACATATTGGTAGTTTCTCAGTTTTAGTATTACCTTTGCTATAATTGTTTGACTGTGGGACACATATGGAACTGGATACGATATGGACGTGACGGGGACCTCTGAATGTTGGTATTTCTTTCTTAGCGGATAGTATGTTAGGTTTCTATATGGTGTAGTTGCGGGAATTGCTACTCCTGGTGATGGAGAGATATACTCCGGGCCCTCTCCATTATTGTCGTGTTTTTCATCGTCAAATCGGACACTTGATCATCCTGATGATCATAAAGGAATATAGAAATAAGGCAGTGAGTAAAACAGTATATACCGGTTAAGGAGGAATGTTTCACCTCAGGTATTGTAAAGTATCGAGAAGCAATGCGATAAGTGAATGATAGTAATACCAATGGTTCTCACGATAAAGATATTTGTAATATGTGTGGGGATAACTATGTGCATCAAGGTACCTCTAATGATTGTTGTGAGTGGATGGAGTTATGAACATGTCCATATGTATTCAAACCCATAGGTCACACACATAAGCTTCAACACCATTTATGAGTTGTGTTCCGATGGAAGATATAGATGCATTAACATCGAAGGAATGTTCGGGGTGTCTAGGATACGATGGAGGAGTCCAGAATGTCACTGAGAATGGACGTAATGGTTCCAGACATTTTCTGTAAAGTGGTGGAATGGTTCTCGAAAGTTCCAAGAAGTTTCAGAGGAGTCTAGAAAATTCTTGAGATTCCGGAATGGTGAGATGGACAATACCTAGTGGGACCACATGTGTCTGATGGGCACATGGTCCCACTTGGGTTGTGGCCATGCAATATGGATGGAAAACCTTGCCCCTTATGCACATATAAAAGAGGGGGAGACTTAGCTGGTATCGAAGTTCCCTCTCTTCACTCGGATTGGGAGGAGTCGCAGGAGGACTCCACCTCCCTCCATGGCGCGGCTAGGCCAGGAGGGAGTCCTACTAGGACTCCTCTCCCCCAAGTTGGTTTGGCCCAATATAAAAGGGGACACACCACTAGGGAACCCCATAACATGCGCCCAACCCCTGATAGGTGCACCACCACCAACACAACCCACCTGACGGCGCCCTTCTGCCCCGGTTCTCCGTCTACGCTGCGGGAGATTTGCCGGATTACTACCCCGGCTCGACCTAGTTCTCTCCGGTGATCGCGGAGAGCGCCATATGTTTACCAACAACGTCCCTGCTCCGTTTGTGTGCTTGATCATGCTACGACACAGTAGTGCTGATCACGTACTGTGGATACTGTGGAGGTGTTGCGCATGCAGTACTTGTTCATGCGGATAATGCATATTCTCGTGATTATACATGTTTAATTGTGAGGATTGACTATGTCTACTTCCACGTCAACCTTGTAATCGACAATCTTCGCTTGTTCCATAGACGAGGGTATGTCTGTGGCCTCTCCCTCTCGCATTGGATCTTGGTTATCCAATAGATTTTTTTTTCATAGTGCGTTCCCCAACAAAAAACCACATCATCAAGTTCTTCCTCTCTAATCTCGAGTTGCTTCATCATCCTCAATACCATCCCTTCGGTTGCTTGCACTACTATCTGGATCCACACGATACCATCTTCAATCGCCTAGACAAAACCAAGAGGAAAACAAAGAGAAAATTAGAAACACCGACTAAAACACGTGTCGACAAAGCCGGGTGGTGATGCAAGGATCAGCCCTAGTCATCTCCGGCGTACTCCGTGGATCAGATCGTAAGAATCAGGGAATGATAGTTCTCAACGCCGGTAGGGGCAAGAAGAAACATAAGATGTAAATCGAGGGTCGGCCTGATGTGGCATCTAACATGCCCAACGCGAGTATTTAGCATAAAACCACCACATTTGGTGTAAAATGTACCGATTGGTACCACTTTTTTGTTGACAAAATCTCACCACTTTAGGTGTGGTTTTTGCCAACCACGCTAAAAACAAATTGGCAACAAATCTGACTGTTGCTAGTCTACGTTGGAGAATTTAATTTTTTGGCCCTACATAGTCCGCCAAGATCACTCTGCAGATAAAGAGGCATGCCCATACATGCAAGGATCAGGATAACGAATCACCGGACAGCGGATTTGATGTAGTCGTAGAAGAGTTCTGAACAATCGTAGATCCTCACAACTAGGCCTAGTTGTAAGGATATCTCTAAGTCTTCCCTTCTCAAGGATCACACGTGTAACCCCTCTTATGGTGTCCACATGTACGCTCGTGTCAACCTGTCAGCGCTCCGATGTTCAAGACTCGGCACCGACGAAGTGAGATAGCCTTACGACATTGCTAATTGGTAGCTCTAATCAGCTGTTATTACATCTATTATGAATCTGTAGGTTCTCAACACATGAGAGAGAAAACTAATTAGATCTATGTCTAATCAGGAGAGTATAACTCAAAAACCCTATTAGGAGGGGCTCTAATTCAATTAGAGATGCTTCTAATTAGAGACTCTAATTTAATTATAGGTTCTCTAATTAGAGGCTCTCTAATTAGATCTCTAATTCCTGAGAGAGAGAGAGAGAGAGAGAGAGAGAGAGAGGAGAGAGAGAGAGAGAGAGAGAGACAAGCCCGAAAGCTCAACTGTGTGTTCTCCAAAGAAGAGGGGGCGGGGATCATATAGTGGGCACCTTCCATGGGATGAGGGTCAGTTCTCCCTCCCTCCCTTGGTCGCCCCACTCCTCCTGGGAGGACTTAGATTGGACTCCCAAGTGGAGTCTAATCCCGTCCCTCTTTTGTTTCTTTTTCTTTTCCCACTCATGTATTTCTCATATAAATTCGGAAAGCCAATACACTTTGTGAGAACATCGGCTCCACCTGGCATGCCATAAAATTAGGTTTTTCCCATAGGAGGAAATCTGCCCCCATCGAGCACTGCTTCCATATATGGAAAGTTCCACGGAACTCTTCCGGAACCCCGTGACACCCCCCATAGATAAAATCATCGATATTATCTAATGATGTTATAAACACATTTCTAACACCCCGTGACATCTCATGTCGTTCATAACTTCTCATATAAATTTTTCCTAACATCGGCATAATTTCTCTCTTATAACAACTTCCCCGAAACCACTTCGATTATCACCGGACTTGTTTCTGCGATATCGTAACGACATTGAACATTTATAAAACCAATATCAACATATTATTTGTCTCAATAAAAGGTTGGCATGGCTTAAGTGTGTGACCTGTAAAGGCTCGATAACACACAATCATGTTCGGGTACTTACCGAACAATAACCAACAGCAGGACCGTGGACGTCCATGATAGCTCTTGTGTGTTCCCGAAGAACAAGGGAACCTTATAAGTTACTGATTGCACCTATTCTCTTGACTTCAAGATACAAACGATATCACGAGGTGAGACTATGTGATCTGATATGATCAAACTCTTTGATCATAACACATATAATATGTTTGCCGATATCGTTCTCATTTCTCATCCATATCCCCGATGATCCTATGATAAATCAGTGTGTCTGGACAGACAATATGTAATCGGTGATACTGAGAGGGCCTAGAGAATGTATCTCTCTATCATCTAGAGGAGTGAAATACTAGTTACGAATGATCTCAGTTCCATTATACTTTCTAGGTTATACGCAGAAATCAGCGTTATAATCCCCAGTTACGGCAAAACTGTGGATGATATCCAAAGTATAAATTTCGATCATGCAGTCACTATATATGATCATAGTATACGAATTATAGTAAATGTTAACTTCATATGCATTTGGTAAAATACATAATGATTGCTTAGTCTCTTTTACCAATAACATACACTTGGGTCGGTTCAGTACTATTGTTATCCTAACAATAAACTCTTATATTTTGCTAGACTTTCTGCCAAGTCCATGATCAGGGAAATATGATCATCTCACAAACCATAGCTAATCTTATAGAAAAGATTAGGAACTCTTGTTTGTTTATTGAAAGCGCAAATGCGCTGAAATCTTGTTTTGGGTGTTTGTTAACAACGCACGTATATATTTATGTGTGTTGATGTTTTAAGGGTCATCTGATTAAATTATGAATGGTGGTGTGTTAGCCAAAAAGGTCAAAGAATTTTACCTGCTGAGAAGCTACTGGAATTTATTCCAGGCCAGAGTCTCTGGTCTCCCAGACCGGAGTCTCCGGTGTGAAGAACCTCCTGCAAAGTGCCTAAGTTGAAAATGCTGTCAGGCACAAAAGTCCCTCCGGAGACTTTACGGATACTGTCCGGAGTCTCCGGCCTGGAAGGTTTTGATCGCCAAGTCCATGTGGTGTCTGCCACAGAAGCCACTCCGGAGACTGTTCGGAGATTGTCCGGAGTCTTCGAACTTTCAGTTTTTCTACGCCTTCTAGAGTTGTGTCAGCCGCAGAACACAGTTTGAAGACTGTCCGGATACTTTCCGGAGTCTCCGGTCCAGCAGTATAAAGTCTCCGACTGGTCGCAGTCCGAAATATTTTTAGACCAAAGTCTCCGGTCCTCACACCGGAGTCTCCGATGTGAAATTTGCAGGAATGACTCAAACAACTAGAAATTAGTTGAGGGGTATAAATACCCCCTCTCTTTCTTCTTCCTCCAGCCAGCTCAACCAGAATAGATCTCACCATTGCTAGAGCTCAACCACCTTCCTAGATCTCCCAATCCCTCCCACCAAAAGTGTTGATATTCGGAGGATTGATGGAGAAGGCCTCGATCTACTTCTTCACCAACCGGTTTTCCATTCCCCCCTCATTTGTTTGAGAGGAAGTAGTTTAGGGGTTCCTTGTGTGGAAAACCTAGACATCTTTCTACTCTTGGTGATTCTTGTGATTGTTGAGAGCGCCTGATATGTGTAGATGTACGCTCATTGGGAGACCCCAAGTTTAAGGTTTGAAGAGAACATCATCAAGTTTTCCCTTAGAAAGAAACCACGGTTGAATCGACCAGTAGGAGAAAGAAATCACTTCTGAAGGTTGTTGACCGCTGATGTTAGCAGGGCGCATTACCAGGATCAACGGCAACGTGGAATCTGCACACAACACAAACAATATACTTTGCCCCAACAAAACAGTGAGGTTGTCAATCTCACCGACTTTGCTGAAAACAAAGGATTAGATGTATAGTGTGAAAAATGGTATTTGTTTGTAGTAAAGAAATGAGAAAAATGATTGCAGTAAAAAGAACAGTGCTTGCAGTAGGTTGTATTATTAGTGTAAAAGAATGGACCGGGTTCCACAATTCACTAGTGGTGTCTCTCCATAAAAGATACATAACATGTTGGGTAAACAAATTATAGCTGGACAATTGACAGAAATAAAGGATGCACCGTAGTGCATATGCAAGACATGATGATTACTATGTGATTCATGTGGGCATTACAACATAATAAATAGACCGTAATTCAACTACATCTATAACTAATAATCCACTCTCAGAACGTAATCCAAGCAGACTTTGGGTATTAAGTTACAAGCAACAGATTATTGCATTAAGTAAAGTGCGTAATGTAAACAATAAAATTATCCTTGGAAAAAGCATTGTTGTTTTCTCCCTAATGGCAACAATACATCCCCCATCCGTCATGTTTCTGTCACTCGAGCACAGATGAAAGGGAGGCATGAACCTACTATCAAGCATAAATACTCCCTTTTGGAGTTATAAGCATCAACTTGGCCAGAGCATCTACTAGTAACAGAGAGCATGCAATATCATAAATAACATAGACATTATAGATTGATAATCAACTTGACATAGCATTCAATATTCATCGGATCCTAGCAAACACAACATGTAGCATTACAGATGGATGATCTTGATCATGTTAGGCAGCTCACAAGATCTAAATATGTTGGCATAAAGAGGAGAAGACAACCATCTAGCTACTGCTATGGACCCGTAGTCCAAGGATGAAATACTCACGCATCACTTAAGAGGCGAGCATGGTGATGTGGAGCCCTCCGATGATGATTTCCCCTCCCGGAAGGGTGCCGGGGAGTGTTTTAGAACCCTCCCGAACAAGGGTTGACGATGACAGTGGCTACGGAACTTTTCATGGATGAAGGCTCGGGTTTTTAGGATTTTCCCAAGAAGAAGTATAAATAGGCAAAAGGGCGATGTCGGTGGGCGCCCGAGGGGCCCACACCCCCTGGTGGCGCAGCCATGTGGGGCCGCGAGGCCCTATGGTGTGGCCACTCTGTGGCCCCCCTCCGGGTCTCCTCTGGACTCCATGTACGTGACCAAAAAAATAGGCCCCTAGGATTTTGTTTCGTCCAATTTCGAGAATATTTCCAGAACAACTTTTCTGAAACCAAAAACAGCAGAAAATGGGAACTGGCATTGTGGCATCTTGTTAATAGGTTAGTCCTAGGAAATCCATAAACATGTTATAAAGTGTATAGAAAACATGTAACAATTGTCATGAAAACAACATGGAACATCAGAATTTATAGATACGTTTGAGACGTATCAAGCATCCCCATGATTAGTTCTACTCGTCCTCGAGTAGGTAAAACGAGAAAAACAAAATAATTTCTGAGGTGACATGCTAACAACATAATCTTGATCATCATATTTGTAAAAGCAATTGTGAGCTGAGATCAAAGTCCTCTAGACATATTCATGATAGATATAATTTCAACAATGTAACCTTAGCAACCATGTTGCAGTATGAAAAGTAACACAAACAAAGGACCATGAATAATGAAGTACTGGAAGATATATGTTTGTTTCGATCATAAAGAAAACATAGAAAAGTGGTATTCCGCTTGTCCTTAAAAGGAGAGCAAAACATAAATGCCAGGACACCTTCAAAGTTCAAGTGGTGACTAGAAACAAGTAATTTGAGAACAACTAATAACACTTCATGAATCAATCAATAATAAATCTTGGGACTGAAGCACATTATACTCAGAATGACAAATATGCTCTCTTAATTGTGCATAAAGTTAGAAGATGAAGGCTCAACATAAAAGTAAAAGAAAGGCCCTCCGTAGAGGGAAGCAGGGATTAACTCTTGTGCTAGAGCTTTTTATTTTATTAAAACAGAGGTATTGAAAACAATTTTGAGAGAGGTGAAGGGTACGTTGCATAGAAGACAAAAAAATTCCTACGCGCGATAAACCCGAATGGCCAAGATCTAATCTATGAGATGAAAAGCAAAGGGGAGATGAAGAGTCTTGAGATAACATACCCTCGAAGACTCAAAGTGGTACGCGATAAGATCTCGTTGTTGGCGTAGTCGTTCTCATGCCGATCCCGAGCGAGAAGAAGTGCACCGGAATCCGGCGGTGCCTCCGTAATCGGTCACACGTTCAGCTCGATGAAGACTTCCGTTCCCTCGATCCAGCGGGTTGCGGAAGTAGAGGATCCCCCGGAATTCTAGCAGCATGACGGCGTTGTGGTGGTGAAGAATCCCACGGTCAGGGCTTCGCCAAGACGGAGACCATGGAATGGAGCAGCGGGTGGAAGGGAAAAGAAGTGGGCAACTGTGTGAAGAAGAGGGAGCTCTCACCCTCCTTTTATAGGGGAGGGGGAGGCAGCCCAAAGGGGGGGTGCGGCCAGCCATGGGTGCCCCCACCCCTTCCTCTCTTCATGTGAGTGGAAGCTCCACTCACACCCACTCAAAATTCCTTAATTTCTCACTTAGAAAATCCAAAGGTTTTTCTTTAATAAATAAATTAAACACTTTTATATCTTTATTTATATTTGTTAATTCCATTAACAAACATTTGCATGCAGCAACTCGAACCATTTGTTAATTCTATTAACAACCATTCAACGAAAAACCCCTTGAACTATTTCAATTTTCCCCAAAACAATTTTGGAGCTGCCCAAAATATTTTTCGGTATTCCGTATCCTCTCTAAAGCTTCATCAAACCTTGAGTGTGTCACCCTACGGTTCACGAATATTACAGACATGATCGAGACTCCTCTCCAATCAATAATCAACAGCGGGATCTGGAGATCCGTGATGACTCCTATATATTCAACGATGACTCTCGTGATCGTGTGAACCTTTCAACGTCGTAACGATTTCCCTTTGTCTCGCGATATATTACTTGTCCGAGATCCGATCATAGGTATCCACCATACCTTGTTCGATCTCGTTATCCGACAAGTACTCTTTTCTCGTTCCCGTGATATAACATCCTTGTGATCATATCACTTGCTTGCAAGCGGTGTCGATGTGATATCATCGAGAGGGCCCTGAGTATATCTATCCGTCATATTGGATGGAAAAATCCCATTCTTGATCCATGAGCTTCAACTAACACTTTCCGAATATCTAATGCCACCTTTATAGTCACCCTATTACGGTGTGACGTTTGATGTCATCAAAGTATTCTTTCGGTATTAGTGATTAACATGATCTCATGGTCTAAGGAACAATGTTACTCCGAATGTAAGACATAACAAAAAAAACTAAGACTTGATCGTATTGTTATACTTAGTTAGGGTTTAAGTTCATCATGTCATTCTCCTAATGACATGACCCCGTTATTAACAACATCCAATGTCTATGATCAGGAAACCTTGATCATCTATTAATCAACGAGCTAGTTAAAAGAGAGGCTTCACTAGGAACGTTGGTTTGTTTATTAATCACACATGTATTAATGTTTCCGGTTAATACAATTCTAGCATGAGAAACAAACATCTATCATAAACAAGGAATAACATAATAAACACTTTATTATTGCCTCTCGGGCATATTCCCTTCAGTCTCCCACTTGCACTTGGGGCAATAATCTATATTACATAGTGATGAATCCAACACCCATTGAGTTCTGGTGTTGATCATGTTTTGCCCTTGGGAGAGGTTTAGTCAACGGATCTGCCACATTCAGATCCGTATATACTTTGCAAATATTCACATCCCCATCTGCGACATGTTCACGGATGGAGTGAAAACGGCGCTTGATATGTTTGGAATTCTTGTGAGACCTTGGCTCCTTAGCATTGGTTCTTGCACCATTGTTGTCACAATAGATAACCATTGGATCCAACGCACTCGGAACCACGCCTAGTTCGGATATGAACTCCTACATCCAAACTGCTTCCTTTGTTGCCTCCGAGGCAACAACATATTCGGCTTGTTTTGATGATCTCGCCACGACGGATTGCTTGGAACTCCTCCAGCTTACTGCTCCTCCATTCATAACAAATACGTACCCGGACTGAGACTTAGAGTCATCCAGATCAGTGTCGAAGCTAGCATCGATGTAACATCTTGCGACGAGCCACTACTAGAGAAAAGCTTACCACAGGCGAACAAAAAAGGCCTACCACAGGCGCATTACAGTTTGCCTGGGACCATATCGCCAGTGGTAATCACTTACCCCACGCGAATGTGATAATGCTCCTGTGGTAACTCAAAATACCACAAGCGAATCAGCCTTGTGCGCCTGGGGTAACTGATTTACCTGTGGCGAACAAGCCTGATGTGCCTGGGGTATGTATGCGCCTGGGGTATTAGTTATTATTCGCCTGGGGTATGATTTTCCTGTGTCAAAAAATAAAAGAAACCAAAATACTCTCAATTTGCACAAATATATCAAAATGACAGAAATAACAGGAATACTAGGAAAATGACAAAAATAAGTTTCAATTGGCACTAACTTAGACATGCAGAAAATAACATCGATAGATCATCAAAACTAGTAGTCATTACATAACCTCGATCATCACACATAATACACAAGTTTATATTACATAGTCTCGAACAGAGATAGTTCAACAGATAGTTTAGCCACACAAGCAGTAGAGCAAGTAGCATCAACACAAGGAGTACAAGGAGTATCAGCACGGCGATGGCGAAGGTGGTCATCCGGCCCCTCATCGTCTACGTCTTCTCTCTCTCTAGGTAAGTGGCATATTGAGCTTCCGCCTCCACCATGGTCTTGTACCCCTTGTAGCTGTTGCCGCTGAAACCGTGCACCTGTCTCCGGCATTGTTCCCAATCGTCGTAGACTCCGGGAACCCTACCGATATACACAACATACCACGTCATCTGTGCATAGGACAAAAATACGTGTTTAGCATGGAAAGTGATAATAGACCGCAAATAACTATCAAAGAAATAGAAGCATCAAGGTTTATGAATAAAACACGACAAATAAAGGACTAAAAGTTATATGATGCAAGTGTATACTAACATTTTGTAAACCTATGGTCTCGGCGGGAACGGACGAACGCCTTCTAGCATGTTGAATGTCCGGGTGTCACGTTTCTCTCGTAGGTGTGCTTCTATGTCACGGTTGCTCGGTGGTGCGTGTCCGTGGAAGAACAAGCCAACCTGAGTGATGACATCCGACACGAGAGTATCGTGCAGATCCTCCGCTGGATGCGACGGAACTCAGCCCGCACATATTCATCGGGGGTGTTGGCCATCTTTGTGGTCAGGTCTCGGAGATGACTTGGTAACAATACCTGTTGGACATCCTTTAAGTACTCCCTCATCTGAAAGATGGCATACCAAGCTTCCAACCCAGATTCTTGCTCCGATTGCTTGAGGCAGGGGTAGTTTGTTACGTGGGTGCACACGTAGGCGCCTCGGACTATTTTCTTCTTTTTTTAGGGGCTTGCCTAAATCGGAGGCGAAGCCGTTGAGGGCACTATTAAGAATAGCTCTTATGTCACTGTAGTCCTTCTACACCGCCCTACCCGCATCGAGATAAGTGCATTGCGACCAATGCGGTTCCATGACGATGAGTGTGCATCCTCAGTTTCTGCGCAGAACATTTCGAACAAGCCATCAATATCATCAATCGGAATACTAAGAAAATTCTAGAAAGAATGTAATGACGGGAAGCAGAGAGGACTACTTACAGGGGAAAGTATGGCATGAGAATGGCTTTCTTATCCTTGTTATCTATAAAAAAACCCGTTATATAGTTCGTGATAACAACCCGGTCCGCAGGTGACCGCAAGTAGTCCTCAACCATGTAGTAGGGGTCCCAAATCGCGATGTGCGGGGTATTCTCCATGACCATATCGTGCGCCATGCTGAGCGATACCAGGCGGACAATGCTTCGGTCGAGCTTTCCCAAGTGGAAGACCCTGAATATGTCTTCGTATCTGATGAAGAACACCTCTGCAGGATTTGTATCCACAAAGCCCACGGATCGGGGCACCTTGACCACGTATAGCGGGTAGGAGGGATGTTTGTCACGTAGAAGTTCCTTCTCTCTGAACAAAATTCCGTCGTGGATGCTCCTCATGTCACCACCCATGACAGCGACAACCTCTGGCGGCAGCATCGGCTGACCTATCTCATGCACCTTCCTCCACGGGACGGCGGGCGGCAAACGGTCCAGGACTCGGGCGGCCGCTGGCTGGCTACTAGAGGAGGCACCACCTTTCTTCTTGTTGGCTGGCGGCCTCTTCCGATGCTTCTTCGCCCTCAAGCACAGGGGAGTGCCGCTTTGTTTTACCGCCTCCTCGGCCGTAGCACGAAGTGTATTCGGGGTAACCACCATATGTTGTGGAGATGTAAAGGCCGTCTCCTCCTCGGGAGTTTCTTGGGAATATGTTAGATTCTTCTGGATATTCGGTATTCTGGTGGGTAACTCAGAAGGACCACCCTCTTCGCCAACTACCTTCTTCTGGATATTAAGATTTCTGGTGGGTAACTCCGGAGGAACCTTTTCTTCATCCAACTGATTTATGAAATCATCAATGGGAGCAAGTTCAATATCCATGTAGTCGTCATGGGTCTCATGCTCGTGATGTTGCTCGTCATGTGACGTCTCGTGCTCGGGAGGAGGAGGATCCACCGGAGCTGGAGACAGGACCTTGTCATGTTGGGTTGCCCGTGGAGGGACAACCTTGTCTTGTTGGCTAGCCGCGAGCGCAACAGGTGTAGTAGTGACGACCATGCCTTGGCTTGGCGCCGACCGTGACGTGGTGTTCAGCCGAATAAGGGCTTTCGGCCATAGCAAGATTTGATTGTCCAGTTGGCCGAGATTCAGCTCGCTGTCGGCATCGGCGGGTTGATTAGGAGGATACAAGTCCTGGAATCCCGGTAGCACCAGATCGACGCGAACCCGAAGCTCGTTGGCCGATATATCTCTGCAGTGGTACTTGCGGGAGAGTGGCTGCAAGATGCTCCCCTTTGCAACATCCTTCAACTTGCTGCCCACTTTTAGCAGGAACGTGCATTCCGTCGCGTCAGCCTGCGATAACATGCATGGATAGGTCAGAGAGTAGGGTTATATTGAACTGGCTACAGCTTGAGACAGTCAATAATTTACCGTGAGGGCATGGAGCTCAGCTAACGTCGACGGACCACAGGTGATGGTGGGATCGTCGAGCAACGATAACATCGACGGACCATCGGCCGCGCCGGACACGGTCGACGGTCCATCGGGGGCAGGAGCGTCGGGCACGGCGGGGGCGGGCGCGCCAGGCACGACCAACGTCGACGGACCACTGGCGGCGGCCGCGGCGGGCACGACCAACGTCGATGGTCCACCTCTGACGCCTATGTTGATCGTAGGCATATGCCCCTGTGCGCCCCCGACGATGTAGCCACAGAGTTTTTCAAATACGGCGGGTATGAGCGCATTCATCTTTTCCCCGACCTTTTTCTCAATCTTCTTCTCCATGTTTTCTTCCAAGTCCGCCACCTTCTTCTTCAGCAACTCCGCCTCCTCGTTCGACTGGCTCTTCTTTGCCGCCCGCGACTCCTTAGTGCTGGGCTCAGCCAAGCCATAGTTGGCGTGCTTCCTATTTAGTCCGCCGCCGGTGATACGGCCTAAGTGCGGCCTTTTCAGCGGGTCCTGGCTCTTTGCCTTGTTGTACCCCCTGATGAAAGGCTTATCCCACGCGACTTTGACCGTCGATGTCTGCGATGAGGAAGATTCAAGTTGTTGTTCTTCTAGCTGCAGAAGCAACATATGAACGGTTTAGAAATGGTTTCGTACTAGAATGAAATCATGGACTTGATGATGATGAGTTGCATGAAATGGTAAATTTCTTACCACTAGTTTCTCAACATTCTTCACGCTATCGTCCGTGACCAAAATAACATTCTCCACCATCTTGGGGTCCGTGACAAGTTCCCCGGTCGGAGTTACTTTTCTGTACCTCGACCTCATGAATTTTTGGAAATGCGGGTCATGGGCATACTTGGCGTAAGGGTTCTCAATCCCTTTTTCAATGTAGGCCTGGTTCTCTTTCTCCCAAACTGGCTCCTTCCCGTCATAGCCACGACAACGGAGATTGTGGTGACCGATGTTCTTCGATGCTAGGTCCCTCCCCCATTCCGTTTGATTCTTAGTGAAATCAAGCGACTGGTTATCTAGGAAAATCTTGAAGTCATCGGGCGTAATCCGCGATAAGTGGCAATGGATCTCTTCGAATGGTTCCTCGCCCCTAATCATCGCCCTCATCATAGTCTTGTAATTGCTCAGGGCTTTGGTGAATCTAGTGAGGGCGAGTTTGTTCACCAGGTTGCCCTTCAGATTCTCGTTGTTGAGGGGGGGGGGGGGGAATCGTACCGCGCGTGCAGCCTCGAGATGAGTTGGGCGCGCAGAGTTTGCTTCTTCTTGAGAGTCGGCTCGTTGATATTGACGACGTCTCGAAGGATCGCGCCAAGTTGGAGGAAGTACCCCTTCACAAGGTCCGTAGGCATCATAGGCGTGCCATTGGAAAGATCCACCTCCGTGAATTTCTCTCGAACGGTGCCGACCTTGTTCGGAGCTCGTTGCCGACACTTCTTTCCCGTCGTGCTACTCTCTGAGGGACCCCCGGCGCCACTATCAGTGGTTTCCGCCTCGCCACCGGTGAGCCCGTCATCATTGTGGGGCTCGACATCGGGGGGCTGGTCAGTCGTCCGATCGTCACCGCCATCATTGGCTCTCTCTTCCTCTTGCGACTCTTTGGCCATAAGCAGGTAGTGGTCCAATAGCGCCGGATCCGTAGAAGAAGAAGACATGCCTAGCTAGCAGTAGACAAAATATATACTAGGTTAGTCAGCGGAGTGCCAGGAATTTGCCGGAACGGAAATGAATCAACGTTCCGGCAAAACATTGGCACTCAATGTACCTACAACATTAATAGAATGCACATATGGCCACAAAAACAGCTTCTTGATGTCATCACATCATCCCAGGAGCATCACAATGTATCTGTCCACAAAAATTTCCAGGCTGGCCACAAAAACATCCCAAGAATTCATATATGCCACAAAAACTCCCAGGTTGGCAATCAACCAAAGTACCTATACCTGCTGATGCTACTTGAGCATTAATTTCATAACAAAGTACATGTATCTTTAGCATTATTAGCAGCAGGTAGCATCAGGTAGCAGCAGGTAGCAGCAGTAGCAGTTTTCAATCATGCATTATATTTATCAAACAAGCACCCATTTTTATGCTGATTTCTTGTCTTCTTCACTAGGTATTGTCAGGTCAACAAGGCCTGAATGAAGGGTGTTGCTGCTACAGACACACTTCTATGAAATGATCAGAGAGAGGGAGATGTTATGCTAATGAATGAACAATTCTCTGTTTTCCACTTTTCCTAATGATAAGAAATTTGATTAGAACTAGTTTAAGAACATGTACTAGTATCTGGAGCAGTAAAAGAAGACTTGTGGTAGCTTAGCATATCAGCCCAGTGGTGCTGTTCTTGGAGTTCCACTGTCTAGCATAATTGCAGTAGATACTACTTACAAACATTTGTTTTTTATTTAACTAAAAGCTGAGAATTCCCTTACTGTACTTGCCAAGTGAACATGAGCATATTACCTCATCGATTTATTGTTGTCTGATGCTAAATGTATATGCAGTACGTAGCAGTAGATTGGCGTGTTTGTTTGCAAAGTCTTATGACCTATACTAAGAGTCTTTTCCTTAAAAAAATACAGATGCTTATTTAACTATGCATTATTTTCCGGATTAACATAGCCACAGCAGAACATAGCCACAACACATATGTGTACATATGTTCAGAAATTCAGATTACAAATAGTTTTATCACTGATTCCCATAAGAGAAAAATTCTCCATGACACTCTAGCTGGTAGACCGAATCCTCACAATGAAAAAATATAGTAGGCCCCCTCCACATGTACTACTCTCCCTAAGCATCTACAAAACCAACAAGCTAATAGCTGCTTCTGTCCTTTGGTAGGAGATCCTAAGTCCTAACCCACATGCAGACCACAATATTAATGCATCTGAAGCAGAACATAGTATAATAAGGCTGAGAAATTTGACATGACACATATATGAAAAGGAATATATGATGTGGAAGGAAGGCAAACGAATGAATACATTGATCCATCTGTAGTGCCCAAATCTGTTGCTTAGACCATAGACAAGCATCTCAGTAAGTTATATAGCATGTCCAATGGTACATTTTTTAGCTAAACATGAGACACTAGACCACCAGAATCTTAAGCCCCCCCTCTCCTTTTTTAAGACAGCTTCCGATAGAAAAGCTTCCATGTAGCAAAGTTTTCTCTAAAGAAATAAAAATAAATTCCTTAACGTGATGCTTCAGCATTCAAACATAGGCTTACTGAAACATGTTTCTGAATTTTGTAGAAACTGTAAGCATCTACAAGATTCTAAAGTTTTCATGGGTTTTGAGCAATAGATTGAGGGTTCTAATAATGTGTTGTCCATATTAGATAATGATTGTTTATTTATGTTTGCTGCTAGCTCTGGTTCGATTGTTTAGCAGAGCTAGTGGCTAGGAACTTGTGACAGTGGCTAGGAACTTGTGACAGTGACAGAGCTATATTTGCTACCTCGTGTTCATCCAGCATTTTACACAAGGAGTTTGATGCGATAAGTGTCATAGGCACAATTTTACACAAGCATTTTACAGCAGGAATTCAGGCAGAGGCGAAGGTAGACAGTTTGTTCGTTGGGTTCAGCACCTTGCGTATGGTGAGGACAAGACTAATGCATGATTCAGAATATTTATTAGGTTCATCTGAACCCAATCGTGATACAGCAGCTCCGCCACTGAATACAGGTTACCGAGTTCATTGAGCAGGAATTCAGCTATGGAGAGCACATGGAGCACGGGCTAGGAAGAGGGGGGAGGGGGCTGACCTGGACAAAGACAGCGTGGGCGACGACGGCGTGGCCGAACGGGCGTGGGTGACGACGGCTGACCTTCTGCTCGACGACGGCGCGCCCTGGACCTGCTCCTCCTTGACACGGGCGTGGGCGTGGACTGACCTGCTCCTCCTTGATGGCCTGCTCTGCTCCTCCTCGACGGCTCCTGCTCTGCTCCTCCTCGACGGCGTGCTCGACTAAATTGGCGCGGGCGACGGCCTGCTCGACGACGGCGTGCACGACGGAATGCTCGACGACGGCGTGGGGTACTGGATCAGGGAGATGGAGATCGATGCGGGGATGGAACTGTTCTGCGGGGAGAGAAAAGGAAATGGACTGACGGGATAGCATAAGGACCTTACCCCAGGCGCATTTTTCACAATATGCGCCTGCGGTACAGCATACCCCAGGCGCATTAGACGTGTGCGCCTGCGCTATATTTACCTGCGATACAGACACCTACCCAGGCTACACTTACCCCAGGCGCATTTGACGAATATGCGCCTGCGATAAATTTACCCCAGGCGCATTTGGAGTTTATGCGCCCGTGTTAAGTGTATGTGTTTTTTAGCTAGGGGGCGCATAATTGCGTTGATATTTAGCCGGGGGATACATCGAGCATATCGTTGGTATACTAGGGGCTGCTACTTTATTTCTCACTTCAAAAAAAGTACATACATATACTAGATTGATTTAGCGAGTTACGATGTTATATCGCACATATCGCGAGTATTTCCCTCTCTCAGCCTTTCGTCACAATCTTACTCTTGCATTTCTTCTTGTGACCGCCATATCGTGATTTCTTCTTGTGAATGGAAGACCTGCCCTAGGTAGTGTGGTCCTGCTTCTTCTTGTGGTGTATGGTGCATCGTCTTCACCGGGTTCTTCCATCATCGGGTCACGACTAAGCCGTCGAAGTCCTTCTCATTGGCGACTCCATCCATTCCGACGAGGGCCCTTTTTCCTCTCCTTATGACAACACGACTAGGCTTTGTCGGGTCGGTTATGAAGAAGCATTTCTCCACGTGCTTAGCCAATACCCAGGGCTCATTTTGCGCGGTGGGGTTCTTGGACTTGGGTTTGTTGGCTTCAGACATCGACATAGTGGTGAAATATTCGTCTTCTTTCGTGACGTTTGTAGCCCATCTGACATGGAACATCGACAGCTTTACCCCAACGTAGTCAAGCTCCCAGATTTCCTCGATATTTCCGTAGTATCTTATAATCTCTTCGCCCGTGTAAGATTCCATCGTTATAGACGAGTTTTGATAGTCGCTACTTTTGTCTCTTTCCTCCGTGTAGAATGTGTACCCATTGATATCGTATGCTTGATAAGTCATCAGATTGGGCGCGGGGCCATATGACAAGGCCAATACAATTTTATCTTTCTGACATGTCATTGGCGGGGGATCGGCATCAATCTGCTTCTTGAACCATGTCGCGAAAAAGGAGTTGTGTGCTCTAAATATCTCATCTTCCGTCATCGGCCTGCGAGCACTGTTTTTTATCGTGGTTTTGTGCTCTTCTATCCAAGGTTCGACATCGTCAATGTGTTGTAACACTACTAGGTGGGCCCTATCAAAGTCGGCTCTCCGACCACAGGAGTTCGCGTCCATTGCCCTTTTGCCAGTGTTGTGGGCCTACCCCCATGAACCTGTCAAGGTGCTTGTTTGCGGGCAAACCAACAGCTGGCTTATCATCGCCTAGAAAATTCTTGCAGAAAGAGATGCATTCTTCGGTGAGAAATCCCTGGACGATGCTTCCATCCGGGTGTGCCCTGTTATGAATGAATGATTTGATGATCCCGTTCATTCTTTCTAACGCCATCATGTTGTGCATGCCGGCCCAAGATTGGTGATATCGTCCACGATATGGACCAAGAGATGTACCATAATGTCAAAGAAGGCAGGTGGAAAGTACATCTCAATCTCGCATAGGATGGTGACGATCTCTTCCTGCAGCCTTCCGAGTTTCTTCACGCTTATCGACTTCCGAGTGATGACGTCGAAAAAGTTACAGAGGCCAGTGAGCGTTTGACGGACGTGCGGTTCCATTATCCCTCTGATTGCAACCGGAAGTATCTGCGTCATCATCACATGACAGTCATGAGACTTCATCCCGCTGAAGATTTTTTTCTCCGCGTCTAGGTATCTGCTTATCAGCCCCGCGTAACCTAAGGGAAATTTCACTCCGACGAGGCATGTGAATATTTGCTCGAGCTCGTCGGGACTCAGAGTGAAGCAAGAGGGTTTCAGGCGGTGAGTTTGGTGTTGATTAGCCCTTTTCCGCTTGCGGTCGTCCATCTCCTCCACCTCATCCTCATCACCCTCTGTCTGTTTATGCGTAGAAGGCGGTAAGTGAAGCTCGCTCCTGATATTCAGGACCATCAGGTTGTATCTTGATTTTGGCCTGTCTTTGGTCCTTTCTGGCATGTTGAACATGGTGCCAAGCAAGCTCTCACACACATTCTTCGTGATATGCATGACATCAAGGCACTCCGAGGATTGGCCAGTACCGCAAGTCCCAAAACACGGACCTCCTTTTCCATACCCCCAAGAGCGGTCCTTCTGGCGGAGGACACTTTTTCTCTCCTCACTTCCGCTTTTGTACCTTTCCCGGCGGAGGACACGTTTTCCAATTCTTCGATAGAGTATCGATCTCTTCTCCTCTTCTCTTGCGTGGAGGTAGATCGAGCTCATCTTTGCCGTTGAACAGGTCTCCGCGCTTTCTCCACGGGTCGTTCTGTTGTAGCCACATTCGATGCCTCATGTATACGGTTTTAGAAGATCCGGGATCCTTGTGTAGCTGTAGAAACGGCGTAAATTCCATGCACTTGACACAAGCCTTGTGTCTATGGCACACCTGACACACTATATATCCGTATCCGAGATAGTCCTGCACCGTCGTGATCAGGGCGGATCTCATACGAAAAGGTTCTTCTTTGAAGGCATCCCATGTTTCCACCCCTTCCTCCCACAACGTGTCTAGCTCTTCCTTTAATAGCTCGAGATACAAGTTGATATCGCTCCCTAGCTGGGTCGGCCCTTGAATCAGCATACTCATGTGTATGTACTTCCTCTTCAGACACAACGACGGGGGGAGGTTGTACATCCATACAAACACGGGCCAGGTGCTATGTTTGCTGCTCTGGTTTCCAAACGGATTGAGACCGTCGGTGCTCACACTAAGCCTGATGTTGCTTCGATCGTTCTCGAAGTCTTCATCGAATGCGTCTAATGCTTTCCACTGACGTGCATCCGAAGGGTGTGTTAGCACTGGTTTTTCAACACGTTCTGGATCACTCAGCACCGCCTTCTTTCTGTCCTCGTGCCAGCGCATGAGCTTTGCTTCCTTGGGGTCCATGAAGTACCGCTGCAGACGGGGAATGAGTGGAAAGTACCACACAACTTTTCGAGGAGCTTTCTTCGTCCCCCTCTTGTAACGATCAGCACCGCACACCGGACATTTGATCTGGTCCGCGTGCTCGTTACGATAAATTATGCAGTCACGGACGCAATCGTGGTATTTTGTGTGCGGTAAATCGAGGGGGCACACGATTTTCTTGGCCTCCTGTACACTACTAGCACATGTGTTCCCTTCAGGTAAGTGCATCTTCAGGTATTGCAGAAGATCGTCCATGCTTGTGTCGGTCCATCCGTGTTTTGCCTTCATCTCTAGAAGATCCAGAGCTACTCTCAAGCGTGACTCCTCCGCCCGCGACTTGCGTCATACAACACAGTTGCAGAGTCTATCTCTAGTTGCGTGATCTTAGATTTACGTCTGGCGTCGTTCGACCTGTTCTTGAGAAGAAGCTCTTGAACATGAGGGTCCCGCACGGCTGAAGTTAGCGGGGTGTTCATGTCCTCGTCTTCATGTTGTTGATCACCATGACTCCCTTCTTCTTCATTATAGTCGTCTCCGTCGGCAGCCTCTTCGTCCTCTCCATTGCCATGTTCAGACTCTCCCTAATCATCTTCACATGTCGCCGCCCAATTGGTCTCGACGTGATCATCGTCTTCATCATCATCCATCCACTTAGTGTGGCCCTCCATGAAACTATACCTGAGCAGGTGCTTCTCCACATTACCAGAATCTAGTTTGAACAAGGACCCTAGCTTGCATTTTTGACACGGACACTCTATCTCGGTGCGGTTGTTTCGATGCATCTCGGCTGTCGCGCGTTGCACGTATCTATGCACCACGCTTGTCCTCATCGCAATGAACATTGCTACAAAAGGCAAGAGAGGTTTCATTAACTAGATCCAGTTTTCACGGAAAATTTCGGCATGACCTTGCTACAAAAGGTGTAACGCGGAGCGCCAGAAATTTGCCGAAAAGGAAATGAATCAACATTTCGGCAAAACATTGGCAACTCATCCTCATGGCAACACAATAAAATGAAAAATAGATCGAGTTCTCCTCCACCAACCAATCTCACGCACCTATTAAGATGACACACAATGCAAAATATATAGACGCGATGACGACATCGAAGAACACCGGAGAGACGACCGATAAGAGAGTGATAGATCTAGAAGTAGCTAGTGGTACATTTGTGGTGAGATCTAGTGTCCGGTTAGTAGATCTAGTGGAGAGATTTGGAAGAGGGAAAGTGGGGGTAGCGTACTAGCTAAAATATATCAAACATGATTGGTTAAATTAGCTAAAAATGGTGGAGGGGTGTGGGGGATTGAGCTTGGAGCACTAATGGGTCGAGTTTGGAGTAGTGAGTGAGTGAGTGGGGTGGATAGGGGTGGTGGTGGGTGGCTGGCCGCACTTATTGATGTCACAACTTACCCCAGGCGAATAAGGTATCACATGCGCCTACGCTAGGGGTTGCTACCCCAGGCCACAATTTACCATAGACGCTTTTGACGCTATTCGCCTGGGGTATTGAGTAATAGCGCATGCGAACAAGACCATATTCGCCTGCGGTACAGGCACAGTGCCAGGGGTGGTGGTGGGGTGCCCTGCCACATTTTACCCCAGGCGCATCTTAAATTGCTTCGCCTGGGGTAGCACACTTACCCCAGGCGCATCTGAACTTGGTTCTCCTGCGCTAAGTATCCCGGGCGCATGTACTTATCTGTCCGCCTGTGCTAAGTAGTGCTGCTATAAGAATTTCTCTAGTAGTGAGCTCTTCTTCACCGCCATATACGAGAAACATATCCTTAGTTCTTCTCAAGTACTTAAAGATATTCTTGACCGCCGTCCAGTGTTCCAAACCTGGATCGGATTGGTACCTACTAGTCAAACTAATAGCGTGTGCCACATCCGGTCTTGTACATAGCATAGCGTACATGATAGAACCTATGGCTGAAGCATAGGGAGTCTTATTCATCTTTTCTCTATCTTCTGCTGTAGCTGGACATTGAGTCTTACTCAACGTTTTGCCTTGAAACATAGGTAAGAACCCCTTCCTACTATCTTCCATTCTGAACTTCTTCAGAATTTTGTCAAGGTATGTACTTTGCGAAAGTCCAATTAAGCGTCTTGATTTATCCCTGTAGATTTTGATGCCTAATATATAAGCTGCTTCACCGAGGTCTTTCATCAAAAAACTATTGTTCAAATAACCTTTTACGCTTTTTAAAAGTTCTATATCATGTCCAATCAACAATATGTCATCCACATATAGTACTAGAAATGCTACAGAGCTCCCACTCACTTTCTTGTAAATACAAGCTTCTCCGTATGTTTGGAAAAATTCAAACCCTTTGATCACCTTATCAAAACGGAGGTTCCAACTCCGGGATGCTTGCTTCAGTCCATAAATGAAACGCTGAAGCTTACACACCTTGTCAGCATCCTTAGGATCAACAAAACCTTTGGGTTGCATCATATACAACTCTTCCTCAATGTCACCATTAAGGAACGCCGTTTTGACATCCATCTGCCAGATTTCATAATCGAAAAATGCAGCAACTGCTAACATAATCCTAACTGACTTAAGCATCGCTACTGGTGAGAAAGTCTCATCATAGTCAACTCCTTGAATTTGTCGAAAACCTTTTGCGACAAGTCGAGCTTTATAGACGGTCACATTACCATCCGCGTCAGTTTTCTTTTTAAAGATCCATTTGTTCTCAACGGCCTTGCGGTCATTGGGTAAGTCCACCAAAGTCCAAACTTGGTTTTCGTACATGGATCCTATTTCAGATTTCATGGAGTCAAGCCATTTGTTGGAATCTAGGATCATCATCGCTTCATCATACGTCGCAGGGTCATCACCTCCATCTACCATGAATTTTAATACGGGATCTCCATACAGTTCAGGAGCTGTACGTTCCCTAGTTGACCTGCGAGGTGCGGCAGTTCCCTCTTCTGGAGTTTCATGATTTTGATCATTAGCTCCCTCTTCAACTGACGGGATCGGCACCGGAACAACTTCCGGCGCTGCGCTACTCGTCATTCCAAGAAGAGAAGGTTCAATAACCTCGTCGACTTCTACCTTCCTACTATTCACTTCTTTTGAGAGAAACTCCTTCTCCAAAAAGGATCCATTCTTGGCAACGAAAATCTTGCCTTCGGATCTATGATAGAAGGTGTACCCTATTGTTTCTTTAGGGTATCCTACGAAGACGCATTTTTCCGCTTTGGGTTCGAGTTTATCAGGTTGAAGCTTCTTCACATAAACATCGCATCCCCAAACTTTTAGAAATGACAGCTTAGGTTTGTTTCCAAACCATAATTCATACGGTGTCGTTTCAACGGATTTAGATGGTGCCCTATTTAAAGTGAATGCAGCGGTCTCTAGTGCATAACCCCAAAATGATAGTGGCAAATCTGTAAGAGACATGATAGATAGAACCATATCCAATAAAGTACGATTACAACGTTCAGAAACACCATTACGCTGTGGTGTTCCGGCATGTGTGAGTTGTGAAACTATTCCACATTGTTTCATATGCATGCCAATCTCGTAACTTAGATATTCACCTCCACGATCAGACCGTAGAAATTTAATCTTTCTGTTATGATGATTTTCAACTTCACACTGAAATTCTTTGAACTTTTCAAACGTCTCAGATTTGTGTTTCATTAAGTAAATATACCCATATCTACTCAAATCATCTGTGAAAGTGACAAAATAATGATATCTACCGCGCGCCGATACACTCATTGGTTCACATACATCAGTATGTATGATTTCCAGTAAGTCTCTCGCCCGATCCATGGTTCCAGAAAACGGGGTTCTAGTCATCTTGCCCATAAGGCATGGTTCACATGTTTCAAATGATTCATAATCAAGTGATTCTAAGAGTCCATCATAATGGAGCTTCTTCATGCGTTTAACACCAATATGACCTAAGCGGCAATGCCACAACTAAGTAGCAATATCATCATTTAACTTAATTCTTTTTGTATTCACATTATCAAGATTCAAAAGAAATAAACCATTCTTCTCAGGTGCATGACCATAAAAGATATTATTCATATAAATCGAACAACCATTGTTCTCAGACTTAAATGAATAACCATCCCGCATTAAGCAAGATCCAGAAATGATATTCATGCTTAATGCAGACACCAAATAACAATTATTGAGGTGTATAACTAATCACGATGGTAGACGTAGAGGCAGCGTCCCGACGGCGATCACATCAACTCTTGATCCATTGCCGACGCGCATCGTCACCTCATCCTTTGCCAGTGGTCGCTTATTCCGCAGCTCCTGTTTCGAGTTACATATGTGAGCAACCGAACCAATATCAAATACCCAGGTGCTACTGCGAGTACTACTAAGGTATACATCAATAACAAGTATATCATATATACCTTTGTTCACTTTGCAGGCCTTCTTATCTGCCAGATACTTGGGGAAATTGCGCTTCCAGTGGCCAGTACCCTTGCAATAGAAGCACTCAGTCTCAGGCTTAGGGCCATGCCTGGTTTTCTTCTCAGTAGCAGCAACACATTTGCCACCCTTCTTGAAGTTTACCCTTGGCTTTCCTTTCTTGACTTTCTTGAAACTAGTGGTCTTATTGATCATCAACACTTGATGTTCTTTCTTGATCTCCACTTTAGCAGTTTTAAGCATCGAGAGAAGCTCAGGAAGAGACTTCTTCATGGTTTGCATATTATAGTTCATCACGAAGTTCTTGCAAATAGGTGGTAGAGATTGGAGAACACGATGTATCCCTAGCTCAATGGGAAATCGATATTCCCAAGGCTATGAGCTTATCAGCGTACGCAGACATTTTGAGTACGTGCTCACTAACGGAGCTGTTCTCTTCCATCATGCAGCTAAAGAACTTTTCTGAAGCGTCATAACTCTCAACTGCGGCATGGGTATCGAAAATCATTTTCAATTCTCCCATTGTGGCATATGCAGTGCTGTTATCGAAACGTTTTCGCAGCTCTGGCTCTAATCCATAGAGGATGCCACAGTGAACTATACTGCGGTCTTCTTGTTGAGTCAGATGAACATTTTTATCTTCATCAGAAGCATCATCAGCGGGCTGGTAACCTAGAGGTGCATCAAGCACATAGAGCTTCTTGCAAGCAGTGAGGAGAATCCTCAGGTTAAGTGCCCGGTTGGTAAAGTTGCTCCCATTGTTCGCTAATTTCTCTTTCTCCATGAACATATTGAAATTGAAGGTAGGTGGTGCCATGATCTACAACATATTTGCAAAGACTATTTAGACTATGTTTATGATAAATTAAGTTCAAGTTAATTCTAAAATTATCCCATGAACTCCCACTCAAAAACAACATCCCTCTTAGTCGTCTTTAGTGATTACACGAACCAAATTCACTACACCGAAACCGATCATCACGTGAGACGGTGTAGTTGCAAAGGCGAACATCAACATGTTCATCATATCATCCATATGACTCATGCTTTACCTTTCGGTTACGTGTTCCGAGGCCATGTCTGTACATGCTAGGCTTGTCAAGTAGAACCGTAGTATTGCGTGTGTTTCATGGCCATGTATGTACATGCTAGGCTTCAAAACACCCGTTGTATGCGAAAGTTGAGTCTATCACACCCGATCATCACGTGGTGTCTCGAAACGACGAACTTTCTTAACGGTGCATATTTAAGGAAGGACACAATATTATCTTGATATTAAGTGAGATGGATCATCTTATAATGCTACCGTCGCGATCTAAGCAAAATAAGATGCATAAAAGGATAAACATCACATGCATGGATAATGTGATATGATATGGTCCTTCTTGCACTTGATCTCCATCTTGTGCATCATGGCATGATCTCCATCATTCCACTGGCGTGGTACCAAGTTTCGTGGCACCTCCATCTTGATTGTCCATTACAACATATCACATGGATATGATATATAACACGCAGGCCATAAAAATAAGACAACCATATGGCTCCAGCCAGTATGTCAATAATTTACAAAAGATATCATCTCATACATAACGTTTGTAATATTGACCATATCACATCACATGCCCTGCAAAAACAAGTTAGACGCCTCTAATTTATTTTTGCATGTTTTACGTCGATTTGGCTTACGAAGATAGAACCGTTCATACCTACGTACAAGAACCACAACATTGATAAAACATATTTTTAACAACCCTTTGTAGATTAGATCTTAACTATAGTAGGAGAAACGGACACCCCCTTAGTCACAAGTGAGACAATTCTCGCGTACATAGTACACGTAAACTTAGTCTAGGGCAGCTTCATCCTACTATGCCACTAAGATCATAAAATACTCAAAGAGGCAAAAACATGATCATCAACGCCCACATACTCCTATGTGTTCTACCCGTACAATTCATCTATGTATAAACCTGGCTCTGATACCACTGAGGGGTACATTGCATAGAAAAAAAACAAAAAAAATCCTACGCTCGATAAACCCGAATGGCCAAGATCTAATCTATGAGATGAAAAGCAACGGGGAGATGAAGAGTCTTGAGATAACATACCCTCAAAGACTCAAAGTGGTACGAGATAAGATCTCGTTGTTGGCGTAGTCGTTCTCACGCCGATCCTGAGCGAGAAGAAGTGCACGGCAATCCGGCGGTGCCTCCGTAATCGGTCACACGTTCAGCTCGATGAAGACTTCCGTTCCCTCGATCCAGCGGGTTGCGGAAGTAGAGGATCCCCCGGAATTCCAGCAGCACGACGGCGTGGTGGTGGTGAATAATCCCACAGTCAGGGCTTCGCCAAGCCGGAGACCATGGAATGGAGCAGCGGGTGGAAGGGAAAAGAAGTGCGCAACTGTGTGAAGAAGAGGGAGCTCTCACCCTCCTTTTATAGGGGAGGGGGGAGGCATCCCAAAGGGGGTTGCGGCCAGCCATGGGTGCCCCCACCCCTTCCTCTCTTCATGTGAGTGGAAGCTCCACTCACACCCACTCAAAATTCCTTAATTTCCCACTTAGAAATTCCAAAGGTTTTTCTTTAATAAATAAATAAAATATTTTTATTTCTTTATTTATATTTGTTAATTCCATTAAAAAACATTTGCATGAAGCACCTCGAACCATTTATTAATTCTATTAACAGCCATTCGATGAAAAACCCCTTGAACTATTTCAATTTTCCTCGAAACAATTTCGGAGCTGCCCAAAATATTCTTCGGTATTCCGTATCCTCTCTAACGCTTCATCAAATCTTAAGTGTGTCACCCTACGGTTCGCGAATATTACAAACATGATCGAGACTCCTCTCCGATCAATAATCAACAGCGGGATCTGGAGATTCATGATGACTCCTATATATTCAACGATGACTCTCGTGATCGTGTGAACCTTTCAACGTCGTAACGATTTCCCTTTGTCTCGCGATATATTACTTGTCCGGGGTCCGATCATCGGTATCCACCATACCTTGTTCGATTGGTATCCGACAAGTACTCTTTTCTTGTTCCCGTGATATAACATCCTTGTGATCATATCACTTGCTTGCAAGCGGTGTCGATGTGATATCACCGAGAGGGCCCTGAGTATATCTATCCGTCATATTGGATGGAAAAATCCCATTCTTGATCCATGAGCTTCAACTAACACTTTTTGAATATCTAATGCCACCTTTATAGTCACCCTGTTAAGGTGTGACGTTTGATGTCATCAAAGTATTCTTTCGGTATTAGTGATTAACATGATCTCATGGTCTAAGGAACAATGTTACTCCGAATGTAAGACATAACAAAAAAACTAAATGACTTGATCGTATTGTTATACTTAGTTAGGGTTTAATTTCATCATGTCATTCTCCTAATGACATGACCCCGTTATTAACAACATCCAATGTCTATGATCAGGAAACCTTGATCATCTGTTAATCAACGAGCTATTTAAAAGAGAGGCTTCACTAGGAACGTTGGTTTGTTTATTAATCACACATGTATTAATGTTTCCGGTTAATACAATTCTAGCATGAGAAATAAACATCTATCATAAACAAGGAATAACATAATAAACACTTTATTATTGCCTCTCGGGCATATTCTCTTCAAGAGGTGCATGTCTATGTCAATGAATGGTAATGAAAAACTCATCAAGACTCATGCCAAGAAAAGTGTTTAGAATTTTGAGAGCGGTTTCTGTTGTTTAATAGTTTAACACTTTCCTCTACCATGCTTTTCACAAACAAGGGCTAGACGTATCCACGGGTACCCACCAACTTTCATTAATCCATGGGGAAGTGCCTTTTTGGTTATGTTAGTTGGCACCAGCTCTCTGCAAATTTAGATGAGCATAGATTCCATACACATGGGGTGAAAGAGGGAGAAAATCTTTTCTTGACATAAGACACGATAAACTTTAAACTACTTCCTCATGAGCTAAAACAGGAGCACAAAAAGGTATAATTTTGAAGGTTTTAAAGGTAGCACATGAGAAATTTACTTTGGAGTGGCGGTTAAATACCACATGTAGGTAGGTATAGTGGACACATTTGGCAAACTTTTGGGTTTTGGGAGTTGGATGCACGAGTAGAGCTCATACTCAGTGCAGGTGAAGGCTACCAAAAGATTGGGAGAGACAAATTAAGAGAGAAACAATGCCCATAATCATGCATCAAGACAAAACCTTACTAATAAAAGCATAAATGATATTACAAGTCAAAAACTAAATGATCATAGAGGCTAAAGGTGACTGATTTGTAGTCATAACATGGTGTAAGCATGCGCCAAATCAACCAAATAAAGCATTCGAAGGAGAATACCAAAATATTATGCTTTGATATGTTAAAACAACTTCATGCGTGTGTACACACGTTCGTTGCGAGACCCCAAGAGGAAGGTATGAAGACTGCATCAACAAGTTTCCCTTAGAAAAAACCAAGGTTGAATCGACTAGTAGGAGAAAAAGCAACTTCTAAAGGTTCATGCAGCTGCGGTGGCAGGGGGCACTACCGGTTCAGTAGCAACGTGAACCTACACAACACAATCAAATCACTTTGCTCCAACAAAGCAATGAGGTTGTCAATCTCACCGGGTTTGCTGAAAACAAAGAGGTTAAACGTATGATGCGGAAAAGATTAGGAAAACAATAGTAGTAGTATGAAAATAGTGATTGCAGTGGTTTTATTATCACTATGAGAAATGGACCGGGCTCCATAGTTCACTAGTGGTGTCTCTCCATAAAATATAGATAACATATGTGGTGAACAAATTACAGTTGGGCAATAGATAGATATTGAAACATGCATGACATGATGATTCCTATGCGATTCATGCGGGCATTACAACAAGACTCATAGAACTTTATCCAACTACATCTATGACTAATAATCCACCCTCAGAATATCATCCAAACAATATTTGGATATTAAGTTGCAAGCAACAAATAATCGCATTAAGCAAAGGGTGTAATGTAAACAATGTAAACATTGTTGTTTTCTCCCTAATGGCAACAACACTCCATCCGTCACGTTTCTGTCACTCGAGCATAGATGTAAAGGAGGAATAAACCCACTATCGAGCATAAATACTCCCTCTTGGAGTCACTAGCATCTACTTGGCCAGAGCATCTACTAACAACGGAGAGCATGCAAGATCATAAATAACATACACACGAAGATAACATGATAGATTGATAATCAAGAGACATAGCATTAAATATTCATCGGATCCCAGCAAACACAACATGTAGCATTACAATAAGATGATCTCGATCATGTAGCGGAGCTCACGAGATCTAAACATGAGGCATAAAGAGGAGAGAACAACCATCTAGCTACTGCTATGGACCCGTAGTCCAAGGATGAACTACTCATGCATCACTCTGGAGGTGGGCATGGTGGTGTAGAGCCCTCCGGTGATGATTTCCCCTCCCGGCAGGTGCCGGGGAGAACTCTAGAACCCTCCCGATCTAGGGTTGACAATGATGGTGGCCTCGGGTGTTTTTCGTGGAAAAGTATGATATATCTAGGGTTTACGCCTTTGGGGGAATAAATAGGCGAAAGGGAGATGGCGGTGGACGCCCGAGGGGCCAAAACCACCCCATGGCGCAACCAGTGGGGGGTGCTATGTGTTGTTGGGATACCCCAAGATGAGGGTGTGATGAGCACAACGGTAGGAGTTTTCCCCTTTGTTAAGAACCAGGGTTATCAATCTAGTAGGAGAAAGAGGATCTTCGGAAGGTTGATGCCACTGACGGTGGTGCTGGCGCTTTACCGGTGTCAGCAACAACGTGGAACCTGCACACAACACAACCAAAATACTTTTCCCCAACGGTATAGTGAGGTTGTCAATCTCACCGATCTTGGTGAAAACAAAGATTAGACGTATAGTGTGGAAGACAGTTGTATGCTTGCAGAAAGTAGAGAAAGCAGGAAATTGTTGTGGTATGATTAACAGTGTGGAAAAATTAACTGGGGTTCATAGGTTCACTAGTTGTGTCTCTCCATAAAAGATAGCATGCTGGGTGAACAAATTACAGCTGGGCAATTGACAAATAAAGGTTCCACCGTAGTGCACATTATAACATGATGATTACTATGATATTTAGTGCGGGCATTACAACAAGATACATAGACCGACATCCATCTGCATCTATGACTAATAATCCACCCTCAGGTTATCATCCGAACTCCCTTAGGTATTAAGTTTTAAGCAATAGATATTTGCATTAAACAAAAGTGTGTAATGTAAGCAATGATTATACACGCGGGCACTCTCACTGCTGTTTTCTCCCTAATGGCAACAACACATCCTCCCCCTTCACGATTCTGTCACTCGAGCAAGGAAACAAGGAGGCATGAACCCACTATCAAGCATAAATACTCCCTCTTGGAGTCACTAGCAACTACTTGGCCAGAGCAACCACTAGGAACGGAAAGCATGCAAGATCACAAATAACATATGCAATAAAGACTATAATAAACTTGGTATAAGGTCAATATTCATCGGATCCCAGCAAACACAACATATAGAATTACATAAGATCGATCTCGATCATGATAGGCAGCTCACGAGATCTAAACATGGAGGCATATGAGGAGGAGACAACCATCTAGCTACTGCTATGGACCCGTAGTCTAGGGATGAACTACTCACGCATCACTCCGGAGGCAGGCATGGTGATGTAGAAGCCTCCGGTGATGAAATCTGCTCCAGCAGGGTGGCGGAAAACAGCTCCAGAACCCTCTTGATCTAGGGTTGACGGTGACGGCTGTCGAATCTGCATCTCAACAAGTCCCTCGGGTGAACCCATAGGGTTTCGAATAGGAGAACCTGTAGGCGCTGGTGACGATCGTCAGCTATACAGGAGGCACGATTTACCCAGATTCGGGTCCCTCGTAGAGATAAAACCCTTACTCCTGTCTCTGTCGATCTGTATTATCGAATAGATCAGTTACAATGGGGGTCGCTCAAATCGAGAGTATGATCTCGAGCTCAAGGCTTGGTGATGCGGTATTGCTTGGTCCTCTTCCGGTGGTTCTCCTGGCCTTATATAGATGGCCAGGTCTCAAACCGTACCCGGGGAGGACTCGAACTCTAACCCTATGTCGGTTACAAGTTTCCTATCTTAACTCGCAAGGCATTGCGGGTGGGCTTCAACTGGGCCTTCTAGAATAGTCCAATGACTTCCCTTCTTGGGCTTCAGTCTTGGGCCTAGGACCGGGTGTCCTTACTCGCCGAATCCAAGGTTCATCCGTTCGTCAGTTGCCCCCGAGCGTTTGCTCGATTGGGATTTTCCCAGTCGGGTAGACGCTCAGATTTTTCTTCTTGCTTTCTTTCGGATAACTATTATAGTTGTTTTCCATTTGGAAGGTGTATACCCTGTGTGATGAGTTTATTATACCCGAGTATCGAGTGATGAAAGTGCCTGTGTTTTTTGGCTATTTTCGCAGAAGGATCTGGCTCAGTAGTTTGGCTTTCCCGAAAGATCAGGGCCAATTAATTGCAACTAGGGCAAAAACAGTTCTGGCCTACACAGATTCGAGACCTCCGACTCGAACCCGATGAGGTGATCATTGCGACTTGGCCGTAGAGGTCTTACCGAGTCGAACTTAACCTATAGGGTACCCGGCGCGTCCGCTAGGATATTTCTTCGTGTTGTTCACACGGAATTTTACCGGAGGACGCAGCTTGAGTGCGATTCCAGGCCCTCAAGAGAGATCTTTTGGGTCTTACCTTCATATTCGAAAGAATATGGCATCCGGATGTGCCTAGTCGGCTGAACGATCCAGGTCTATGATGTGTAGACATCGTGTGATGGAGTGGCATGATCTACGCACCCGAGAAGTTTTAGGTCTGTGATTTCCCGAGTAAGAAAATCAAGCTGTTTTGTCCATACGAAAGAGTTTTCGTGTCTGGAATCTTTATGCCCATACGAAAGAGTTTTCGTGTCTAGGGTCTTATTTTATGCGAAAGAATTTCCGCGTCACAATTTTTCCATACGAAGTTATTTCGTGTTTGGAGCTTTATGCGAAGGAGTTTCTGTGTTTTGATTTTCCCGTACAAAGTCTATTTCGCGTTTGGGGCTTTTATCCGAAGAATTTCCCAGCTTGATGATGTGCGCTATGACGTCACGGCGCACTTTATCCTCCCGATGGGACGTGACGGAGCGAGAGCAGAGGCGCTGGCCCACCTTGTCAGCTTTTTGACCGGAAACGAGACGTCGTTTCCGGTTTTTACGCGAACTGCGCACAGTAATTGCGCACGATCTACTGTTGGGATCGTGGCACGAAACAGCTTCCGCCGCCCTTTCGTTTCAACTTCACACGTGGCAGCTACGATGGGCGCCACGTTGCTCGATGAGCGGCCAGGATTGGGCGGCTTCGTGTCTAAATGTGGTCCTTAGGTAAACGGTGAAAATTTCCTGTCATTCGCTTCCAGCCTTCGTCTTCCTCGCGCTTAACCCTTTCTCTGCAAGCTCGCACCAGCATCCATGGCGGGAGGCAAGAAGTGCAGTGCAGCTGTTTCCTCCTCGAGGGCGACAGAGGAAGTTCCCGCGCCACCTGCTCCGCGCTCAGGCGACTGGCGCTCACCCAACACGACGAACAAAAGCATCAAGGAGATGCAGAGGGAGGGACTGCTGCCTCCGGAGACCGAGAAGCGGGTGCGCCTCGGTAAAAAAGAAGAGGTACCAAATCCCCGCGTGAACGAACGTGTGATCTTCGCGGATCACTTTTCGCGCGGGCTCTCCTTCTCCCTCCATCCTTTCCTCGTGGCGTTGCTGTATGTCTATGGCATACAGCTCCACGACCTGCCTCCAAATGCGGTGTAGCACATCTCGTGCTTCATCGTTTTTTGCGAGTGCTTCCTGGGCATCTGCCCTCACTGTGGCCTTTGGAAAGCCCTTTTCAAGGTGCGGGTCTTCCGCGAGAAATCGCGGGTAGAGAATGAGCTCGGAGAGCCGCTGCGCACCAGAGGCTTTGGAATCCAGGCGAAATCGGACACCTGCTACTTCGGGATGCACTTCATCGACTCCGCGGAAGGATGGAGAAAGAAGTGGTTCTACGTCGTCGACAACAGGGCGGGTGGAGTTCATGAGTTCCACCCGTTCGTTGTCCTGAAGCGGCGGAAGTCCTGGGCGCATAAGCTTTCAGCCGAAGAAAACAAGATTGTCGCCCCGCTGCTTGCCAAGGTTGCAGCACTCCGCGACCAGACTGCAGGGGTTGCGCTGAACGGCTTGCATCTTGCGAGTTTGTTCCTCAAGCGCAGGATCCAGCCCCTGCAAGCGCGGCCTTCCACCATGTGGGAGTATCAAGGAGTCGAAGACCCCAGCCGAGTGAGCCGAGAAGAACTCTCGAACGCTGAGTTCGAGAAAAAGATCGCGGCTATCATGAAGATGAAGGTGGGCGAGTCCTTCGCCGATTGTCAAGTCGCAGCATTTGCAGCCTCGAACCCTCCTCCATCCGAAGTAAGTCAAATGTTCTCTCTGTCTTCAACATTTCTTTCTTTCTTTTAGCGAATCTATCGACTGAATTTTCCCTCCTTTTCATCTTGTTCCCTTTGTAGAGCCTGGCAGTGGCAGATAGCTACCCGCTAGTTTCTGGTGAAGAAGTCTCTGACTTGTTGGCTAGCAATTTGGATGCCCCGGCTGACACCAGCGTTGTTGATGCTAGTTCGAGTTCTGACCATGGTTCTTCGGACGACGTGGAGGAATCGAGTAGCGATCTTCATCATCGCAAGCGTCATCAGGTGGGAGAAGATGGAGCTACTTCCAAGGACAACTCCTTGGGTGGAGGATCCGACAAAGAGCCTCTTGTCGTGACTCCGCTTAGTGTGCGCGATCCCCTTGCTCCCAAACTGACGATCCAAACCGCTTGGAACGCGGATATGCTGGACGATGAGGATGACGAGTAAGTTTCTTTCTTTCTTCCATTTTCTAATCGAATGTTTTTAGCATGGTCCTCCTTATGTTGTTTCTTCTTTTTGGTGATAGGCTTCAATCTATCAGCCCCGGCCAATTCGCCTCCTCTCTTCCTAAGAGGAAGATTGTTGTCGCGGATGAGGCTCCAACTATTGGGACTGCCCGAAATTCGCCAAGTCCAACTCCGACGGCTGAGGTTGCAGAGTATAGGCTGCCTAGCTTCGCGGTTGGGGCTTCGGCTTCGAAAGAAGTGTCGGGTAGTTCAGCTGATCCTCTCAGCATCGCTCAGGGACAGGTAAGATTTGCTTTTTTCCTTGCATTCGGCATGTTTGCATGTTTGAAATTTCTATCGGGTGCACGGCAGTGCTCTCGATGGGAGTAGCCCCCGAGGCTGTGGTTAATCGCTTGCGATTGGCTAGAGGCTCAAGGACTTCAGCTTTTTTCTTCAGCTTCTCTTTATTTTATCGGGTGCACGTAGTGCTCCCGATGGGAGTACCCGAGGCTATTTATGACCGTGTGCAGTCATGAATAGGCTCAAAAATTCTCTTTGATTTGCCTTCTTCTTTGTTTTGCAGTCACTTCTCGACTCTCTCGTGGATGTTGGCCGGCGTGTAATTTCGACTCATACGGAGTGCGTGACCCTTCGGGTAGATCGTGACCGGCTTGCTTCGGAAGGTCAACTCCTCCAAGGTGACCTGATCTGCCTCTTGCTGCTTATCTTTTCAGTCATGCCAATTTCTTCGGTTCTGAAACCCATTGTTGTGCAGCTCAAGTCGAAATTCTGAAGGCTGAGAAGATCGATCTTGTCACTCGGGTAAGCGCCCTGGAGGCCCAGTTGGAGGCTGCTCTAATGGAGCTTGAATCCTCTCGCAAGCAGTCGACTGACCTCAAGGGAAAGCTTGCGGATTCCCAGGACGCCCTGAAAAAATTGGAGGAAGCTGGCATCAAGCAGATTAACGATCTTGTTGACTTCCTTCGACCTTTGGCCCAGCGCTTTGCAGGTAAGTTGCACTTATCCTTTATTTTTCGACTGGCTGGTAAGTTCTTTGGATTTTGACTTCTCTTTCTACAGATCTTCTTGGCGTTGCTGTTGAGCTTCCCGGGGTTCAACGGGTGGACGCCTTGACAGATTCCTGCGCTCAGCTTCGAAGGCATTCTAGCGGGATTTGCACCCTGATTGGCGATGCTACTCGAGTATTGACACAGCTTCACGGGCGTCTTCTGGTCGACGTTGTGGTTCCGCCCACGCTGAATGATCTTCTGAAGGTTTTTCTAGAGGGCAATCTCCTTGATGCCTACTCGGTTGCTCAGTCAGAGTCCGGGGCGAAGACTGCTATCCAGTTTGCACTGGCACACGGGGTCGCAGGCTTGGAGGAGGCGTACTCGAACCTTCCCGTCGATGCTACTACGGGCAAAAAGGTAGTGCTTCGTCTTTTTGGCGATCCAGCTGGAGTCCTTGCCCGGAAGTTATCTGATTTGATCGCCCGTGCTAGTCGCAGGGGGCAATCTGCCGCGAGTGGCAGCACGTCTGCAGTTCCTTAGGATAGTTTTTTCGTAGTTTGTGCTTCCGATGTAATGAACCCTGGGATGTATTCCCGTGTTCTACCTTTAATCGAAATGTTCTTTTGATATCTGAGATGCTTCCTGTGATTGATTGTCATGAGTTTCTCCCGATGGGAGTAGCCCCCGAGTACCTGTTGGATAGGTGCTTTATATTCTCGAGTGGGGTACTTTGAAACTTTTTCCTTAACCTTTGTGTTTTCCTCCAGGAAATTGATGCTGCTGCGGAGTCTTCGAGTGGATCTGTTGCACGAGTGGATCCGCTTGTTGCTGCTGTGAGCACTTTTGCTTCTCTTCGTGATCGTGTCACGGATGGTGAACGCAAGTATAAAGCTTTGCGCGGAGTGGTTGATGTGGCCAAGTCTAAGCAAAAGCTTGCGGCTGATCGTGAATAGTTTTTGATGGAGGAACTTGTGGCCGTCGCTAAGGATATGTTGTGTAAGCATGTTAGCCCCCTAACGTTTTGATTTGGCTGTCCTTCTTTCCTGTGTTGACTCTTCATATCCTTCTTTGTAGTTGTTGAGCATGATGGTCAATGCGAAGAGCATTGGGTGGATAACCTTATTGCCCATGAAGCTAGTAGCACCAAACCGCATGCGAACAACTTCTGGTCAGACCGTAGTCGAGGCTTTGTGCTGGCTACGTTGAAGTATCGAGTAGTCCAGGCGAAGATACTTGTGAATTCCTGCAATGAAGCTTTGATCGTTGTGAACTCAGCTTTTTATCCGTTGGAGAGGGGTCCCGAAGATTTGAGCCATCTCCTCAGAACTTTCGGGCGAGAAGGTGAGATTCGCGAGTGTGTCCGCAATCAGATGATTTGCGGGTCCGTCGTAGCGCTTTCCTTCGTCCGATTGTGGCATCCTGAGGTGAATTTCAGCTATGTAGCTATGCTCCCTGATGGTCTAATCGACATGGCCCCTCATTATATAGTTGTTCGGCCTGCAGCAGAGGAGATTATTCGATTGACCTCGGAAGAGGTGGATCGGGTATTGGCCGAGGAAAATGCTCGTCGCCATATGTAATCGTAGGATGTATGTATCCTGTTACTTTGTATAGTTGCTCAAAACTTTGTAAGGTGTCTACCTTGTTTGTAACTTTGTGTATATGAAATTCTTCGTGCGATGCTAAGTTAGGCGTAGCCCCCGTGTATTTGGGGTGTATACCTGTTTTTTAGCGTGCAGGGATAAAGACTGCGAGTAGCTATGGTTGAAGAACCATGTATTTTTATTGGAATGACTGAGAAGTCATGTGTTTCTTTCGAGCTACAGGATGGCTAATATAGCCATATTTTGTATGAGTAAAATTAATCTAGGGATAGAATTTGCAGAGGTGTGCAACATTCCATGGGTTGGAGTAGATGTCACCAGTCGTCGGGTTCTTCAGTCGATAGGCGCCACCTGGAATAACTTCGTGTATTATGAAGGGTTCTTCCCATGGTGGTTCGAGCTTGTGCCCTTCCTTCTGCTTGAGCCGTAGCACCAAATCTCCCACCGCGAAGGCTCTGTGACTTATGCGGCGACTATGATAGTTTCGCAACGACTGTTGGTATACTACGGATATTGCGAGTGCAATATCGCGTATTTCATCGAGTGCGTCCATATCTTCCGCGAGTGCCCTGTTAGAGGTTTCTTCGCTGTAACCAACGACCCGTGGGGGGCTGAATCTGACGTCCTCGGGAAGGACTGCTTCAGCCCCGTATACCATGAAAAATGGTGTGTATTTTGTGAATCGATTTGGAGTTGTGCGGAGGCTCCATAGCACGGAGGATAGATCTTCTTCCCAATGTCCCGCTACTGGGTGTAGGCGGTCGAGTAGTCGTTTCTTGATGCCAGTCGAAACTAATCCTTTGGATCGTTTGACCTGGCTGTTGGTTTGCGGATGAGCCACTGAAGCGAATTTGAGGATGATTCCCTTTTCTTCGCATAACTATTGTGTTTCCTTTGCCGTGAAGTTGCTGCCATTGTCGGTGATGATGTTGTGTGGTATGCCAAATCTGCATACGATGGAGTCGAGGAATTTTACGGCGCATTGGGCGCTAGCCAAGGTTTCTGGCATTGCTTCAATCCACTTTGTAAATTTGTCGACTGCGACCAGCAAGTGTGTGTAACCACTGGGTGTAGACTTGCGTAATGGCCCTACCATGTCCGGCCCCCATTGTGCAAAAGGCCAGGCGATAGGTATCATATGTAATTCCGCAGCGGGGGCGTGTGGTTTGGGTGCAAATCGCTGGCAAGCGTTGCACCTGTCGACCAAATCCTTTGCATCTCTGGCCGCTGTAAGCCAGTAGAATCATGCCCGAAAATCTTTGCCCACGGTTGCTTTCCAGCTGGCGTGACGTCCACAATCTCCTTGGTGTATGTCTCGCAACAATTCCTTGCCATCTTCGGGTGCTATGCATCTTTGCAGTATGCCTGAGATGCTCTGTTTGTATAACTCGCCGTTGAGTATCCAAAAAGATTTGTTGCGTCAGACTATTTGTCGAGCCTCGCGAGCGTCTGCTGGGAGCTATTTGGTGGACAAGTAGTCGAGGTATTTCTGCGTCCAGACTGGCTCGACCAGAAAAACTTGTCGCGAAATACCATGGCTGAGCTCGATGATAGCAACTTGCGGGCTGACCTCTGTCTCCAATACTGCGGGTGCTTCTGGAGTTTTCTTGACCTTGACTGAACGCCTGGTCATCCGCTCGAAATATATTCCTGGCGGCATGGGCGTGTTTGTGGACCCCATGTTTGCCAGCCTGTCTGCCTCTTCGTTGCTGGATCTCGCAATGTGCTTCAGCTCGCATCCTTTGAAACTTCCTTCGAGTAGATTGTACATGTCCCGATAGGCGACCATGTTTTCTGTGATAGCGTCGCACTCCTTCATTGTCTGTTGCACGATGAGATTGGAATCACCATAGATCATCAATCGGGTGGCTCCACACGCGATTGCCATCTTCATCCCATGCAACAGAGCCTCGTATTCTATGTCGTTGTTTGATGCTGGATCGTCGGGTGGGAAGTCCAATCGTAGGACGTACTGCAACTTGTCTCCTCTGGGTGATATTAGGATGATCCCAGCTCCATCTCCTTCATTCCTTTTGGATCCGTCGAAGTACATGATCCAATTACTCGTATATTCCGGCGGCCCGGGCGTTTGTAATTCTGTCCACTCGCTCAGAAATTCCACGAGTACTTGTGACTTCACGGAATTGCGCCCTGCATAGATAATGTCCGGGGTGCCTAGCTCGATGCTCCATTTTGTTATTCTTCCAGATGCCACTGGATTGTTCATGATTGTACCGAGTGATGCATCGTTGACCACTGTTACGGTATGCTCCGGACTGTAAGTAATGTTTGAGCTTTCGAGCTGTAAGAACAACTCCATATGCGAGCTTCTGGTAGTGAGGATATCGCTGTTTGCACGGCGAGAGCACCTCGCTGATGTAGTATATCGGTCTTTGAACTCCATATGCCTTGCCGTCCTCAGGTCGCTCGACCACAATGGCTGTGCTGATGACTTGATTTGTTGCGGCTAGGTATAGGTAGAGTGGTTCCCTTTCTTGTGGTGTTGCGAGAACGCGCCTGCTCTGTAAGGATCGTTTCAGGTCTGCGAATGCCTTTTTGCTTCGGGTGTCCACTCGAACTTATCCGTCTTTTTCAATAACTTGTAGAAGCGTAATGCATGTTCTCCCAATCGCGCAATGAATATGCTCAGGGCGGCTAGTCGCCCTGCGAGCTGTTGGACTCCGCGTAGATTGGTGGGCTCCTTCATTGTTAGGATTGCTTGTATCTTCTATGGGTTGGCTTCGATTCCTCTTGCGGATACCAGGTACCCGAGAAGTTGTCCTGCTGGGACGCCGAAGATGCATTTTGTCGGGTTGAGATTAATCCTGTATGCGTTTAGAGCGTCAAACGTTTCTCTGATGTCCTCGAGGAGCGTATCCTCCACTCGAGTCTTGATGACGATGTCGTCAACGTACACTTGTACGTTCTTGCCAATGAGCTTGGCGAGGCATTTTTGCATGCAGCGCTGATATGTTGCGCCTGCGTTTTTGATCCCGAAGGGCATTGTCGTGTAGCAGTATACACCGTGAGGTGTGATGAATTCTGTCTTTTCCTCGTCTTTCTGTTTCATCCTGATTTGGTTGTACCATGAGTAGGCGTCTAGGAAGGAGAGGCGTTGGAAGCCTGCAGTGGAGTCCACGATCTGGTCGATTCTCGGGAGGGGAAAGTTATCCTTGGGGCAGTGCTTATTCAGCGACGTGTAGTCGATGCACACGCGAAGGATGTTGGTGTTCTTCTTTGGAACCAGCACTGGGTTTGCTAACCAAGTGGATATTTTTATCTCCCTGATGAATTTTGCTGCGAGCAATCTGTTTACTTCTTCTCCAAGCGCTTTCTGCTTGGGTTCCGAAAACCGTCGGGTGGTCTGCTTGATGGGCTTTGCGTCTTTGTAAACTTCGAGTGAGTGCTCGGCGAACTCCCTGGGTATTCCTGCCATATCCGAGGGCTGCCAGGCGAAAATTTCCCAGTACTCACGGAGGAGTTCGACGAGCGCGCTTTCCTATGCTGGCGAGAGGGTAGTGGAGACTATCGCCGTTTTCGCAGAATCTGTCGAGTGCACTTGATGTTTGTGAGTGTCGCTGTTGGCACTGAATTCCAGCTCTGGTGCGTTTTTCTTTGTGAGGGGCATCACGGAGTGGTCCGTGGTCTTTTCTATCTCCTCTAGTTCTTCTTGCATCCCGAAAGATTTTGCGATCTCGTTGAACTCGATGTCGCACTTGTTGAATTTTTCGAAATCTCTGTCGATGGTGATTGTGCCATATTCCCCAGGTAGCTTGAGTTTCACATATGCATAATGTGGTACTGCCATGAATCTTGCGAACGCTGTTCGGCCAAGAATGGCGTGGTACTGCGAGGGCCAGTCGACTACTTCAAAGTCGAGGAACTCTCTCCGGTAATTGCGTCGATTGCCCAACACCACCTCCAGATTGATTGTTCCGAGTGGACGGATCGCCTTTCCTGGAACTATCCCGTGGAAGGATGTTTCTGACTCCGCGAGTCCCTCCAGGTTCCCGTTCATCCGACGGAGCGTATCCGTGTAGATGATGTTGATGCCGCTGCCCCCGTCCATGAATACACGAGCCAATTCGTAATTGCCAATTTGTGCTTGGATTACTAGGGCAGCGTGTCCTGGTCGATAGACTCGCGGGGGGTGGTCTTCCTTGGAGAAGGTGATTGGCTGATCCGCCATCTTTAGGTACTCGGGTCTTTCTGGTGGGGTTTGCACAACCATGCATAATTGCCGTGTGTTTGTCTTCTGATCTCTGCGGGATGGGCAGACCTTCTGTATCATCCCCAACAGTCCAGCCGGGTTCTGGTATGCGTTGGCTCCGGCGTTTGCGACGGGTGGCGCAGGTAGTGCGGCTAGCATCGTGTTCTGATTTCCTGGTGGAGGGAGGGGTTGTGGCGGTTGGAACCCTTGGTGTCCTCCCCCTGGAAGTTGCGGGTAGCCTTGACTAGCTGCTGATCTACTCTTCTTCAAGAAGGCCTCGTGGATATCAATGAACTTTCGGCAATCCTTGAGAATGTGTGTTGCCTTAGTTTTGCCCGTGCGCTTATCTGTAAATAGATGTAGCGTGCAGTATCCGCCGAGGTCCTCCTCGGGAGTTTTGTCCTCGGTCTTTGGTTTCCATTCGCGATTTCGCGTGAATTCCGCTGCTACCAGTTCTTCTCGGTCGTCGTGATCGTAGTACTTCCTTATTTTCTTTCGACCGTGGCGGTCGTCCTCGGGTGCGGGCGAAGATGCCCTCTCTTTGCGCACTGAGTCCTCTCCGTTAGCCCATCTATCGGCTATGATCATCAGTTCTCCAATAGTCTTGGGTGCAGCTCATCCCAGTTCTTCTCTGAAGGCAGTTCGTCGAGCGCCTTTTGCGAAGGCTTCAACCGCTACTTCCTCTGATATGTTTCCTGCGGTGTTCCTGAGCGTGGTCCATTGCTGGATGTATTCGCGAGTGGACTCGCCACTCTTTTGTTTGCAGGCTCGCAGTTCCTCGATGGTCGCCGGTCTTTTGTAGGTGGCTTGGAAATTTTTGCAAAAATCGAAGTGTAGATCGTCCCATGATGCGTAGCAGGACTTCGGTCTTGCTTCCAGCCAGCTACGTGCCGCCCCTACCAAGTGTAGATTGAGGTACTGCATAGCCGTGTTCTTGTTCCCACGTTGGCATTTTACTGCCGTGAGGTAATCGTTTAGCCATGATAAAGGTTCGAGTGAACCATCGTATTTTGTTACTTCTGTGCTGAGCCTGAATCTCTTGGGTAGAGGCGCCTCGCGGATGTTGCGAGCGAAACACAGCGCGCCACAGGTCTCGTCATCAAAAGAACCAGATGAGGAGCGTGCGCGGTTCCTTGCTGCTCTCGCCCTGTCCACTCTATTTTGCGCGATATCCGACCGCGCGTTATAACCGGGCTGATCGCCATCGGTTTCTTTCCTTGGTTCCTTGCTGCGCTTTCGCGAGCGCCTGCTGTGATGTTGCGGGCCAAGATCTTTATTCCTTGGGCTACCTTCGATGCTGCCTCGGCTGTCATCACGTCGCCGGGCTTCTTTTCCTCGACCACGGCGAGGCGATTTTTCTCTCCTGGGCGAAGCACTGCTGCGCCTGCGCGACGCTTCCTTTCCCTTCTCCTTCTGTGCGGCAGCTTTCCTTCGATCATAGGAGGAAAGCTTTGAGGCTGCCATGCCTAATCCTTTCCGAACCTGCTTTTATTGCTCCGCTCGGGGGTCGTTTTCCCCTGGTTGATTCATCTGCATGTAGGTTGCTGCGGCTAAGACTGCGGCAGTGGGAGTTTGCGGATAGACGCTTCCTTCCTCGTCAACCCGCATAAGGGAAGGTCCGAGTGACCTGTTGATCCCTTCCTTGCGGGTCGAGTTCCGACAGAAGGTCTTAGGGACAGCTCGGCCCGGCGTTGACTTGATTCGTCCGCTAATATTTTTCGATGGGCCAGATCTATCCGAGCTTCCTTGATCGCGGTGGCCACTCTCACTAGATGGTAGTGGTAGGCGACCATGTCTTCGTGTGGGGCTCTGGCTACAGGTGGTTTGATCGTGCGGATGGCCTCCTTTGCTCGGTCCCAAGCGTCTCGCGAGACGCTGATCTCAGCGCGTTCCTTTGCGCTGTGTTCCGTTTCTGGGGGTGGTTGTTCCGATCCTGCCATGCAGACCTGAGCCAGACGTGGCTCGTGAGTCCTAGCCGTGACTCGAAAGGTTTTCTTGACCCGAGGGGGTTCCTCTGTAGAGATGGTATGGAAGTTGCTGGCGTTGAAGCAGATGGACTCGCCACTTTTCTCCAAGTAGGGTCGCGAGTCGACAGCTCCTGACTTAGATCCTGTTTCCTCAGGGAAGTGGAGGATCCCGTCTTTGTTGGTGTAGAACTTGAAGCTTCCGAACGCCAAGGTGACGCTCTTCTCCAGATCGCCGAATACCGGGCGTGATTCCGGCGAGTGAGGGGTCACCACGACAGATCCGATCCGAATAGGGTTGGTCGGAGTCGAGGTCGAAGGTTTCCAACGTGAGTTGGTTGATGAAGCCGAAGATGTCGGAGATCCAGCGCCCGCCGTTCCCACAGACGGCGCCAATTGTCGAATCTGCATCTCAACAAGTCCCTCGGGTGAACCCATAGGGTTTCGAATAGGAGAACCTGTAGGTGCTGGTGACCATCGTCGGCTAGACAGGAGACACGATTTACCCAGGTTCGGGGCCCTCGTAGAGGTAAAACCCTTACTCCTGCTTCTGCGATCTGTATTATCGAATAGATCGGTTACTATGGGGGTCGCTCAAGTCGAGAGTATGATCTCGAGCTCAAGGCTTGGTGATGCGGTATTGCTTGCTCCTCTTCCGGTGGTTCTCCAGGCCTTATATAGATGGCCAGGTCTCAAACCGTACCCGGGGAGGACTTGAACTCTAACCCTGTGTCGGTTACAAGTTTCCTATCTTAACCCGCAGGGCATTGCGGGTGGGCTTCAACTGGGCCTTCTAGAATATTCCAATGACTTCCCTTCTTGGGCTTCAGTCTTGGGCCTAGGACCGGGTGTCCTTACTCGCTGGATCCAAGGTTCATCCCTTCGTCAACGGCGGTTGTGGAACTTTTTCGAGGATTTTGATCGGGTACCTAGGGTTTTCCATCCGGACGGCTTAAATAGGCGAAAGGGCAAAGGTGGTGGAGCTCCAGGGGCCCACAACCCTAGCTGGCGCGGCCAGGGGGACCCGCGCCAGCACATGGTGTGGGCCCCCTGCTGCCCCTCTTCGACTCCTCTTCGGTCTTCTGGATGCTTCCGGGGAAAATAGGACTTCCGGGCTTCGAATTTTCCAATTCCGAGAATATTTCTAGAACAAATTTTCTGAAACTAAAAAAACAGCAGAAAACAGGGAACTGGCTCTGGGCATCTTGTTAATAGGTTACTCCCGGAAAGCGTATGAGGGATACATTTATGACGTATCAAGCATCCCCAAGCTTATTCCTACTCGTCCTCAAGTAGGTAAATGATAAAACAATAATTTCTAAGGTGACATGCTACTAACATAAACTTGATCAATCTAATGTATAAGCATATGCACGCCGAGATAACAAAACTTTAAACACATGCATGAAAAATAAAACTTTAATAATAAAGCAAAGCAATTACTTTGCATCACGAAGAGCACCTCAAATAAAGGATCATGAATAATAATGCAAAGAAAGTTAAACGTTTGTTTTAGGTATAGAGGAAGCATGGAAAAGTGGTATTTCGCTAGTCCTTAAGAGTGGGACAAAACATAAATGCCAGGACACTTTCAAAGTTCAAGAGGAGGAGTAGAACAAATAATTTAAGAACAAATGATAGCACATCATGAACTAATTATTGATGTTTAATGCACATAAAACTCAGAATGGCAAAAATGCTCTCTCAACTGTGCATAAAGTTAGAAGATGGAGACTCAACATAAAAGTAAAAGAAAGGCCCTTCGTAGAGGGAAGCAGGGATCACTCATCTGCTAGAGATTTTATTTTATTAAACATAGGTATTAACAGTTTGACATTTGTGGAGGAATGTCTATATTTTAGGAGAGGTGTATGCTAGTGTCAACGAATGGTAAACAGACAACACAGTACGTCACAAGCCAACTTGATTCTCAAGAGCGGCCCCCATGGTGAAGGACGCAACTGGTGTGGAGGTCATACCTCTTTCTCTTTTGTTTACACAATTATGCTTTGACTGATATGATCAGGGGCCAAAATAGTGAAGAGAATTTGTTTTTATTAATTTGGGGCTGGGCTCCCCGCTGCCAGCTCTTCTATCATTTGGATAAGCGGATGAAGCCACTAGTCCATGGTGTGAAATCCAATCAACAAGTGAGATAAAGATTCTCTATTGACGTCCTCATGAGCAAAAACAAGAACACAAAGCAGGAATAATTTTGAAGGTTTTAAAGGTAACACATGAGCAATTTACTTTGGAATGGCCATTAAATACCACATGTAGGTAGGTATGGTGGACACAATGGGAAAAACTTTGGTTTAAGGGAGTTTGGATGCACGAGTAGAGCTCATACTCAGTACAGGTGGAGGCTAGAAAAAGACTGGGAGCGACAAATCAAGAGAGCATAAGAGCCATAATCATGCATAGCGACATAAGCATCATTAATTAAAACGTAAGCAGCATCACAAGTTCAAAAACTAAGTGGTCATGGAGGCTATTCGTGACTGTTTTGTAGTCATAAACATGGTGTGAGCATGCGCCAAGTCAACCAAATAAAACATTCGAAAGAGAATACGATATATTGATGCTTTACTATGACAAAAACAACTCATGAATCTTTCAATACACATTAAACAATCTCAGCTATTTGAGGCTAATCATGCTACGCAATAACCACAAGGCTTTAAAACTAAAATAACATTTAGCATGGCATGAAAAAGTTCTAGCCACAGTCTATACAAGCTTCTACTAGTACTGTTTTAGATTCTACTTCAAGCAGCAGTTTTCTTTCTCCCAACAAGCACCATACAAAACATGTTTTAACAAAAATACTCTTTATGATACATCAAGAAAACATGAGAGTAATCAAATAATACTACTAAAACTAACAGCTCTGATAAGAGATGCATGCAAAACAGGAACTAAATAAATGCAGCAGCTAGACAGAGACTAAGAATACAACGTAATCTCAAGAAAAAGCGGAGCGTGTCACTCTCCAATAAAAGAATGCTGGGGTCCAACCAAAGATTATTATGAAAGTAAAAACAAAATGAAAGAAAAAGCAAAAGCAAACTGAAAACAAAAATAAAATACGCTCCAAGTAAAGCACATAAGATGCGAACGAATAAAAATATAGTTTCACTAGAAGTGACCTGATAATTTGTTGATGAAGAAGGGGATGCCTTGGGCATCCCCAAGATTAGACGCTTGAGTATTCCTGGAATTTCATGGGATGTACCACCCATGCATCCCCAAGCTTAAACTTTTCACTCTTCTTGATCACATCGTATCATCCTCTTCTCTTGACCCTTGAAAACATCCTTCACATAAAAATTCTCACAATCTTCATTAGCAACGTTAGTGCAATCGAAATAATAAACTCACATGGTTCAGTTTCAACACAATACTAGCAATCAAAAACACATTAGCTACTGTCACAACTTCATTTAAAACTATTTTTCTCAAAAGAACACCAAAAGAAAGAGATTAAGATGCAAATGCGATAAATGGCAGAAATCTGTCAAAACAGAACAGCATGCAGTGATCGATTTTTCGAAAATCATCTGTTGCTCAAATAAAAAAGTGATCAACTAAGAACAATTGCGTATATAACTCAATATTAAGCACAAAAAAGCTCAGGTCATTTTGAATTTTCTGTGATTTGTAACGGAATTAACAGTGGACAGCAGAAATCTGTTTTCTGCACAGAAATCCGAAATATATATTGTGAACTTTCCACTAGAGGCTTTACTTGGCTCAACAAAAGCACAAAAGAAAAGATAAAGAGGGGTTTCTAAGGAAATATACAACACCCAGGTGCAAAGCACACCAAAGAAAACAAAGAAAAACAGAATGAAAACAGAGAAATAAAACGGGTTGTCTCCCGGTAGCGCTTTTCTTAACGCCTTTCAGCTAGGCATAAAAGGGCAACACAAGTATTTTCAAGTGAAGAAGCATCAAAATTAAATTCATATAAACCATTATTTGCAGCAATAGGTACTCCAGATGTTTCTGAAGATTCAACATGGAGGTCACTCTTACTTTCATTAATTGTTTTAGCAATTTTCAGCACAAAATTGAGATTTGGGTTTAGTTGTCTTGGGAACATACATGAATCTTTGCTCATTTCCCACAAAGGCTTTCTCCTTCTTGATATTAAGGGATGAAAAAGTTGAGCTTAAGGTTCCCATAGCATCTTCTAATTTACCAATCCTAAGATTTTGATTTTCATGAGTGTTGCTAGCCTCTAAAGCAGTGATTCTTTTATCAATAGTAATTATTGATTAATTAATTTTGCTAGCATTATCCAGGAAAATTGATAAGTTCATTTCCAAAGAGTTTAGTTTATTTATGATATCCTCCAAAGTGACCTCAGTTTTAATAGTTGTAATGGGGGTGATCCTACTAAACTTTCAATCAAATTGCAGGCTTCTATAGCAGGAGTTCCTAGAAAAAATTACCACTTGTAAGAGTATCTAACACATACCTATACCAACCAAAAATACCAACATAAAAATTCCTCAGGAGTATCAGGGTAGAATTTTTTTTGTACATTTAATATTAGCATCATTTATTCTATACCAAGCATCTTTTAAACTCTCTCCCCCTGTTGCTTAAAAGAACGAACCTCAACTTCAGGGATACTCATTCTAGTGAAATAAAAGCAAGCAAATAAATAACAGCTATAAGTAAACTAACTTTTTGTGTTTTTAATATAGAAAAGAAAAACAAGATAAAAATAAAAACAATAAAATAAACAAAATAAATAGGTTGCGAGTGAGGGACTCCCCTTGCCAGAAGGCTTCCTACTCCCCGGCAACGGCGCCAGAAAATTCCTTGCTATGTGTTGTTTGGATACCCCAAGAGGAGGGTGTGATGAGCACAGCGGTAGGAGATTTCCCCTTAGTTAAGAAACATGGTTATCAGTCTCAGTAGGAGAAAGAGGATCTTCGGAAGGTTGATGCCACTGACGGTGGTGATGGCGCTTCACCGGTGTCAGCAACAACGTGGAACCTGCACACAACACAACCAAAATACTTTGCCCCAGCGGTAGAGTGAGGTTGTCAATCTCACCGGTCTTGCTGGAAACAAAGATTAGACGTATAGTGTGCAAGAGAGTTATATGCTTGACAAAAGTAGAGAGGGTAGGAAATTGTTGTGGTTTGATTAACAGTGTGGAAAAATGGACCGGGTTTCATAGGTTCACTAGTGGTGTCTCTCCATAAAAGATAGCATGTTGGGTGAGCAAATTACAGCTGGGCAATTGAAAAATAAAGGTCGCATCGTAGTGCACATTAGAACATGATGATTACTATGATATTTAGTGCGGGCATTACAACAAGATACATAGACCGACATCCATCTGCATCTATGACTAATAATCCACCCTCAGTTTATCATCTGACCCACCTTAGGTATTAAGTTTTAAGCAACAGATAATTGCAGTAAACAAAGTGTGTAATGTACGCAATGATTATACATGTGGGCACTCTCACCGTTGTTTTCTCCCTAATGGAAACAACACATCCTCCCCCTTCATGTTTCTGTCACTCGAGCAAGGCAACAAGGAGGCATGAACCCACTATCAAGCATAAATACTCCCTCTTAGAGTCACTAGCAACTACTTGGCCAGAGCAACCACTAGCAACGGAAAGCATGCAAGATCACAAATAACATATGCAATAAAGACTATAATCAACTTGCATAAGGTCAATATTCATCGGATCCCAGCAAACACAGCATATAGAATTGCATAATATCAATCTTGATCATGATAGGCAGCTCACGAGATCTAAACATGGAGGCATATGAGGAGAAGACAACTATCTAGCTACTGCTATGGAACTGTAGTCTAAACATGGAGGCATATGAGGCAGGCATGGTGATGTAGAAGCCTCCGGTGATGATTTCTTCTCCGGCAGGGTGCCAGAAAACAGCTCCAGAACCCTCCTGATCTAGGGTTGACGGTGACGGCGGCTGCGGAACTTTTTCGGGGATTTTGATCAGGTACCTAGGGTTTTCCATCCGGGGGGCTTAAATAGGTGAAAGGGAAAAGGTGGTGGAGCTCTAGGGGCGCCACACCCCTAGTTGGCGCGTCCAAGGGGGGCGCGCCAGCCCATGGTGTGGGCCCCCTGCTGCCCCTCTTCGACTCCTCTTCGGTCTTCTGGATGCTTCTAGGGAAAATAGGACTTCCGGGCTTCGAATTTTCCAATTCCGAGAATATTTCCAAAACAACTTTTCTGAAACAAAAAAACAGCAGAAAATAGGGAACTGGCTATGGGCATCTTGTTAATAGGTTAGTCCCAGTAAACGTATGAAAATGCTATAAATAAGGGAGAAAACATGTAGAAATTGGCATAATATGATCATGGAGCATCAGAAATTAGGGATACGTTTATGACGTATCAGGGGCGCGCCGCCCTATGGTGTGCCCCCCTCCGGGCCTCTTCGGGACTCCGTGGAACCTTCGGAAATTCTAAGACTTCTAGGCTTCGAATTTTCCAATTCCGAGAATATTTCTAGAACAACTTTTCTGAAACTAAAAACAACAGAAAACAGGAACTGGCTCTGTGGCATCTTGTCAATAGGTTAGTCCCAGAAAATCGATAAAAATGATATAAAGTGTATAGCAAACATGTTGCAAATAACAAGAAAACAACATGGAACATGAGAAATTATGGATACGTTTATGACGTATCACAACTCATGATTTGTTTCAATGGCACATTAAGCACTGTCATATGTTTGATACATGTCATGCTACATCAATAACTACTAAGCATTAAAATAATATCTAGCATGACATGATAAAGTCTAAGCCGCAGTATAAACAAGCTTCTTTTTGCACCGTTATAAGCATGAAATCTTTTATTGCTTTCCAACACCAACACTTTAGTTTAAACAAAAACTCTCCATATAGTATATCAATTAAACAAGAGAGTAACACTACTCTACAAGAACTAACAGCTCTGAATAAGAGATGCATGAAAAACAGGAGCTAAAAAGAGGAGGAGTTGAAGTACCTAGTTAAGAATACGAGTATTCATATGTAAAAGTGGAGCATGTCTCTCTCCCACACAACAATTTTAGGATCCAAACAAATTTATTGCAGCAAATAAAACAAAAGAAAATAAAAGAAAATAGACGCTCCAAGTAAAATGCATATGATGTGACGGAATAAAAATATAGTTTCACTATAGGTGACATAATAAGTTGCTGATGAAGAAGGGGATGCCTTGGGCATAACCAAGTTTAAACGCTTGAGTCTTCATCGAATTTGCTGGGATGAACCACGGGGGCATCCCCAAGCTTTGGATTTTCACTCTTCTTGATCACATTATATCATCCTCTTCTCTTGACCCTTGAAAATTTCTCATTAGAGGGTTAGTGCACAATAAAAAATTCACATATTCTGCATGGACACAAGCATTATCAATACTTTCTAAACATTAGCTACAACCACTGATGTTTTGTGGAGCAAAGGAATCCACTCAACATAGTAAAAGAGAGAATGCAAAGTAAAAAAGGAACAATCTATAAAAACCAAAACAATCTGTAAGGACGAATTACTTCGAGGCACTTACGTTTCTCAAATCGAAAAAAATAGAACTGAAAAAGTTTCGGAAATAACTGAGGATTAAGCACAATTTTTTTAGGTCGTTTTGATTTTCTGGAATTTTATACAAATTTAATAGTGGACAACAAATATCTGTTTCTGCACAGAAATCCAAATCTAGCATCAACTTTTCACTAGAGAGTTTACTTGCCACAACAATTCAACAAATTAAAGATACAAAGGAGTTGCTACAGAAGTAAACAACACCTTGTCTCAAAGAAAATAAAAGGAAAATTGCATAAATAAAACATAGGTTATGTCCCAAGAGTACTTTTCTTTAACGCCTTTCAGCTAGTCACAGAAAGCAAGAAGGTGCTCACCTAAGAAATATGAATCAAAAGAGAGCATCAAGAAGCAAGTATAAAACAAATTTAAGTCTAACCCACTTCCTATTCATAGGAATCTTGTAAAGAAATAAATTAAAGAAGCTCAAACTAGAAATCATGGGAAGGTAGAACAAGAGCAATTTCAAAACTTTCAACAAAAAGAGATGTGTTTTAGTAACATGAAAATTCCCACAACCATATTTTCCTCTCTCATAAATTTTTTCAGTAGCATCATGAACAAACTCAACAACATAATTATCACATAAAGCATGTTTCTGATGGTCTAAGAGCACACAATTCATATCAAGCTGAAAAATAGTGTGATCAAAATTAAAAATAAAGACCTCTTCTTTCTCACTTTTAGCAATAGAAATACAAGATGATTGGTCGCTATTAAAAGGTATGGGACACATTATTGCAATCCTATTTTCAGTAGTATTATAATTTATAACATAGAGTAACATAGGACCATCATCTAGAGCATTATTATCATATAAATTTTCTAAACTAATTTCGTCATTATCATGCATATCAATAGTTGGAATAAATAGAGGATTATCATAAGATTTATCAAAGTAGCATGGATTATCATAAATAAAAGTAGCAATATCATTCTCACAAGTTTCGTTCATAATAGTATCAAGGTCACAAGTATAGAAAGTATCAATTTCATCAAAAAAGGGATATTTCAAAAGAATCAATAGGATCATAACAATTATCAATATAACACTCATCATCCTTCGGTAAGCATGGATGGCAATAAAATAAGGTATGAGTTAAATAGCTACTCCCATTGGGAGGTAGAATTGGGTTATGTTCTTCCTCATCTTGATCATCACTCTCCTCCTCTTTTTCATCCAACGAGCTTCCAGATTCAGTAATTTCGTCTTCCATAGGCTTCTCCAAGGCATTAGTCTCTTCCTTTGTTGAAGAGAATTTATAAAGATAGTTAATAATATAGCCAAATTATTATTTGTAATTATCAAATCAAAATTTCAAGTATATCATAAATCTCATATTTATAAGGTGCATCATCAATATTTTCAATCAAATAAGAAATTTCGAATGCACCCTTCCAAGCAATAAATTCTTCAATTTGTTCCACATCATAAAAGTCATAATTTCCCTTAACATAAGAAGATATGGTAACATTATCATTAAACTCACATTGAAAACGGAGGTGTTTATACCTCCTACAGCAACAAGATTTATCAAAGCAATAAGTAACATTATAAGTAGAGCACAAGTTTTTAGTATAGTTATTCAATTTATTAATTTGTACCCATAAGTGTATCCCTTTTTGTGACAAGCGTTATTCCTTATAATATTTTTGTTTTTCTTCTGTGAACCCACCTTGACAATAAGATCTAGTTTCAAGGAAATCAATCATTGATAACAAGCATGATAAAGCAAGTAAAAAAAGCAAAACAATAACAAAGTAAAGAGATTGGAGGTGAGAGACTCCCCTTGCAGAAATCCTCTTCCTCTCTGGCAACGGCGCCAGAAAACTTGCTTGATACACGTAGATGTACGCTCATTGGGAGACCCCAAGTGTAAGATTTGAAAAGCACAGCAACAAGTTTTCCCTCAGAAAAAACCAAGGTTGAATTGACCGGTAGGAGAAACAAATCACTTCTGAAGGTTGTTGACAGCTAATGTTGGTAGGGCGCATTACCATGCTCGGCAACAACGTGGAATCTGCACACAACACAGCCAAGATACTTTTCCCCAACGAAACAGTGAGGTTGTCAATCTCACCGGTTTTGCTGAAAACAAAGGAGTAGACGTATAGTGTGGAAAATGGAATTTGTCTACAGTGAAAGAAATGAGAACAATGATTGCAGTAAAAAGAACAGTGCTTACGTACGGTAGGTTGTATTATCAGTGTAAAAGAATGGATCAGGGTCCACAATTCACTAGTGGTGTCTCTCCATAAAAGATAGACAACATGTTGCGTAAACAAATTAGAGCTGGGCAATTGACATAAATAAAGGCTGCATCGTAGTGCATATGCAAGACATGATGATTACTATCATGTGAGCATTACAACATAATACATAGATTGTAATCCAACTACATCTATGACTAATAATCCACCCTCAGACGTAATCCAAGCAAACTTTGATATTAAGTTGCAAGCAACATATTATTGCATTAAGTAAAGTGTGTAACATAAACAATAAAATTATCCTTAGATAAAGCATTGTTGTTTTACCCTTAATGGCAATGACGAAGGAATGGATCTTAGACCCTGCGGGTAAGGACACCCCGTCTCAGGCCCGACGTTAAGACCCAAGAAGGGAAGCCCTTGAAGTATTCTAGAAGGCCCAACAGAAGCCCACCCGCAAGACTTGCGGGTCAAGACAAGAACTCCTATACGTAATCTATTAGGACTCATGTAACCCCCTCCTGACTGCATATATAAAGCGAGGAGGGAGGAGAGAAAAAGATGATCCAATCTGGGATCCAATCTAGAGAGAGGAAGATACAAGCCACAACTAGACTAGGCAATACACGGGATACCCCGTACGCCTCACCATGGCATCGCCATTGTAAACAGCTCGACTATCTCGTCATAATACAGATCAGACAAGCAGGAGTAAGGGTTTTACCTCTATGAGGGCCCCGAACCCGGGTAAATCTTTCTCCTTGTTAGCCGTCGAGGTCACCAGCGCGTACACCGTTCCTCTACTCGAAACCCTACCGGCTCATCCGAGGGATTTGTTGATACGACTCTTCGACAATTGGCGCCGTCTATGGGAACGACACGCGCAGGATCAACGGTCTCGCCGGCCTCATCTACATCAAGCTTCGGGACCTCGAACCCATGGATTCGATCTACTTCGTCTCCTTAAAATTCATCGAGCACTCGCCGGCATCACGCACGGCCTTCATCGTCTACATTGACATCGTTCTTCACGCGCAGACTGAAGGACATCAACAACGTACATATTGAGGACGCAATCAACAGCGGCTCTAAACTCATATGGAAAATTCCTTCGGTGGAAAGATGCGAAATCAAATTATCTACCGGCTCCAAAAAGAATCGGCGAATTCCGACGGTTAGATCTCCGGGGATGATCCGAACACTGAAGCCTTGTCAGAATCTGACGGAACTCCGCGTGACTTTGGGAAAACAGTTCTCACAGTTGACTCGGATATCAATTCGAAGATCGCACCGTTGAACAGCTGCGGAATACAATCCCGCACTACTCCGTCTTTTTTGAGACAATTCCAACGGTCAGATCTCCGTCAGCGGCTCGCGCACTGCGACACGTTTTGGATCTCTGCGAGTTCGCGAATTCAAATCGCGGATCCGGATCCTATTTAGGTAATTTTCGAGTCGACACAAAGACCAAGCAACGTCAACAAAATATGGAGACTCGCCATACTAGTGCCCGGGGGCTCGACATCAACATTTCCCTCCGTGTACACACAACAAATCCTAGCGACTCCGCCGCGTCGAGTCCTTCGAGCAAATATTGCGACTCCGTCGCGTCGAATCCTTCGGGCAAACATCGCGATTCCGCGGCGTCGAGTCGGTACGCCGCGTCGAGTCCTTCGATCAAACATCGCGACTCCGTCGCGTCGACTCGGTCCGCCGCGTCGAGTCTTTCGGACAAACATCGCGACTCCGGTGCATCGGCTTGGTCCGCCGCGTTGAGTCTGTCGCACAAGCATCGCGACTCCGCCACGTCGACTCGGTCCGCCGCGTCGAGTCCTTCGAGAAGCATCGCGACTCCGCTGCGTCGACTCAGTCCGTCGTGTCGAGTCCTTCGGTCGAACATCGCGACTCCGCCACGTCGAGTGCTTCGAGAAGCATCGCGACTCCACTGCGTCGACTCAGTCCGCCGCGTCGAGTCCTTCGGTCGAACATCGTGACTTCGCCGCGTCGACTCGGTCCGCCGCATCGAGTCCTTCGGACAACCATCGCGACTCCGCCGCGTCGACTCGGTCCGCTGCGTCGAGTCCTTCGGGAAGCATAGCGACTCCACCGCATCGACTCGGTCCGCCTCGTCGGGTCCTTCTGGAAAACATCGCGACTTCGTCTAGAAAACATTGCGACTCTGCCGCACAACTGTCACATCCCAATTTTGCAATACCTAATAACACAGTTGTTTTGCTAATTGCTTGACTAATAAACCTTGGTTTTGTTTGTTTGTGTTTGTTTAAGTGCAACTAAACAAACTTAAAAAGGATAGCAAAGCAGTAAACTAAAAATATTCAACATATTGTTCCAATGATAAAAATATTCAACATATTGTTCCAATGACTTTGGCAATATTTTCTAAAGTAAATATTGATCAAAGAGTTTTCCAAAAACATCTTATGAATCTCATACTTGTTGAATATTATTCCAAGACCTAAATTAAGAAAGAGGAAAACACTTAATAAAATTTCCATAAAGGATTATCAGAAAAAGAGGCATTCTTAAATGCTTCACCAAAATATTATCAAATGTTTTTCCAACCTTGGAAGATTAAAAACAATAGTATTAGAGAGCATTTACTTGCTATCTCTAGTCACATAAATATTTTGGCAAAGCATTGCTAAAGAAAAGCCAAGTGCTTTATTAAATAGAAATTCCAATATTTCCAGAAACAGAAAACTAAAACAAGTTACTATTGGAAACTTTCCTCAAATGATTTGAAATTCATACCATTGCTTCCTTATATCAAATAAGGAACACACACAAGAGGAGACCAAGAATTGAATCCATTAAAGCCCTGAAAACATGAATTTTCTCCACAGCAACATTTGGGATTTTGAACAAGTTTGTTCTACAAACTTTTTCCAAATTCCATGAAATAAATACCACATGCTCTATATCATAAATGAGGATGAAAACCAAAAGGGCACAAGTTTTTGAATAATTTAAGTTGCCAAAAACCCCTGTTTTCTTGACAGCACCTTTTTGAAATTTGAACAAGTTTGTTCTATGAAGTAACTCAAAATGACTTGAATTTTCTACCACATAAGGAACACATCAAATAAGGAATGTGTGCCAAAAATTATCATTTTTGGAAGCTCCTAAGTAGGTTAATAAATTCAATGTCCATTTATGTAAGAATTCAAATTTGAACAACTTTGAATTATCAAGTTTATTCATTTGAGCCAATTTTCATATATGTTGTGTATCTTAACTAGTAAGAATTTTGGGCAAAGGGATTTCAAATTATGACTTTGTTTGCTTAGGAAAAACATCCATTTTCAGAGAGTACAGGGACCTACTTGTAATTTTCCAGGGACTTAAATGTAAGCTGAGTCACATGGTGTCCTTCTTCTTCCTGTAGATGACGAAATGGAGGGCATGGCTGCCCATGCTTCCATTGCCTTCGAGTAGAAGACTTCTAGGTGCTTAAAAGACCCCCATGTGCAGCTATCTACCCCCTCTCCCCCCCCACGAACTCTCTCTCTCTAAAGATATTTTGCTACCCAAACCCTAGCCCGTACACAGCTCGCCGTCGAATTGGCCACTGCGGAGCTCGCCGCCGGCAGCCGGGTGGTCCATTGTCTCCGCCTCGCCGTGCTCTACCTCCCTGCTGAAGGAATCGAGCCGGAAGGGCTCGACGTGGCCGCGCCGTCCATTTCCCTTCTCCGACCCGATGAGCTCCGGCGACGAATCGCCGTTGCCTCGAGCTCCCTCCTCCGTCACCGAGCATCCCAGCACGTTCACGGTGAGCAGGGGAGCCTCCCCGTCTCTTTTCCCCCTCCCTCTCCCCCTAGAACGAACCCGCGCCGTTGTTGCCGTCCGGCCGCCGCCGCGCGCCGTCGCCGCCCTCTTTCCGGCCGTTCCCGGGAAACGAGATCGCTCCCGCTTGGTTCCCCTCATCGTGAGCGTTGCGTAGATGTCTTTATTTTGCGAAATGGTCGCCGATTTCAACGTATACGAGCTCGCCGGAGTCGTTGCCGCCGGCGGGTGAGGTCACCGCGACGTCGTGCTCGCGTCATCGTCTCCTTTGACCCCGCGCGCGTGGACGCTGGTCAAACTGGCGGGTGGAGCCCGCGCTTGCCGCGTGGCTGCCCGCGTGGCAGGACGGCCCGCTAGTCAGCGTCCTTAGCTGAAATCCCCCGCGGTAGAATAGATCTGGCCGGCCCAAAACAGTGGATCTGGCCCAGGACAGTTGTTTTTCCAAATTATTTTTGACAGAAACATGTAGGTTTACTTTTGAGCCTAAAAGGCAACCTAAAAGATGAATGTTATCAAACCAAAATTCACAGTGGTACCTCAACTAATTCTAAACCACCTCCAACTTGTAGATCTACATTTGGATGAATAATTTTGAAATTAAAAATGATTTGGCAACAGGTACCAGAAACACCAAAATGAGCACCATTTTTATTTTACAACTCAGAATGAAGTGAGGCCAATTGCATTGGAAAGCCCTTGAAATTTCCTAACAGGAGCATTTAACCTCGTTTCCAAATTCATTGTATTTTTGAAATGGCATGCAATTTGGTAAAACACCAGAGAGCACTTTGGTGATTTTTATAAAATTATTAAAAATAATTTTTGATGCAAACTCAACTGGATGGTCTTGTATATGTTTAGGGCTATCCAAACCTAGAAGGGTTTAATTTTTAGAGCATCCTAGAAAATTTGGTGGACAGATCTTTGATTTGCTTGTTTCTGCCATTTTGGCATTTTAGCTATTTAAATTATGTGATTATATTTTTGTGTTGCAATATTGTTTTCTAGCATGTATAAGTTGTGTGAACTTGTTTTATAAGTGTTACTTAGATATTTTAGCATGTTAGAATGTGTGGACTTGAGTGGAGAAGCAATAGGATTTTGTTTATTAACATATGATTATTCTCTAGTTAATATTTGCATAGCAATTTTGAGTGTTAACTTTATGTGCAAACACTTGGATTTTTGAGTGTATCCATTACCATGTTGGTACTTAGTTTGTGTTGTTATCACCTCTGCTAGATTGCATTTGATTTGGTAGGAAAGCATGAGTAGCTTTGTCATGACTATGTGAATGTTTTGGAAAAATTCCCTCATGTGTGGAATTTTTGGTATTAATATTTGTGGTTGCATAGCCACATATTTTTGTGTTGTTTTCATAGGTCCAGTAGCATTTTGATAAGTTTGTTATGAGTACTTGACCCCTATAGTTTTCACTTGTGTGAAAACAATAGCATGAGTAGCATTGCCTTGCTTATTTAAGCACCCTATTATTTTCTGCTAGTATTGTTAATGCACTAGATGCTAGTTTAGTTTTTTGTTAATTTTTAGCAAATGGACTAGAGGCATTGTGACCTCTTAATGCTTTGTTATGCTAGTGGAACACCCACTGGTTTCATTGCATTTTTGGTGGAAACATTATTTCCCCCACACTAGATGTGTTTCTTTTATATCTGTTTTGAGTAGATCTTTAAATGCTTTTTAGGCTTATTGCTAGATTAATTCTCATGAAACCAGTACCATTTAGGTACTGTTATTTTGGTTATAGAACCTCTAGATACTTGGTGCTTGTGTTTGAAATAGATTTAAATAGCAGTGCTTAAAGTCTAAATTTCATACTAGGATATTCATGTATGCTTTTTGTCTTGTTTTCCCCTAGGGAAAAATATGAATCTTTGGTGTGGAAACCAGAGGATGGAACTTACTTGTGGCATTATTATCTTAGGGTTTTCACCTCTGATAGGTTTCCTCTTAAGTAGCATAAAAGCATGAGTAACACTTGGATGACTAGGAATTAATCTCCTCACATGTGTAGCATTTTAAGCATAGTTTTTCCTTGTTTCCTGGCTATGCTTTTTATGTTATTTTGTGGTATCCAGTAGCATTTATGGTACTGGTTAGAGGAGTATTTTGCCTCTGCTAGCTTGCACACTTGTGCATAAAATTAACTAGTGTAGCCTAAACTAGTCTAGTATTTTTCCTAAATTTTCTACTAGTATGAGTAGGAGTTTTTGGATGCTAGATTGTTTGTTTGTTTTGAGCACTTTTATAAAAGTGACCAGAGGCTTATTAACCTCTTGGTGAGCATATTTGCTAGTGGAACACCCACTGGTATGTTTGCCTCATGGTGGAAAAATAGGTTTGACTTGTTGTCATGAGCTTATTTCACCACTTGAGTAATTTAGCAAATTATGTGTGCTAGCCATAGAGATTGTTGTGGGAATTTTTAGACATCAAAATGTGTTTTATGTGACAACCTACTGTCTAGTAACATGTGCTCTACCCCACTGGTCCATGGTGTTCTTAACAAAAAAATCATTGAATTGGCCACACATAAACACTAGGAAAAAAGCAGACTTTTCAACTATAGTTTTTATGCCAATTTTTCTTAAGGGAAAAATTGAGAACTTGGGTGGTACTTCTTGATTGCTTGCTGTATGTATTACTCGTAGCCTTGTTTGTCTTGTTTGGTTCTGAATGTGTGTCCTTTATTCTCTTTTTACGGCGTTAGAAAACGAAGAGGAAGGAAGTGTCGTGAAGCTCTGTTTCAAGTTCCAGTCACTCCAACAACCAGGGACACAAAGAGATACCAGGCAAGCATCCTGATTGCTTGCTGATACAATACTTACCATTATATATCATGCATGTTTTACCTCTGAAGTTTTACAAAAGCTTGATTATCAAAACTATTTTTGATGTGGAATTTACTACTATACTATATTATAGGTTACTATCATGCCAATAGTTAAACTTGGTAATACCAAGCCCATAGGCCACCATATGGTATTTATTACCATCAAATATACTAGTCCCTAAGTGGACACCCTAAAATTGTGATTCTACAAAACAAGGGCTTTACGGAAAAACCCGGAGAAAAGGCGGATCCTTGTTCTCCGGAGGAATGTGGAAGTGGTCATTTTTGAGAAAGCGGTGTTTTCAAAAATGACACATAACCTAGTCTTCGCCGGACAACCTTTACCGTACTGCCACCCTACCCTAACATGGGCACGGGGCTTAACTTGAAGTTTGTTCTTATTAGTGTGTGCTATCTCACTTGCTATAAGGGACGTCGTACCCTCGAACCGAATGTCGTGGAGACATATAAAGTGTGGGATTAATTTTCCCTCCGGATGCAGCAGTTGGGGCTCCTGACTTGGCGGGGATTAGCTCGGTGCCGGGGATGTGGGAAAACTCAACTGAGAGATAGGCATATTCTAGCTTGAACATAGTGGATGGTTATGATCAGATACCTGATGTTTACATACTGTTGTTACAGTCCGTGGTTGTTTCACGGGAGGTGTACTGGATCTGGTGGATGTGTACACCTCTGCAGAGTACAACTTTTTCGAAGAAGCCGCGTCCTCGGATATGGACAGTTGAATGGCCATGTAGCTAGCATTGTGTCAATGTTTTCAAAAAGGAAGTTTTTTGAAAAGGAAATTTTGGAAAGGAAGTGTTGAACTTGTGAAGTTCGGGAAGGAATGGAAACTTATACCGTGGAGGTATCGTCGATGATGAAAAGCCAGATGATGTTATACAAAACAAAATGTTTTGCAAAGAAAACCTTTTCTACTCTAAGCAAGAATTCTGGAAACTGATTCCAAGAAGATTTGCAAAGAGAAAATATTCTTTAACAAAACTTTACAAAACCTCTTGTACATGTGATATCTACAAGAGAAATAAAACTATATATTATTCTTCTTCTGAAGTATCTTCTTCAACAAAGATACAGATAAACCTGACTGCAACTGTGGTGTCATCATATATGAACACCATTGATAGTGAACCATATTTATAGCCTACCTATTCCACTATATAAGCATATTTGCATGTTGGTAAGTGACATGATGGATGTCTTGCTGAGTACATTCAAATGTACTCATTATGGTTTCGCCCCTGGTATCTACTTATCAGATTTTGAGAAGGAGCCTCCGAAGGATATCTATGAAGAGAAGTACGGAGTTGACGGCTTTGCGAACTAGGATCGTCTCCGGGTCAGCAGCCTGTAGGTTAAGGCGTGACTTGGGCTCAACTACGTTGTGTTTTATTTGTCTTCCGCTGTGTTTAATAAGTTGCCTGCCCCATGTGGCAGTCGCGTTAAACTTGATCATGTGTTCTTTTATGTAATACCTTTTTGTATTCATGTAATGGATGATGTATTTCTGTGTGCCAACTGTGTATGTTGTTCACGACTGATCTTTCTGGGATCGTGAATGTATGCATACGTAGGGTTTCAGACTGCCGGTCTGGGGTCCTTACAGAGTTGGTATCAGAGCCATCCTGACCTTAGGAGACCTTAGTTAGCATGGACGTCAGATAGGAAAGAAAAGTATTTTTGAGTAAAAACCTATTTACTATCTACTTTATTTTTATCTAAGGGAATTTTAGTATATTTTCCCTCCTTATTATCTTTTCAAAAGATTCTAAATGCATATCAAGGGCGTCCTTGAACAGTGGTTCGAAGGGCGGGCCTTACAGAATTGGTATCTCTCTCGGTTAAGAGTTTATTTCTTACTTGTTTGCAACTGCTCCGCTCTGTTTTTGAAACATCTCTCGTCTTTGAAATTTTCTGTCCAGAAAATAGTTGGAGTTTCAAAAACAGATTGTTGCATAAAGTTTCATCAAAACTTTACTTCTATTTGTCTTGTTTCTATACAAAATCTTTTATACTTGCCGATGTCCCGAGAGACCAAAATAATTGCCTAGCTCTACAGTGATGATGGTCAGAAGTAGGTATAGTTCTTCAGCCACTTCTAGGATTTTGGATCATCCCCCGACGTAGCTCCCATGGAGCCTTGCTTGTGTGTTTTGGCTTGTTTATGTGTGTCTGTAGGACTTTGTGCTATTGTGTGGTGTAGAATTTGGTTCATCTAGGCTTCTATATGTCTGTGGGGTGCTAAAAATTTGCAGATTTGTGCTTGCCCCGCTCTTGTTTTTGAATCGCCTCTTGTTAAATTTTTGCAAGCAAAAATGTTTGTATAGTATTCAAAAACAAGAATTTGTTGCTTAGACTTATACTTGTGTTCGCTTCATAATGCGACCCGTCGTGAACCACCACCATCTCCCCCACCATTAATGAAAGCACCGTTGTGCCTAATAATAGAGGACCATCAAGCCACATGAGCTGCTAGCATTGCTACCAGTGATGCACTCCAACAGATAAAGCTCCAACAATGACAACCCTCAAAGAAGAAAAGGCGTGAAGAAAACCAACCAATACTGACCTAAACCTCTATGTTTTGTCTGTTTGCAAAAGACTCTTTTTACCCTGTTGGCTAGACGTTGCATTTCAAAAGTTATATACCTCCCTCCTATGGAGAAAAGTGCAAAAGAAGTGTTCACATGCCATGATGCGCAACCCCCTCAAAAGCCAATCAAAAGAGCACAATTCAATATTCGCCGTACAATGACGCTAGTCGTATCTTGTCGGACAAACATGGTTTAATAGAAAGCTAACAAGACTAACATACTTGGTCTAATCTTAGGTTGACACCTAACCAAAGCATGTGAACTACTGACAACTCTCTCTAAACTAAGAAATTAAGTGAACGATGGAATGGTTAGGATAGATCTGGAAAACAACAGTTTTCCTGTTTTTGTTGCTTTGTGTGCTCTTGATTGAAATAAATTTGTGTTTTGTTCAATCTTGCTCCCTAACTTATATGGAGTTGTTAGGACTTGTTATTATGTTGTTTTATTACAATAAATCTACCCTAGAAAGTGTGTGCATGATTGGAAACTCGAATAAAAATGAAATGGCATTTGTCACCTTCTAGTTTATTATTTGGAAGTATTGTGAGAACTAGATCTGTGTATACTTTCTTAGATTTTGTGCTATGTTTTCTTTGAGTCCAGTACCATTTAGGTACTGATATTTTGATGCTTGTACCTATGTTAGCTTGCATGTCTCTTAATAGTAAAGCATGTGTAAGAATTTCTATCAATATGCACTAGTATTGTTGCACTAGATTAAATAGCCTTATATTTTTATCTAGTATGCAAAGTTTTTCATGAGTAACCAGAGGTTTAGTACCTATTTTTACTTGGTATTAGTAGGCCATAGCCCACTGGTCCCATTGTATTTTGGCTTGAGGATGAAAATCCCCAACCATACACATGTGTGAAAATAGCATGTTTCACTATGTGATTGATTTCTATTTTCCACCATGGAAAATATAATTGTTTATTTTCACTTATGCAAGTGAGAAGTTTATCTCGTATTAGTCAATACTAATATGTTTAGGTGTGATCCTTTTGTTAGCATAATATTCCTTAGGGGTATCATGTTAAGAAATGTTTCACTATCGTGTGCTGAAATTAAATTGTTCGCAAATAAAATAAATTCCTCTTGATTGGTAGATTGTTTGTGAATGATTTTAAATGGAGTGTATGGATTTTTTAAAATGGTTTATATAACTTTTCATTAATTGCATAGCTACTGGTTGTGTGAGTTATACCTTGCTTGTTTGCTAGTAATTGTTTAAGAAAAACATAAATTGCTAGAATTAATTTATGCATGTTTAATAGTTGTATCATGGGATTGTTTTGATGTTTGTGCTTACTAACATGAGTAAGTTTTGTGTACTGTTATTAGGTAAATTTACATTCATGACTTGCTTGTTTAAGTTTAAACGTCATGATAGCATTGTTTGCTTCTCTAGAGTGAAACTAGTTTCACCACTAGAAAATGGTGATTTCTGCTCTAGTATTACCCTCTTTTTATTTTATGAGTATTTGTGTTGATATAGCATGTTTAGGAAGTTATTACTTCTGTTATCATGCCATGAATTATTTAGTTTCATGTTCTATGGTTATAGGATATGATTATCTCTTATAGCATGCTGGTGTAGATTTTTCATACTAGTGTGTTATTTGTGCAGATTTTTTTTATGCCTGTGTAATAGGAGTTTTACCTTGTGTAAAGATGGTATTTTAGAGTACCTTTATGATTGTATTCATTGGTTTTTAGCTACTGGTTGTTTTCTAATTGTTCATGATTGATGGATTCCAAAACCCCTATTAAACAATAACCTAGTGATAAATAGTCTATTCATCTGTGGTGTTGTTTGCTTGCTTATTGGATTTTGTTTAAATGTTTTACCTTAGCATGAGTTTATACTTGTGTTATGATTGTGCTTAAGAGTATCTTAAGAATCTAAAACATCCAACTAAAATCATGAACACTTTAAGTGATAGTTGCTTGTGGTGAGTAATAACCACTGCCATGAGTATTGTTCTGTCTGTTTGTTTTACCTTAGCAACCTAACCTTTACACCACAAGCTATGTTTTTAGCTTCTTATATACCTTATTATGAGAGTGGTAGACCACTCCATATGGGTTATGTAAGATGTGGGATATAGCTAGGAACTCATGTAAAAAAATTGACGGTACGTTTCCAGGTAGTTCTGCACTAACCTTAATTTTTGTTCAAACTAGGAAACAAAAGTTTTGGACCTAACACAGTACTGGTGTATTTTTTTTAAAACTGAAATTGCTAATTTAGGGATGTACCCCACCTCCCAAGAAAAGTCAAAGGGGGGAAGCACCTTCACTCCAACACTAACATTGTGTTTGTTGGCCCTCCCTTAGTCCTCGCTTGTGAATCTCGGGGACGAGATTCTTTTTAAGGGGGGAAGACCTGTCACATCCCAATTTTGCAATACCTAATAACACAGTTGTTTTGCTAATTGCTTGACTAATAAACCTTGGTTGTGTTTGTTTGTGTTTGTTTAAGTGCAACTAAACAAACTTAAAAAGGATAGCAAAGCAGTAAACTAAAAATATTCAACATATTGTTCCAATGATAAAAATATTCAACATATTGTTCCAATGACTTTGGCAATATTTTCTAAAGTAAATATTGATCAAAGAGTTTTCCAAAAACATCTTATGAATCTCATACTTGTTGAATATTATTCCAAGACCTAAATTAAGAAAGAGGAAAACACTTAATAAAATTTCCATAAAGGATTATCAGAAAAAGAGGCATTCTTAAATGCTTCACCAAAATATTATCAAATGTTTTTCCAACCTTGGAAGATTAAAAACAATAGTATTAGAGAGCATTTACTTGCTATCTCTAGTCACATAAATATTTTGGCAAAGCATTGCTAAAGAAAAGCCAAGTGCTTTATTAAATAGAAATTCCAATATTTCCAGAAACAGAAAACTAAAACAAGTTACTATTGGAAACTTTCCTCAAATGATTTGAAATTCATACCATTGCTTCCTTATATCAAATAAGGAACACACACAAGAGGAGACCAAGAATTGAATCCATTAAAGCCCTGAAAACATGAATTTTCTCCACAGCAACACTTGGGATTTTGAACAAGTTTGTTCTACAAACTTTTTCCAAATGCCATGAAATAAATACCACATGCTCTATATCATAAATGAGGATGAAAACCAAAAGGGCACAAGTTTTTGAATAATTTAAGTTGCCAAAAACCCCTGTTTTCTTGACAGCACCTTTTTGAAATTTGAACAAGTTTGTTCTATGAAGTAACTCAAAATGACTTGAATTTTCTACCACATAAGGAACACATCAAATAAGGAATGTGTGCCAAAAATTATCATTTTTGGAAGCTCCTAAGTAGGTTAATAAATTCAATGTCCATTTATGTAAGAATTCAAATTTGAACAACTTTGAATTATCAAGTTTATTCATTTGAGCCAATTTTCATATATGTTGTGTATCTTAACTAGTAAGAATTTTGGGCAAAGGGATTTCAAATTATGACTTTGTTTGCTTAGGAAAAACATCCATTTTCAGAGAGTACAGGGACCTACTTGTAATTTTCCAGGGACTTAAATGTAAGCTGAGTCACATGGTGTCCTTCTTCTTCCTGTAGATGACGAAATGGAGGGCATGGCTGCCCATGCTTCCATTGCCTTCGAGTAGAAGACTTCTAGGTGCTTAAAAGACCCCCATGTGCAGCTATCTACCCCCTCTCCCCCCCCACGAACTCTCTCTCTCTAAAGATATTTTGCTACCCAAACCCTAGCCCGTACACAGCTCGCCGTCGAATTGGCCACTGCGGAGCTCGCCGCCGGCAGCCGGGTGGTCCATTGTCTCCGCCTCGCCGTGCTCTACCTCCCTGCTGAAGGAATCGAGCCGGAAGGGCTCGACGTGGCCGCGCCGTCCATTTCCCTTCTCCGACCCGATGAGCTCCGGCGACGAATCGCCGTTGCCTCGAGCTCCCTCCTCCGTCACCGAGCATCCCAGCACGTTCACGGTGAGCAGGGGAGCCTCCCCGTCTCTTTTCCCCCTCCCTCTCCCCCTAGAACGAACCCGCGCCGTTGTTGCCGTCCGGCCGCCGCCGCGCGCCGTCGCCGCCCTCTTTCCGGCCGTTCCCGGGAAACGAGATCGCTCCCGCTTGGTTCCCCTCATCGTGAGCGTTGCGTAGATGTCTTTATTTTGCGAAATGGTCGCCGATTTCAACGTATACGAGCTCGCCGGAGTCGTTGCCGCCGGCGGGTGAGGTCACCGCGACGTCGTGCTCGCGTCATCGTCTCCTTTGACCCCGCGCGCGTGGACGCTGGTCAAACTGGCGGGTGGAGCCCGCGCTTGCCGCGTGGCTGCCCGCGTGGCAGGACGGCCCGCTAGTCAGCGTCCTTAGCTGAAATCCCCCGCGGTAGAATAGATCTGGCCGGCCCAAAACAGTGGATCTGGCCCAGGACAGTTGTTTTTCCAAATTATTTTTGACAGAAACATGTAGGTTTACTTTTGAGCCTAAAAGGCAACCTAAAAGATGAATGTTATCAAACAAAAATTCACAGTGGTACCTCAACTAATTCTAAACCACCTCCAACTTGTAGATCTACATTTGGATGAATAATTTTGAAATTAAAAATGATTTGGCAACAGGTACCAGAAACACCAAAATGAGCACCATTTTTATTTTACAACTCAGAATGAAGTGAGGCCAATTGCATTGGAAAGCCCTTGAAATTTCCTAACAGGATCATTTAACCTCGTTTCCAAATTCATTGTATTTTTGAAATGGCATGCAATTTGGTAAAACACCAGAGAGCACTTTGGTGATTTTTATAAAATTATTAAAAATAATTTTTGATGCAAACTCAACTGGATGGTCTTGTATATGTTTAGGGCTATCCAAACCTAGAAGGGTTTAATTTTTAGAGCATCCTAGAAAATTTGGTGGACAGATCTTTGATTTGCTTGTTTCTGCCATTTTGGCATTTTAGCTATTTAAATTATGTGATTATATTTTTGTGTTGCAATATTGTTTTCTAGCATGTATAAGTTGTGTGAACTTGTTTTATAAGTGTTACTTAGCTATTTTAGCATGTTAGAATGTGTGGACTTGAGTGGAGAAGCAATAGGATTTTGTTTATTAACATATGATTATTCTCTAGTTAATATTTGCATAGCAATTTTGAGTGTTAACTTTATGTGCAAACACTTGGATTTTTGAGTGTATCCATTACCATGTTGGTACTTAGTTTGTGTTGTTATCACCTCTGCTAGATTGCATTTGATTTGGTAGGAAAGCATGAGTAGCTTTGTCATGACTATGTGAATGTTTTGGAAAAATTCCCTCATGTGTGGAATTTTTGGTATTAATATTTGTGGTTGCATAGCCACATATTTTTGTGTTGTTTTCATAGGTCCAGTAGCATTTTGATAAGTTTGTTATGAGTACTTGACCCCTATAGTTTTCACTTGTGTGAAAACAATAGCATGAGTAGCATTGCCTTGCTTATTTAAGCACCCTATTATTTTCTGCTAGTATTGTTAATGCACTAGATGCTAGTTTAGTTTTTTGTTAATTTTTAGCAAATGGACTAGAGGCATTGTGACCTCTTAATGCTTTGTTATGCTAGTGGAACACCCACTGGTTTCATTGCATTTTTGGTGGAAACATTATTTCCCCCACACTAGATGTGTTTCTTTTATATCTGTTTTGAGTAGATCTTTAAATGCTTTTTAGGCTTATTGCTAGATTAATTCTCATGAAACCAGTACCATTTAGGTACTGTTATTTTGGTTATAGAACCTCTAGATACTTGGTGCTTGTGTTTGAAATAGATTTAAATAGCAGTGCTTAAAGTCTAAATTTCATACTAGGATATTCATGTATGCTTTTTGTCTTGTTTTCCCCTAGGGAAAAATATGAATCTTTGGTGTGGAAACCAGAGGATGGAACTTACTTGTGGCATTATTATCTTAGGGTTTTCACCTCTGATAGGTTTCCTCTTAAGTAGCATAAAAGCATGAGTAACACTTGGATGACTAGGAATTAATCTCCTCACATGTGTAGCATTTTAAGCATAGTTTTTCCTTGTTTCCTGGCTATGCTTTTTATGTTATTTTGTGGTATCCAGTAGCATTTATGGTACTGGTTAGAGGAGTATTTTGCCTCTGCTAGCTTGCACACTTGTGCATAAAATTAACTAGTGTAGCCTAAACTAGTCTAGTATTTTTCCTAAATTTTCTACTAGTATGAGTAGGAGTTTTTGGATGCTAGATTGTTTGTTTGTTTTGAGCACTTTTATAAAAGTGACCAGAGGCTTATTAACCTCTTGGTGAGCATATTTGCTAGTGGAACACCCACTGGTATGTTTGCCTCATGGTGGAAAAATAGGTTTGACTTGTTGTCATGAGCTTATTTCACCACTTGAGTAATTTAGCAAATTATGTGTGCTAGCCATAGAGATTGTTGTGGGAATTTTTAGACATCAAAATGTGTTTTATGTGACAACCTACTGTCTAGTAACATGTGCTCTACCCCACTGGTCCATGGTGTTCTTAACAAAAAAATCATTGAATTGGCCACACATAAACACTAGGAAAAAAGCAGACTTTTCAACTATAGTTTTTATGCCAATTTTTCTTAAGGGAAAAATTGAGAACTTGGGTGGTACTTCTTGATTGCTTGCTGTATGTATTACTCGTAGCCTTGTTTGTCTTGTTTGGTTCTGAATGTGTGTCCTTTATTCTCTTTTTACGGCGTTAGAAAACGAAGAGGAAGGAAGTGTCGTGAAGCTCTGTTTCAAGTTCCAGTCACTCCAACAACCAGGGACACAAAGAGATACCAGGCAAGCATCCTGATTGCTTGCTGATACAATACTTACCATTATATATCATGCATGTTTTACCTCTGAAGTTTTACAAAAGCTTGATTATCAAAACTATTTTTGATGTGGAATTTACTACTATACTATATTATAGGTTACTATCATGCCAATAGTTAAACTTGGTAATACCAAGCCCATAGGCCACCATATGGTATTTATTACCATCAAATATACTAGTCCCTAAGTGGACACCCTAAAATTGTGATTCTACAAAACAAGGGCTTTACGGAAAAACCCGGAGAAAAGGCGGATCCTTGTTCTCCGGAGGAATGTGGAAGTGGTCATTTTTGAGAAAGCGGTGTTTTCAAAAATGACACATAACCTAGTCTTCGCCGGACAACCTTTACCGTACTGCCACCCTACCCTAACATGGGCACGGGGCTTAACTTGAAGTTTGTTCTTATTAGTGTGTGCTATCTCACTTGCTATAAGGGACGTCGTACCCTCGAACCGAATGTCGTGGAGACATATAAAGTGTGGGATTAATTTTCCCTCCGGATGCAGCAGTTGGGGCTCCTGACTTGGCGGGGATTACCTCGGTGCCGGGGATGTGGGAAAACTCAACTGAGAGATAGGCATATTCTAGCTTGAACATAGTGGATGGTTATGATCAGATACCTGATGTTTACATACTGTTGTTACAGTCCGTGGTTGTTTCACGGGAGGTGTACTGGATCTGGTGGATGTGTACACCTCTGCAGAGTACAACTTTTTCGAAGAAGCCGCGTCCTCGGATATGGACAGTTGAATGGCCATGTAGCTAGCATTGTGTCAATGTTTTCAAAAAGGAAGTTTTTTGAAAAGGAAATTTTGGAAAGGAAGTGTTGAAATTGTGAAGTTCGGGAAGGAATGGAAACTTATACCGTGGAGGTATCGTCGATGATGAAAAGCCAGATGATGTTATACAAAACAAAATGTTTTGCAAAGAAAACATTTTCTACTCTAAGCAAGAATTCTGGAAACTGATTCCAAGAAGATTTGCAAAGAGAAAATATTCTTTAACAAAACTTTACAAAACCTCTTGTACATGTGATATCTACAAGAGAAATAAAACTATATATTATTCTTCTTCTGAAGTATCTTCTTCAACAAAGATACAGATAAACCTGACTGCAACTGTGGTGTCATCATATATGAACACCATTGATAGTGAACCATATTTATAGCCTACCTATTCCACTATATAAGCATATTTGCATGTTGGTAAGTGACATGATGGATGTCTTGCTGAGTACATTCAAATGTACTCATTATGGTTTCGCCCCTGGTATCTACTTATCAGATTTTGAGAAGGAGCCTCCGAAGGATATCTATGAAGAGAAGTACGGAGTTGACGGCTTTGCGAACTAGGATCGTCTCCGGGTCAGCAGCCTGTAGGTTAAGGCGTGACTTGGGCTCAACTACGTTGTGTTTTATTTGTCTTCCGCTGTGTTTAATAAGTTGCCTGCCCCATGTGGCAGTCGCGTTAAACTTGATCATGTGTTCTTTTATGTAATACCTTTTTGTATTCATGTAATGGATGATGTATTTCTGTGTGCCAACTGTGTATGTTGTTCACGACTGATCTTTCTGGGATCGTGAATGTATGCATACGTAGGGTTTCAGACTGCCGGTCTGGGGTCCTTACAACAACTCCGCTACATCGAATTCTCTCGACTAAGCGTCTCGGGGGCTGTCCTTCGCCGCAGCCACACTCGTTGCTCGGGGGCTATGCTGCAAAGTAGACGCACTCGAGAATTCGCCGCAGCCGCACTCGACACTCGGGGGCTGAGGCGCAAACAGCCGCACTCGGCACACGAGTCCGGTTCATCGATTCCGGTAATATCACTCGGCACCGCCTCGTCGACTACGGAAGTGTCATACAAAGATAAGTTCCTCTCATACGAGTCGACATATTTACCTTTTTTATGCGTTTCTAATCTGCTGTGAAGCTACACCTGACACTCGGGGGCTGCGCCCCGTAAACTACATGTATACTCGACACCCGTCATTTTGCGTGTTACACTACCACATTTACACGCTACAACCTGAGTAGCTGATATTGCCTGACGTCGACCCTTGACTCCGACCCGGTTTGCAGCAGCAACTGACAGGTCGGCAAGGAGCATAGACAATGGCTGTCAGGCTAACAAAAGGACACAGCGTACGATGCAAAAGTGTCGCGTAGGATCAAATCATTGCCTACCAACAGGCCATACTCGACTCTGCGAGTCGATAAATTGTTGGTTCACAACCAAGATTAATCCGAGCAACTATTTTGTTCCGTACATTTTGCTATACACAGCACTATTGTTATATTATTTAACCACATCCGATTATATGGCTGCAACTGCAACGCAGGAACCACAACATTGACACATCCTCCGCTCGGAGTCGACGCATGTCCTCATTCGCGAGCAAACAGAAGACAAGCACACGGGGTTAGCTTCAGAACAACTTGAGCCTATGCCCGACTCTGCGAGTCGAACATAGCCTCGGGGGCTACTCCCATCGGGAGCACTGTCGTGCACCCGACAAATCGAAGAAGCAACGTTACAAGATCTTTGAGTCTATGCCCGATTACAAGTAATCGCACATAGACTCGGGGGCTACTCCCATCGGGAGCGCTGGCCGTGCACCCAATGAGCGCTGGTCGCGCAACCGACGAGGGCTACGGGTGTCCTCGACGTACTACCACGTCGGAAGCATATGACACGCTGGCCGCGTACCTCAGGAGCTCTGTCAGATTTCTTCGTCCAGATCCTTATTGTGGTCGTACAAACCGCATATTAACTCGGATGAGGAAAAGCAAAACATCAAACTTGTTCGTCTCGACGATGCGCATATGACAACGCGGGCCAATTCGCGAAATCAGAACAACTTGAAGACTTTTCGGGTCCATCTTCTTTTGTGGACTCGGTGGCTCAGCGTCCGCGTCAACTGCACGACTTCCACGTCGTCCTGCGACTCCGCCACGTCTGCGTCAACTACACGACCTCCACCACGTCAACACCGTCCGCCTCGTCGACTCCATCCGCCATGTCGAGTACACCTCCACCGCGTTGACGCCATCCGCCGCGTCGACTATACGACTTCCTCGTCGACTCCGTCCGCCGTGGTGAGTACACCTCCACCGCGTCGACTCTATCCGCCGTGTTGAGTACACCTCCACCGCGTCGACTCTATCCGCCGTGTTGAGTACACCTCCACCGCGTCGACTGTATTCGATGTGTCGAGTACATCTCCACCGCATAATTACGTCATTGCGCACTTCATAACTCGAAATCTCTTTCGTATGGGCACATCAAGACGCGAAATTTCTTTCGCATAGTCACCCTGACACGAAATCTCTTTCGTATGGGCACATCAAGACAAAATTTCTCTCGCGAAAACTTCATAACGCGAAATCTCTTTCGCACAAGATCAAGAAGGAAGATCTCTTCACCCGAAGAATTGCAAAACATGATTAAGGCAAAATCGCGAGTGTGCGGCTCCCGCAACTCTACCACACGATGTATTTACACATACTTATCCTGGATCGTTCGGCCGACTAGGCACATCCGGATGCCGTATTCTCTCGAGTACGAAGGTAAGAACCAAAAGATCTCTCTTGAGGGCCTGGAATCGCACTCAAGCTGCGTCCTCCGGTAAATTTCCGTGTCAACAACACGAAGAAAAATCCTAGCGGACGCGCCGGGTACCCCTTTAGGTTACGTTCGACTAGGTAAGACCTCAACGGCCCAGTCACAACGATCACCTCGCCGGATTCAAGTCGGAGGTCTCGAATTCGTGTAGGCCAGAGCCGTTTTTGCCCTAGATGCAATTAATTGGCCCTGATCTTTCGGGAGAGCCAAGCGACTGAGCCACATCCTTCTGCAAAAACAGCCAACACCAGGCACATTTACCACTCGATACTCGAGTATGGGAAAGCGCATCGCGCGCAAGGTATACACCCTCAAAACCAGACGACTGAATAACCAATCAAAGAAATCAAGAACGGACTCTGAGTGCCCACCCGACTGATTCTCAGTCGACTAAACACTCGGGGGCTACCGACGAAGGAATGGATCTTAGACCCTGCGGGTAAGGACACCCCGTCTCAGGCCCGACGTTAAGGCCCAAGAAGGGAAGCCCTTGGAGTATTCTAGAAGGCCCAACAGAAGCCCACCCGCAAGACTTGCGGGTCAAGACAAGAACTCCTATACGTAATCTACTAGGACTCATGTAACCCCCTCCTAGCTGCATATATAAAGCGAGGAGGGAGGAGAGAAAAAGATGATCCAATCTGGGATCCAATCTAGAGAGAGGAAGATACAAGCCACAACTAGACTAGGCAATACACGGGATACCCCGTACGCCTCACCATGGCATCACCATTGTAAACAGCTCGACTATCTCGTCATAATACAGATCAGACAAGCAGGAGTAAGGGTTTTACCTCTATGAGGGCCCCGAACCTGGGTAAATCTTTCTCCTTATTAGCCGTCGAGGTCACCAGCGCGTACACCGTTCCTCTACTCGAAACCCTACCGGCTCATCCGAGTGATTTGTTGATACGACTCTTCGACAGGCAACATCACATCCCCCATCTGTCACGATTCTGTCACTCGAGCAAAGATGAAAGGGGGGCATGAACCCACTATCTAGCATAAATACTCCCTCCTGGAGTTAGAAGCATCAACTTGGCCAGAGCTTCTAATAGTAACGGAGAGCATGCAACATCATAAATAACATAAACATGATAGACTGATAATCAACTTGACATAGCATTCAATACTCATCGGATCCCAGCAAACACAACATGTAGCAATACATATAGATGATCTTGATCAGGTTAGGCAGCTCACAAGATCTAAACATGGTGGCATAAAAAGGAGAAGACACCCATCTAGCTACTGCTATGGACCTGTAGTCCAAGGATGAACTAATAACACATCACTTCGGAGGCAGGCATGGTGATGTAGAGCCCTCCGGTGATGATTTCCCCTCCCGTTAGGGTGCCGGGGAGAGCTTCAGAACCCTCCCGAACTAGGGTTGACGATGACGGTGGCTACAGAACTTTTCGTGGATGGAGGCTCGGGTGTTTACGGTTTTCCGGAGAAGAAGTATAAATAGGCGAAAGGGAGATGTCGGTGGGCGCCCGAGGGGCCACACCACCTAGTGGTACAGACAGGGGCTCCGCCCTATGGTGTGACCACTCTATGGCCCCCTCAGGGTCTCCTCCGGACTCCGTGTACGTGACAGAAAAATAGGCCCCGAGGATTTTGTTTCGTCCAGTTCCGAGAATATTTTCAGAACAACTTTTCTAAAAAGAAACAGCAGAAAAAAGGAACAGGCGCTATGGCATCTTATTAATAGGTAAGTCCGAGGAAATCCATAAAAATGCTATAAAGTGTGTAGAAAACATGTAACAATTGGCGCGAAAACAACATCGAATATCAGAAATTATAGATACGTTTGAGACGTATCAGCCCCCAATTTGGTTGTGGGTGTGTGCCCCAAACTTGTGTGTAAAGGACTCGATTCCCGCCTCAAATGGGATCAATAGTGGAAGGTGTACTAGGACTCTGTGGAGGGGTTCATCGGAGAATAAGGTGAGGCATTTGTGGCGTTGAGTAGGCCTTCATGGAGAAACTCACACCCCTTCAATGAGACGTACTCCCTTAACAAGGAGGAAGTTGGGAATACATCGTGTCTCCGCGTGCTTTCGATTATCGGTTATCTCGTTCCCTCTCCTTTACTTTGTGTTTGTATTATTATTATTATTGTTCTTATCATATAGGTAAATTCACCTTAGTTGCATTATATAGAGAATTTACCTTTGTGTCAAGCCTTAATTTGAAGGAAAATTAAAATTGGTCATACCACCTATTCAGCCTCCTTTAGGTGCCCATACTTCACACCTGCACAACGATTACCTTTGAAAACTCACTTTTCAAGTGCTATAGCGGTTGTAGCATGATGGCATACTTAACTCTAAACTTTAAGATAGAATAATAACTGAATATTATTGTCTCTAGGGCATACCTCCAACAACTATGGGACCTACTAGCCAGGCTGATGTGGAGCTATTGACTTATCCACCCTATTAAGAAAATAAAATATGCCCAAGATAAATAAAAATAGTAACGATAGTCTTCTCCTTGGTCGTAAGCAACGTAGATGATATGGAACTTGTCCACCTGGAGGTCGCCGCCATCCCCTGTGCTGGTTCACTAGTCCTCCAGCGCTGCCGCTCGTGGCTAGGAAGCTTGGCGAGGCCATGCTGGACGGGTTGCAGCAGTCTGTCGTTCCAAGGAGTGTGCGAGAACTAGAAGAGTGGGCAGAGAGGGCATACACAACACCTCGCTGCTGGAGGGGGAGAAGACGATGACGAGAGCACTGATTCAATTCCTGAGGACGGCAACACACGACGCTAGGGATGTGGAAACTGAGATGGTGGGATAAATAGGGTAGCACAAATTTTCTGGTCCCTTATCAAATTTGTGTTATCCCACTTCTTGCTGGACGTCTAGCCCGAGTTTTCTAGCTCAACCCGCGAGATATTTTGATCGAGCCGAGTCAGCTTTTCTATACCGCGATGAGCATGGGCCGAGCCAAGCTCGGCTCGATCCAGCCCATTTGGCTCGCCCATCTAATGTTTCTATGTTTTTCCACGAATCCAGAGAGGAAAACAGTCGGGTCTGGGCCGTTTGAGCGACGGGGACAAAAAATACAAGCTGGTTCGGGACGATTAGGTAAGGAAGCTACGCAAAGATGCACTTCCCTCGAGCACCATCGTAATTGCAGGGCGCCGCCGTCGCTGCAGGGTGTCGCCGCCTCCAGGCTGCTAGGCCACACTTGGAAGATGGCGAAGTGACCCGGTCCTTCATGTCGCTGCAAATAGCCCATCAGCCAGGTTGCTCGCTCCCGCTGTGCCCCGACGCTCTCCTCGCCTCCTTAGTTTTATGGAAGGAGCAATAAAACATGTGGCCATAGATGAATTTACACCCGCACTGATCTTCCATGATGTTCAAATTCGGATGGATGGTCTCACCGAAGTCGGTGTTTCCTCCATGGGGGAGGCTCCACCGTGGGACCTAGTTGGCAGTGACGTGTTGTGATTGGCTCGCGAGCCGGCTTTTTTCGATCGAGCATTCGCTTGGATCGAGCCGAGTCTCCATGTGGGACTCGCTACCACTCTCGAGCTGGCTCGGGGCTAGCCAATTTCGGCTCGCGCATATTGTATGCTCAGCCCGAGCCAGATCGAGTTGACTCGTGTCCAGCAAGAATCCCACTTGTCCCACTATCCTAGTTTCCACATCCCTATACGACGGCTAACTTGCGTAAAATTACCGACACTATCGCCCCTGCTCACGGACGAAGAGCATTCACCCTGCACGCGGCGGAATTCACTAGCGAAAAGCAATAGATGGACGAAGCCGTCGACGTTCCAGACTCCGATATCTCATGGACACCACTCCACGCGCCTCCCCCGCGCGCTGAGGAAACTAGCTCCTCCATGGTTCCCTCCGCGGCCATCGTCGTCATGCGTGTGTCCTGCCCGTGCGCCCCCACTGGTCTGGCATCAAGGGCATCCCGACGACCGCGCAACGTCCATTCCCATGGCAGTCCTCCGCGCGGACGCGAAACCCGGTAGCGTGTGTCGCCTCCTCACCGGCAGTGTGTGTGTTGCGTCGAAACATAAAAATGGTATCACTACATTTGAAGATCAAATTGTGGTGGTTTTATGTAATATTCACCCTAGGCGGATTTTTTTAAGGAAAAAAACTCGGCGCTTACCCCCGAATCGAAGAAAGGAAACTCATGAAGAAACTCGGGGTACCACTAGAAAAATGCTTCCCTCTCAGAAGGAAATGGAAGGGAAGAATGAGCTCACGCGAGAGTGCCACATGGAGGGTTCGTACGCGAGGAACCAAATGGAGGGAGTGCACGCATTTATTTTGAAATTCGTTTTTTTAGAAATGAAATAATTCGAGAATCTTATTTCAAAATTACGAACCGTTTTCATATTTGAGATCCCCGCGTTGAGATATTCAAAACTAGATTTCATATTGAAAGATTTCGAGAAACTTTTTTTCCGTACTTTATACTCCATGTTCTATACACTTTGTACTTTCAATAGCAGTTTATACTTCCAGTAGCAACGTAGGTGTACATTCAGTAGCAGACGCGTGGGTGTACACCATATACACCATGTACATCTAGTAGTAGCGTGCTTGTACACCGTGTATTTTCAGTAGCAACGTGGGTGTATATCTGTCTATGTGTACATCCGCCTGGGTGTACATTGGCTCTGCACTACAACCGCATAGACGTACACCCGTGTTGCACGTGGTTGTACGTCAACACTGCACTTGGAACGTAATTCGGTCACAGCATCTGAACGTACATATGTGTGTAACTGGGCATATATCCGTGTTGATTCTGGGTGTACAAAAAAAAGTTTCTCGAAACCTAGCAATGTAGGATCTAGTTTTGAATATCTCGACGCGAGTATCTCAAATATGAAAATGGTTCGTAATATCAAAATACGGTTCGCGAGATATTTCATTTTCGAAAAAGGAATCTCGAAGGGAAGAGGAAAATCCCGCCAAAACTCTCTCGTGGTGATACTTGTCACGCATGCAAGCATCCTTGAAAGGCTAGGGGGAGGAGAAGTTGACACTTGTCGCAAGGGGAACACACGCTGGGTGACCTCACTGAGAAGGTTTCTCTTTTTATGCTGATTTCGTTGGGTTTCCCTATGCATCGCCCTTTGCGAGCTGGAGCCATCAGGTCGCCCGCACAGGCTCGCGCCCTGCACTGGATTTCCACTGGAGGAGGCGCCTGTGGGCCGGCCTATTACCTCTTAGCTAGTTTTTTTTTCTTTCAAAACTTAATTTGCATATTTCAACTTTTCTCTTTTAAAAAAATATGAACGATTTTAAATTTTAAACAATTTTTTATTTAAACAAAAAAAAAGAAGATTGCAAACATGAATAAAAGTTACATATGAACAGTTCTCAAATTTGAACAATTTTTTATCTGACGCTTTTTTCATTTGAACAAAATTAAAAATTGAACATTTTTTATCCGAACAATTTTCGAATTTGAAAAGTTTATAAATTTGAATATTTTAAAGTTTGGAACAAAAAATAATTCTGAACAAAAAAAACGATGAACAATAAAAAAAGAAACAGAAAAAAAAATGGCAAAATGAAAAAACAGAAAAAAAAAGAGGCAATAAAATGGTTAAAACGAATTGATGTACTCCCTCCGATCCATATTAATAGGTGCTGAAGTGGATGTATTTAGACATGTTTTAGTGCTAAATACATCCACTTCAGCACCTATTAATATGGATCGGAGGGAGTACATAAACGCGGCGGTAGTCCAATGGCTGTGCGCTGTTAGCCCGACGCCATGATCACGGGTTCGAACCCTGACTTCATGTCTAATTTTCTCCTCCTTTTCTCTTAATTAAAAAGAAGCATAAATGGGCCGGCCCGCTTAAACCTCATATATATAGGCGAGTTGGAACAACGACACCTATAAGGGCTCATTTGGTCACAGGGGCTAAAACACCCAGGGAGAAAAGACCCCAAGGGGAATTTTCAGTGTCACCCAGGATCCCCTGTGCGGTGGGGAAAATTGTGCCCATTCCCCGTGTCCGTTTGGTACCAAGGGGAGGGCAAGGGGAGACGGAAGATGCCCTGTGCAGAATATTACTAGGACAACTGATATGAACATGAACTTTGCAGACAGATTGATTTTCTTAAAACCAAATTAAATATAAATTACAGAAATTCCTGTGCAGATTGATTCTAAATATAAATTACAGAAATTCTAAATTTTCTTAAGCCCTGTGCATATTGATTGTTTCAATTACAGAAATTCCACTGATCGAAAACACAAGTAGATTATTAACTGAAATCAAAGAAAATTTTCCGTCGGGCCTGATGATCCTTGCTCTTTCATCCTTGCCGCTGGTCTTCTTTCACTCCTCTCTTGATGGACAACCCCTGTTTTCAGAATATTTTGACGACAAATATTCAGTATATGCCTCTGCTAGAGTTAGATAAATATAAAATCGAGACAGTTCCTCTGCATGTGATCAAAAGGCGGTAGTTCACATGATATTTATGCCTTCTATTGTACTAAGTAAAATAAGCAAGTAAATCAAAGTTGATTAGAGCCTAATTTGAAACTTGATATCTAAACTCTGAAAAGAATGCAAACATCAAATGGCTAATAAATTGAAATTGGCTTAGGCTTTACAAGAACATGACGTTAACACTGATGGTCTGATGGATCTCCAAAATGTGCCGAGAAAAAAAAAACAAATCAGGAAACTATGCATAGTTTGCACACGTTGACACAAAGCCTAACATCCAGCATCATGCTATTTTGAGGCTCAGACAAGTACTTTTCAGAAGGGTAAGTTACAAGTATTAAGCCATTAGATTCACGGTAAGATCAGTCAAAAGAGCATGCTTCGCTTTGAAAGAATACAAGGGGATATGGCCATATGAGTAGTTTGATTAGGTGGTGACAGAAAACTCTGAGGTTTATCTTACCCAGAAAAAAAGATGATCATGGAAATCACAGCAATATGCATCCTAAATTCATGCACTCAAGTAGCCAGGTTTGTCTTACATAGAATTATTATCACATCCATGCAACCAAATAATCCTTTCCGTAACTAGTACATGCACAAACAGACTTCACTAGATTAGAACAACAATGCAACATCTTAAGAAAAACAGTATATCATCTGAGTGGAAATTTTCCAATTAGTTAAGAGCTAATTTCATAAAAAGCCTAAAACTGTACTCCATTTCACTAATTTGGAGGATGATCATGTATAATGTTTCAAATCATTGTCTGGTCCATGCATATTGCTGTAACTTATACTCCTTGTAGGATGTTCATCCGGTTTAATTAAAAGATGGAAACATGGCATTAGCACCACACAATCTAACACTTTCAATGGCTATATTATTTGGGAAACTATATTATGGTCATTGGGAAACTATATTCAGAAACAACACTGCAGCATGATGTTCCAGATATGTAGTAACATCTATTACTCTGATGTACTTCCTCGGTAGGAACACTATTACCGACACTAACCGATATTAAGAAACAGGAATCATATAAGCTTTACTCGCAGATATGCGATTGAGATATCACAGTTTTAAACCATGTCCTGGGCTTTTACAACCGTAGCACCCTTTCAACAGCTAAATAGAAACAAGAGAAAATGTAGAGCAGCCTTTTGTACTACTAACACTTCAGCTGCAGTTGCCTTCCAAATAACAAGGATGCACTGTAATAAGGAACAACCAGCAGCATGCAATGGGAAACTCAGATCGCCCGCAATATCAACCTTAGACATGTTTTAGTGTTAGATACATCCATTTTTATGTATTTTACGACACTTAATATAAGAGAGGGAGGGAATACATAGGTAGAATCGATAGCTAGTTGTAGTGATCATCACTATCAAAACGCATTGTTCCGAGCAGATTCGCTAGGCCGCCGCTCCTTATGACATCGTCGGAAGAAGTTTTATATCCACTACGACACGAGTCTTTTTTTTGTCTGCTAGTGCGCGTTTATTATAGAGACTCTGCAACACTAAGAGCAAGGCCAAGCTCTAGGTAGCTATTTATTTTGAAAAAATAATCAAAAATCATATCTTGAAGTTTTAAAAATTACGAAAAAAATGCTAGATGTAGACTATGTTGTTCCTCCACCGTGTCAAATCTCAACTACTTAGTACTTAGGGTCATTTATCAAATTGCCCACAGCGGTCCACTTCTACTCAGTTTTACCCCTAGCGCCGAATCAACCTTAGACATGTTTTAGTGTTAGATACATCCATTTTTATGTATTTTACGACACTTAATATAAGAGAGGGAGGGAATACATAGGTAGAATCGATAGCTAGTTGTAGTGATCATCACTATCAAAACGCATTGTTCCGAGCAGATTCACTGGGCCGCCGCTCCTTATGACATCGTCGGAAGAAGTTTTATATCCACTACGACACGAGTCTTTTTTTTGTCTGCTAGTGCGCGTTTATTATAGAGACTCTGCAACACTAAGAGCAAGGCCAAGCTCTAGGTAGCTATTTATTTTGAAAAAATAATCAAAAATCATATCTTGAAGTTTTAAAAATTACGAAAAAAAATGCTAGATGTAGACTATGTTGTTCCACCACCGTGTCAAATCTCAACTACTTAGTACTTAGGGTCATTTATCGAATTGCCCACAGCGGTCCAGTTCTACTCAGTTTTACCCCTAGCGCCGAATCAACCTCAGTTTTGCCCCTAGTATATGCGCAACTACTATGGAGAGGCTGGAACGGTAAGTTTGGAGTCGAATCCGTTAGGCGAAGTGGGCCCGGAGGAGTCAGACTCCGTTTCGCGAAGTGGGTCTGGGTGGGACTGCCAGTTCGTTGAAACCGTCCGGAGCTTACAGGTGGGACTGCGCAGTTAGTTAACTATTCTGAATAATCCACACCCGAGCTTCCCGCCACCACCGTCGTGTGCTGCCGCCCAATTTAGTTGCCCCGCCGTCGTGCGCTGCCGCTCTCGCCGCCGCCACCTCCGCACCACCCCCTGCTGCGCCACGAGCACCTGCAGCACCACCACCACCTGTGGCGCCACCACCATCTGCTCCACCGTCACCTTCCTCAGCCAGCGCCCCACCGCCACCTGTGTCGCAGCCAGCAGCACACATTTGCGCCGCCAGCACCACCTGCACCGCCGCGGCCGTTCCGCGTGGCCACCTGCTTCACCGCCGGGGCCGTCCTGCGACGCCGCTGGTGGGGCGCTCGTTCCACCACTCTGCCCGCCACCTGCTCGACGAAATGGATACGAATGAAATGGAGAGCGGCCGCGCCATAGGGCCGGAGACACGCCGCGTCCACGATTGGGTTCCCATTGGGTAAGTACTGAGCTTTGAATTGTCGATTAGACATGGGATGCCATTGATATGCAGCTGATTGCATCTCTGTTTTCGTGGGTCAGGATGGAGTTGCGGTTTGCTTTCTTGGTGAACGTTAGAAGGGAGCGCTACATCGTCAATGCAGACAGTAAGAAGAAATACCAAGGAGGTTTCAGTTATTCGGTCCCAATGGATTGTAGCTGGAGTTTCAGACAATTTGGGGAGATAATTTGCAGCCCATATCCTTGGGGTTTGCATGATGAAGTGGAATTTAGATATTTTGATGGGGAAAAGATTGGATCCAAATTAGTAATGATGAAGAGCTCGCTACCATGTTTGCTAAGCATAAGGAGGCAGAGAATTTTAATGTGAATCTGCAAAATGATGTGGTTGTGCCGGCAGTTGGACACACGGTGGCGGGTTCATCTTCTGTAGCATGACCATCACATCGTACTGCCAACTCCAGCCAGAACAGTTCAAAACCAACTCGACGTGGTGGCTCGACAAGTGTGGGCACTGGGAGAAGGGTCCATGTTGAAGTGGAGGAGGATGCCTGCATTTCTGCGGATGATGAAGAGAGGCTACGATTTTCGATTAAAACCATTATTATTCAAAAGAAAATAAATAATACGAATATGCATCCAATAAATTTTCAAGCTTCGGAATTGCATTATATAGGTCTAATACAAGTCTAGGAAAAATATAAATAGGATTTATAAACATTAGAACGAAAGCCTTCACAAAAATGTGATTCCTCGAATACAGTAGTAGAGATTTCAAAGAATATGAGGTGGAAACATTGTGAATCTTCCGAAGAGGTGGGTTCTACCTTTTTGTTTTATGTTCCTATGGGCTATCCTAGCTCAACCAAGCAAATAGTTCCACATTGCTACCCCCTTTCGACGCAGTTACCGCGTGTTTCCGTATAAGTCCGGTATTTCTCCAGTGGGTCTAGGGTTTCACCGGGAGGGGGGCTACGGAGCGTCTGGATCCCGACACAAGCTACGGGGTGCCATACCATGTTAGTATAGGTGTGTTGTGTGCTTTGGATGTCAAAGATTTCTCTCCAGGGTGTGACCCGCTTCACCGACATCCATTTCTCTCTCGTGAGCGCTTATAGGGTGAAACTCCTGTATCGGACCAAACATCGTGAATCTTTCGAAGAGGTGGGTTCTATCTTTTTGTTTTGTGTTCCTATGGGCTATCCTAGAACAACCAAGAAAATAGTTCCACATTGCTACCCCCCTTTCGATGCAGCTACCGCGTGTTTCCGTATAAGTCAGGTATTTCTCCAGCGGGTCTAGGGTTTCACCGGGAGGGGGCTACGGAGCGTCTAGATCCCAACACAAGCTAGGGGGTGCCATACCATGTTAGTATAGGTGTGTTATGTTCTTTGGATGTCAAAGATTTCTCTCCGGGGTGTGACCCGCTTCACCGACATCCATTTCTCTCTCATGAGCGCTTATAGGGTGAAACTCCTGTATCGGACCAAACATCGTGAATCTTCCGAAGAGGTGGGTTCTACCTTTTTGTTTTGTGTTCCTATGGGCTATCCTAGCACAACCAAGCAAATAGTTCCACATTGCTACCCCCTTTCTACGCAGTTATCGCGTGTTTCGTGTAAGTCAGGTATTTCTCCAGCGGGTCTAGGGTTTCACCGGGAGGGGGGCTACGGAGCGTCTGGATCCCAACACAAGCTAGTGGGTCACCGCACTGTACCAACTATCTCTAAAAATGTCTAGAAATGACATGGCCAAGTAGTGCAGACAGCACCCGTCTACACTATTGTACATGCCCTAAAAACAGAGGGAACCAGATCCTCTTACTTTGCCCACCTTACGTTTTCTGACTTTCTCCCATGACACGTGGGTCCGGTGTGTGATGGGCTCCATTTGGAAGTGACCTAAAGTTAGAGGATCGCGTTCCCGCACAGAGAAGCGCTCGTCTCAGCGTCTGCAGGCCGTTGCCGCCGTAGTTTGCATGCATGGACTCGATCTGCACCGTTCCTTACGATCAAACGATCGAAAATGACGCGGTGCATGGACTGGGTGTTTTGTCTCAATGTAACTGCATGCAACAACGGACACTGTCTAGTGGGGCCCCGTTCACCAGCCCGGTGCATGCACGCCTCGTTTTTTCAGAGTAAACAACGTGGCAGAAGAAGAAAAGAGTAAACGTCGCGTCGCATTTGCAGCCCTGCAAGCCTCGTTTCAGAAACACGAGTCACGTCGCATTTGCAGCGACGCAGCCCTCCACGCCTCGTTTTCAGAAGATACGCATCAATGCATATGCAGCGAGGCAGGATTTGGCGTAAGACTTTGGATTTCTTCTCTTCACCTCTTTAATACACGCATGCAACGTCGAATCACTTTGACTGCCTAAGCGCACGTTCGTATCACTAGTTGTCCTACGCCTACGCCTGTTCTACACCGCTTTGACCATGCATCATCGACTGTTCTACACTCCATCCTACGTTTTCACATAGTTTGCTTCATCTACCCCAATTAATTCACGTCTCATCGTGTCTTTAAATAGCCCGTTTCACTCGTCCTACATCTTCTCATCCCTCTCCAGCCCATTTGCCTTCTCTCCCTTCAAGCCACGAACACCATGTCTTCCTACTCTCTCCCTTCAAGCCCCGAGTCTGTCTCCGACGAGGACAACCACCCCAAGGCTCGGCCTTGGTACGAGCCCGAGTGGACGCCGGAGGAGACGGGCCTCGTGCCCGTCGAATCCTCCCGAACGGGAGCGATCGCCGTCGTCCGACCACGACAGCGTCGAGCGCGCCGAGAACCTCTCCCCCAAGACGAAGAACCGCCTCCATAAGAAAGAGGAGTGGCTGGAGAAGAAGGAGCTCGAGAAGAAGGAGAAGAAAGAGGAGAAGAAGGAGGAGAAGGCTCTCCGGGCCCGCATGAAGAGGGCCCGTGAGAACGACGAGGAGAGGATGCGGGAGGAGAATCGCCGCGCTCGGATCAAGGATGAGATCGAGACTAGGGCGGCGGAGTGGAAGAAGTAGGCCAACCGCCGGCGGTTGGCCGGATGGCGGGAAGGCCGCCCGCATGCATTCCGCCGGCGGTTAGGGTTTATGGCTAGGGCCCTTTTTTTTGTTTAATAGATGTAATGTCCGACGGGCCCACTAAATATATGTAAAGTGGGGCCAATGATTAACCATATATATATATATATATATATATGTGTGTGTGTGTGTGTGTGTGTGTGTGTGTGTGTGTGTGTGTGTCCACTGTTTAATTATGTTTGCCAATGAAGTTATGTTTAAATCTATTTGCCCAAATGAACTCAATGTTTAAATTATATTTGTCCGAATGTTAGTCCGAATGTTTAAATTATATTTGTCCGAATGTTTAAATTATATTTGTCCAAAATTTTAAATTATATTTGTCCAATGTTTAAATTATTTTCGTCCACTGTTTGTCCGTGCTAGTATACGTTGGGCCTCATTTAACATTGGGGCCTGAACTGAACCTGAACTGAACTGAACACTGAACCTGAACTGAACTGAACACTGAACATGTACATACGAACACTGAAAACTGAATTGAATTGAAAACTGAACATACGAACTGAAACAAACCAAATCTGGGCTAGATTCCTGGCGCATTTATTCCAAGTCATAGCCATACACAAATTGACCATGTCAAGCTAACTACAACACTAACTACATTATTTTTTACTAATGATCTGCAAATACACAATTCCAAGAACAATTGCACATAAATAAAAAATTGCAGACAGCATATTGCTCTGCTTCTTTAGATCGACATGTGTCTCCAGCTGTTTGACTATCTTCTTCAACTCGTCCTTCTGCACCCCATTGTGCACCGTAGCAGATCCCAATTGCTCCACCGCCGGTAGCAAATTGGGCACCTTTTTTTGTCCTCTTTTTGAATCCTCTTTATGTAATCCTCAAGCCACTCGAAATGGTCACATGGAAGAAGATCCTGCAAATACGAAAACCCAAATCGGATGAAAACCCAAATCGACTGAAAACTGAGAAAAAAAAACGAAATTGACAGGGGAACACAGACCTCACCTCCCCAAGCTGTTCTTTGCTCTCGCATTTCATATACTCGCGCCCGCGGTTGCCGTTCTTGGCTCTCGCGGTGACCCGCCGCTGCAGGGACCCCGTCCGAGAGCAGACAGGGCATCTTCCCAGCGGAACTGGCCCGAAGCGCGACCATTTAGAGTGGGATTCGGAAGCAGAGGTCGACGACATGCCGCCGGAGAAGAAGCGGACACGCTGCCGGAGAAGAAGCGGAGCTCAGCTGATTTTCCTGCTCACCGCTGCGAAATCCGCCGCTTTTAAACCGCCGGCCGCAAGCAACGGTCAACACCTGGGGCCCACAAACCGCGCCAACGGTCAACAACTGAGCCCACAAGGCGCGCCAACGCTCAACAGCTGGGGCCCACAAGACGCGCCAACGGTTCTATGATGGGTCCCACATGTCAGCATCCTAACGGGGCCAGAAAGTAACGGTGGGAGCAGCGAAAGGAGTCCTTGAGCAGAGACTAGGGGCAAAACTGAGGTTGATTCGGCGCTAGGGGTAAAACTGAGGTCATGGTGCCAACTGAGGGCACCCTGTTAAATAACCCTAGTACTTATTGTTTGGGCTGCACAAAAATGACAAATATGACATTTGAAAGTATCAACTACTCATTCCATTCTAAATTACGTGTGTCGTGGATTTTTCCAAATATGTATGTATCTATTCACTAAAATATATCTAGATACATCTATATTTTTACAAATCTATGACAACTAATTGGGACGGATGGAGTAGTACTTATTGTTTGGGCTGCACAAAAATAACAAATCTGACATTTGAAAGTAGTGAACAGTGCAAAGTTTCAACTCTTCTAAATTTGTCAGATTTTATCATTTTTGTGTATCCTAGAATAAAAATTATTTTCAGTTGAAAATTTTCAGATTGGTAGAATGCATCATTTTGTACATCCGCGGTTCCTTTTTCAGTTTTTTCCGAAACATCAAATCTGATTTTTGAAATTTTTAAAGCAATATCTTTGTGCAGGTGTGAAGATATAAACAAACAAGAGTTTCTAATCTTGTCTCTAAGATTAGCTTATGGTTTGTGAGATTATCATATTTTACTAATCATGGAGTTGACGATAGTATTTAACCAACCCAAGTGTACGTTGTTGCTAAAAAGAGACTAAACAATAGTACTATATTTTAGCAAAATACATATGAAGTTGTCATTGACTATAATTGCTATACTACGAGAATATCTAGTGACCGCGCAATCGAGAGTCATACTTTGGATATCATCAATCGTCTTGTCGTAAGATATCTGGGTATGACCTAGAAAGTGTAATGGAACCGAGATCGTTCAAGATTAATACTTAACTCCTCTAGATGATAAAGAGATACACACTCCGGACCCTCTCAGTATCACCGATGTCATATAGTCTGGCCAGACATAGTGTGATTTATCATCACAAGGACATTGGTTATATAGATGAGAAAAGAGGACGATATCAGTAACAAGGTTTTATGTGTTATTATCAAAGGGTTTGATCATATCATATCACATAGTCTCACCTTGTGATATCGTTGGTATCGTGAAATTAAGAGAATAAGTGAAATGAGTAACTTATAAGGATCCCTTGTTCTTCGGGAACACACAAGAACCATCATGGACATCCACGGTCCCGCTATTGGTTATTGTTCGGTAAGTTTCCGAACATGTCTGTGTGTATTCGAGCCTTTAAGGGTCGCACGCTTAAGCCGTGTCAACTTTTAGTTGAGAGAATCAATATGTTGTTATTGGTCTCTGTGTATTTGAGCCTTTACGGGTCACACGCTTAAGCTGTGCCAACTTTTAGTTGAGAGAATTAATGTGTTGCTATTGGTTTTATGAATGTTCGATGTCGTTATGATGTCACATAAACAAGTCCAGTGTCAATCAGAGTGGTTTCGGGGAAGCTGCTATTAGAAAGAAATTATGCCGGTATCGATGATTTTATCTATTTCGGTTATTTGGTTCTGAAGGAGTTTTAGGAACTTTCCATATAAGGGGGGAGTACCAGAGGGGGGGGAATTTCCCTCTCATGGCCGCACCTATTTTAGGGGCTGTCAGGTGGGCCCTAGTGGCTTCACAAGTTTATTGGCGAGAAAAGGAGAAAAGAAAAAAAAGGAGAAAAAGGAAAAGGGAAGGAGGGAGGAGGAATTTGACTCCAGCTAACCCAATCTGAGTTGGTTAGGGGAGCGTGGTGTGGCCACCTCCTCCTAGCACAATTAGGACTCCTCCCTCTCCCCTTTTCCAAGTCTCTCTTCCCTCCCACTATATAAAGGACACGAAGACTCAAAGCAAAACACATAATTGGCTATCAAGCTTCTCCCTCTAGTAGAATTAGATGGTCTAATTAGATCCCTCTAACTGAATTAGAGTCTCTTTTAATTGGATTTTGATTTATACTCTCCCAATTAGATCTAGCTCTAATTAGCTCTTCTCTCTCATGTGCTAAGAACTTTCAGATTCATAATAGCTCTAATCACAGTTGATTAGAGCTACCAATTAGCAACGTCGGAAGGTTGTCTCTCTTCGTCGATGCTGAGTCCTGGATGGCAGAGCGCTGACAGGTTGACAAGAGCGTACGCGTGCACACCATAAGAGAGATTACATGTGTGATCCTTGACAAGGAAAGACTTAGCAACATCCTTACGACTAGGCCTAGTTGTGAGGATCTAAGATTGTTCAGATATCTTCTGTGAGTACATCGAATCCGTTTCCCTGTGAGTCGTGTTTCTGATCCTCGCATGTATGGTCATGCCTAGTTATCTACAAAGTGATCTTGACGGACTATGTAGGGCTAAAAATTTAAATTCTGCAACATAAATCAGTAGTGGTATGAGAGCATACTATGCATAGATACGATTGAATCCAGAGCACAATTTTGTGCGGGTATTGGATAAACTTGTGCAAGTATATTATAAAGCTCTCTAATATTCATTTCTTTTTTGTTTCTTCCTACTAAGACGTGATTGTTATATGATTTTTTACAAACTTCTGGCAATCCTAGGACGCTCGAGTTGCCCCTGGCATATCTCGCTTGATTCGAAGAAGTGTTTCAGTAGCTTTGGGTCACATCATAGTTGGTCTCATGTAACGACATGGTGGAAGGGGCATGTGGATTGGATCCACATGGGGGTCATGGTTATGAATAAGTTTAGATTGAGGCTCAAGACATTTTCGTAATTTCTGTGTTTCCATCACCCTGCAAAGTAATCTAGCAATGCGATTAAACATACCTCGAATTGCGTAGGTGATGCCGATAGTCGATCATAGAACCTACAGCCACGCTAAAACTTTCAAACAAAATGTTAGAGGCGTCTAACTTGGTTTTGCAGGGTGTGTGTGTGGCTTGGAATAACTATTTTGTTACTGTGTTTTTACATGATAGCCAATGCCAAAGGATCGTCATTGTTGGACATCGAAAATCGGGCGTACATCACGGAGATCGGAGGAAGTACATGATAGGAGAAAGCGTACGTTTCTCCATCATGGAAATACTTGAAGAAAATTTCATCGTAGTGGAATTTCCACTGATTTTCGGCTATGGTGATAATAGATGAAGATGGAGGATCCTCATTGGAGATGCGTCAAGAATCCTCGAAAAACAAAGGCTATACCGAACCACACGAATTATAAAATGCATGTGATGTTTACCCTTTGTTGATTGCACCTTGATTGCACAATAGTCATTTATTAGGGAGATTCCCCACTTAAAATATAAAGCTTGTTCGTGTTCTCCCATCATGTAGCAACCATCATAATAGACTTGGCTTTGCGTCCATCACTTCTATCCAAGGGTCAACGCATTATTATCATCTACATGCGGGTATGGATTGATGAATTGTATCCAAGGATCAGTTTGTACGTGTGGTATCATATGGTTGTCTTGATGTTCATGTATAACTAGTTATGATATTGGAACACAATCATCAAAAGAGGAGCAGGAATCACATTGTGTGATTGACATGGGGCCTACCCTTTAGGTTATGATTGATTGAGATGTATCCATCCTTCTTGTCATAATCTATTGGGATCTCGTTTCACTGAAAGTTGATTATGAGGAATATTAGTTTTAGTGGGAGCATATCTTATTTCATTTTTTTTGAATTAAGTAGTGAAAATTATTTTTGAACTATAGAGTCTAAATAAACTTGTTTTATTGTAGAGATGGATCCCTTTGTTAGATATCAATTTAATCTGATGATAAGTCGTGAGCCTTTGGCTGCAAATGGAAACAATTTCGGGGGAATGGTTTCATGCTCTGATGGAGGTTCTTAGGAACTCCCATATGGGTAACTTTTTGGGTCACATGCGTGGAAATGGGGATCATGCTGGACCTCGTATCCAATATGTCGTGTGTGTTGTCAAGGAGCTCTTGCACACATGAATTCATGGTGAGCTAGTTGGTCGGTTTAGTAACCATCATCCCTACTACCTAGTAGAGGAACTGAAAAATCTGTTCACACATCAAGTGCACAATAAACATATAATCTGACCAGAGAACTGTTGAATAGTCGGCTTGCATTAGGTGAACCCATAGAGCTGCTTGAAATCAAGATGACAATTGACAAGATTAGATAGAAAGCTTAGAAATGTTGATTTTCCAATAAATCAAGAGCATCACTGTGACATCATACTAGGATCACTTCCGCCTATTTTCCATAGTTTTGTAAAGAGGACGATATTGGTAATGAGTTTTTATGTGTTATGATCAAAGAGTTTGATCATATCAGATCACATAGTCTCACCTCGTGATATCGTTGTTATCGTGAAGTTAAGGGAACAAGTGCAGTGAGTAACTTATAATGCCCCCTCGCCCTTCGGGAATACAGAGGAGCCATCATGGACGTACATGGTCCCGCTATAGGTTATTGTTCTGTAAGTTCCCAAACATGTATCTGTGTTATCGAGCCTTTTACGAGTCACTCTTAAGCAATGCCAACCTTTAATTGAGATAATTAATATATTGTTATTGGTTTTATGAATGTTCGATGTAAGTCCGGTCTCAATCGGAGTGGTCTCGGGGAAGTTGTTATTAGAAATAAATTATGCTCGTGTTAGAAAGAATTTATATGAGAGGTAACACAGGACATGAGATGTCCTAGGTAGATAATATCGATGATTTTATCTATTGGTTTATGTGATTCCAGAGGAGTTTCTGCGGCTTCCCATATAAGGGGAGAGTACCGGAGGGTGGCCGATTTTCCCTCCTAGCCACACCCTATTTTAGGGGGCTGCCAGGTGGACCCCAGTGGCTTCAAAAGTTGGTACTCTTCGTCCCGTTATTTTTTTATGAAATTATTGTAGAGGAAAATAGAAAATAAAAAAGAGAAAAAGGAAAAAGGAAAGGAGGGAGGTGGTGTTTGACTCCACCTCACCCAATCCGAGTTGGACTAGGGGAGGGTGGTGCGGTAATCTTCATGGTGTGGCCACCTCCTCCTAGAACAACTAGGACTCCTCCCTCTCCCCTTTGCCAAGTCTCTCCTCCCTCCCACTATATAAAGAACCCCAAGGCTCAAAGCAAAACACACAATTGGCTCTCAAGCCCCTCTCTCTCTCTAGTAGAATTAGAGGGTCTAATTAGATCTTATAATTAGAGCACCTCTAATTGAATTAGATACTCTTCTAATTGAGTTTTGAGTTATACTCTCTCGATCAGATCTTGCTCTAATTAGCTCTTCTCATATAAATTCCACATTCATTGTCGGACCCACGGATACCGGGGTATCCTGGGCAGTCAGCTGCTGGTCCAGCCCATCGGGTATGGAAGGAGTCTGTATCGGTCCATCAAGATAGGGAGAACCCCCTAACAGTTCTCCACCAAGGCCGACCCCTTGAAGAGGAGATCTCCCCATGATCTCCACACCGCATCGCTCGGGAGGAGTCCTGCTCCGACCCTGCTCCTTCCCGGAAGGAGCCTCGCCTATTGGGAGACAGCCCATGTGAGGGTGACGCTCTAACCTCTGCGCGGATAACGAAGCCTCCGCAGGAGACATAATGGCTTTGGCAGTTGCCGTTCTCGTGTATAAAGCAAGCACCAAAGCCCAGTCTGTGGCTTTCCTCTTTGGTGCAAAAAGACCGAGTCCGCGCTAGAAGACGAGGGCGGCATCACCAGGCTCCCCCACCATGACGCCATGGACGGCGCATCTGTCCCCCGGCGACCAGGACAACGCATGAGGCGCAGTAGTACGGGATGCTCCATCCTTTGGCATCTTGTGGTATCCGTTTCCCGCCAAGTGAGCGGGAAACAGGGCCGATAGCCAGCATAAGTAGACCACCCCTACCTTCACAAGGGGAGGATGGAAAAACAAGAAGAGAAGAGAGAAGACATCAAGTAGATAGGTCACCAGCATCCCTCATTGTACTGTAACCTCGACAGTGCAATCAACCAGACAAGCATGAGTAGGGTTCTACACCATCACGGTGGCCTGAACCTCGGTAAATTTCCCGTGTCGTTCCGTTTTCCTTTGAGAGCTTCCCTCTTGAAGCCCCCGGAGGTGCGATTGAACGTGGTTAGCCCCCAGTGTTTGAACCTTTGAGTGCTGCCCTGTCGTTGAAAGAACAACAACAACGACATTTGGCGCACAACGTAGGGGGCTAAGGCGTCTCTCTCGCATGTTCTTCGCCATGGTCACGTCCCGCACCAATCAGACCAGCCGTAGGGCGCAGTCCTGGAAGCGGAACAACCTCTAAGGCCTCGTCACCGACTTCGTCCACACCCGACTCTCCCATGCTCCCGCGCATCGCGGCGCGAGCGTGACACGATGCACGCCGGCGAGTTCCTTGCGTACCCGGCACGGCCCCTGCGGTCTCCTGCACGGGGCGACGACGCTCGGGGAAGGTGAATGGTGACGATGGCGCTCGGTCGAGGGGCGTTGTCGGCTGTCAGGGCAGGCAGGGGCTGCGGCAACGCTCGAGACAGATAGGGGCGCGACATTCCGTCCTTGCATTGGGGATGGGCGCATGATCTAATCTGGGTGGTATCTGCAGGGAAACGCCCAGATACGAAATCCATATTTAAGTATGCCACTACTGGTAGCGTGTGGTTGATGGACCACGCTTCCACTGATTGGCCCGCCCAAGTGCCCACTGGCAACAACTAGTGAAAACGTGTGGCAGCTGGTCACATGATCCTAGTAAATCCTTACCGGAGGCGGACACACTTCTACTATTTTTTTTTTGGAAAACGCTTTGTTTAGGGGGACCTAAACAAGCCTAACGTAGGTCCTTTTTTCTTCACGCGCGTGGGAGTCTTCTTGGGCCGGCCCCTAGGCCCAGTTAGCAACAATTTGTCTTTTTAGCCAAATTTTCGAGTTAGCAGCACCCACCACGTGCAGAGATAAATACGTTAAGTGTTTCATCATTTTTATGGATGTTGCGTACGCCTTTAAAATTTGTAACAAATTTGCACGTATTTTGTTGAGAAATCACAAGCGAGATGTTGCAATGTTTTTCTGGATGATTTTGTATGAAATGCGTATATGTGTTTATAATTCATTTGACATGATATGTTTTTATGCGCTTCTTCACATGTTGTAAACATGTGATTTTATTGTTGCTATCCTTTTGCTTTTTTGTTGAAACGGGGGATAATTTTTGTTGCAACTGAAATGGTGACAAATGATTTTGTTGCTTACCAACTTTTAAATTGATACAAATAATAATTTTTATTGCAATAGGTTGTGATTTTTGTTGAATTGATTGAACTTTTTTGTTGAAACAAAATAAACACATTGTTTAACTATTCTTTTGTAACGTTACTTATATTTTCGATTTTATTTTGAAACAATTTGTTGCAATACTTTTTTTATACACAGTGGCGATAATTTTTGTTGCGATACAAGTGAATTTTTTTGCAATGGCAGTTTTGCTGTAATTATCGAGATGACCGGGAGCAACACGATATACCCCTTCGCTTAAGTGGGGCTGCGGTAGACTGTGGGTTCTATATGAAAAAAATTGAAGGACTCAAATGCAAAAACATGTTTTGCGGATTTTTGACCATTAGATGCTGATCCGATAGCTCGCAAGGATACCTAGGATTAGCAAATCCTAGACCGACCTACATATAGCACTGCCCTTTTTTTTTTGCCCATTCGTCGTCCCGAGGGCGACTTATCGGAAGCATGTGCTCTTCTTCATATTGTTTTAATGCATGGTACTAGAAGAGATCACGTCTATACATACGCTGCCGCTATGCCAAAGTGTGCTGGCTGCTAATAGGTTTTTCCTTATAATGTTTTTTCTAGTAGTGCAGAGAACATCCAACTTCGTTTGCAAATGCATAAGACAATAGATTATCATCAAACGGTCATAATCCTATGCATAGGCATCATTTCATTGTTGTTATCCACATATATAATTAAATAATGAAAAAACCTAGCAACCTACCTATTTTACCTAGGAAAAACAAGAAAAATATATATCTTAGCAAGTGGTTGAACATCTCGACTAGAGGTGTGTGCTTGGTGAGTCGACGAGCACAACCGGCCGAAGAAGAACCGCCATTTTTTCCGGGCGAGGCGACAGGGGAGGTCGATGGGCGAAAGTGGCGGTGATATCCAGTAGCGGAGGATGAAAAAAATTTAATGTAGGCCAAAATCAAGAAATTGATGAAAAGATCTACTGTCTTTTTGGTTCAGAATCGATTATGTGTAGTGTTTGCATAACTTTCTCATATGGAGTCTATTTTTAACGTACCAAATCCCAGGTAACCTTGTGGCACCAAAACATGTCGAGAGCGGTGCAGAAGCAAAGAAAGGTGTATGTTGTTGCTGGGCAGGCGTCGAAAACGATCGGGTTGCGGTGGCAGAGGAGACGAGGGAAAGATAACGGGCGCGTCTATTCCGAGGTCGGCCTCATTTTGCGCTAACCCGAGGTCGGTCGGAACTTTCTTATTCTGAAAAGAGTACAGCGTGCCAGTAGGGGGGTCACGCGCGCGCGTAGACAGACAAAACCACGCGAGATGTAAAAACGGGACCACAACCAACTGCCACACGGAGATTCGGTCCCTCCTACCAGCAAAACAACTGCGCAAAAAGAAAAGCAACATCTCAAAAAGCGATCATCTCTTCCTCCTTCCCTGTTTCTTCTCTAGCAAGAAGGTGAGACATGGTTATCCTCTAGATCTAGCCCACTTTTACATCCCCAAATTCAGATCAGAACGAAGAAAAAACTAGAAACACCTTTAGATTCCCTGGAATTTACATGGGGGCAGTGATCAAAGGGGTGAAAACAAGCATACACAACCCTCAAAAAACTCTGTCTACTCGTGGATCAGGTAATGAAGTTTCTGGGACTGCTTCAGATCTCTTTCCTCCCCTTTCCTCTCTTACTGTGCAGACCCTCTGCCGTGCCTAGTTGTATGCAGAAAGCAACAAACAGCCATGAGTTCTTCTGTTTCATCAGTTCTTTCTAGAAAATAAACTATGGATCTCAAAATTGTTATTTACATCTGTAGAAACAAAAAGAAGGCCTAGTTTTTGCCGGGGAAAAGCTCAAACAAAAATCCTTGTTTTTTGAACTAACAGTACATTAATGAACACAATGAATTTTCATTGTGCTGTGTAGAAACAACATTGCAAGAAACATGTGGTACTAGCATTTACCAAAAGAGCAGAAACATTGTTATTGGATCTCCTCTCTTGTTATACTAGCATTTACCAAGATGCCATTTTTCTAGTCCAAAATATATACAATTGGTGACCAAAACATACTGAATGTAAGAGTCAATGTACTATGTGCTTAACCACATGTTTTAAATGCATCTTTGTTTCCAAATAACCAGTAATTTATTTCAGGGAGTGACTTGCTCCTTCCTTTCAACATCTTTGCACACATCACCACACCAAAAAGAGCAGAAACATTGCAAGAGGCACATGTCAGTTTTTACATTGAACAGTGTCATTTGTTTTACATTTTTTGCAGATTTGTTTGTTTCTGTTTGACTTGGCAATTTGTTTGTTTTACATTTTATCAGATTTTACATTTGTGTAGTTTCTACATTTATAAAAAAAACAGGAAACATGTGGAACAACAAACATGTTCTGTTCGATTTTACGTTTTATTAGAATTTACATTTTTGGCAGTTTTTATATTTGTTAAAAAAAAGGATGCATGTGGTACAACAAACATGTGAATAACCCTTATATGACACTTGTTTAGCTGTAATTTATTTGGAACTAACATTACATTAAGGATGACATGGATTTTTTCGGTGTGCTATGTAAATTGTAGTCAGTTACATGTGTGTGCTAAAATGAACTGTGAAGAACAAAAATGGTACTGAAATTTGTTGTTTTATATTTTGCAGTTTCCCCAACCCAGTTACGGATTGGTTTGGTATTGAACTGAACCCGTCTTTATCTGAAGATAATGATGAAGGTTTTTAGGGTTTTGGTGCTTCTCCTAATGGCCATGCTAGTATGCAGACTTCGACAGGTGGGCATCAATCTGCAGATGCTTCTAGTAGTGGTCATGCAGGTCAAGATGGAGTGGATCAAAATTCTGGCATTGGACCTATAGTCGGGCCACAGACAGTTACACGGGTGACTCTGTCTACGGAAGGCAGCGGCAACGACGATGAAGTTCAGTTGAAGAAATATCTCAGGTCTCACAAGAAAATTCCAGGGAAGAAAGGAAATTCATTGAGCTGTTGCATGATGTCAACCTAAGCTCTGGTAGGATTCTTCAGATAATGGCAGAGTTATATGGGGGAATACAGAATGTTCCTTACGACAGTAAGAAGATCAACAACTATACCGCCAAGCTCGGTGAAGAATATAGGTTCAAAGATGTCCCTCAGCTACTCGATTACTTTGAAGAGTTGAAGAAAGATGATCCTAATTTCAACTACAAGTTCAAACTTGACGCTCTGAGCTGAGTTGAGATGATATTCTGGGTCGATGGGTCAGCTAGGGAGGCGTAAAAAATGTACCATGATTGCATCAGTTTTGATACCACCTACATGACAAACATGTACAACATTCCATGTGCCCCATTTATTGGGATCAACATATATGTCCAGTCCATTCAGCTTGGTTGTGGCTTCACAAGGAATGAGAAAATAAGCAACTTTGTTTGGTTGTTTGAAAAATTCTAACAGCTATGGGTGGGGTGCAACCTTTGAACATTATTACTGACCAAGATGAAGCTATGAGGACTGCAATTCTTATTGTTTTCACAATGGCAGTACATAGAAACTGTCGATGGCATATCATGCAAAAAGTTCAAGAAAAGGCTGGTCCATTGATAGAAAAAAATGAAAAGTTGTGTCTTGATTTCAACGAAGTTATTGACTTCAGTCTTACACCTGAGGAGTTTGAGATTAATTGGCTGAGATGGTTTCGAAGGACGGAATGGCAGATCAAAAGGTGTTTGAAGACGTGTATGCTCTGAGGGAAGTATTTGTCCCAGCCTATTTCAAAGATAGGTTCTTCCCCTTCCTGCAAACTACTGCTCGAAGTGAGGGTTTTAATGCTGTTTTGAAGAAGTATGTGAATCCTCATGACAATCTTCTCAGGTTCTTTAAGAAATATATGAAGTTACAAGAATAATTAATGTTGCTGAAGATGCGCATGGGATCGTGGGTGAAGACAGGACTGTTAGAGTATGGTCTGATTATCCAATGGAGCAACATATGCTGCAGACATACACCCTTCCAATTTACAGCAGATTTCAGGTTCAGCTGCGGAAAATTACATCATACAACATTCGAGATATTGGAGGTGGCGTGTATGAAGTTTTTCCAATACAGGGGTCTGTTTAGGGTTATGGTAGAAGGCCATATATGGTTTCAGTTGATTTAGAAAATGAAGTTTACAATTTCCAATGTCGCAAATTCAGCAAGGATGGTTTTCTGTGCTTCCATGCGATGGAAGTAATGTCACATTTGGGTCTTGTTAGGTACATGCCAGATCATTATATCCTCGAGCGGTGGTCCATACCACCCCCTGATATTGAACCGCAAGTAACTGGACCTGAAAAAGTGCCTACCGGGAAGTTGTCGAGGAAAGATATGAGGATGTTGCGCTATGGAAACCTATGCTCGGATTTCTCTAAAATAGTTGTCGGAGCTGCTGCGTCGGATAAAACAAAAGATGTGGCATACAAACACATGAGAAATCTGGGACTAGAACTAGCTGACATGAAGAAAGCTGCTGCTGCTGCTTTAAAGAGAAAGAAGGCTAAAGATGCAGCTTGTCCTATCCCAGAATGTAATTTGGATGGAAATGAAAGGATGAATGTGGATGATCCACTAGCTGAAAATTTAGTTGCAAGGGATCCTCCGTATACTAGTGGTAGAGGGAGGCCTAGCCAGAAGAGGAAGAAGGGTGGATTGACATCCAACCGTGTTCAGAGTGTGCAAAGTTACCGATCATGATGCTAGAAATTGTCAAGTGCGTTTGGCAAATCCAGAGAGGTTTCCATTCCTTATGTCCCTTTTTCAATGATGACAATGTTAAAAAGTGAAGATGTATAGTGAAGCTACATTTGTGTTATTCGAAGCATATGGTTTGTGTTATTATAATATAAGACCATCGGGATTTATTGTGTCTATGTGACGATATTCAAAAAAATTGCATGCATAGAATTATCCAGACATGTTTACATCTTTGTCTTGGCAAAAATGGTGCTTGTGTGGTACCATGTTTCAAGTTTAATAGAATATAAAATGTAAAAAACTGCAATTATGATGTCTGATGCACGTATTACCTAAACAATCAGTTGCCAAGTTGCTTTGTTTTCATGGAAACGGATCCACTTGTCGTTGTAGAGTTTCCTTATGTTTGGTAAGTCGTCCTGGTCGTACCATGGGAGCTTTCTACCATGCCATTCTTCAAGATTCTTGAGCATGAAAACTCCGCAGTCAAATCTGAAAACACGGATGTAAATGCTTACTATTGGGAATTTACCCAAGCTAATAAATAAAAATTGAAGAAGGAACCAGCAACACTCATGGCTGGAATGACTACTATTGGGAATTGAGATATGTCAATACTTGAACTCTTGCGTCCTTTCAACCATATTTTTTTTGATTAACGCAATCAAGAGGTGGCATGCATCCATCATTATTGAATCCCCATTTTTTGTTGTTATGGAATCCAAAATTTCAAATCTTCCCGATTTGACATTCAAGTTCACAAGGAAGTAATGTCCAGAGTCGGCATCGTTGGTTCTACTCCAACATTGCAGAGTTGGAAAACATATCTGAATTGTTTTTGAGAAACATATATAAGTGAAAGCAGAACACAGTTTTTACATAGAGCAACAATAACATGAAAAGTTAAAAGTAAAACTGTTATGTACATATGAAGCGATCTATATTTCATTTAGTTGTGTGTACTAACCAGTTCCTTGTGATCAAGCCTATTTGTCGCACTAAGCGCAAAAATCCTCTTGAGTTCCTTCAAGCTGAAATGACATTCTATCAAGTATTTCTGTATTTTACAGAAAACAAAAAAAATAGAGAGGAAACAAACAGTCAGCGGAGCCAAAACAAAGAAAGAGGGGAAATTCACACTGGTAGATGCATTAGAAAAACTTAGCATGTAGAAAAAGTGGTGTGATTACTTATAGAGATGCGTAGTGGCAAGATAACTTTCTTCTTGTTCTGATTCTCTGAATTTATCACATGGATACCAATTTCGCACACAGTATCCACTAGTTTCTTGCCTGGAGAAACTGAATCAGCAAGGTCTGCTAAATTTACAAAGAAACTCCCCACATAAATGACTGTCTCATCATTCGTTTCTGACTTTGTTTTCCTTCCATGTTTGCAAACCAGGTTGTAAAGCTCATTGACCGGCTTTGAGAGATTGAAGCTTCGCTTTGTCTCGTAGTCAATGTACGGGGACCTTTGTAACTTTGCATTCCTAATAATCCTCTTTTGGTACTCATTGGCAACTGGCGTTATGCTTCTATCTGCTTGGTTAGAATTTATGTTGGCTTTGTTGCACCTTGATGTCCCTGCCACCATGTTATCTTGGAACGTTGATTTATCAACTTCTTCAACTGTGCAGCCCTTGTCCTCAGTGTTTAGATGCTCATCAATATCTACAGATGTAAGAGATCTTGTAGTGCCGTCACTCAGGACAATCCTTGGTTTTGATTGTGACTCTATACCCAAGTCAAAAGATGGCGGATCAGGTGCACGGTCTAAGAGTTCACGACGCCTGTCAGACTCACTGCTGTCAAACACAAGCTTCCTGTTCATTGAGTCAATAACTGCAGAGTTCGGGGCCGTGGGCGTTGTTCTTTCCTGAACCACTGTCGTGTTGTCTTGAGCCTGCATGAGGTTCAATGCAGCTGATCTTGTCAACCTTGTAGGTGTGAGTTGCAATGGTGCCGGGGAAATGCGTGACTTTTTGGACTTTGAAAGTGTTGAGATTGGGCTTCCTGCCAGTGCTGCACTTTGCCTTTGTTCGTTTCCTTCACGAGATACTGATCTAGTTTGATATTTCCTAGGGGATGCCACAACTTTTTCTGGGCTGTCAGGAATTTCAGTAATTTGTATTGTCTTGTTTATCACAGAAGAAGTATTGCTTTGATTAGCCACATGACCTGTTATCATGTCAGCCACTAACTTGTCAAGTTCTTCTCTTGAACGTTGGTTCGTGAAGCTTGGTAGTCCTTGTACTGAAGCCTCAGGCATTTTGTTTGGAACAAATGCATTCTCCATATATGTCTTTGATTTGAGGAGATCAACCAGTGAAAACTCCGGTGCTTCAAGCTTGAACATGTCCTGCTGCAAATTACATTGCTTGGCTGGTTCCACTCGAACAAAGTCCACCATGTTTTCAACGATTTTTTTATGCTTCATTGAGCTACTTTCCTGCTGCAACGGAACTTTCAAGCCATCAAGATGACTTTCAGGTTTGGGCTCGGTGCTATCCTTCGCTTCAACCATGTTGTTTTGGCATGCTTCACTACCCAGCTTCCTAATTGCTTCAACATGTTCCACTGGGACAGAGAACTGATTGTTATTTTTCTGGTCATGTTCATTGCAGACTGCGACATGAGGCTTGTTGGCAACTACTGAATTTCTGGGAGAAAGCTCTGTCTGTTTAGGCATTTGGACTACAGTGTCATGGTCTCGATGAATTGATGTTTGGCTCAATGTATTGCCATCTTCTTTATCGACACTTGGCGCCGTCCCATCGGAAAGAACATTCTTGTTGTAATTCTCTGTGTTTATTTTGACATCCATTTGAATGCTGCTAAATTTAACTGCTACTTCTTCTACTTTCATATTTATCTGGTTCTGATACAACTGCAACTATTTTTTCATTGTGTTGTGACAGAAAATCTGTTTGGTACTGATTGTCCTGTGACAGGAGTTGTTCTGGTGTTGTTCCCTTGATTAGTTTCTTTGGTCGGTGTTGTAAAATATAATCTTGACACTTTGTTGATCCTTCCCCATGAAGATCGCTAAGTTCCAAACTTTCATCCACAAGAGACACCGTTGTTTGGGTATTGTCCTCTTCTTCGTCTTCGAGCACGAAATCTTTATCTGAATCACTAGAGGGGTGATCGTTAGGGCTTCCTATTGGGATTTCTTCATTTCTTAACTTCTTTCTGCGTCTCTTGATGGAATTCTTACTGGATAAGATTTTCCTTTTCATTTTCTTTTCTTTCCTCTTGACATCTTTGACAATTTCTTGATAAACTGTTGCAATCGAGCTTCAAAGCCAAAGCATGCCTCACTGATAGCTTCCCTGTAAGTAACTAATTCAAGAGGGAGAAATAGAAAATGTAAATTCACATGCATATTTTTCCATAGCGATTTTTTTTTGTAAAAGACAGACTAAAACAAAGGTGACAACAAGAAATTATTTGTGCTGTACAACAACAAAGTAACGAGAAAAGAAATGGAACACAAACCTGCAGAGAGCTATTAGATGGAACATTCAAATGCATGAACCTATTGATCACTTATGGGTCAGAATAAAGTATTGTTGTCTTGTTATGATTTTGGTCTTCCGGTTCACGTTGACAGTCTTGTTCTTCTTCATGGGCTTCTTCGTTGGTGGGAGTTGGTTCTTGTTGTGTTTGGTCAGGCTTAAAGCTAGATTCATTTATCTGTTGTGACAGATAATCATCTTCATGAGTTGTTTGTTCTTCCCCTTTTGATGAAGTGTTGTTGCATCTGAATTCATGCTTCGTCTATACAAAAACAAAAACATAGAACAATGAATTTTAAACAATATTCATTTTTTGGTTGCGAAGAAGAAAAATGATAAAATTAATTCCACTGAAATTGGTGATATGTAAAATTATTGGTGGCAATAAGAGAAATCATGAAATGACATTTGAAACATAAATATAAATTTGCAAGGTTAACTAAAAATGACTAGTTTAGTTCGAGTAAAAAATAAAATTCATGCACTGAGTGCACACATGATAAAGAAAGAAAACATAGGTGATAAATGAATTCAGATGTAAAATAACATTCAAAATGCATGAACCTATTATTAAAGACAGACTAAAAAATAAAATTAATGCACTGAAAGCACACAGGATAAAAAGAAAGAAAAATAGGTGACAAATGAATGCAAAAAAAAGGACACAAAAGATGAAAAATGTGGAAAAAAAATTACCGGTGCTACCCCAAATGATCCATCACTTCTTTGATCTTGACTGATTGCTTTTTTTACCATTGCGTTGGTCCACACACTAACTCTGGTACCTTTATTGCTCACAGAGATGCCATCTAACTCCAATGAATCTACATACTTGACCTTGTCGCATACAAAAAAGGACAACAATAAGTATCTGTTGGCGTCACACATATACCTTAGGCATCGAAACAGGGATGTAAAATTACCATGAAATATAGCATGCACACTCTGAAGCTTGCCTTCCCTTTCTTTGATCTTGCAGCTTTTATGAAATTTGAGATCACAAACTTGCACATATTGAGGTTACTCGCTATTTTCATGTTGACCAGTGATGGATACAACCTAGGGCTCACTAACGTGCTTGTGTTTGGTGCAAGAACAGAACACATCCCATAGGTAAGAAACAAGCTTAGGTAATTTCTATCAGCTACCTTAGACTCAACAAGCTTCTTTTCTATTGATGCAATGGTTGGCTGTTTGTTGCTGTTATTGCCCAACTTCGCATTCATGTATTCAATTGCATCTGCATCGAGCTCATAACGGACATCCACTTCACCCCGTGCAACACCAAGGAAATCATAGACAGAGCTTTCTGTTACTGGTATTCTCCCACAGCCTGGGAACATGAGCTCACACATCACCAGGTTGAAGCAGTTGAACAAATAATTGCACAGCTCTGGTTGTATCTTGGAACATTTGATGCTTACAAGACCACCGTAATCAGCATCTTTTATGAGCTGGAATTGTCCAACTGTCATTTTTGGATATAGACGAACAAGCTTCATGGGATATGCTCATTGGAAGGGCTTTGACATCTTGGCCTGATGTAAAAGCATATAAATGAAGCAAGAATAAATAAACGATGGTTGAGTTATATAAATATTAAAGTTGTATGGCTTGAAGAAAATTAGGATGGCACGATAAAGAAAAGTAGAACAAAGCGTGGATAAACTTACAATAACATCAATCTCTTCAGAGACGACATCGTCCACATCTTTATATTGGTCTGGTGAATTTCTATTCTTGAGAGTGAGTTTTCTTCGCAGACGGCTGAATTTCGAAGTTTTCCTTGATGACTTGTATTTTCTACTGCTGCTTGACTTAGTCATTTTTACCTTCTGAATGTGAATTTGAAAAACACAAAGAATGTAAACTAGTATTTTAGACTGAAGCACTTTTGTGACTGTAAAAAAATCATTTCAAGCAGACATAAAAAAAAAGCATAACACTATGGGAAAAGTCATACACACAGGAAAATATAATGGAGACATATGTCATCATAGATATCGAGAAAATTGTTTCCGTATTCAAGGAAAAATTAGGGAATTATTACACAAATAAAAGGGCAGTGCGCTCATTGTTACATAAAAAACAGAAAAATAAGTTGGATGAAAAAAAAGTTCTAAAAAGGCTCGTAAGCACCTACATAAACATAAACTAAACATGTAAAATCTCCCACTGGTCTTCCCGGTGGACACGGAAGTGAATTGAACTAGTATTTGCCTTGTCACATTGCCTATTCAACAAATTCAAAGAGTTGATCAAGTAAAACTTGATTAGAAAACGACCGATGAGGATGTGCCTATCTGCCATGTATTTTGCATCATGTGGATTGCGGAACTTCATGAACATTTGTCCGTCTTGGTCAACGGCGAATTTAAAACCTCCTCTGAAAGGGACAACACGACTAGCTAGGTGCATGTATTCAGGATCCAACAGGTACTTCATGTTGACCTTAACTTAGGGATGGCAATATTATCCACGGATCTAGATATCCATGGATATCCAACCCGGTGGGTAAGGTTTTGGAGGGCATCTTCTACCCATGGATTTTCGCGGGTGGTATCCACGAACTTACGGGTTGGGCATGGATCCAAATCTAGCTCCATGGATACCCGTTGGATATCCATCTAAAATTAATGGCCCACATGTATGTGACACCTGTAATTTAATATGGCTTAAGTCCTAAGCATAATTCGTTAAAAAGACCCAACATATAAGGCTCATTGGCATAATTCTATACCTACTAAGGACTAACACATTATTGTGGATGTTGTTTTGCGTTTCGTGGCCTTTTATTTTGATTGTTGATGTGGCCACATCCACATTGTTATGGACGGTCTTTTGATGTTTCATGGATCTGGATATCCACGGATAGTTGGATATCCAACGGGTATGGGCATGGGTAGAACCCGTGACCCATGGATACTTTCATGGGTGGGAAAAGATGAAGCTCATGGATATGGGCATGGATTTGGATCAGATCAACCCGCCCAAACCCGCCCCATTGCCATCCCGACCTTAACTACACCTTCAGTCTAACCTGGGCCAACTCCCCAAAAATGCAAGGTTGCTACTGACATTTGTGGATTTATGTGCCTGTCCATATCTTCAAGAAAGTCGGTGTAGCCCCTAGGATAGCTGGGAATAGTGGCCCAGTAACAGAATGGAATGTGTTCTTGATAATGGTGTTGTAAAGTAAGTCCTCGCCCTCTGGGAGTAACCTAACAGAGTGTAACTTCACTATTTTAACATTCTTGTCGTCAAACTGGAAAGTTGCTCCTGAAAACCTCTCTAATGTCTGTAAATCTTGGAGGGAATGACATATGACAATAAGTTGTGCTTCTCTACATTGGTTCACAACAAACTGAAAGCTGGTACTGACTAGAGCATTTAAAACATGCAGTGAGGTGTAGATGCCATCTCGTTCATGACAGAACATGGTCTTGACGAGGAATAAATCATTCACTACCCCAGGGTGGACATTGAATTGCTCAAAACAACACGGGAAACAAAAGGCCTCCTGGACTCCTCAACATAATCCATTTCTTTTTTTCTATGTGTTGGAAACAAAGATACATAGATTATTTCCTTGCAAAAAAAACTAAGGAAAAACAGAGAAATGTAATGAACGAGGCACATGTAGTACCATGTAAAAACACAGAAATCTTGGGGCACATGTAGTCCCATGTAAACATCACCCTTATTAGCGAATGTTGGAAATTACATTTAAAACATCTCTAGCATAGTCTCAGGATTTATATACTATTAAAACTAACACCGATAAAACACGTTTTACATCCAAACCTGTCAAACAAGAACACAGGGAACAAGCATACGTTTGCCACATTAATTGATTTTCCATTTTTACATTTTGTCCATAAATTTACATGGGACACAAATGAAAGTTATATTCCACTTATTTTACATGCTCACCTACCGTTTCTCTGTATACTACAAGTGCTAGACTGCATGTTTGCTATGTATACCACTTAATTTTGGATAATTAATTTACATTCCCGCAAGCCCCCCCCCCCCACACACACACAAAGAACAAAAGCATATGTACTTGATTTACACCCCCCGCTTAATCTACAAAAGCCACCTAGTATAACTGAAACACACTGAACTGACAAAATGTTGTTGCCCCCTCTAAATAACTGATGGCCAACAAAAAACAACTGAGCTATGCTCAATGTGCTAGAAAGGCATTGTACAATGATTTTACAACCATATGTCACACGTGACGGATTTACATTCTGCTACTTCATCCACACAAAAACACCAGTGTAACTGACAGAGACTAGTGCCACAAATGCATAGCGTAAATTGACAGACAAGTCATGTAATAGCTGTTCCATCTCTACAAAACAAACAATCCAAATGCTATTGTTCCTGTCGATTTTACATCACATACAGACACACATAAACGCAGGGCAATCACAAAGCGCCATGTAAAATCCCCCATGTGAGCATAAAGATGTGCTAACCTGAAACGACTTGCCCTCAGAAAATAGAGCTGAATATGGGATTCCTCACTTGGCACGAGTCATATAGGAGTAGCCATTTTTCCAGATCTGAAACCAGAAGAGCCAAAAAAACAGAGAACAACTTCAGATTGGACATCGCTGCACAACGATTCTGCATGACAAATTGGATGAAAACCAGTACCGAACTTACCACGGAGACAAGATGCCTTGGCCGCAGATCTCAACTCCTCTACGCAGCAAAGAAACACTGGGAGAAAAATCGGAGCCGGAAGGAGAAATTTGAGGGTTATGCGTAGATCCAGCAGGGAAAAGGTGATGTGCGAACGGTGAAGAACAACGAGGGGTGTCGGGGGGACCTTTTACCTGCAGATGAGCTTCGCACGCGCGCACCTCCTCCGTCTGCTTCGCCGGAGAAGTAGCTTCAGATGGTGACTCTCTGGGAGATGTGGGAGGAATGAGGACGGGCGAGAGCGTAGGAGGAGGAGGGGGCGTTTCTCTCCAGGAGCTGTGTCGGGACCTAGGCGCAGTCCCCGAAATTTTGAAACGGTCGTGCGTGGGACTGCGTCAGGCGTGATGCACGGGAGCACGTCTAATCGTTTCTACCGTCCGATGCGGATCGGACGCAGCGCGCGAGTGGCCTCGCCAGAAGCTAGATTGATGTCGGTTGCAAAATAGAATTTGCGAAAGATAACATGAGCAGGTGCACCCGGGGTGCACCATTGAATTTCGAGACTTTCAGATAAAAAAGGCAAAAATTCCACCTAGACAAAAACACCTCCGCGAGACCGCGAGGCACTCTGCCTCTTTGCCCTCCTTCAGTGCCTCCCCCGCCGCCCCCTCGCCTTTGCCCTCCTCCCCGCCTCCGGCCAAGGGGGACTATTCTGACAAGGGCGATCCTCAAAATCCTTAAAAATCTCGCGGCCAATACTGCAGGTATGGCAATGATTTCAGCCACAATGTCATCTTGTGTCCGGTGCTGCCCTGCCGGCACCGCGGCCCCCCGATCTGTGTGGGCGCGCAGCGCCGGTTTCCTCGGACGCAACAACCGTGGCAATGGAATCGGCTTGAAGCTGTCCTGTGTCGCCCCTACTGCCTGGAGCTACGCCCACAACTCAGATTCAGATACGGAAACCTGGCCGACTCGCTCTGGCCGTAGCCGTTGGTGGGGAGAGGCTCTGCTCCAAGAAGACGCCAAGTTTTTCCCTCTCGCCGATTTCATCCCAGTTGGACAGGGGAAGAAAGAAGTGGATGCTATATGGCATGCCCTTGTCGCTGCCCCCCTCGAATCCATCGTGCTGACAGTGCGCGAGATCATGGCCGCGGGCAACTTGTTCCGCTGCCGCAGCTTCCACGTCGGCACCCTGTCAGGTAAGCTGAAAGGAAGATGTCGAATCAAGAATTGAATTTTTTATATATTTCTTTACTAGCCAATCTACCACACTGAATATCATGATAGAAGCACTTCTATCTTTTAGCTGAAACTGTTACCCTAGATTAGAAAATTGTCGACACTGTTTGGCCATGTATATGAACTGATAATGCAACATCAGTACATAAGCCGAGGTATATGGCTTACGAGATACTCAAGAGCATGTGGTCCGTGCAGGCGCTTTGTTAGTCGTTGCTGGGTTGTGCCAACTCTGCAAAACAACACCTATGCTGTTCGTGGACATTGTTCTTGGATACATTTTCTACAAGTTAAGCGCCTTATCAGCCCAGTTGCAGAGGGATGGCAAGTCATTTAGCATATGCGCAAAGATACAACTAGGTGAGTTCAAAATACTTTAGTTTACCATACTTTCTTTTTTCTTTGAACGAGTCACTATTTTGCTCCAGCAGTACGTTAACATGCACTCAGCAAATTACATGGCCTGACTTTGTATTTGTGTATTTACCCTTAGTATTTTTGTGGTAGTTTTGCACCTATTTTGATATGGTTTAATTTCTTATTCTTTTTCTGCAGTCCTTCTACTCGTTTTGTCTTTCAAGGATAACAGTGCTTTTGAGGTATGACATTTTCCATCTAAAATACGTGTCAACATGTTTGACATACAGTTAGATGCTTTGCTAATTTATCTTTGTATGTTTTTCTTTGCTGTCGATAGGGCTTCTACCGCATTCTTGTTGAATTCATCTGGTAAGTGTTGCAGCATAATTTTATTCGATTATCTAGAGAAAAATACCAATATATTGATGCTCCATAATTGAGTCTTGATGTGTTAAATATAAATTCCAATTCATGTTTATTCTAGAAAAAAAAAAGTTCCAATTGATGCATTTTTGGCATACTTTTCCTGCTGTGCAAATATTATTCATCAATTCCATTGAAATAGAAACAAGGTGCACAGACCTTTTTTATTTGCTTAAATTTCATGCTAATTTCTTGAGGCCAATCAGAATAATAGTGTAATGTTGCAAACTTGCAATGTTTACTCTGGAGATACATATACAATTGTAAGTTGTGTATCTAGATTGTTGCCACGGACTTCTTTAGTTTATTACTTTCTTATAACATGTACAAGGTTATCCAAAAGCATACATATACAATTACTTATGTACTCTGCTCAAGTATGATAAATACAATATCTCACAATATGTGTGCAGTAGTTCAAATCGCTTAATCTGAAGCAACCTATTTAGTTTTCCAAAAGCATACATATTTTAAAATCATATAGTTTCCTTCAAACTTTGTGATGATTTAGCAAAATCAAATAATGAAACTTCTCAGCTGAAATCCACAATCACAAGCATCTAGTCATTAATATTCGTGGATGATACATTGAGTAGAACAAATTGGTTGCAAAAGTATGATCCACATTGCAGATTATAGAAAATGAAACTTAATTGCATTACTTCTCACACAACTACCATATAAAACTATTATATACCAATCTGGGCTCCACAACTGTCAGGCTGCCCATGTATACTGTTTACTCCTTTGTTTTTGTAAGAATATTGTACTCGTTTGTGTACACAACTTTGTGCCACAGTACTGTACACCTCCACTGGCCAGTGTCCCGTATATCTTCAACAATAATGCTCCATTTTCTTTCAATACAAATATGATCTTTCGTGATCTCAATTGCAAAAATTGTAACTAATGTTGCAATATTCACTAGTTGGAATTTGAATAGGAAAAATATTGATACACATTGATCAAGTATACACAAAATAACAGTATAACACACAAAAGACAACATAATGACCTCATACAAGAATAACACTACAACAGTCTACGTTAAAGCAACATGCCAGCCTGCGCACACTGGTGAGTGATGTCTCTTGATGTTATTAGTGTTTATTGAAGCAAGTCCCTTGGTCGGAGCCTCCACAGATTAATAGTGACTGAGGCAGATATCCGAACAACAAATGAGTGGTCTTGAGATATTGACTAATCAATACTTTGTGTTTCATGTTATCTTATTTGGTGCAACTACAATAATAATACACAAGCTAGAGACCGATTATCAGTACACATAGGACCAAAACTTTCTAAATATTTGTACATGTCTCTGCAAACGAAAGCCAAATGATTCTTGTGAAACAATAAATAATGGAAAAGATGCATGTACAATCATTATTTTCTGATACAAAATTGGTGCACATAGTGTGATCGACTAAAAAGATCTAAACATTCTAACTTAGTGTATACACTTCACATACGCTCACACTGCAGCAGAAATTTACCATGAGAATAAATATTGCATAATTGTCAATCTGCCAACTGTTGCACCATCTGAAGAAGGTATATTTTGAAGATGGCCTATGACAGAGTTGGATTTCTAGCTCCACAACAGAACCGAACCAACCACGTTTTGCAATAGGTGTTCCTCTATATGAAACTTTTACCTAACGGAAGATTCTTATGAAAATGTTGTCACTTCTTAATAAATCTTCTAACCACGAAAACCAAAGTGCACATATAGCAGACAATCAATTTAGCACACATAGTGTCGTTGATGTTTCAAAGCTGGAAACGGCAGTCTACCTGGATTCTTCCCAGTTAGAGTAGCTTGTTGTAGATTTAGTATTTATCTTCTTTGTAATTTCCTCCTCAAGGGAACTTGAATACCGGAGGACGGATTACCTTCTGACCTGTTCACTGGCATGATAATATCCGATACTAAGGTATCCAAATTCTGCAAAAGAAAAACAATTACTGAAGTTCTGGTGACTTATCAAAGAAAAGGCGCCATGAAGGCCTTGTGTGAGAGACTGAGAGGGCATTCATCGTTAACTTTGGAATGTTTTTCTTATCGATTTCACCTCCTGGATACAGTACCTTGTTAACCGCTTGGCTTAGATTGAGGGGCCCGGGGTGTTAAATTCATGCGTAGAAACTTAGTATTTGTTTGGTAGACATGCATTTGGAACACCCTGTGGAGCACCAGAGTGGTTGCTTCTGTCCAATGAACAGGTCCTTGGGCAAAGGGTTGATATCACACAAAGTATATCATTTTTGTTTCTCGTATTTTTTTTTGTTGGATAGCTGTGTCCTTCCATCTTCTATAATCACACAAATATCTGTTGATCTCAGGTCGCTGAACATGTTCATGTACTTGATAATGGTCTACGATGCAGCCATTGGTATGAAGCATGGGAGGCTCTACTGGCTTGGGATGTATAGATCACTCCGAAGGAAAGGTGGTCTGATGACGGTGGTGAGGAACACCATTCTCGATATGTATGGAGGGAATGAACCAGTTTCGGTAAAAAGAAAAGTGCCAGTACGGAGACGCAAATAGGCCCGTCTGCTGATGTTGGCCAACAGATTCACCTAGTCACCATAGTATATGTATATATAGTTTGGTAGGCTTGATGGGACACATGTACGGTTGTGAATGGATTCATGTACTTTGTACATTGCCGAGTTCTTAATAGCTACGTTGAACAAGCGTTTCTCCTTGACAAGAGAGCGAGGTTCCTGACGAGTCGCTCAGGGCTCTACCTCCACCTTAGGCACACATGCATCTTCTTGTCCTGAAACCACGGTGGTCATCGAGGATGCGATCAAATTGATATGCAGTTTGATCCAAACAAATGCGAGTTCAAAATCCATCCAATTCATGCTAAAACCACCTTGCGCACACATCTCCTGCCGTCCAGGACACGATGCTCCGGTACGGCAATGAGGTCGCCGTGCTTGGGGTAGAGGATGGCGAGCTTGGTGCTGAGGTGCCGGTCGGGGACAGAGGTGGACTTAGATTGCGGTGAGGCGACGGCGGTGCTACTCGAGGTTCCAGCGGCGGCACCAGTCACCGAAATGGGGAGGCGGCGAACAGTCTGGCAAACACATGCGAGTTCAAAATCCATCCAATTCATGCTAACTCCTCCTTGCGCCCTAGATCGCTCCACGGTCCATAAAATTTGCTGGAAAACAGTGTTTCAATCGGTGTCAAGATTGCTTGCGGCGTGAGATATGGCCGGGACTCAAGTGTCTTTGCTGCAGCTGCACACGCGAGCATCGACAGGCGGCGGCGACACGACGGCACGCAGCAGCAGCCCACGCGTCTTCATCAGGCAGGCTTCACGCTCGGCAGTGGCATCCACGCGCGCTCGGCTGAATAAGAGCAAGTACAATAGTATAGCCGGCTGTTGGCTATAAGATAATGCCATGTCATCTATAGCCTACTTACAGCCAACAAGTACAACAATTAGCTATAAAGATATGCTACTTTATCAATGCATGGCCCACATGCCACTCTCTCATGGTGTCTAGGAGCACGCGCTGCAGCTGGCTCTTGCATGAGAGCCCGCTTCCACTCTCTCTCTTATTGTCTCTCCTCCAACTAAGCACATATATATTAGTTAAATGCTTACAGCCTGCTGACTGTACCTTATTGTACTTGCTCTAACTAGCAGAAAAACATGCATGCATGAGGATCAGTGCATGTTTTGCCAATCTCCCCGGCATGCAATGCATGTATCGGTTTCGTAGCCTCGCACTATATATGCAGCGGACCAATCGGCCTCTACCATGACAGCAACAACTCCAAAACCAAGGATTCTCGTGCTGATCTACACCGACAAGCTACGACCTACTCCGTAGGTTCAGACCACCCGAGCACGACCACACCGACCACATGCACTCCATGAATCCGGAAACATACTGAGAGCAAGTATTAGAATAATATTTTTATGGTGACATGGAAGAGAGAAAAAGAGAGAAGAGGAGTGGACTCTCATGCAAGAGCTAGCTGTAGCACGTGCTTCTAGACACCTTGTGAGAGTGAGAGGTGTGCCATGTATCAATAAAGTAACCCATTTTTATAGCTCACTATTGTACATGTTGTCTGTATAGTTGGCTATAGGTGACATGATAATTTCTTATAGCAAACTGCTAACTCTACTATTGAACTTGCTCTGAGGGCATCTTCAACAATGTCCATGTCATTGTAATTAAGATAGCTTGACAACTCAGCAAAAATCTTACATGACATAGTAATAATGAGGTGAGAGAAGATGAGTTGCATGACATGCAACCAACAAAAATAGCACATATGTCAAGATATTTTTTCTTTTGATTGCACTAAATTAAGTATATGATTGGGTAGATTGTACTACTTTAACAACAACACTTCTTACAAACCATTAAAATAGTTGTAAGATACATTGTTGGTTGATGAGTTGACTCTACTATCATATGGTTTATCTTACAACCCATTAAAGATGTCCTGAGTGAACCACGTCATTAAACTATACGGCTACACGCCACAAAAACACGCGGCTGCCGTCGCCGCAAAAAAAATCCGCTGCCACCGCATAAGAAAATCCGTCACCGCCGCAGATCCTCCAGCCTCCAGACAAGAAAACACGCCGCTGCTGCAGATCTCTGCCGCCGCACTATGACCAAGATTACTGCCCCCACTGCACAAAATAGACTACAACAATACCACTACGACAACATCGATCACGTTTACGTTACCTCGACATCGACAACAAGAACACCGTCTATAAAAGCTCATCGGCAATGACTCCAGTCACCAGCGTCCGCATCATCACCTGCTGTAACATCCCAAGTATGAAAACAACCCCTAGAATGTTTGTTTTCTTGTTCTATTTATGTTTTGCATCATGACATCATCATTGCATTTGTTTTGGCATTTGTTTTCCATTTGTTTTCATATGTTTTCCCTTGTTTTCCCATTTAAAATTCAAACAATATTCAAATATTTGTTTCATACTTGTGATGTCACAATTTTTTTTCAAATGAAAATTTCAAATCAAAACATTATTTTGTTTCCAATAACTTGGAAGTTCAAATCCTTTAAATTGCTTCTTTTCCATGTTTCAATTAATATCAAAAGTGCTCAAATTCAATTAAAATACAAACAACAACTAATTTGAAATATTTGAAAACCAAAAGTTTGCAAACTTGTGCTGTTACATTTTCCAAATGAATATTCAAATCAAAGCAATTAAGTTGTTTCCACTAAAGTTGTAAGTTCAAACTAATTTAAATTATTGCTTTCAATAATTCAATTAATATCAAATTCAATTAAATTCAATTAATTTCAAACAGCAACATATTTTAAATTTTTTGGAAAACAAAAGTTGGCAAATGGGTGCTGTTACAATAAACAACATATACAAATTTTTCTAATTTTTCTAAACCCCAAAACCTATTCTTTTTCTTCCTTTTTCAAATCTGCAAAAAAAAAACAGAACAGCAAAAAATAAATAAAAAGGAAACAGAGAGGGGTGGGCAGGCCAGCCCAGTTGGGCCAGCCCACCATCACCACGGCCTGGTACCCCCCACCTCTTTCTTCTACCTCCTGTACGGCGCGCATCGCGCCTGTACACGTCGACAGGTACAGAGGAGGAACGGCCGGGAGCTCCTCCTCTCCTCCTATAAACCTAGCTAGCCTCCCTCTGCCCTAGCCCTAGCTCCTCCATCTCTCTCTCCCTCGAGCGCCGCCATTTTCTTCCTCTCCCTCTGCCCTGCTCCTCTCTCTCTGAACCTCACCTCCACCGAGCGCCACCTCTGAACCTCCGACGATCGCCGACGTTATGGTTCCCCACCGTCCAAGCTAGCAGCGGGAATCGACCCCCCACTATCCCCTCTTCCACCTCTACACCTCACCGGTGGCTGGAAGCCGCTGAATCGACGCCGCCGTCCGGTTGCTGTCGCCGCCGTCGTCCACCCCGAGCCCTGCTACTTCTTCAGAGAGGGTGAGCTTCCCTCTGTCACCTTCCTACCTCCTCCTTCTCTGCACGAGCACGCACGACCACCACCTAGCACCCACGGCACCGTGCACTCACTGCAGCGGCAGCAACTCGCCGCCGGCGAGCTCCGTGCTGTCGCGGTTCAGCTAACTGAACAAAAATCCAGTTAACTGACGCGAACAACACCTCAACCCCCCGCGCTATCCCATACTGACAAGAAACGCTCAGACACCGCAGTGGCAACGCGTCCGCGCGCTCGACCGCGAGGGCCAGGGTTCGATCCCCCCGCGGCGCGATTAAACGCCCACCTTTTTGCCATTTGCCACGCGGGCAGGCCGGGGGCCACCTGCCATAGGCAGTGGTTGCCACGCGTGCTGCCACGCAGGCCACGGTGGCCCAGGGCCCACGGTCAGTGGCCTAGGCTAGTCACTGCGCGGTGTATTTAGTTTCTGCCCCAGTTTTCTTTTTATTTAAGTCCATTTTATTTACAGATTAATCCCTAAATTTCAAACCTTATAAAAAATGCATAACACATCCAAATAATACAAATAAAATATGTAATCTGAACCAAATTAAATTCTCTACCCAAATATAAATTTTGTTTTCTGTTTTGAACATTTCAAATTGTTTCAAAAATTCAAATTCAAACAACTCCTTTTAAATTTGGTTAAGTCCATAACTAATTCAAACTTAATTCAAATGTCACATATAAAATATGTTTTCCATGCTAAATTGAACCACCTTTTCAAATATAAACTTTGTTTCATGTTTTGAATAATTAAAATTGGTTAAATAATTTAAACCTTGTTTAAATCATTTAAAATTGCTAAATTCATAACTTGGTCAAATTAAATTCTTTTTGAACATATAAAATATGTTTTCAAACCAGAAAAGTATAAACTTTTCAAATATGAATTTGGTTTAATGGTTTGAACAAATAAAAATTCAAATAAATTCATACTTGAATTAAATTCATTTAAATCTTGTTTAAACTTGTTTAATTCATAAGTAATTTATTCTAAATCCTTTTTCAACAAGTGAAACATGTATTCCACCTAAAATTTTGTGTACTTTCCAAATATGAACTTTGTTATCTATTTTGAACAATTAAAATTGGTGAAAACAACAAATGCTTGTGTAACACCTTTAAGAAACCAAAATTTCATAACTTAATCAATAAAATTCCAAACTTGGTAAACTTCATTTTAAATTGATTCTATTGTTGTTTTCTTTTTGTTTTCCTCATCCATGCATCATGATAATCCACTTTCACCTGTTGGTTAGTTGTAGAACAATTATTTCAACCTAAATTCATGGGCTTTCCATATGCAACCCAAATTGCATAGGGGTCCATTTAATTAAGTTACCATGTCAACTAGCTTACCTTTGATGCATCAATTAAATTGTCATGCATCATCCCATGATTGTGCATTATGCCATGTTATTGATTGTTTGTCTCTCTGCGTTGTTTGTTTGCTTCTTCTCGAATAGACGACGACGTTGAGACAGACGAGGTTTACGACACTACTTCTGAGGAGTTAGCTCAATACCAGGCTGCTGAGTTTGCAGGCAAGTATTCACTCACATGAACCATTGTGTTCCTTTCCACAATGGATACCGATACTTTCCGTTGTCTATTCTGCTAGCCTTAATATTCGTTGCTTGTGTTCGATCCTATCACATGTTATCCTGTAACCCTGATACAGCCTCACCTCCACACCTATAACCCCTTTGCTTGTTGCCTGTGTCTTACTAGCATGCTTAGGGTTGTTTTTGCTCGAGTCTGTTGTCCGTTATTTCTATTACCATGTTTATTATGTTCTGGGGCTCGATGTTAAACAACAACTTGTTAATGTTTGAGGTAATGCTAATTTGATGATAAGGCACCGGCAGGAGGCCCGGCGTGGTTTTGAGGCCTGCTAGTGTCGACCCTAATTAGGAAAAGGGTCTTGCCTACTGATCCATGATGAGCGCACTATCCGCATGTGGGAAGCGTGTATGGGCGCCCCCCTCAATTTGATTCGATTCGCATCTCGTCCAAATCGCCTCATTGTTCGGGTTTTCCATTTGCCGCATGCATATGCAGGTGCGAACCCGTGGACAGGGTGGAACTTTTGTAGTCGGCATTTAGGGAGACACGTTCTTAGAGTGCTATGAGGGTCCCCTTTTCTTCGTGGGGCTTGATTAGCCGTGCTCTCAATTGCACGGGGTTATTTGGGCTTGATGCGAAGAAGAGTTGAGTTGTGTTGAGTGCCCCGCTTGGTGGGAGGCATTCCATCTGGCGGGTTATTCTTACGTGTACGGCCAAATTGGTGCACCCCTGCAGGGTTAAATCTTCTCGAAAAGCCGTGTTTTCCGCGGTTATGGTTGACTTGGTGAAAGTACTGGCTAACAAGTACTCAGAACAACTTACACCTAACTATGATAACTTGACTAGTAATAGTTGTATTGACACAATAACTTGCACCATCATTAACCCAACTGTGTGAGTTATCCTCGGATTGCTTCTTTGGATAAGGGGCGAGATCCAGGATGGGTTTGTTTGAGGTTAGTAGTAGTTGGTTACGATACGCTATCTTATCCCCTTCTTTTAGCCGGAAGTTGTAGCATGTTTTCTGTAGTTGGTTAGAGCAGCCTATTGCCGCACTTTTGTATCACCTATTCTTCCGTTGAACCCAAAGCATCTGTACTTGGTGTTGCCGGGTACACTTTGGTAACTTGTGAGTCTTGCTTGCCAGTACGTTTATGTACTGACCCCTTTGGGGCTGTGGTTTCCGCAGACTACGTTTCCGAGGATCCCCATGGTGGCTACTACGTGGAGTATGACGAGGCTGCTGACGAGTAGATAGCGGACCCGGGCAGGATCCGAGACATCGTGGATGGGCTCCGTCTTTTCGTTTCCGGCCTCTTAGGCCTATTTGGATCTTGTCTGTACTCAGACACTTTGGATGCTTCCGCTGTGATGTAATGATGAATTGTTGGGACATGTGTCCTCTGGATGATTGTATTTGCTATCTCTGCTCTAGTGAGAGCTATTTGCAACTTATTTCAATCTTTTGTGTCTTAGAGATATGTTGTGATATCAGTTGTTCTAATGCCGTTGACGTACCATGTGTGTATGTTATGAAGTACGTCAACGGAAGTGTCCTGATTTCTATGGGATGGTTTGCGCAGATGATGGATAGTAGAGAATGGTTGTCACACGTTTACGTGTTGGCCTGCTCATATTGAGATGCGGGTGCCGGTATGCCCCGTAAGACATTTGTTCTACTATTTAGCGGACTGTGAGTATCCCCTAGAAGTCCGGGTGCGACAAATGGTATCAGAGCCTGTCTGCCTGTAGGATCCCTTTTACTGGTCGCAGTTGAGTCTAGAAACTATTTTGTAGCTATATAGGAAAAATGAAACGTGAGAGTAGGAATTCTGTCCTTTTATTTCTTTCCCCACCCACCCTCCCTTTTCTGGTAAGGAAGTGCAACGTTGTTTTCTCTTCTCACCTAAACTTTCAAGTTAGGATTTCACGTATCCTGGTTTCTCTAGGATAGTTATATCTACTAGACCATAGGAATGGAGGTGGTTGTGACATGATTTATCATGTTGCCTACTCACGATTGAGAACGGAGGCGTGTAAGCCCCGGAAGCAGATCCTCTATTCCTTAAGCAGTAGATACTGATCCTTTAGAAGCCCGGATGGGTTTTCCGTAGTACCTCAGGAGTGTTTGGTCTCGTGTTTCCCCGTTGTTGCTTCGATATCCTGTTCTTCTCAACATCCTTTTCGTCCGTTCAAACCTTGTTGTTGCTTTCCACTTCAGTTCTTCTACCGGCGTCTAATCAAAACTTCCCCGATCATCTGCAGATGGATCTCAGGTTCTACCCGCAGGTGGTTCGTATGACTCGTTGCGAGAGAACTGCCGGTTATCCGGAGATGCTGAGAGACATGGTCACTTTTCTGGGGTTCCGTTGGGCACCAGAGTACCAGGTCTACGAGCAGCAGCGGGAGTTTGACCAGACCTACTACCAGGCTATCGTCTACATTCTGTCAGATGATGGCATGAGCGTAGTCCACCGCTACGAGGCAGTAGGTTCCACAGTGGATATGGCTGTGCAGCAGGCAGCTTATGTGAGTCTCACCGTCCTTCGTGCTGACTACTGGGGATTTGACGATTCTATCTATCGCCACATTCCTCGTGGTTACATCACTTCGTAGGGAGCTCATTTCACTCTCTACGACAACTTGGATGTCTACGAGCATGATAACTCCAGGCTGCACACCACCGCTCAGTTTGTGAGGCACAGTGACGCAGTTGCCAGCACACTATCTCAGGAGTTGGCTTCAGTCAGAGAGCAGCTCTACCTTGCTTTGACTCGTCTGGCGACTTACACCACAGACTTTGTTGGAGACGAGCGCTTTGCACGTTTCGATCAGCCAGTTGGTCGTCGTCTGCCAGATGCTGGAGGTTACGAGCCGATCAGAGGTCCACTCCTTAACCTCGGTGCTGGTTACACTGGGATTCCACGCTTTGGAGCACAGGGAGTCGACGCTATGTACTTCACCACACCTAGAGTCGCTCTCAGACCACGTCAGATCTACGTGGATCGTCGTTCTACCTACTTTCGTGGGCGTGCTCCTCACCGTACCTCTCGCCGTACTCCTAGCCGCCGTCCTGCGTGATGAGCATGGGAGTACCGATGTATCCATTCTTAGCTATGTTTAGTTATCCTTTGGCATTCGAACCATTTGTGGTGTGTTGGATATTCTGATGTATTTGAACATGTGATGATGTACCTGTTGGTTATCTATTCATGCGTCGGAATAATCTCTCTTTCGGTTTCCAAGTCTATCCTTTTCTATTGTTGTGCTAAAATGCATTTCCATTCAGGATGCCGCCAACAAGGAACAACCCGCCTGAGCCACCGCCAATCACGGAGCTGTTGACTCAGATGACCCAAGTCATGGCACAGATGGCCCAGTTTCAGACTAACCAGCACAACAACCAGACTGCTCCACGGGTCAGCATCAAGGAGTTCCTCAGTCTGGGTCCGAGAGCTTTCGTGGCCACACGCGAGCCTCTGGATGCTGATGACTGGATCCGTGAGATAGCTAAGGCTCTGGAGATTGCTCACGTTGCTGAGGAAGACAAGGTCAAGTATGCATCCTATCTGCTGAAGGGTCAGGCAGCTACTTGGTGGGAAAACTACCAGACCATGAGAGCTGGCTATCCAATCACCTGGGGTTGTTTCAAGGAAGCCTTCCTGAAGCACCACATTCCAGATGGTCTCATGGAAAGGATGCGTGAAGAGTTTTGCTCACTCAAGCAGGGCAAGCTGGACGTCATTGGCTATCAGAGTGAGTTCAATCGCCTCGCTCGTTACGCTGGTGATGAGGTGTCCACTGAGGCTAAGAAGATGGCAAGGTTCCGCAGAGGTTTTAACCCGGAACTCAAGTACGCCCTCACCAATATCAAGGCCAACAACTTCGAGGAGCTCGTTAACACCGCGCTCAATGAAGAAAATGGGCGCAAGGCGTTCGAGGAGTCTCGCAAGCACTCGCGTGAGGGTGGTTCCTCCTCCAACATGACCACCCCTCCGCAGAAGCGCCGCATCTGGGTGCCAAATGGTGCTGTCACTCGGGCTCCATACGCCCAAGCTTCTCCAGGCTTCGCTCCCCGCCCACCCAACCCTGCTCAGATGCATGATCAGAGGGCTTCGATGGGGCAGCCAAGGCCAGGGCCTCCTCGTGTCGTCACTTGCTACAAGTGCAAGCAGACGGGGCACTACGCTGACAAGTGCACGCAGAGGCAGCTACCTCCACCACCACCTCGTCCCAACACAAACCAGGCAATGGTGCGCGCTCCCCCGCCTAAGGCCTTCAACTCCAACAACATGCCTGTCGGGAGGACCGCAAGGGTGAATCATGTCAAGATCGACAAAGCTGAGGAAGCTCCTGACGTCGTTCTCGGTACATTTCCCGTAAACTCTATTCCAGCTAAAGTGTTGTTTGATACCGGAGCATCGCATTCTTTTGTGTCAAAGATTTTTGCCACAACAAACAACCTAATTGTGGTTCCACTAAGCAATCAAATCACCGTTCACTCCCCGGGATCTCAAATGTTGACCTCCAAGATAAGTAAGGACAACCAAATTCTAATTGGAGGCCACATTTTCCTTGCTTCTCTCATGTTGCTGGGAAGTTCTGACATTGATGTCATTCTTGGTATGGATTGGCTGAAAGCTAATAAAGCAAGGATTGACTGTGCTCAAAAGTCAATAACTCTGTTCCACTCTTCTGGCCAGATAGTCTATTCTCCAAATGAATCAAGTTCCTTTCAGCTATGCAACCTCGATGCAAAACCTCTACCTTCGCTCGAAAATGTTCCGGTGGTTTGCGAATTCCCTGACGTCTTTCCAGAAGAGTTGCCAGGGATGCCTCCGAACAGAGCAGTTGAGTTCGTGATCGAACTTGAGCCAGGTACTGCTCCAATCTCTAAGCATCCATACAAGATAGCTCCTCCTGAACTGAAACTGTTAAAGGAGCAAATCGATATGTACATGGAAAAAGGTTACATTCAACCTAGTTCCTCGGCTTGGGGTTGCCCAACTCTGTTCGTTGCGAAGAAGGATCACACAAAGAGACTCGTTGTTGACTATCGTCCTCTTAACGAGAAAACCATCAAAAACAAGTATCCAATTCCTCGTATCGATGATCTTTTTGATCAACTTGCTGGAGCCTCAATATTCTCCAAGTTGGACTTGAGAATGGGTTACCATCAAATAAAGATCAGAAAAGAGGATATTCCAAAGACAGCCTTCACCACTCGCTACGGTCTATATGAATTCACCGTCATGTCCTTTGGTCTCACCAATGCACCAGCGACATTCTCTCGACTCATGAATTCTGTCTTCCATGAGTACCTCGACAAGTTCGTTGTGGTATACCTCGATGACATTCTTGTCTACTCAAAATCTGAGGAAGAGCATGAAAAACATCTCCGTCTCACTCTCATGAAGCTTCGCGAGCATCGTCTATATGCCAAATACTCCAAATGTGAGTTCTGGATTGCAGAAGTTGCTTACCTTGGTCATGTCATCTCCGCCAAGGGCATAGCCATTGATCCAGAAAAGGTTAAAGCAATTGTTGATTGGAAACCTCCAAAGACGGTGAAGCAAGTAAGAAGTTTTCTTGGCTTGGCTAGCTATTGCCGTCGTTTCGTCCAAAACTTCTCCAAGATTGCAAAACCTCTCACTGACCTCACAAAGAAGGACAAGAAGTTCGTTTGGTCTCCACAATGTGATGAAAGTTTCAATCTCCTGAAGACTAAACTCACTTCTACACCAGTTCTGGTTGGCCCAGATCCTTCCAAACCTTTCCAGATATTCTGTGATGCTTCTCTCCAAGGTCTAGGTGCAGTTCTTATGCAAGAACGTCAAGTTGTGGCTTATGCTTCACGTCAGTTGAACGCACATGAGCTCAATTATCCCACTCATGACCTAGAACTTGCAGCAGTTGTGTTTGCCCTCAAGAAATGGAGACAATACTTGTTGGGTAACCGCACTGAAATCTTCTCCGATCATAAGAGTCTGAAATACATCTTCACTCAACCAGATCTAAACCTCAGGCAAAGGAGATGGATTGAAAAGATCAAAGACTTTGATCTTACCATTTCTTACACTCCAGGCAAGGCTAATGTTATGGCCGATGCTCTCAGTCGCAAGTCGTATTGCAATAATCTCATGATCATGGAAAGCCAACCTCCTCTTCATGAAGAATTCCAGAAGCTCAACCTTGGTCTTGTTCCTCAAGGCTATCTTGCAAACTTGACAGCCAGTCCAACTCTCGAGGACAAGATTCGTTCTGAACAACTTCGTGATGCTGAAATCAAGAAGATGGTAGAACACATCAAAGAAGGCAAGGAGAAATTTAAGTCCTTCTCAATTGATGACAAGGGAACTGTGTTCTTCGAAGGACGCATTGCAGTTCCTCAAGTTCAAAGTCTCAAAGATGTCATTCTCAAGGAGGCTCATGAAACTCCTCTCTCCATACACCCTGGAAGTACAAAGATGTACCAGGATCTCAAGACACTGTATTGGTGGCCTGGCATGAAACGTGAAATTGCTCAATACGTTTCTGAATGCGACGTTTGTCAACGTGTTAAGGCAGTTCATCAGAAAACAGCCGGTCTTCTCCAACCTCTGAAAATCCCTGAGTGGAAGTGGGACATGATTGAAATGGACTTCGTCACGGGTTTTCCAAAGTCCAAGAAGGGCAACGATGCAATCTTCGTTGTCATTGATCGTCTCACTAAAGTAGCTCACTTCTTTGCTGTCAAAGAAACAATCTCAGCTAGCCAGTTAGCAGAGCTCTACACAGCAAAGATTGTTCCTCTTCATGGTGTTCCATTGGAAATAAGCTCAGACCGTGGAAGCATATTCACTTCTCATTTCTGGAAAAGCTTTCAAGAAGCATTGGGCACCAAACTTCTGTTCAGCACAGCCTATCACCCTCAGTCTCAAGGGCAAGTCGAAAGAGTCAATCAGATTCTCGAGGATATGCTCAGAGCATGTGGTATCTCTTTTGGCATGAAATGGGAGGAATGTCTTCCATATGCTGAATTCTCCTACAACAACAGCTTCCAGGCAAGCCTAGGCATGGCACCATTTGAGGCTCTCTATGGCCGCAGATGCAGGAGTCCAATCAATTGGTCTGGAGCTGGTGAACGTTCACTCTTAGGCCCTGACATTGTTAAGGAAGCCGAAGAGAAAGTTCGCATCATTCGTGACAATCTCAAGATTGCTCAGTCTCGTCAGAAAAGCTACTATGACAGCAAGCACAGGATATGGTCTATGCACCTGGTGACAAAGCATATCTCCGTGTAACTCCCCTCAGAGGCACTCATCGTTTCGGTGTCAAAGGAAAGCTTGCACCAAGATACATTGGTCCTTTCAACATTCTCTCAAGGCGTGCAGAAAATGCCTATCGTCTTGAACTTCCAGAAAAACTATCCAAGGTGCACGATGTGTTTCACGTGTCACAGCTCAAGAGGTGCTTCAAAGACCCAGGTCGTGCAGTTGATCATGATTCCATTGAACTGCAAGAAGATCTCTCTTATGAGGAGCACCCTATTCGAATTCTCGATGAGACCGAGCGTAAGACTCGCAACAAGAGCACCAAGTTCTTGAAAGTGCAGTGGTCGCATCATTCCGATAAGAGGCAACGTGGGAGACCGAAGAGGATCTTCGCAAGAAGTATCCGGACCTTTTCTCTTCTCAGTAGGAATCTCGGGGCGCGATTCCTTCAAGGGGGGGCGTTTTGTAACATCCCAAGTATGAAAACAACCCCTAGAATGTTTGTTTTCTTGTTCTATTTATGTTTTGCATCATGACATCATCATTGCATTTGTTTTGGCATTTGTTTTCCATTTGTTTTCATCTGTTTTCCCTTGTTTTCCCATTTGAAATTCAAACAATATTCAAATATTTGTTTCATACTTGTGCTGTCACAATTTTTTTTCAAATGAAAATTTCAAATCAAAACATTATTTTGTTTCCAATAACTTGGAAGTTCAAACCCTTTAAATTGCTTCTTTTCCATGTTTCAATTAATATCAAAAGTGCTCAAATTCAATTAAAATACAAACAGCAACTAATTTGAAATATTTGAAAACCAAAAGTTTGCAAACTTGTGCTGTTACATTTTCCAAATGAATATTCAAATCAAAGCAATTAAGTTGTTTCCGTTAAAGTTGTAAGTTCAAACTAATTTAAATTATTGCTTTCAATAATTCAATTAATATCAAATTCAATTAAATTCAATTAATTTCAAACAGCAACATATTTTAAATTTTTTGGAAGACAAAAGTTGGCAAATGGGTGCTGTTACAATAAACAACATATACAAATTTTTCCTAATTTTTCTAAACCCCAAAACCTATTCTTTTTCATCCTTTTTCAAATCTGCAAAAAAAAAAAAAAAACAGAACAGCAAAAAAATAAATAAAAAGGAAACAGAGAGGGGCGGGCAGGCCAGCCCAGTTGGGCCAGCCCACAATCACCACGGCCTGGTACCCCCCACCTCTTTCTTCTACCTCCTGTACGGCGCGCATCGCGCCTGTACACGTCGACATGTACAGAGGAGGAACGGCCGGGAGCTCCTCCTCCCCTCCTATAAACCTAGCTAGCCTCCCTCTACCCTAGCCCTAGCTCCTCCATCTCTCTCCCTCGAGCGCCGCCATTTTCTTCCTCTCCCTCTGCCCTGCTCCTCTCTCTCTGAACCTCACCTCCACCGAGCGCCACCTCTGAACCTCCGACGATCGCCGACGTTATGGTTCCCCACCGTCCAAGCTAGCAGCGGGAATCGACCCCCCACTATCCCCTCTTCCACCTCGACACCTCACCGGTGGCTGGAAGCCGCTGAATCGACGCCGCCGTCGTCTACCCCGAGCCCCTGCTACTTCTTCAGAGAGGGTGAGCTTCCCTCTGTCACCTTCCTCCCTCCTCCTTCTCTGCACGAGCACGCACGACCACCACCTAGCACCCACGGCACCGTGCACTCACTGCAGCGGCAGCAACTCGCCGCCGGCGAGCTCCGTGCTGTCGCGGTTCAGTTAACTGAACAAAAATTCAGTTAACTGACGCGAGCAACACCTCAACACCCCACGCTATCCCATCCTGACAAGAAACGCTCAGCCACCGCAGCGGCAACGCGTCCGCGCTCTCACGCGCGAGGGCCAGGGTTCGATCCCCCCGCGGCGCGATTAAACGCCCACCTTTTTGCCATTTGCCACGCGGGCAGGCCGGGGGCCACCTGCCATAGGCAGTGGTTGCCACGCGTGCTGCCACGCAGGCCACGGTGGCCCAGGGCCCGCGGTCAGTGGCCTAGGCTAGTCACTGCGCGGTGTATTTAGTTTCTGCCCCAGTTTTCTTTTATTTAAGTCCCTGTTATTTACAGATTAATCCCTAAATTTCAAACCTTTATAAAAATTGCATAACACATCCAAATAATATAAATAAAACATGTATACTGAACCAAATTTAATTCTCTACCTATTTAAGTCACTTGTTTTCTGTTTTGAACATTTCAAATTGTTTTAAAATTCAAATTCAAACAATTCATTTCAAATTTGGTTAATTTCATAACTAATTCAAACTTAATTCAAATAGCACATATAAAATATGTTTTCCATGCTAAATTAAACCACCTTTCCAAATATAAACTTTGTTTCATGTTTTGAATAAGTAAAATTGGTTAAATAATTTAAACCTTGTTTAAATCATTTAAAATTGCTAAATTCATAACTTGGTCAAATTAAATTCTTTTTGAACATATAAAATATGTTTTCAAACCAGAAAAGTATAAAATTTTCAAATATGAATTTGGTTTAATGTTTTGAACAAATAAAAATTCAAATAAATTCATACTTGAATTAAATTCATTTAAATCTTGTTTGAACTTGTTTAATTCATAAGTAATTTATTCTAAATCCTTTTTCAACAAGTGAAACATGTATTCCACCTAAAATTTTGTGTACTTTCCAAATATGAACTTTGTTATCTATTTTGAACAATTAAAATTGGTGAAAACAACAAATGCTTGTGTAACACCTTTAAGAAACCAAAATTTCATAACTTAATAAATAAAATTCCAAACTTGGTAAACTTCATTTTAAATTGATTCTATTGTTGTTTTCTTTTTGTTTTCCTCATCCATGCATCATGCTAATCCACTTTCACCTGTTGGTTAGTTGTAGAACAATTATTTCAACCTAAATTCATGGGCTTTCCGTATGCAACCCAAATTGCATAGGGGTCCATTTAATTAAGTTACCATGTCAACTAGCTTACCTTTGATGCATCAATTAAATTGTCATGCATCATCCCATGATTGTGCATTATGCCATGTTATTGATTGTTTGTCTCTCTGCGTTGTTTGTTTGCTTCTTCTCGAATAGACGACGACGTTGAGACAGACGAGGTTTGACGACACTACTTCTGAGGAGTTAGCTCAGTACCAGGCTGCTGAGTTTGCAGGCAAGTATTCACTCACATGAACCATTGTGTTCCTTTCCACACTGGATACCGATACTTTCCGTTGTCTATTCTGCTAGCCTTAAGATTCGTTGCTTGTGTTCGATCCTATCGCATGTTATCCTGTAACCCTGATACAGCCTCACCTCCACACCTATAACCCCTTTGCTTGTTGCCTGTGTCTTACTAGCATGCTTAGGGTTGTTTTTGCTCGAGTCTGTTGTCCGTTATTTCTATTACCATGTTTATTATGTTCTGGGGCTCGATGTTAAACAACAACTTGTTAATGTTTGAGGTAATGCTAATTTGATGATAAGGCACCGGCAGGAGGCCCGGCGTGGTTTTGAGGCCTGCTAGTGTCGACCCTAATTAGGAAAAGGGTCTTGTCTACTGATCCATGATGAGCGCACTATCCGCATGTGGGAAGCGTGTATGGGCGCCCCCCTCAATTTGATTCGATTCGCATCTCGTCCAAATCGCCTCATAGTTCAGGTTTTCCATTTGCCGCATGCATATGCATGTGCGAACCCGTGGCTAGGGTGGAACTTTTGTAGTCGGCATTTAGGGAGACACGTTCTTAGAGTGCTATGAGGGCCCCCTTTTCTTCGTGGGGCTTGATTAGCCGTGCGCTCAATTGCACGGGGTTCTTTGGGATTGATGCGAAGAAGAGTTGAGTTGTGTTGAGTGCCCCGCTTGGTGGGAGGCATTCCATCTGGCGGGTTATTCTTACGTGTACGGCCAAATTGGTGCACCCCTGCAGGGTTAAATCTTCTCGAGAAGCCATGTTTTCCGCGGTTATGGTTGACTTGGTGAAAGTACTGGCTAACAAGTACTCAGAACAACTTACACCTAACTAATGATAACTTGACTAGTAATAGTCTTATTGACACAATAACTGGAACTATCATTAATCCAACGGTGTGAGTTATCCTCGGATTGCTTCTTTGGATAAGGGGCGAGATCCAGGATGGTTTTGTTTGGAGTTAGTAGTAGTTGGTTACGATACGCTATCTTATCTCCTTTCTGTTAGCCGGAAGTTATAGCATGTTTTCTGTAGTTGGTTAGAGCAGCCTGCTGCCGCACTTTTGTATCACCTATTCTTCCGTTGAACCCAAAGCATCTGTACTTGGTGTTGCCGGGTACACTTTGGTAACTTGTGAGTCTTGCTTGCCAGTACGTTTATGTACTGACCCCTTTGGGGCTATGGTTTCCGCAGACTACGTTTCCGAGGATCCCCATGGTGGCTACTACGTGGAGTATGACGAGGCTGCTGACGAGTAGATAGCGGACCCGGGCAGGATCCGAGACATCGTGGATGGGCTCCGTCTTTTCGTTTTCCGGCCTCTTAGGCCTATTTGGATCTTGTCTGTACTCAGACACTTTGGATGCTTCCGCTGTGATGTAATGATGAACTGTTGGGACATGTGTCCTCTGGATGATTGTATTTGCTATCTCTGCTCTAGTGAGAGCTATTTGCAACTTATTTCAATCTTTTGTGTCTTAGAGATATGTTGTGATATCAGTTGTTCTAATGCCGTTGACGTACCATGTGTGTATGTTATGAAGTACGTCAACGGAAGTGTCCTGATTTCTATGGGATGGTTTGCGCAGACGATGGATAGTAGAGAATGGTTGTCACACGTTTACGTGTTGGCCTGCTCATATTGAGATGCGGGTGCCGGTATGCCCCGTAAGCCATTTGTTCTACTATTTAGCGGACTGTGAGTATCCCCTAGAAGTCCGGGTGCGACACCTGCGTCCCCGACACTTCCGTTATGACTGCAGGAGGAAGAGGAGAGAGATGATGTTGGTGGAGAGAGGAGACAACGGAAGTGCAAGACTTCAAATTCTGTCGCAAACGACCGCTTCACTTCTGCTGCAACTGATGGGATGTTAGGATACGTATACACATAGGAGTTGTAGATAGACTAGGATACTATACCTTCTTGTACTACAAGCCTACCTCTCTCCTTATACCTCCTTATATACCCCATATTGAGGACCGAATCAATACATTGAAATTTAGTGGTCATAACTTTCTATAAGTTTTTTTTAATTCTTGGTTTCATCTAACTCAACCAGGAAACGGCACACTAAGTCAAAAAAAAAAAAAACCTGGCACACTCAACTCTCTATCGGCGTTGTTACAGTTACAAGTTTTTAGAAACATGGCCCTTCCACTAGAAAAAGGGCAGCCATGTTCCATCGCGAGACGAGGGCGAGAAATCCAAACGTGGCTAGAGTAAAGTTTGTTAGAGCATCTACCCATTATCCCGTGGGCGCTTAAACGCTGGTAAGAGGCGCAAAAACGCGCTTTATGTGCTGAAAAACGCTACAACGGAACAGAAACCGTAAAAACCAACGGTAAAACATTATCTTCTTCTTTTATTCGTCTTCCCCAACGAGTCTGTACGTACATACACACACAAACTGAGAGCCGACCAAGAGAAAGCGCTCCAGCTCCCATCACCGCCCCTGCCCGTCCGAACCCTCGCCTAGCCCTCCTAGCGCAGGCCTCCCCCGCCTCGACCCGCCTCCTCCCGTGCAGGGCTCTTGAAGGTGATCATGGAGTGGTCGTCCTTGTGGATGTACATGTCGCAGAGCGTGATCCAGATGAGCATCTCCTTGCTCTTGACCTCAGTCACGCGCTTCATCTTCCGGTCCTAGACGACGGCTGTCACCTTGGAGGCTTAGGAGACCTTCTTCCCGACCTGTTTGAAGGTGTGCGTGAGAGCCGCCTTCTGGCGCAGCCACACAAAGCCCGAGGCACGGTTGTAGCTGACCTCCTCGATGTCTGCCAGCGGTAGCAGGCCCTGCAGGGTATTGAGCATGACTTGCCAGCTCCAGAATTGGGCTTACGTTTGTTTGTATGCAGGCCAAATATGCGTTCCACGGATCTGAAAGCATCGTGGGGTCATGCCTGCCGGGAACGGCCAAACCGGCAGTTTCGTGGTGCCTAAGGCTGACTCGTTCCCATCTCATCGATGCAAAATCCCCATCTTCTTGCGCTGAATTTATTCAAGAATTGAGATGGCGGGAGCTCCCGTGTAGCATCGAAAAGGGGGCGGGAGAAATTCGGTCACCTCCCGCTGAAACCTCTTACCTATTTACGCCCTCCACTCTAACCGCTCTCACGAAGCCCACCATTCCTCCCCACTCGAGCTCTCAGCTCATTTCACCGAGCAGGTAATCGGCAACGACTCATCCTATTTCGGTGGGCGGCAACGGTGGCTGCATGTCTTCATCGTCACCGGCTGTGCTCTTCTTCGCCTAGCACCACCGATGGATGTAAACGATCAAACCCTAGGCTTCATATGTTTGTGATTATCTAGACCTGTGAACATAGACTTATGTAGACCTGTTGGTATAACATGGTAATGTCTGTGTGCTTGCTGCTTGTGGTCTGTACTCTGTGGTCTTGTAGATCATAGTTTACCATGGCATTTTGTTAGAGCATGTGCCTCAGTTTCTTGTTTGCCTCTCATCTTCATTGTGCACATATAGTAGCGCCGTTTTAATCCCTTATCATTTGCGTCATCGATGTAGGGCATGTTCGACGATGAGTTTAGTCATTCACTGGTCGCGATGGGGGTCTCGCAGATCCCGCCGTATGTCGATGACTCCTAGCCCTTGTCTGATATTGGTATGGTCGATCCGTCGCCGTGCATAGCCTCATTGTGCACCAGCTTGTCAACTCCGTAGCAACCGCGGTGAACGCAAAAATTGCTAAGGCCAAGGCTTAGGTGAAAGGAACAAGGAAATGATTTCTATACATGTCAGCCTTCGTCCTAAAGCACGCCCTTGATGATCAAGACATAGGTTATGACTGACAAGAGGTTCAAGGAGGTCCATCTCACTGCTTGCGCCAAGGCTCTCTTTGAGCACAATGGGTCTAAGGTCACTTCTACTAAGGTGTACAACCACCTAACGAAATGGAGGATACGGTGGATCTAGGCGAGAAATCTCTGGGACTTGAGCGGGCCTCAATGGTGTGAGGAAACCCACACCATCATTACAGCCGAGTTACACTATGTTCGCCACATCTCGGTTAGCACACTGTCCACCCACTCTTGTTCTTCCACTAACTTTTATCCAGCAATGCCACTCACATCTAACAAAGTGTCCTTTCAAATTTAGGATCACCCCAAATACGCATAGTTCCTCAACAATCTCATTCTAAAGAGGAAGAGGGGAGCCCTGTGCGATAACGAGATCCCTTTAGAGTAATATCTCAATCATTTTCATGACAAACATACGATGTGAATATAGACAAGTATGTGTATGTTTTAGACGCATCAACATCCGCAAGGTTAAAACTTGATTGTCCCGATCAAGTAAAAAATCATAAAGAACTCAATGTTTAAATCGAAACAACGAAAAGTTCAGTTCACTTAAAATAGGTAGTGTGATGTCTCACTCTTTCTTCAGTTGAGAACTTAATATAGATGGTGTAACAATAAAGTATTATAACAGTTTCGGTAAGACAAGACAAATAAAATGAGCTCATATTAATAGGGACATTAAGAACTGTAACAAATATTCTACTTCCTGTAGAAAACACTTGCATGTCAAAGGGTATTGAGGAAGATTAAATTTGTCATATTAAGAATGCGAGAGCATGTTTAAACAAGCATAGCTTAAGGATAACTCGTTAAGAACACCCACTAAGATAAACTAAATAGATCTACAATACACTCTTTCTTTTCATTGACTTTTAAGAACAGTTAGTATATAGTAATGAGACCACGCAAAAAATCCATATATGTTTGATCAATATTGTGAAGGTAGGACTGGGCTGCAACAAAAGATGTCACAACCCATGACAACATATACGAGGTTTTCCTCAATTTTTTGATTTCTCAAGAGTCAGAGGAGTGTCCAGCCTGCTTAGGGGCACATATCCACGAGAGTACTGATAATTTTACGTGTTACAAAGTTTTAAATCAACCCATAGCCGATATACGAGATTAACTCTGATAGATCGTTCATAGCCTAGCGGAGTTGTCGACATCCCATGGGTGCAACAAAAGTATAGAGACACGTATAAAGCAAAATTTCTAAAGATTGAGCAGGTATTGTGCCGCTCTCTCTTCCCCGGCCTACCACCACCGCAGCAGTGTCCTTACTCCATCCTTGCAATTTCGCTCTGGCAACGAACCCGCGCAGTCGAGCGCATCCGGTGTTTGGACCGCAACCCGTAGTGAACCCCCTGCATAATGGCGCCTCAACCCACCCCATCCCGCACAGCGGTAACCCATTGAAGGGGATCCCATCCCATGGCGAAAAATTTCTGAAGGTTGAGGAGGCATTGTACTGCTCTCTCTCTCTGGCAAGTTTTGGATTTTACTGTACGAAGTTAAAGAAATCGCGTATAATAATTTGTTTATTGATACAGACCATGTCGCAACTGGTAGCCGGTGAACTTTAAACTTGGTATTACTAGGCCACCATGGTGGCTTCCTTGCGCCCCGCTGCTGCGGCCTTGCCGTCATCCTCCTCCTTCCCAAAGGCGGAGACGGGGAATGTCCTCCGGAGTCCGCTGGGGGTCTTGAAGGTGATCATGGAGTGGTCGTCCTTGTGGATGTATATGTCGCAGAGCGTGATCCAAATGAGCACCTCCTTACTCTTGACCCCGGTCACGCGCTTCATCTTTCGGTCCTCGACAACGGCCGTCACCTCGGTGGCGTAGGAGACCTTCCTCCCGATCTCCTTGAAGGTGTGCATGAGGGCTGCCTTCTGGCGCAGCCACACGAAGCCCGTGGCGCGGTTGTAGCCGACCTCCTCGATGTCCGCTAGCGGCAGTAGGCCCAGCGGCATGTTGGTCTCGGCCAGCAGCTCCACTGCCTTCCTTCCGAGGCAATGTTTGTCCAAAATATTTGGACGTTTTAGGATCGAATAGGATCGATTGGGCTAGCACATAGACGGCAAAGATCAATGGTGGAGAGGGCTACGCGCAGGACTAATCTTAGAATAGATTTTCCCTAGGTTGCTTCACACTGCTTTACGGCACCAAAGACCTTCCTTCCGAGGACGATCCCGAGACAACATTTCCTCCAGCGATGATGCGGAGCCGTAGATGCTTCCCGACTGAGCCCCCAATGGTAGAGGCAGAAACAAGGTAGGCGCTATTCTAGTGAAAGAAGTTCATATATCCCCACAAGTATTACAAAACGGCCAACTAAGGCCCCCTATGAAACACATGATCTTAAAACGCAGGAGCAGAGAAGATACGGGAATTGATATGTCATGTATCCTAGATTCTTATAGGAACTGAGACCCCAAGACAAATTTAAAAGTGTCGTTTGGATGTTAGGCATGGAAACACAGGAGTTACAGAAACGGAAAGATGAAAACATGAGGTGAGACCTCATGTTAGTTTTTCTCCAAATTTCCTATGTACCAGCCCATTGCATAGGAATTTTAAAGAAATGTTAGATTTATATTTCTTTGTTCAAAACGACACCATAGGATTTTTTTTCAATAGGAATCCTATCCTCCAAAATTCATACAGTTTTCCTTTGTTCCAAACGGGGCCTAACACCTCAAGTTTGAAACCGGGTACATTGTCCCCTCAAGTTTGCAATACTAGACAAAACACCTCCTAAATAGTTTAAATCTGTTTTGGACCCAGGAGGAAGTTTTTTTCTTTCCCAAGATAAGCTTTGGACATGGCTCTGATCAGTACCATAAGGGCAGCCACAGTGTATAGCCAAATAGAGATGCCAAATGAGTATTTGGCTTTTGGCACCAATAAACAACACTATGGAGGATCCGGAGACGTTGCCAAATGAAAAAAGTTTTGGGATCGGCGCAAGAAGAAGAGCCGATGCCAAATGCAACATGCAAATAGAAAAAAAAACTATGACTAGTGTCTCCAACCACTCCTATGCAACTTGCGTCAGATTGTGCACATTTTTTATATTAAACTGTATGAAGGTGTGTTAGCATTGGGTCCCACTTCGCATGGATTTGGCATCGGACCACGTTGTAGCAAACTCAGGACAACCACAGTGTACAGCCAAATAAAGATGACAAATGAGTATTTGGCTGTTGGCACCAAAATACAACACCGTGGAGGATCTGGAGACGTTGCCAAATGAAAAAAGTTTGGGAATCGGCGCAAGAAGAAGAGCCGATGCCAAATACAACATGCATAAAAAAAATCTATGTCTAGTGTCTCCAACCACTCCTATGCAATTTGGGTCAGATTGTGCATATTTTTTATACTCCCTCCGTCTCAAAATAATTGTCTTAAGATTGGACAAAAATGGATGTATCTTACACTAGAATATGTCTAGATACATCCACTTTTGTCCAACTTTGAGACAATTATTTTGAGACGGAGGGAGTATTATACTGTATGAAGGTGGGTCAGCATTGGGTCCCACTTCGCATGGATTTGGCGGCAAACTCAGAAGTTTGGCATCGATACTCGTTGAGCATACGTGTCAAATATGACATTTGGCCACACTGTGGATGCTCTCAGAAGTTTGTCATCGATACTCGTTGAGCATACGTGTCAAATATGGCATTTGGCCACACCGTGGATGCTCTAAGGCAGCAAAAACTACTCCCGTTGTATTTTTTTCTCAATTTCTCTCACTTCTCACTCTCCCTTAGTACCATAGTTTTGATTTTACTGTACGAAGATTAAAGTAAGAAATCACATATAACAATTATTTATTAATACAGATCATGTCGTAACCGGTAGCCGGCGAACTTTAAACTTGGTATCATTACTACGCCACCACGGTGCCTTCGTTACGCTCGGCCGCTGCGGCCTTACGGTCATCCTCCTCCTTCCCGAATGCGGAGACGGGGAATGTCCTCCCAGTCCGGTGGGGCTCTTGAAAGTGATCATGGAGTGGTCGTCCTTGTGGATGTACATGTCGGAGATCGTGATCCAGATGAGCACCTCCTTGCTCTTGACCCCGGTCACGCGCTTCATCTTCCGGTCCTCGACGACGGCCGTCACCTCGGCGGCGTAGGAGACCTTCTTCCCGATCTGTTTGAAGGTGTGCGTGATGGCCGTCTTCTGGCGTAGCCACACGAAGCCCGTGGCGCGGTTGTAGCCGACCTCCTGGATGTCCGCCAGCGGCAGCAGACCCAGCGGCATGTTGGTCTCGGCGAGCAGCTCCACCGCCTTCTCCGCGCACAGCGCCGCGCCATGGTACACCTCCGCGCCCTCCCTGTTGGCCTCGATCGTCATCGCCATCTCGACTGAGGAAGTAAGCTCAGGTTGTTCAACTCTGGCTCGTCTCGACTCGCTGCGCTGGGGCTTGTATTGGTGCTGCTGTAGGATTGCGGGGTGGGGAGGATTTTATAGGCGGAAATAAGCTGCTTTCCGTTCAACGGCCTCCGGCTCCGACGCGCGAGCGATCGTGCAGGTTATTGCGATCTACAGCTTACTCAAATAAACGTGCCGGGACAACATACTTTCAAAAAAAAAAAAACGTGCCGGCAGTAGATCGTATTCGCTCTCTTCCTTGTCTCTCCCCGCGTAGAAAACGGGTAGCAGTAGGTTTATAAATGGCCTCTGCGAAGCGATTTCGGCCTAGCACGAAGACTCCGAGAGAGATTCTACCGTTAGCTTGAATCCTTACTTGTGAAGCAAGAGCTTTCTCAGACGCTGGAATTCGGTTCTTAGATTTTGATGCTACCAAAGGATGTTAGCAAGCGACTAGCCTGTCACCGACGGACGTCTGGTCCATTACAACTACCCAAGTTAATGTGCAATTTTGCCCCAACCAGTTAGAGAGTAGCGTTCAACCGTCAGATCGACGCGTCTACCATGCGTGATACAGGCTCCTCTGTTCCGAGTACTCTACACTTTCTCCCCGCCTGATTGAGTGCATGCACCGGAACGAATTATCTTTAGCTATAAGCTCCATGGACTGCACGCGCTCTCAGCCATCCTGCAGGATCTGTGTCTCTGCGTGTGGGTCCAGACTCTTTCTCTCCGTTGGACGTTAGGCGCTGCCCGCAGCGGCGCAGAAAACAAGTTCTACAACCCCTCACGTACGATTGGTGCTAACATTTTACAGAAAAGTCCAGAAAACATATCAAATTCACGTCAAGAGGCCCTTCAAACTTTGCATGCCACACCTCACGTTTCGAGCAAATCAGCAATGAGGCTTTGAAGGCCACACCTACGTTTCAGGTACCAGATCGGGAACCAACAATAGGGAAGAAACCCAAAAAAACAGAGATCAAATAAGCTACTATCAATATCTGGATCAATCAAACTATCAAAACTTCCACACGCACGCACGCTCGAAGCATCCGGCTCGAGCATGAGACCGAATCCTGGAAAGAACCATCCGGCTCCATGCATTAGGTTAAATACTATCCAAGAAACACGCACGCTCCAGACCTCGCTTCGCTGCCTTCGCTGCCATGCTTCATGCAGGCATCCAGCGGGTCACCGGGTGCTCCTCGTTGTAACATCCCAAGTATAAAAATCATCCCCTTAGAATGTTTGTTGCATGTTTATTAAAGTATTGCATCATGTCATCATATTGTTTCCATGTTGTTTGCATTTGTTTCTTAATTGTTGCATTTGTTTTCCACTGTTTTCACAACTCAAATTCAAACCTTATTCAAACAATGGTTTCATACATGCTCTCTTACCACATTTTGAATAAAAATCACAAATAATAACAACCAATTGGTTTCATGTTTTTCCATAGTGATCACTTGTGAAAATGATGGTTTTAAACCAATCATTTAATTTCCAAACACATTTAAAATTCCAAATTCAAGCATCAAACAACAACCAATTGAATCCATGCAAGTTATAACACAATTTTGATCAATGGTTTATAATTTAACATAGGGGTTACCCTATTTAAAAGTTGGTTTTTATTAATGATCATGTAATATTCAAAATTCCCCAAATTTGGTTTAAATTCAAACAGCAAGCAAATATTTAAACTTTTGAAAATAAAAGTTAACAACTGTTTGTAATTGGCCTAAGGAACTTCCTCTAATTTTTCCAAATTTTTTCTCTAACCTAAAAACCACCTTTTCCTTCCAATTTCTGTTTCAGCAAAAAAAAAACATAAAGGAGAAATAAAATTTCAAAGTTTCTGCTGCCTACGCTGGCCTGCGCTCTCCTGATCGAAGGTTTGTTTTCTTTCTCCTTGCTTCACCCCCCTAGCGGTACCTTTCGTTGTAGCCGGCTCTAGTCCGTCTCCCTTTCCTACTTTCGTTCACCGGAGTCATCGTCTTCATAGCGAATGGACGCATCGGTCGGTTTAGTTACCTTTTTCTGTCGGCTGCAAGTCCTCATGTGCTGCTCCCGTTTCGGTTGATTAGTGGTAGAGCTTTCGTGTTGATTGTGCGGTGATGATTTGGTTTCTGGTCCCGTTTCTGCTGTTTTACCTGTTGATTCCTGGGTTGGTGTCCCTCTGTTTCTGTGCTGGCCGTGGTGCCCGGGTGACCTTCCTGCTCTGCGTCGGCGTCTTGGTATGCGGCTTTCTTTTCTTTGGATTTACGTGCAATGGCTACTGGCCTTGAATAACGTCTAGCGAGATGCAGTACGGGCTTGGTATGGTCTTGCTCCAGCAGTAGCACTCTTCCTGTTGTCAGCGCACCATGAGTCATTGTGCCGACTTGGTATGGCCGAGACTCCTATTCTTTGTACGAATTTGTGAGGATTTTAAGAAATTAAACATAGATATCATCTATTCTTGGATATTTCTATTTGGACATGGTCTTTCTTTAAATATTAATGATGTCTTCTTTTATTTTAAAATAATTATATATTTCTTCAATACTATTCAATTATGCATTCTGGTTGTAGAAATTATTGTGCAGATTGGGAATGGTGCTTTGTAAGGTGTAATTTTCATGCATATGACAATTAGAGCCTATGTCTAAAAAGGAAAAGAAGAAACATTGAAATGATCGGATTGGAATTATTTGTGTTGAACTACCACTGCATATTTCTATGGATTTTTAAGAAGTTCCTTCAAGAACAAGTGTGCAATAAAATCACAAATAATATTCCAGCCAAACTCCAAAGTTCCTACTTGTGCTGTCAGTTTTCTCATATTATATCTTTTTTAACTTAACGCTTAAGGAAATGTCCTGCTAATTATATCCTCTATTGCTCAATGTCAGGATTATAATTATTTTCCAACATTGCTATCTTCTATCTCGACATTCTTCGCGTGAAATAGATCAAGCAATTAACCAATACATCTTCTGTAAGTATTTACATCTGGTTGGAGATGGAAGGTTACATCTAATATTCTATCCAGATTCAATAGGAAGTCTCTGCTCCAATACTTGCTAGATAATATTTGCATTGTATTATTTGAGAATTATCATTTCCCAAAATTCTATATATGCGTAGCACAAACTTCTTGCGAACCACTGAGAGGGGAAAATACAGGGTTACAGATATATTTGACTCACCTACCTATGTAGTATGTTTTACTGCTCTAAATGTGTAGTATGCCTTAACGCAAAGGGCACATGAATTTTGATGTCATGAAGCTTGAACTATGTGGAATCGTTTTTCTGCCTGTTAGGTCTTGCGTGAAAGATTTAGATAAGATGATTCATATTTTGCTTTTCAGGAGAAAGACATGTACTGTTTGGCGTATAACTAATTTTTTCGGTAGCGTTTTCTGTTACATTTTTTGGGAGGCTTTTGATGTTGCATATTTGTTTGGGAGGCAGCAATAGTCTTGGTTTATACCCATGGGTCCCTGACACGCCACATCTTTCGTTCTGTGTATCTCTGTCATGTGTGTGCGCGTTCTTCCTTCTCCATTTTTTCGTGAGTAAACATGGCATGCTTATTTTGTCGGTTGTCGCCCTACTAGGTATGCCCTTGACTCCAAAGGTTTACATGTGGTGCAAATCTATTCTATCTTGATGCATCCCCCACTCTGCAATGTAGCTGCCACAGTTTTTCGACAGACTTATTGGTTATGACAATCAAATTGAATTATTTCTGGTTGCAACTGTTATATTGCCAAACTCCTCTTGGATGCAACTATAATGATACAAGGTGATCTATTAGTAGATAAAGATCTGCACCAATCGGTGGCTTCTACTTTTTGTTGTCAGTTCTGAATAAGTTGTCGGTTTTGTTTCAGAAGGCCCTCATTCACTCCATTTGAGAGCACCTCTCTATGTCAAGCAGATGCTATAGTATATTTGGGGCTGCAATTTTATTGTCTATAGTTGACAACAATGTCAGCCTAGGTATATTGTGATTGGTCCAGACACCGAAGCACATGCCATAGGAGGAGTTGTAGCCTCGCAGGTGACCACCAAGTTCAGAATTTAGCGGGACGTCGGATGCCACTGCATGCATATGGCCAGTACGCACATGATTGCTACAAGGTAGCCTGCATTAGCAATTTAGCACCACCGAGGAGATTGCTTCTTCTCACAGCCCCCATTTCTTGATTAATTCCTTCATGTTGCTAATTAATACATGCTGGAGTAGCCCTGCATTTCATTGATGTGGTTGCTCGCTTTAGTTCTGGAGTTGAAATTGATGTAAATTGGTGTGCTCAAGAAGACGGTGGAAGAGGAGATCAAGTACATTGGGTTATCAGAGGCGAGCTCTGACAACATCAGGCATGCTCGACACTCACTGCCTCTCTGCATGTGAATTCGATGATTACAAAGTTTTCTTGTGTTGTTCCGATAGTAGATAGTCCTGGTGATTGATCAATAGGATCTATTCAAGATGATGTTATTTATGTTTTTTTTGCAGTATAGTGGAAACTGGATGGCCTGTATTTTTATTTTGTACCAAATAGTAATTTGTATTGTAGGTTAGGTTTCTGGAGGATGGGACTAGATATGAAGATAAGTGATGTTGATTAAATTTGGAATAATATGAGCTTAAGACGCTAATTATGTGCGGATGATTAGACATGAAACTAATTTTTTCAAGTTAAATCCTTCCGTCTTACTATAGAGCTATGCATGACAGTTTGGTTTACTTTGTTTGTCACCGTTTTCACGAAATCCAGGTTTAGCTTGTTTAGCTCTTAAGGTTGCCCATGATGGCAGATCAAAGTTATTTGTTGAAAACATCTACTTATAAGCATGTACTATTGAAGGATTCTTTTTCCGCCTCCTGTACTGTTGAAGTTGTTTTCGTTTGCTAAATATTTTGAATGTCTTAGATTTTCTAAAAAGTTAGATAATAAGTTATTAGTTATTGTCCATCCTAGAAAGGATAATTGTGCAACCTTTGAAATTATGGAGGATGCAACTTTTGTACTAAAGCGTGTAAGATGCATTGTAGAATTTTCCACCGGCCTATAGTGTATCGGCTGCGACACAGGCCACATTGTGCCAAACGTCATGCAGACTGCGAGGCGAAGCTCGCTTTTCGGCTAGTTTACTATTAAGTGAAATTACAACACCCCGTGGGCCATAGGCTTCAAAATGTTTGCTTTGTGTAAACTGGACAAATATGCCAACCAATGAGATAACTAACAATCAATGTTTACTGATTCCCGTGGGTACAAAATCCGAAAAAAAGGTTTGGAATGTTACCCAGCAGAGGAACGTTGATGGAACACCGTACCAAAATATATGCTAAATAATCTCCGTCTGTGACCTAAGTGTCATCCGTGGCAACTCTGTGTGTTGGAGGCTTCAACCATTTTTTTTTCTATGACCCAGATAAATATGTCAACCAATGAGATAACTAACAATACGAAAATCAAGATTTGCTATGCCATCCACTTGCAAAAATGTTGATGGAAAGCTGGAACAAAGTATATGTGAAATGATCTATTGAGTTCGGAAAGATCTATACACAACCTGATGTTTTCTCAGTTTATTGTATACTTGCCTTCGATTTCACATCAGCGAGTACAACACTAAGAAAATTCAACCTACGAGTCGGCGTAATTTTGAGTCTTATTTTCTCATATAAACTTCTAATTTAAATTAGAACAATAATGTTGGATGTATGCACAAGAGACAATATTATACATCTGTTTCATGATTAAAATATTATATTTTTATATTATAACTGTTGTGGTCACTGAATATGAGATTCAGAGTAAAACTCATACGCACGTGTAGAAACATAAACACGTCGTAATACCCTTTTATCATGTCTCACAGACAAACTTGTTAGTATTAGATGACCACGTTTTGATGGTAATGGCCCAATGTTTTTTCAATATTAACAGGAGCACTTTGTTGTTTCAACGAAGTGGCTGGTAGACCCAAATAATTAAGATACTATGAGATTTGATTTTGATAAATAGTATCGTCATACGATGGTCGTTTTGTTTGCTTCCTTAGACATGAGAATATACGATGATGTTTAACATAAAGATTATTTTGGTATAGTCAAGTATCACACCGTAAACTGGATGATCAAAAAGGCTATTACTAGGTAGTCTCGAAAGTATTAATTTCTTTGTGATAGTTCAGGATTGGGAATTACTCCTTTAGTTAATAGAGAGATAGATCCAGAATCCACTCGGTGAAATAGTATTAGTAAATAAAGTCCGCACATACAAACACGTGATATACTATATCTCAGTAACGAGTAAAAGGAATCATACCAGGTATCGAGAATAATGTGATAAGGTGGTTAAAGAGTTTAATCATGATCTTACAATTCATCTCGTCTCGAGTTATTGATTGGTATCGCGAAGTAATAGGAACTTACTCAACAACCAACAGGTTCAACCTCCATGGTCCCGATGTTGATTATTGATTAGTAAATTGGTTTCCTGATCATGCCAACTTGTTATCGAACCTATATAGGTGATGCGTCTATTTTAGTTGCTATTTTATTTAACGTTTTATTAATAAGTAGATAGTAAATTTGGTATTTACCATGCCAAAGTGCATTGTTTATGTCTTTATATGCAGATTGATGAAATCCCCAAAGAGATATATCATACAAGACATAAAGAAGAAGAATTGGACATAATATGAGGAGACCACAACATTTAAATCCATTCCAAGGAAACAAAAATTTACAGAAGTCAAAGGAGAAGCAAAAAAAAACTTAACGAGCAATGGTACGGTCAATTATGACCGTACCGGTCACTGTACCAGCAAATATTCTGCGAGAAAATAGATAGAGACAATTTAATGAGTCACGGTATGGTCACCTTAACCGTATCCGATGGGGTCAGTTCGGCAGGGAGGGCGAAACGGAAACACCGACCGTACCAGTTTAAGTCGGTAACTCAAAACGACCATGGTAAGGTGAGTACCGACCGTACCACCCACCGTACCATGGTGCGTTTGGTTTGTTTTGACCAGCATATTAATCACGTGCCATCAAGATTGGATCGACGGAGAGACCAGACACCATACCACGAAAATACAACAAATCCTAGCCCCCGGAAGGTGTCGGAGGGGGAATTCGCATAGGGGAATCCATCTCCATCAACTAGATCACCGTGAAGGCCTCCGCATCGATCTTCATCGCCATCACCTTCATGTACATCTACGCGATAGCATCAGATTGAACCTTCGAAGGAGAACTATGGCAGGCATCTATTGTTATTCATTGGAGTTAACCACCATAAACAGACCAAAACAGTTTTGACTGACTGCTTTACATCGATAGGGGATGCAGTTGCTTCTGCTTGGCCAGGGACTGCCCACCGCTCGGATATATATCAAAATGCAACGAAAGTATTAAGAGATATATTCCACTATTCGGAAAATACGTGTGGATGCGCGGCTGCAAACAGGGCCGGTTACAGCAGCCCTGTGCGCAGCCCACATCTCAATGGGGGAGACTGAGGAGAGAGAAACCGTTTGGTGGGTGCGCCGGTGGAGATAATAATGAAGCCATGCTGTCATAGCTGTCAAACACTCGAATAAACTTCTAATTTACATAAATATTTAAGGTACCCAAGCAACGTTAGCCCTAAAAGAAGATGTCACCTTGAGTTGAGTAAGTATTTTAATTATTCATTGTGTTGCTTGAGGAAGATCCCAAATTCTCCGTGTTAAAAAGGTATAATTAATATTAAAATTATATGCAAATGGTATAATAATTAATAGTTTCAATAGTTAAAATAATTATTTAGTTAAACGAAAAATAAATTTGAATTAGTTATGCAAATTCTAGCATTTTTCATGTTGAAATTTTTGTCAAATTCGAAAGTATGTAGAAGTTGTTAAAGTGCAAACTTAAACAATTTTCAAATTTTGGCGCTAAAAAGTTTTGGCGCGCAGTGTGCCACCAAGTTTCAAAAAAAGTTTTGGTCCTGGCCCGTGGTACCAACCGGGACCAAAGGGGGTGCCTCTAGTCCTAGTTGGTGGCACGGGCCGGGACTGAAGGCCCAGTTGTATAAATATCTCGGCCCTCTCTCCAGGCCGAGCGACCACCCAGGGACAGCGGACATGCCTTGGCGAAGCCCTGCCGGCGGCGGGGGTTGGAAGATCCCGCCGGCGTTGGTTCCGCCGGCGGGGTTGGGGTTGAACTAGGGACGCGTTATTGTGGACACAAATATATATATTAAAAGTCCCGGGGGCCATGCTTACATAGGGGGGCGGCGCGGCCACAGGAGGCCGGCCGTGCTTACATATAGGGGGCGGCGGCGCGGCCACAGGCGGCCGGCCGTTTTCTTGGGGGGGGGGGGTCGGTATCCTATTATATTAGGGGGGGGGCGCCGGCGCCGGCCTAGTCTTCGTCGTCGGAGGAGATGCAGTGGTAGTCCGGTGCCTGCCACAGGTGGGCAGGCAGCTGGGGCAGGCCCGCCGGTGGCTGCGGAGGCATCGGGGGCGCGTGCGGCGGCGGCGGGGCAGCTCCTCAGGCTGCGGCGGCGACGGGGGCAGCTCCTCCGGCGACCATACGCCGCCGGTCCAGGCCCAGGACATGCCGTACTCCAGGCCGGGGGTGAGCGGCTGCGGCGGCGGCTGGTCCTCGGACGCCTCCAGCTCGGCGTTCATCACCTGCCACCAAGGGGCAGGCGCCGAAGGGGGCGGGGGCGGCGGCATGGCGTTGGCGGCGGCGGCGGCGGCTAGGACCATCTCCCACCGCTTGACCTCGTCCTCGATGAGGGTGCGGCGGGAGGCCTCGCAGGCCTCCTCCAAGCTGGCCCGGAGCTCGGGGTCCTCCTCCTCGGCGATGTCCTCGCCGATGTCCTCGAGGAGCCACAGCTCCGGCTCCCTGCCGGGTGGTGGCACGGGGTAGTCCGCCACGCTCAGCTCCTCCTGGGCGATGGGGATGAAGGAGCGCCGGCGCTGGTCGTGCTCCTGCTGCAACCAGACGGCCCAGTAGGGGGAGCTGCGCGCGTACGCGCGGTCCCTGAGGAGGTGGGCCGGCAGGAGACGACGCCGGCGGTCGATCTCCTCGCGCGCGGCCTCGTTGGTCGGGGCCGGCGGCACCGGGATGCGCTAGGGGTTGAGATGCCACCCGTCCGGGAGGTGGACGTCCGGCCAGAAGACCGGCGTGGCGTGGTCCCAATGCCACTCGGCCTCCACCGTCCGGACGTACCGGCGGAAGCGCTTGCCCTTGGGCGCGGCGCGGGGCGGCGGGCGTGCCGCCAGAGGTGGAGCGGGGACGAGCGGCGCCCCGCCAATGCGGACACCTCCCGGGCCGAAGCCGAAGGCCTCCGCCGGCGGGGGTGGGACGCCGGAGCCTCTCTGGCCGGCGCCGCTCGAGGAGCCGGCTTCGTGGTCGTTCCGGGGACGGGACGACATGGCGGCTAGGGTTCCTTTGGGTGGGACGCGGCCGGGGTGGATGGGTTGTACGGGCGGCGGGGGCCCTTTAAAAAGGTCCGGGGGGGAGCTGGCATGCCAACCGGCGGCCGGAACGTGGCGGCGGTTGCAGGCGGCCATGAATCACTACTAGAAAAATGAGTTTTAACAACGGTTTATGTGGTCGTTAAAAGTAAGATTGTGGTCGTTAAAAATCATTAACGACCAGGTTTCGGTGGTCGTTAGTTGTCGTTATAGGCTCCGTCGTTAAAAGTAATAACGACCACATATTTTTTCCGGTCGTTATTTTTGTAACGACGGGACGGTTAGTGGTCGTTAATTGTCAGGAAATAACGACCAATTTTTTTGTATTAACAACCATGTTTTTCATCGCCAAAAGTATTTCTATGGTCATATATCAACGACAATTGTATATTATTAATGGCATTATTTTCACCATTTTGATTTCCTTTAGAGCCTATTTAAATTTTATACAGCTACAAGTTTAATGGCATGTACATTAACACCTATTTTTGTGCGACATGCAACAACAAAAAATATATAACTAAGTACGTCAATAACCAAAAGATGCTTTTTAATAATCAGGACTGCAGTATCTATAATCTATAATATCTAAATGGGAGCAACCCACTAATTTCAATTCTCTTAACATGCAAGTTGTACACAAGTTTGTAATTGGTCTATGTCATACAGCCCTCCCACCATATCAAGTTTGCCATGTCAGCAAATCATATTTTTGTGCAGATTCAGTTTATTACTCCCTCCGTTCCAATGAATAAGGCGCGCGCGCTTTTCGAGATTTGCCTTTGACCAAGAATTAATCTATATATATAATAGTATTTGGTATAAAATCAGTATCATTAGAAAGTGTTTTTAATTACGAATCTAACAATATCAAAGTTGCACTATATAGTTAATACATTGTTACTCAAATCTTTCGGTCAAAGTTTGTCTTGAAATGCGTGTGCGCCTTATTCATCGGAACGGAGGTAGTAATGCATGACGCCTTTGGACACCAGCAGCCACTCAGCCACACGTCTCCCCTTCCCACTTTCCTTGGCATTCATCACTTTATTTCTTTATCATCCAGTCAGCTACTTACCTGACAACGCATAATTAGCATGGTTTTAATTTTTAAAGCACCATTCACTTTCGACTTCATCTGTTTCAGTCATGTACTGTTCATATTCTCCAAGAATGCAAGCTACGATCCTTCTCTCTCTCAATAAAAGAGTAGGCAAAGCGTTTGCCCTGGTGGAATTGAACGCCTGGCTACCCATATGCTTATTACCCCTCCCCGCTGTTGCTCTACCATAAAAAACAACCACTCACCTGTTTGTTTCACTCTCATGATAATAGTTGAGAAATGGATCCAGAAATTGTTCGATCGAACTGCTGTTGTCCGGGCGGTTGGCACTGATGCGACATCTGCCTGACCTCGCTTTGTTAGCTCCCGATAGAGGTGGAAGGCTATTCTATAATGCTAACGCCGGGTCGCCCATTACCCGCTCAATACAGCTTCATGGTCAGAAGCAGATCATGCTCGAATCCTTACCCAGTCCGAGAAGGCTGTAGGTATTCTCCTCTATGATGCGATTTCTTTTAGATGATGATTTCATGATTATTTAATATCATAGCGTTCATAGCAAAATAGTTAACTGACTATAACGAGGACCCATTGTTTTCATATTGAATTTTTGCCGTCGTTTATCGTTTTACAGGAATACGTAACTATGAGTTCCATATATTTTCGAACATCCTGTAGTGATTATCCTACTAGAATATTGTCTGCTACAGCATATGACATGAATGAGGTAAGATTCTTAAGTTTTGTTGGTTCGTACATTCTCAAGAATTCTTTATACTTTTTGACAAAAATGCAGATATAGCTGCTATTTCAATTGATAGCTATTTCGATCGATAGTCGAAGGAGAAAAAAGTACAAGGACTCATAAAATGAAAGAAGACAACGGATAAGAGAGAAACTAGCTAAAAAATTACAGCGTGGTATCGGCTATGACAAGTTAATCAGGTTCCATCGCAACAGTAGGAAGCATTCTTTGTATTGTTCTTACTACGATATTTTTTTCTTGCTTAAAATTATTTGCCTTGCCTCAACTTCCACATTACCACAAGTTTTTTTTTGTTTTTTTGTTACATATCAAATCAAGACCACCTCCAAGGTTTGGTTTATTCATATTTTAAATAAAATGGTGTCTTTATTTTATTTCTTTCTCTCACCACGAATGGCACAAAATATTGTAATGCTTAGCTGCTTGGCCAGATATCTCTGCATCCTCCATCATGCATTTTCTCTTGTGGGAATAATTCATCTTTACTTTAATTGTACACTAACAAGTGATTTTTTTTTCTTTTAGATTGCAACATATGATGTTTTGCTTCTTTCATATTAGGAAGCAACAATCAAATAGGAACTCTATAAAAAAATGTTTGAATGTGCCCTGAAGCTTACATAAAGCATTGGTGCATCTTCAGCTTTTGGGAGCAGATGTCAAGCAAACGGCTTTGTAAATCACAACAATCTATTTCTTTTTCCCATGAATTCTGGTGTTCAACCCTCATTTATAAGTGTTTTACCAATTATGTTATGTATAATCTAATATATCTTCTGTCCAAATAGTTACTGAATCAATTTTGAATCACTTTAGTTACTGAGGCACTTTTTGAAAAATCTTATGCAGTAAACATATTTTTATTGCTTACATATTTTTGACTTATCGACTTAAGTGCCCGCACCAACGCGCGGGGAATCATCTAGTTACCACGATGTTTACATACAAACTCTGAAAGTAAAATATCATTAAAAATATAAATTGAACCCTCTACAGGCGACCTAGTAGGTGACCTTTAACTGGGTAAATACAACTAGCTTGATGGATTTTTTTCTTGGTCTGAACTTCACTCAGACGAGCACCGCAACACAAGGTATTGATGCATGTTTGACTACGGAGCATCCTGCATCAATGAAAACAATTGCCCAATCAGTTGTGAAGCTTCTATTCTTTTGGACCATCAGCCCTAAAAAATTGAATGATTTGCAAAAGTTAGTACTACTACATATAAATGAATTTCAGAAAGTATAAGAATTTTTTATGCCAGCTTATAGGGAGAAATGCTTACATACTTGGTGGATGCTTGAGGCCAAATTAGCAATCCCATGTGCAGTACAGATCAGGAAGTCTACCGTTACTCGACCCTTCAAGTCATACACGTCAAGGTACTGCATAGACCAATTTATTAACCTGAACTCTATTAGTATCAAGAAACTGACAATCAAAATACTGTATAATTTTCTTTCAAGCACGTGATATGCACAGAACTACAGATTAGCCGATACTACAGATTGGCAGATACACCGATGCTGAAAAGAGAGGATATCCGCACTAACCTCGATATGAGGTATGAGACAAAGTAGAACACCAGGACTGTGACTCTTCTGTTCTTTCCGGGCCATGAATCTGAAAAATATTGTAGATGCGTTATGATTTATAGTATTACAAACTAAGAAACGAAGGGAAACTCGTCCGATAATCTGGGAGTACTCGCCGGACCAATACACGTTGTTGTGCCGCCATCAAGGTCTCGTCTCACCGCCTCGCCCCGATCGATCCACTATCTGAGGGACGGTAGCCAGCTGCGCCAACCAAGTCAGAATACACGATTCCATCCGAAGTCTGCACAAGCTTCAAACTGCTAGTGGAAGGAGAAGCAACCCACCTGTAGATATTACATGCCAATACCTGGTCTTTCGCCGCTAATCTGGCACCTCCCGGAGATCAGGACTCCATGGGATGTCTGCCGCCTTTTACCAAGCTCGATCCAAGGAAGGCCATCGATCCAAACCACAGTGTCCCCTCCTATACGCATACAGAAGTGGAGTCGGAAAATAGAGTCGGTATGGGGTGTGTGCGCCGCCGCCTAGTTCTTTTGCCGTGGATAGAAAGATAAACCTAGACTAACGAGATTGATTTGTTATTTATCCTTCTATTTCGAGGCAAAGGGTTAGCGAATCGTTAATTAGTTCCAAGAAGTTAGCTAACTGACCAACAACGACCAACAACTAGCGTGCTGTAACGACGGGCAAATCGTTGGTCGTCTCGTGGGATAAAGTTGGATCCGTGACTGCCTGGTTCACTACTAACGACCAACTTTTTTTGCGGATTGGTCGTTAATAGGCTAGTTTCTAGTAGTGAATGCGGGGCGGGAGCCGAGGCGTGGCGGCGGTTGCAGGTGGCCACGCGCGCGTGGGGAGGTGGAGGGGGCGGGAAGACGAGGCGGCAGTGGGCCCTTTGACCGTCCCTGTGGTCTTAATTTAAGGGACCGGGCAAGCCAGCCACTATGGCGCTGGCCAGTGGCCCCTTTTGACCCCCGCGAACCGTTGACCGAATATAATAAAAGACGCGGGCCAGTGGGCCCTTTTGACCAAAAATGTGGCCAGTGGGCTTAATTAAAGACGTGGGCCTGGACGCGGTTGGGGAAGGGGAGGCCGGTTGGTGATTGCGAGACAGGAGCAAAAAAAAAACGAAACGAAAAAAAAACCTGCCGCGGTAGGGAAAAATGGGCGGAATATTTTTTTTTCCAAAGAAGGTATCCATCCCGGTTCCTAATACGAACCGGGACGAACTCCCTGGCAGTCCCTGGCCCAGGTTCGCCACGTGGGCCATCCTTACCATCTCGGGTCCTGGCACAACCGGGACCAATGGGGGAGGGCCATTTGTCCCGGCTAGCCCATCCCGGTTGCACAACCGGGACAAATGGCCCTTACGACCCGGGACAAATGGCCCTGTTTCCACTAGTGGCTGAAGGCATTGCCGTCGGCCTATGGTATTTTTTTTCTTCTGTTGTGCTCTTGTGACATGGCAGCACCTAATTTGCCCTGGGGGAGGGAGACGCCGACGGCTTTGCCTTCGGCGTATGGTTTGGCATATTTTTTCCCCTGGCTGCTGCTATTTGGTTTTAATTTGCAGATTTCAAATATAATTGAAATTGCAGGAAATTTAAAATTCAAATTAAATAACCGAATCATCATGCATATAATCCAAACATCATCTGTAGCATACAAGCTCCATACATACGATGCATACAAACTCCGATATCATAAAAAACATACGGTGAATACAAAACATCATAGACATATAATCCTAGCTATATGTCCCGAGAGCTCGAGGTGCCCATCTCGGACCGGGTGAGAAGAGGCGACCGTCCCCGTCGGGCAGCCGTCGCCGAACCACCCACGAAACTCAGCAAGGCGCTACCACGGGCATCAACCGGTGTGATCCCGCGCGACGGACTCGGCGAGGCACCAACACCGCCATGAACCAGTGTGATCGTGCGCGATGGACTAGGCGAGGCATCAACACGGCCAAATGTTCCATTCCCGAAGCATCCCAATCCTTACGTGCATTTTTGAGAAAAAAATAGCAACTTGGAAGACACATGGTAATGGTAACAACTGATTTGGCAAATACTTACCGGCGTCCTCGAGTAGTATGTGCGAGCGAAGTCCTCTTTCGAAGGGGGGCACAGTGGCTCCAGCCCTGGCCTAGCTGGTCGTACCGGTAGCGGAAAAAACCTCTCGGTCGCCTACAAGATATTTTAGACATTAATCTTTGCAGAAATTAAGGTTCAGAGTAGAGGAAATATGACTTTTCATCTTTTGCAGAAAGAAAACGGTGAAACTTACAGCATCGCGCAGCTCTTCTTAGTCGTCATAGGCAACTATCTCTTCTGCGCCTACTCCTGATGCACAGTCTCATACTCCGCAAAAGCGGCATCGTAGACCGCGTCAACATCAGGCTACAATTTCAAGAAAAATGAATCTCTATGTAAGTTGAATCTCATAAACTTAACCACTCAGGAACGAATGTCGAAAAGAAGATGAAATTGAGAAAAACTTACATCGTAGCGAGCTCGGGAATGCCATCGAGGAGACGAGACAGCGGGGCCGTCGGCGGTGCGGGTGGCCATGATACGCGTGAGGTTCAACTCAGGAGTACACGGGGTCACTTATCAAGGCAACAAAAACGGCCCATGCTCCCTGCGGCGCCCGTCCATGACAAAAACTCTCACGTCAGTCTCCTGCTGAATAGGGTTATCCACCTCTGGATGAGAGCCCTTGAACGCCGAGCCGTATCTATCGAAGTCCTCCTTGGCACCGCCGAAGTACTCGGGAAGCGAGGGCTGAGGCTGGGATAGATCGGGCCTCTTGATCTTCATCTTCTGCCATACTTCCATGTCCGTAAGAGACCAAGAAATGTCACGTGTACAAAGCAGAAACATGAGGGGAGTAAATGCAGGTTGTTCCATGTATGTACATACCATCTTTTCCTTAAAACGATCATGGTTGCGGGCTCCCACACAATATGTCCTCTCGTTGCCGCGGTTTTCCTTGTTCCGCTCGCTAATGACTTTGAACTCGTTGTTCTCGCAAAGACATATCAACGCCATCGCCTCCCATGTGTCCTCCTTACCATCGGCCCACTAGGGCATAACCTGGAAAATCAAGACTCATTTTGAAGAACTGATAATACAATTGCAGTTTAGCAGCAACATATAATTATCATTGACAATTTTTACTTACCGAGATGTAATTTTCTAAAGTCATCTCAGGTTCTTCCTTCACATTCTCATGCTTCGGCGCCGTCTTGCCGAACTTCTCAGAGCTAAATTGATTAAGGCAGGTATGCTTTTGATTGTTGAACTCCTGCCGTGTCAACTTCTGACAAGCCTCCTGCACAGTCTTGTTCGTCAAGGCCTGAAACTCTTGAAGCACCCTATAGAGTCTCTTTAATAATGCATAAAAAAGATTGTGAGAGTTATGAGTTAGCATGGTGGGGACAGCAACTATGAACAAAACCCGAAAAAATCTCCTTACCCAAAACGAGCCCGGGCCTGGGCAATCGGCTGCCTGATAGTCTACCCAAGACAGGCTAGCTTATTCTCACCGTTGGGGACCACCGTGTAAAAACCGGCCAATACTTCCAAACTAGAGCTCCAAGCATGGTGTTAGGAGCACGAGCCCCTTCAGGATATGTCCAGTTGCTGCACAATAATCAAACATTTACACATGTCAAATTGTTTTGATAAAAATGAAATGACATGCTAACGCCGTTAGGCGTAATGAGGATTTTCTCCTCCCCAGTTTTAGGATCCTTGGACTCATCAGGGACAGTCGAGTCCACACGAATCATTGGCTTCTTCGTACGCGCCTCCGTCTCCTCTCCTCGAGAAACCGTTCCCTCGTTGCGAGATGTGTATTCGCAGGTTCCCTTCGCGAGGGTTGCACGAGGAGCTGCAGAACCAAGGACCTTGGTGAGGTGACTTGTATCGTGAGCGACCCGTAAGCCAGAGCTTGATCACTTGGGATTTGTGCTAGTGGGACTGTCCCCGACATAGGCACCATGCCCATCCCCCGCTCGTCTAATCCTCGTGGAGGGAAAAAGTTTAGACAAGCGTATGCAAACCAATATAATTAAGAACCCGGTGTAATAAGAAATCAACATGAGATAGAGTTGCAATTGCGCGGTTGACGGAAATGATAGGTTTAATACGCTTGAATGAAAGTAGTTCATCAAAAGAAAGCCACTGTGATAAAAAAAATGGAGCTCACGTGCGCGGGATTGAGGTTGATGAGACCTTGTGGCTCCCCCAAAATTACGTGCCGCTGTGTTGTCATGGGGCTCCCACATGCATGAGCTGAAACTCCAGCGGCCACGTCGCGACGCTACCAGGAGGCTTCAAAAGCCAAGACCCTCGCAGAGAGACGGTCTCTTTAGTGGTTCCTGATGTCACAGGTAGAGTATGCGCATGTGCGCCATTTTTCCTTGCGCCCACGCTGGGAGTGCCCAGTAGGGTGTCGCTGTTGAGCTTCATGAGTCAGAGTGTGGGGAGTGACTCCTCGCAATGGTTCCCCTGTGGGTCTCCAAAAGGTTCAGGGGGCTTCTTCTTGTGGGGCTCGGGAGGTGTCTCATCAAGTTTTTCTGGATGAGCCGGTCTAGCTCCGGTGGCGTGGTGCTCTTCTTCTTGACAGCTGATCTTTCTCTTCTTGCTTGTGGTGAGTGCTTGACGTTGGATTTCCTTTCGTACAGGGAGGGCATCTAGGTACGCGGCCACAAGGTGCTTTATCACCTCCCTCGGTACGCTGGACACATTCGACAACGTTCGTGCGAACACATCGGGATCTGCCAAGAAGAAGGCTATGAGAAGGCATTCCAATTTGGCCGGGAGGCTCCCCCCGATGGTGAGGGTAGCCCCCAAGCCGCTCATGTCGAGAGCCACCTTCTTCGTGGCAGCACGCTCTTGTGAGATGGCTGCTTCTTCTTCGCGGGGACAGATTCGGGTGCAACGTCGTCCTCATCAGCGGTAAAGGCCACTGCAACATCCTTGTACGCATGCTCGACAGAGCGTAGTGCCTCTTTTTTGTCATAGCGGATGGTGAGGGTTCCGCTGCAGCCTGGGACCTTGACGATGTTGTTCGATTTCACGCGGGATAGGACTCAGAGCATGTTTGTCCAAAATATTTGGACGTTTTAGGATCGAATAGGATCGATTGGGCTAGCACATAGACGGCAAAGATCAATGGTGGAGAGGGCTACGCGCAGGACTAATCTTAGAATAGATTTTCCCTAGGTTGCTTCACACTGCTTTACGGCACCAAAGGCCTTCCTTCCGAGGACGATCCCGAGACAACATTTCCTCCAGCGATGATGCGGAGCCGTAGATGCTTCCCGACTGAGCCCCCAATGGTAGAGGCAGAAACAAGGTAGGCGCTATTCTAGTGAAAGAAGTTCATATATCCCCACAAGTATTACAAAACGGCCAACTAAGGCCCCCTATGAAACACATGATCTTAAAACGCAGGAGCAGAGAAGATACGGGAATCGATATGTCATGTATCCTAGATTCTTATAGGAACTGAGACCCCAAGACAAATTTAAAAGTGTCGTTTGGATGTTAGGCATGGAAACACAGGAGTTACAGAAACGGAAAGATGAAAACATGAGGTGAGACCTCATGTTAGTTTTTCTCCAAATTTCCTATGTACCAGCCCATTGCATAGGAATTTTAAAGAAATGTTAGATTTATATTTCTTTGTTCAAAACGACACCATAGGATTTTTTTTCAATAGGAATCCTATCCTCCAAAATTCATACAGTTTTCCTTTGTTCCAAACGGGGCCTAACACCTCAAGTTTGAAACCGGGTACATTGTCCCCTCAAGTTTGCAATACTAGACAAAACACCTCCTAAATAGTTTAAATCTGTTTTGGACCCAGGAGGAAGTTTTTTTCTTTCCCAAGATAAGCTTTGGACATGGCTCTGATCAGTACCATAAGGGCAGCCACAGTGTATAGCCAAATAGAGATGCCAAATGAGTATTTGGCTTTTCGCACCAAAAAACAACACTATGGAGGATCCGGAGACGTTGCCAAATGAAAAAAGTTTTGGGATCGGCGCAAGAAGAAGAGCCGATGCCAAATGCAACATGCAAATAGAAAAAAAACTATGACTAGTGTCTCCAACCACTCCTATGCAACTTGCGTCAGATTGTGCATATTTTTTATATTAAACTGTATGAAGGTGTGTTAGCATTGGGTCCCACTTCGCATGGATTTGGCATCGGACCACGTTGTAGCAAACTCAGGACAACCACAGTGTACAGCCAAATAAAGATGACAAATGAGTATTTGGCTGTTGGCACCAAAATACAACACCGTGGAGGATCTGGAGACGTTGCCAAATGAAAAAAGTTTGGGAATCGGCGCAAGAAGAAGAGCCGATGCCAAATACAACATGCATAAAAAAAATCTATGTCTAGTGTCTCCAACCACTCCTATGCAATTTGGGTCAGATTGTGCATATTTTTTATATTATACTGTATGAAGGTGGGTCAGCATTGGGTCCCACTTCGCATGGATTTGGCGGCAAACTCAGAAGTTTGGCATCGATACTCGTTGAGCATACGTGTCAAATATGGCATTTGGCCACACCGTGGATGCTCTAAGGCAGCAAAAACTACTCCCGTTGTATTTTTTTCTCAATTTCTCTCACTTCTCACTCTCCCTTAGTACCATAGTTTTGATTTTACTGTACGAAGATTAAAGTAAGAAATCACATATAACAATTATTTATTAATACAGATCATGTCGTAACCGGTAGCCGGCGAACTTTAAACTTGGTATCATTACTACGCCACCACGGTGCCTTCGTTACGCTCGGCCGCTGCGGCCTTACGGTCATCCTCCTCCTTCCCGAATGCGGAGACGGGGAATGTCCTCCCGAGTCCGGTGGGGCTCTTGAAAGTGATCATGGAGTGGTCGTCCTTGTGGATGTACATGTCGGAGATCGTGATCCAGATGAGCACCTCCTTGCTCTTGACCCCGGTCACGCGCTTCATCTTCCGGTCCTCGACGACGGCCGTCACCTCGGCGGCGTAGGAGACCTTCTTCCCGATCTGCTTGAAGGTGTGCGTGATGGCCGTCTTCTGGCGTAGCCACACGAAGCCCGTGGCGCGGTTGTAGCCGACCTCCTGGATGTCCGCCAGCGGCAGCAGACCCAGCGGCATGTTGGTCTCGGCGAGCAGCTCCACCGCCTTCTCCGCGCACAGCGCCGCGCCATGGTACACCTCCGCGCCCTCCCTGTTGGCCTCGATCGTCATCGCCATCGTCATGGCCAGGTTGAACTCTGGCTCGTCTCGACGCGCTGCGCTGGGGCTTGTATTGGTGCTGCTGTAGGATTGCGGGGTGGGGAGGATTTTATAGGCGGAAATAAGCTGCTTTCCGTTCAACGGCCTCCGGCTCCGACGCGCGAGCGATCGTGCAGGTTATTGCGATCTACAGCTTACTCAAATAAACGTGCCGGGACAACATACTTTCAAAAAAAAAAAAACGTGCCGGCAGTAGATCGTATTCGCTCTCTTCCTTGTCTCTCCCCGCGTAGAAAACGGGTAGCAGTAGGTTTATAAATGGCCTCTGCGAAGCGATTTCGGCCTAGCACGAAGACTCCGAGAGAGATTCTACCGTTAGCTTGAATCCTTACTTGTGAAGCAAGAGCTTTCTCAGACGCTGGAATTCGGTTCTTAGATTTTGATGCTACCAAAGGATGTTAGCAAGCGACTAGCCTGTCACCGACGGACGTCTGGTCCATTACAACTACCCAAGTTAATGTGCAATTTTGCCCCAACCAGTTAGAGAGTAGCGTTCAACCGTCAGATCGACGCGTCTACCATGCGTGATACAGGCTCCTCTGTTCCGAGTACTCTACACTTTCTCCCCGCCTGATTGAGTGCATGCACCGGAACGAATTATCTTTAGCTATAAGCTCCATGGACTGCACGCGCTCTCAGCCATCCTGCAGGATCTATGTCTCTGCGTGTGGGTCCAGACTCTTTCTCTCCGTTGGACGTTAGGCGCGCGGCGCAGAAAACAAGTTCTACAACCCCTCACGTACGATTGGTGCTAACATTTTACAGAAAAGTCCAGAAAACATATCAAATTCACGTCAAGAGGCCCTTCAAACTTTGCATGCCACACCTCACGTTTCGAGCAAATCAGCAATGAGGCTTTGAAGGCAACACCTACGTTTCAGGTACCAGATCGGGAACCAACAATAGGGAAGAAACCCAAAAAAACAGAGATCAAATAAGCTACTATCAATATCTGGATCAACCAAACTATCAAAACTTCCACACGCACGCACGCTCGAAGCATCCGGCTCGAGCATGAGACCGAATCCTGGAAAGAACCATCCGGCTCCATGCATTAGGCTAAATACTATCCAAGAAACACGCACGCTCCAGACCTCGCTTCGCTGCCTTCGCTGCCATGCTTCATGCAGGCATCCAGCGGGTCACCGGGTGCTCCTCGTCAGGCCGGCCGCAGCCCCTTTGCCGGTATAGAACCGTAGATCTCCGCCGCCCGTGACTCCTCGCGGCCACAAAAATAGGAGGTAGCGGCTGTTAGTGTTGGAGGTCGGATTTGTAGCCTCCTGTGGCCAGGGGTGGTTCGTCGTATGGACCTTTTCGTGCCGGAGGCGAAGGAGACGAGGCGGCCAGAGGAAGAGTGTTAAGAGGAGAAGCTCGCCGAGGACGGGGTGCTCATGGTGGCATTCTCTTTTGCCCGGACGTGTGGAAGGAGGACGGCTGCTTGTGATGTGTTTGGGGAGCTGCGGATGGCAGCGGTGGAGGCTGCAGAGAGGAATTGGGCAAGATGGTGTGCAGAGAGAAAAACGGAAGATGGGGAAAGGGACAGAATTGAAGCGTACAAGTTCATCTTCGGCTCTGCAGATGTGAGAACGTGTACGTGTACAGGTTGTAATTGTAAATGTGACAGGCACGAATCTTGGAACACTCATGGCCGTTGGATAAGGCCTAGGTACGCAAGACTTTGTAGAATCTCCGCGTCCGCAGCGCGTTACGTGTGTGTTTCCTTCTGTGCCGTTGCGTGTGGTCCGCTCCCTTTGCCTCCACAAGGCGTGAGGTGTCGCCCGTTGACAGACTCCTGGGAGGCCAGGCGAGGGTCCACGCAGGTACCTTTGCTTGGCTCTTTGTTGGTGGGCCCGCTGTGTCATTCTCTCTCTGCCGGGCTGCTATGGCACCTATCGGTCAAAGCGGTCGGGGATATTCTTTTCGGATGATTCTCTTCCCGGTTGTTCCGTCTCGCCGGTGAGAGAAGCGTCTGGATCTGCCCTCCTCTTCCTTGGGGCCGATGGTGCTTTCCCGGAGTTCCTTGTGTGCTCCATTTCCGCTTGACCTTCCGGTGGGGATTCGGCCGCCGCTGCTGGTTCCTCCGTTTCCGGTGTTCTGTCTCTTCCGGGCGGAGCGGCGAGGACGGCCTGATTTTGCGGCTCGTGGGGTGCTGCCTACGCTGGCCTGCGCTCTCCTGATCGAAGGTTTGTTTTCTTTCTCCTTGCTTCACCCCCCTAGCGGTACCTTTCGTTGTAGCCGGCTCTGGTCCGTCGCCCTTTCCTACTTTCGTTCACCGGAGTCATCGTCTTCATAGCGAATGGACGCATCGGTCGGTTTAGTTACCTTTTTCTGTCGGCTGCAAGTCCTCATGTGCTGCTCCCGTTTCGGTTGATTAGTGGTAGAGCTTTCGTGTTGATTGTGCGGTGATGATTTGGTTTCTGGTCCCGTTTCTGCTGTTTTACCTTTTGATTCCTAGGTTGGTGTCCCTCTGTTTCTGTGCTGGCCGTGGTGCCCGGGTGACCTTCCTGCTCTGCGTCGGCGTCTTGGTATGCGGCTTTCTTTTCTTTGGATTTACGTGCAATGGCTACTGGCCTTGAATAACGTCTAGCGAGATGCAGTACGGGCTTGGTATGGTCTTGCTCCAGCAGTAGCACTCTTCCTGTTGTCAGCGCACCATGAGTCATTGTGCCGACTTGGTATGGCCGAGACTCCTATACTTTGTACGAATTTGTGAGGATTTTAAGAAATTAAACATAGATATCATCTATTCTTGGATATTTCTATTTGGACATTGTCGTGGGATAATCACGGCAGATGTTACCGGGGGTAACTGATCTAGGGGCAAGTCGACACAGGTATTTGGGAGAGGGTTTAGCTCGAAGGAAGACATGGCGAAAAGCAATCTAAGAGCCGGAAAACAACTCGCCGGATCTCGATATGATTATACTGGATACTCGATAATAGGTGTTACAGTTATGACTTGAATCTCTCTCAGGCGAAGCCTAGGGGTTGGTTTATATAGTACTCATACCCCCTTTGGCTTGCCATACAAAGCGCTCCTTGAGTCCTACTCGAACTCTATATACAAACCTAACTTTCCTTACCATAACCCACAATCCGGGTTACGATCCTTACAAGCCCTGGGCCTTTCTGAAGCTTCTTTGTTCTTAGCCGGATTTGGTCCATCCGCCGTTTGGGCCGGATTACACCTGGGAGTTGGCATACCGGGTTACTATCCCCTCATCAGTAGTCCCCAGGATAGCGCGGGCTTCATGGATTCATTCGTGAGGCGCTCGCTATCCCGATAGCTCGATCCTTCCTCGAACGCCTAATGGGCCTTTCCATATTTGAACCCTTGCTCCGAACGCCCACAACGCCAAATCCGCGCGGATAATTACTGTTCCGCAATTTCCGGCTTTCTGGCCGCGGGTGAGCTCACCACCTCCCTTATAAATATCAGCAGAGGGTAACCCTAAACCATTCACCTCGTTTCGTCATTTCTTTCTCCTCGCTCCCTCACAGTTCCGGCCGCCGGGCTCACGCGCGCTTCCAGAGATAAGGCCACCTCCGGCCGCACCCGACCTCGAGCTCTCCAGCGCCGCCATCGAGCCCCGCCGCCACGCTCTTGTTTCTTTCATCAAGGACTGTGGTGAGACACTCAAGCCGCGCCGCGCACCGGCCTCAGTTCGGACCTCAACTCCTTCGGTAAGCCCCCCTCAACCATCCAACTGAAACCGGCAATTTCATCAATTTGACCAAGATTGGATCTGAGTCAACCCGCAAATCGATTTTAGGGAACCATCAAATTAGTCCGCTTCGATAGTCCTTAGCTTCTTCTAGCACCTGATACGCAATCACCACCCATTTCCGCGCCCTTATTAACCATTAAACTTCATATAAGATTACTTGCAAGTCCTTCGATTCTAGATCCGTTCCGCCTTGTTTTCTCCGCCTGCCGCATTAACACCCGGATAATCCTTCTTTTCCAGTTAATCCCTCCTCAGTAAGGTATGGGCAACCATCCATGTTCACCCAACCCACCTCAATACGTACGTAATTAACAATTTACTCAACTTCATCCGACACCCGGAAAATCTTCAGCACTTAGCTTCGTAGCGCATTACCCGGGTCTTGTTTTAGCCTTCAGCGTCTTAATGTCTCCAGATTCAAATGAGTTGATGTTCCGAATCTTACCCCACACATTTCTTGTCCCTTGCAGGTCAGCTCCATGGCTCCTAAAAGACAGGGAAAACACCCGGCTCCTACAAAGACCTCCCAAACCGCTTCTGCCGACTGGGGCCGGTCTTCAACAACGAAGGCCAAACTGGATGGGATGGCCGAGCTAGGAATCCTTCCTTCCCAAAAGGAAATACACTGGAGGGCTCCTGGCGATGAGACCCGTCCCACTCCTACCGGGAATGAGGTAATCTGCTTTACCGAGCACGTGATCCGGGGGTTCCGTCCTCCGGGTCACCCCTTCTTCCGAGAAATCCTAAGCCACTACGGCCTCCGGGTGTTCGACATAGGGCCTAACTCTATGCTGAACATCACCCACTTCATAGTCTTGTCCGAGTCTTACCTGTGCATTCAACCAAGCCTAGCTCTTTTTACCGAGTCATTTTACTGTGAACCGTGCCGCGAGAGCGATGACGGAGCAATCCTTACTTGCGGCGGGATATCTATCCAACGCCGCAAGCACTCGCTGATGCCAGCCCTTAATCTGAACTCCCACGCCAAAAATTGGCAGCTATCCTTCTTCTATTGCCATGATACCTCTCCGGATGGCGAGAGGAAATTGCCGGGTTACTCGGAGACCCCCCTCGAACCCTCCGCGTCTTTCAATGCTTTTGCGCCTGATCCTGATAGGGAAGCGATTCAGCCCCTTCTGGCCAAACTAGCAGCTTTCTCAGCCCATGGCCTTCTCGGGCTCAACTTAGTAAAGACCTGGGTGGAGTTCCGGGTTCAACCCAACTCCATTCGTTCAAAACTGCTGCACGAATACTCGGGCCATATCACAGACTCCCTCCGCTACTCCACCAAAAACTTCCCTGCCGGTAACACCATCAAGACCATCAAGGGCTTCTTGGTGGAGAGATTGGACGTCATAAAGAACACCGCCGGGTTACCCCCGTTTACTCGGGAGAATCCCGCCCCAGCGGTGAGTCCTGCCCCCTTTTTCTTATTTCAGTACTTTCGTCCGCTACAGCCTTTAACCATCATTTGTATTTACCTGTTTACAGGCTGACGATCCCTTCTGGAAAGTCGAAAACTCTCCTCCTTCTCAAGACCCCGAAGAAGAGGTCGAGTCTGTGGATGATGATGAGGGTATTCCTCCATAACCTTTATACCTGCCTTTTATCTGTGCTGTTTCCCTTATCTGATACTTACTCGGCTTTCAGGGTCGGGGGATGACGAGGAGGAAGAAGAAAATGACCCGGAAGCCACCGAGTCTGACCGGGAGCCTCCAGTTGGAAACAAAAGGAAGGCTAGAGGGGTAGTTGAAAAGGTTCCCTTCTCTTCTGTGTCTCGTGCGCCTTACTCCTTTGCTGCTATGCATGAACTTAACGAGCGATTATCACATTCACCCTTCTTGAAGGATCCTCTTCCGACTAAACGTAGGGTGACCCGGAATTCTCCGGGGGATGATCCCCTTAACCCGGGTATTCCCACTTCACCTACTCATCGAGCCAGTACCCCTCCAGCTCAACCTTCCCAATCTCCTCAGCGTCACCCGTCTCCTACTCATCCACTTGCCGGGCAATTTCGCGTCCCGCAGCCAGTGCTCTTGCCAACGTCATCCGCTTCCAGTGGCGAACTTCCTCCGGACTACGCCGTAAATACCGGGTAACTACCTTTATTTGCATTTTCTCGTACTTGTTACCTTTCCTTTTTCGGTACCTTCTACCGATCCATGTCCTCCTTCTTGTCTTCAGCGCCACAGTTACGCTGAGCGACCAGGATATTCCTGAACCGGAAGGACAGGAAGAGGAGAAGCCGAGTGATGACATGGACGTTGAGATTGAAGACGAGGCCGAGGACGGAAAAGAAGAAGACCCTTTCAAGGACCCAATTCCACCGAAAACTGCATCACCCCAGCCCTCTGAAGAAGTGGACGAAGACATCATCTTGGAGACCAAGCCGGGCTCTCCTAACCCGGACGTTCAAACGACCCGGGTTTCGACCCCCAGACCCGGAACAGCTCCTCCACAAGAGGGCCAATCCTCCGGCCCTTCTCAACTTCGTCCTGAAGACATGACCTTTGCTCAGATGCTAGATGCCCTTCATACCTTGAAGGGTGACGAAGAAAACTTACTAGATGCCTTAATACTCAAGCACGAGGTAATCCCGACTAACACCAATTGATTCCATATATAGTCCCCAAGTTCCGAGTAAATTACTAGGTAGCTTGCTTGGAACTTTGCATAATGTTTCTGGCTGACCCTTCTTCATACTTCCCTACAGGACTATGTTTCACAGTTGGAGAAGAAACTGGCCAAATCCACCAAGCTTGCTGAAAAAGAAGCGGCCCTTCGTGAAGCTGCTGAGACTGAGGCTCACAGGTGCCAGAAGATGACGAAAAAGTACAAGAAGAGAGCTCGTAAGGCAAAAGGCAAACTGACAACTCTTTCTGCTCAAATTGATGGTGTTTATCGTACCGCAACTGGTAAGATTTTTGAATTTCACCTTTTGTGACTCGGATTACTTTGATTTGAACAACTGCACTTGTTTGCCTACTATCTTTGCTTCTTTTGCCTTTTTTAGCAGGGCCACATGACGCTGCCCCCGAAGGAGATGATGCTGCCAAGCTTAAAACCATCAAGAATACTCTTCGCCAACTTTGCAGCGGAGTCAGTTGGATACTTGACGAGTTACGTCTGCCGGGTATCAGGCCGGATAACATGAAGAAGTTACTAGAGAGCTGCTCTACCATCCCCGAATGGATTTGGCATTGGAAACGGTCCTCCTGCCGCTTTGGGGTAACCCGGGGACTCGCGTTAGCTAAGGCCTACGCTCCCAAGCTAGAGCTGTCCAAGCTTATGAGCGGATTCCCAGAGTTCAACTTGGATGGGTCCAAGTTTTTGCCAAAGGACTTCAAGGCTATTCAGAAAGAAGTCCGTCATCCGGCTAGTGTTATCGCTGATGCCTTAGAAATTGATGTGATTCTTCCGGCTTATGATGCTAATGACAAGGTTGTCAAGGCTGACCGCCCCCAGCCGTTCGATATGCTTGTCCGTTGGAGGGAGGAAGCGATCAAGTTAAAGGAAGAAGCCGCCAAGAAGGCCGAGGTCGACTCTGCTCCTGCAACTTCTGCTGCGCAGCCCGAGACTACTACTGATCCAAGTGGCACCAAGGGCAAGGCCAAGGTGGATCCTGCAGCTTGAAGTAACGCTTATCATTCCACATGCGTCAATCGGCGAAGCGTCGTTTACAACAGCTTTACTATTCGTTTAAGCAGAGCGCCTGTGCTCTTTTGATACTTTTATGATATTGTAATACTTTGAGTTAAACTCCCGATGCACTTTGCGCCCCTTTGGGCTTTTGATGAATGTATCTTTGCGTTTTCTTATTCTTGATATCCACTTGCTTTATTCTCGATAACTTATACTTCTTTTTTCTTAGCAAAGCCCGTCCTCCGGGTTTCGTCTGAGACCCGGATGCGTGGCTCGTTGTAATTTAATCGGCTGGATGATGTTGTTTCCTCATTAGAGCTCATAAGTCCCCAGCCCGGGTTTCCGCGTCTAGGACACATGATTGTTTCTTTTCAAGGAAACGAATCGCCCATCGCTGGATGCCCAAAACTTCAGGACAGCTTTTATGAGGTTTGAAGTTATGCTTGATAATCGTTGAGTTTCCGGCTGTAAGCCTTATACTCTGCATAACCTGTGGTTTAGATGACCCTTTCGACTATCTTGTACTATAAGCCGGCTTTCGCGTGGATACCATGTTGTTACATCAATACGAAAACTGGGTCAAACAAGTCCCTTTTGGGTCTCATGACTGATAGTAATCGTAGGCGAACAGATCATGCCACTTTGTTGCGAGTCACATCGAGCTTAAGTAAGAATAGACGAGAATTTTGGACTTCTTTGTCCGGTTATAAGATTGTAGCCGCACTCGTTTTTTCGAGTTGCCGGCCCCTATAACTCATTGGCATCAAGGCCGGGTCTTTTTTGAGTTTGCAGCTGTGCTTGTAGGAGCAACTAGCCCTCAAGACCTAAATATTTTACGCCGTATAAATGACAATTGTCTCTTTTCTCGATAATCCCCTTTTTATTTGATATGAGAAAATTAGGCCAGCAAGCCGCCTCATTAAAAACCCATCCAGTCCCCAAGGGTGCCCTGGATAGGAAAAGAGTGCGTCTGAAACCTGCTGCCTGTTACATCATTTTCTGCTAAGTATAGTATGGACGTAGCTGAGCCACGTTCCATGGTCTATCTCTTTCTTGCATAGGTGCAGTAGTATGAGCAGTGTCGTTGACTGTGGCCGATTCTTCTCTTGCATCTACCAAGTAATATGACCCATTATGTAGACTCCGGCTTATGATGAAAGGTCCTTCCCATGGCGGCGATAGCTTGTGTTTTCCCTCGTTTGATTGAACCAAGCGCAGGACCAAGTCTCCCTCCTGGAAGACCCGGCTTTTTACCCGCCGGCTATGATATCTTCGCAAATCCTGCTGATATATGGCTGACCTTTCTAAGGCTTGCTCCCTTTGTTCTTCTAACATGTCCACGGCGTCTTGCCGGTTCTTCTCGTTCTCCACTTCGACGTAGGCTGTCACTCTTGGTGAATCATGAATGATGTCGCTTGGTAATACTGCTTCTGCGCCGTAAACCATGAAGAAAGGCGTCATCTGGGTGGACCGGTTAGGTGTAGTATTGATACCCCAGACCACGGAAGGGAGTTCTTCAACCCACGCTCCAGCGGCCCTGATACAAGGGACCCTTAGCCGCGGTTTCAATCCTCGAAGTAGCTCTTGGTTCGCCCTCTCCACTTGCCCGTTGGCTTGCGGATGTGCCACTGATGCCACATCAAGCCTGATTCCATTGTTGCCACAAAATTTTTCCATCTCTCCAAGGGACATGTTGGTTCCGTTGTCAGTGATTATACTGTGGGGATATCCAAACCGGTATATGATTCTTTTCAGGAATTTGACTGCTGTGGCCGCTTCACAATTGGTAACCGGCATAACCTCCACCCACTTGGTAAACTTATCGACAGCCACTAAAAGATGTGTCTTCTTGCATGGTGACATATGGAAAGGGCCAACCATGTCCATACCCCAAACAGCGAATGGCCAGGTTAGTGGTATTGTCCGTAACTCCATAGCCGGCACATGAGTTTGGCGAGCGTACCTTTGACATCCATCGCATCTTGCCACTATCCGCTCCGCGTCTGTTAAGGCCGTGAGCCAGAAGAACCCATGCCGATAGGCCTTAGCCACAAGGGATCTTGTGGACGCATGATGCCCACAATCACCTTCGTGGATCTCCTTAAGGATTTGTCGGCCTTCTTCCGGTGTCACGCAGCGCAGAAAGACTCCTGTCGCGCTTCTCTTGTACAGCTCCCCATTGATAATAGTATATCCTTTTGCCCGCCTCAAGATTTGTCTTGCTAATACTTCCTGCTCTGGCAATTCGCCCCGTGATAGATAGGCCAGATATGGCTCTGTCCACTCGGGAACAGTACGTATTGTAGCCACAAACTCCTCATCCGGGTCTCGATTTGCTAGTTCTTCCTCAGACTCGGATTTAACTGACGGTCGCCATAGCTCATCCAGGAAAACATTAGGTGGAACCGGCTCTCTACGCGAGCCGAGTCTGGCGAGTGCATCCGCTGCCTCATTTTTTCTTCTGTCTATGTGCTCTACTTCATACCCGGAGAAACACCCGGCAACCCTATCAACCTCTCTGCGATACGCTGCCATAGTGGCGTCCTTCCTATCCCAGGTTCCTGATACCTGCTGCACCACAAGATCCGAATCCCCAAAGCATCGTATCCTTCTGATGTTCATCTCCTTGGCTATCTTCAGGCCGTGCAGTAGGGCCTCATACTCGGCCACGTTATTTGAACAATCGAAGTGAATCTGTAGCACGTAACTTAGTTTGTCCCCCTTTGGCGACGTCAGCACCACTCCACCCGATAGTTATCTACCGATTCTCCAAAGGCTACTTCCAACGCAATTTTTCCTTCGGGGCGTGCCGAATGACCTGGCACGATTCCATGGAACACCGTCGAACTTTTTTGTAGCTGGGACTCCTTGAGGTTCATGCGCAAGAAGGTTTCCCAATATAGGATGTTGATACTACTCCCTCCATCCATCAAGACTTTCTTCAGCTCGTAACCATTGACCTGGGGTGCCACCACTAATGCCAAGGTTCCGGGGTGCTTTATTCCTTCCGGGTGATCCCTTCTGCTCCATGTTACCTCTTGCTCCACCCATCTCAAGGATCCCGAAGTGGCCGAGGAGGCTGGATCCACTGTTTGCTTCAACGCCCCTTTGTCCCTGCTGGAAGTCCCTGTAACATGCACATGATATTGTCCTTTCAAATTGAGCGTACGTACCATGCCGATGAAGATATTGATTTGGCCGATTGACACCATGGATCCGGATTCGAAGTGATCCGGCTCCAACTCCCACCCGGAATTGTCCACTATCTGCTCTCCTTCGTCATTGGAGTAGATCTCGCCGACGACAAAGTTCTCCATACTCTTCCGAGCTTCTCCCGTGATGTAAACACCTTTGGACGCAGGCCCCACGGTGGGCGCCAACTGTCGTGGGATAATCACGGCAGATGTTACCGGGGGTAACTGATCTAGGGGCAAGTCGACACAGGTATTTGGGAGAGGGTTTAGCTCGAAGGAAGACATGGCGAAAAGCAATCTAAGAGCCGGAAAACAACTCGCCGGATCTCGATATGATTATACTGGATACTCGATAATAGGTGTTACAGTTATGACTTGAATCTCTCTCAGGCGAAGCCTAGGGGTTGGTTTATATAGTACTCATACCCCCTTTGGCTTGCCATACAAAGCGCTCCTTGAGTCCTACTCGAACTCTATATACAAACCTAACTTTCCTTACCATAACCCACAATCCGGGTTACGATCCTTACAAGCCCTGGGCCTTTCTGAAGCTTCTTTGTTCTTAGCCGGATTTGGTCCATCCGCCGTTTGGGCCGGATTACACCTGGGAGTTGGCATACCGGGTTACTATCCCCTCATCAGACATGGTCTTTCTTTAAATATTAATGATGTCTTCTTTTATTTTAAAATAATTATATATTTCTTCAATACTATTCAATTATGCATTCTGGTTGTAGAAATTATTGTGCAGATTGGGAATGGTGCTTTGTAAGGTGTAATTTTCATGCATATGACAATTAGAGCCTATGTCTAAAAAGGAAAAGAAGAAACATTGAAATGATCGGATTGGAATTATTTGTGTTGAACTACCACTGCATATTTCTATGGATTTTTAAGAAGTTCCTTCAAGAACAAGTGTGCAATAAAATCACAAATAATATTCCAGCCAAACTCCAAAGTTCCTACTTGTGCTGTCAGTTTTCTCATATTATATCTTTTTTAACTTAACGCTTAAGGAAATGGCCTGCTAATTATATCCTCTATTGCTCAATGTCAGGATTATAATTATTTTCCAACATTGCTATCTTCTATCTCGACATTCTTCGTGTGAAATAGATCAAGCAATTAACCAATACATCTTCTGTAAGTATTTACATCTGGTTGGAGATGGAAGGTTACATCTAATATTCTATCCAGATTCAATAGGAAGTCTCTGCTCCAATACTTGCTAGATAATATTTGCATTGTATTATTTGAGAATTATCATTTCCCAAAATTCTATATATGCGTAGCACAAACTTCTTGCGAACCACTGAGAGGGGGAAAATACAGGGTTACAGATATATTTGACTCACCTACCTATGTAGTATGTTTTACTGCTCTAAATGTGTAGTATGCCTTAACGCAAACGGCACATGAATTTTGATGTCATGAAGCTTGAACTATGTGGAATCGTTTTTCTGCCTGTTAGGTCTTGCGTGAAAGATTTAGATAAGATGATTCATATTTTGCTTTTCAGGAGAAAGACATGTACTGTTTGGCGTATAACTAATTTTTTCGGTAGCGTTTTCTGTTACATTTTTTGGGAGGCTTTTGATGTTGCATATTTGTTTGGGAGGCAGCAATAGTCTTGATTTATATCCATGGGTCCCTGATACGCCACATCTTTCGTTCTGTGTATCTCTGTCATGTGTGTGCGCGTTCTTCCTTCTCCATTTTTTCGTGAGTAAACATGGCATGCTTATTTTGTCGGTTGTCGCCCTACTAGGTATGCCCTTGACTCCAAAGGTTTACATGTGGTGCAAATCTATTCTATCTTGATGCATCCCCCACTCTGCAATGTAGCTGCCACAGTTTTTCGACAGACTTATTGGTTATGACAATCAAATTGAATTATTTCTGGTTGCAACTGTTATATTGCCAAACTCCTCTTGGATGCAACTATAATGATACAAGGTGATCTATTAGTAGATAAAGCTCTGCACCAATCGGTGGCTTCTACTTTTTGTTGTCAGTTCTGAATAAGTTGTCGGTTTTGTTTCCGAAGGCCCTCATTCACTCCATTTGAGAGCACCTCTCTATGTCAAGCAGATGCTATAGTATATTTGGGGCTGCAATTTTATTGTCTATAGTTGACAACAATGTCAGCCTAGGTATATTGTGATTGGTCCAGACACCGAAGCACATGCCATAGGAGGAGTTGTAGCCTCGCAGGTGACCACCAAGTTCAGAATTTAGCGGGACGTCGGATGCCACTGCATGCATATGGCCAGTACGCACATGATTGCTACAAGGTAGCCTGCATTAGCAATTTAGCACCACCGAGGAGATTGCTTCTTCTCACAGCCCCCATTTCTTGATTAATTCCTTCATGTTGCTAATTAATACATGCTGGAGTAGCCCTGCATTTCATTGATGTGGTTGCTCGCTTTAGTTCTGGAGTTGAAATTGATGTAAATTGGTGTGCTCAAGAAGACGGTGGAAGAGGAGATCAAGTACATTGGGTTATCAGAGGCGAGCTCTGACAACATCAGGCATGCTCGACACTCACAGCCTCTCTGCATGTGAATTCGATGATTACAAAGTTTTCTTGTGTTGTTCCGATAGTAGATAATCCTGGTGATTGATCAATAGGATCTATTCAAGATGATGTTATTTATGTTTTTTTTGCAGTATAGTGGAAACTGGATGGCCTGTATTTTTATTTTGTACCAAATAGTAATTTGTATTGTAGGTTAGGTTTCTGGAGGATGGGACTAGATATGAAGATAAGTGATGTTGATTAAATTTGGAATAATATGAGCTTAAGACGCTAATTTTGTGCGGATGATTAGACATGAAACTAATTTTTTCAAGTTAAATCCTTCCGTCTTACTATAGAGCTATGCATGACAGTTTGGTTTACTTTGTTTGTCACCGTTTTCACGAAATCCAGGTTTAGCTTGTTTAGCTCTTAAGGTTGCCCATGATGGCAGATCAAAGTTATTTGTTGAAAACATCTACTTATAAGCATGTACTATTGAAGGATTCTTTTTCCGCCTCCTGTACTGTTGAAGTTGTTTTCGTTTGCTAAATATTTTGAATGTCTTAGATTTTCTAAAAAGTTAGATAATAAGTTATTAGTTATTGTCCATCCTAGAAAGGATAATTGTGCATCCTTTGAAATTATGGAGGATGCAACTTTTGTACTAAAGCGTGTAAGATGCATTGTAGAATTTTCCACCGGCCTATAGTGTATCGGCTGCGACACCGGCCACATTGTGCCAAACGTCATGCAGACTGTGAGGCGAAGCTCGCTTTTCGGCTAGTTTACTATTAAGTGAAATTACAACACCCCGTGGGCCATAGGCTTCAAAATGTTTGCTTTGTGTAAACTGGACAAATATGCTAACCAATGAGATAACTAACAATCAATGTTTACTGATTCCCGTGGGTACAAAATCCGAAATCAAGGTTTGGAATGTTACCCAGCAGAGGAACGTTGATGGAACACCGTACCAAAGTATATGCTAAATAATCTCCGTCTGTGACCTAAGTGTCATCCGTGGCAACTCTGTGTGTTGGAGGCTTCAACCATTTTTTTTCTATGACCCAGATAAATATGTCAACCAATGAGATAACTAACAATACGAAAATCAAGATTTGCTATGCCATCCACTTGCAAAAATGTTGATGGAAAGCCGGAACAAAGTATATGTGAAATGATCTATTGAGTTCGGAAAGATCTATACACAACCTGATGTTTTCTCAGTTTATTGTATACTTGCCTTCGATTTCACATCAGCGAGTACAACACTAAGAAAATTCAACCTACGAGTCGGCGTAATTTTGAGTCTTATTTTCTCGTATAAACTTCTAATTTAAATTAGAACAATAATGTTGGATGTATGCACAAGAGACAATATTATACATCTGTTTCATGATTAAAATATTATATTTTTATATTATAACTGTTGTGGTCACTGAATATGAGATTCAGAGTAAAACTCATACGCACGTGTAGAAACATAAACACGTCGTAATACCCTTTTATCATGTCTCACAGACAAACTTGTTAGTATTAGATGACCACGTTTTGATGGTAATGACCCAATGTTTTTTCAATATTAACAGGAGCACTTTGTTGTTTCAACGAAGTGGCTGGTAGACCCAAATAATTAAGATACTATGAGATTTGATTTTGATAAATAGTATCGTCATACGATGGTCGTTTTGTTTGCTTCCTTAGACATGAGAATATACGATGATGTTTAACATAAAGATTATTTTGGTATAGTCAAGTATCACACCGTAAACTGGATGATCAAAAAGGCTATTACTAGGTAGTCTCGAAAGTATTAATTTCTTTGTGATAGTTCAGGATTGGGAATTACTCCTTTAGTTAATAGAGAGATAGATCCAGAATCCACTCGGTGAAATAGTATTAGTAAATAAAGTCCGCACATACAAACACGTGATATACTATATCTCAGTAACGAGTAAAAGGAATCATACCAGGTATCGAGAATAATGTGATAAGGTGGTTAAAGAGTTTAATCATGATCTTACAATTCATCTCGTCTCGAGTTATTGATTGGTATCGCGAAGTAATAGGAACTTACTCAACAACCAACAGGTTCAACCTCCATGGTCCCGATGTTGATTATTGATTAGTAAATTGGTTTCCTGATCATGCCAACTTGTTATCGAACCTATATAGGTGATGCGTCTATTTTAGTTGCTATTTTATTTAACGTTTTATTAATAAGTAGATAGTAAATTTGGTATTTACCGTGCCAAAGTGCATTGTTTATGTCTTTATATGCAGATTGATGAAATCCCCAAAGAGATATATCATACAAGACATAAAGAAGAAGAATTGGACATAATATGAGGAGACCACAACATTTAACTCCATTCCAAGGAAACAAAAATTTACAGAAGTCAAAGGAGAAGCAAAAAAAAAACTTAACGAGCAATGGTACGGTCAATTATGACCGTACCTGTCACTGTACCAGCAAATATTCTGCGAGAAAATAGATAGAGACAATTTAATGAGTCACGGTATGGTCACCTTAACCGTATCCGATGGGGTCAGTTCAGCAGGGTGGGCGAAACGGAAACACCGACCGTACCAGTTTAAGTCGGTAACTCAAAACGACCATGGTAAGGTGAGTACCGACCGTACCACCCACCGTACCATGGTGCGTTTGGTTTGTTTCGACCAGCATATTAATCACGTGCCATCAAGATTGGATCGACGGAGAGACCAGACACCATACCACGAAAATACAACAAATCCTAGCCCCCGGAAGGTGTCGGAGGGGGAATTCGCATAGGGGAATCCATCTCCATCAACTACATCACCGTGAAGGCCTCCGCATCGATCTTCATCGCCATCACCTTCATGTACATCTACGCGATAGCATCAGATTGAACCTTCGAAGGAGAACTATGGCAGGCATCTATTGTTATTCATTGGAGTTAACCACCATAAACAGACCAAAACAGTTTTGACTGACTGCTTTACATCGATAGGGGATGCAGTTGCTTCTGCTTGGCCAGGGAATGTCCACCGCTCGGATATATATCAAAATGCAACGAAAGTATTAAGGGATATATTCCACTATTCGGAAAATACGTGTGGATGCGCGGCTGCACACAGGGCCGGTTACAGCAGCCCTGTGCGCAGCCCACATCTCAATGGGGGAGACTGAGGAGAGAGAAACAGTTTGGTGGGTGCGCCGGTGGAGATAATAATGAAGCCATGCTGTCATAGCTGTCAAACACTCGAATAAACTTCTAATTTACATAAATATTTAAGTTACCCAAGCAACGTTAGCCCTAAAAGAAGATGTCACCTTGAGTTGAGTAAGTATTTTAATTATTCATTGTGTTGCTTGAGGAAGATCCCAAATTCTCCGTGTTAAAAAGGTATAATTAATATTAAAATTATATGCAAATGGTATAATAATTAATAGTTTCAATAGTTAAAATAATTATTTAGTTAAACGAAAAATAAATTTGAATTAGTTATGCAAATTCTAGCATTTTTCATTTTGAAATTTTTGTCAAATTCGAAAGTATGTAGAAGTTGTTAAAGTGCAAACTTAAACAATTTTCAAATTTTGGCGCTAAAAAGTTTTGGCGCGCAGTGTGCCACCAAGTTTCGAAAAAAGTTTTGGTCCCGGCCCGTGGTACCAACCGGGACCAAAGGGGGTGCCTCTAGTCCTAGTTGGTGGCACGGGCCGGGACTGAAGGCCCAGTTGTATAAATATCTCGGCCCTCTCTCCAGGCCGAGCGACCACCCAGGGACAGCGGACATGCCTTGGCGAAGCCTTGCCGGCGGCGGGGGTAGGAAGATCCCGCCGGCGTTGGTTCCGCCGGCGGGGTTGGGGTTGAACTAGGGACGCGTTATTGTGGACACAAATATATATATTAAAAGACCCGGGGGCCATGCTTACATAGGGGGGCGGCGCGGCCACAGGAGGCCGGCCGTGCTTACATATAGGGGGCGGCGGCGCGGCCACAGGCGGCCGGCCGTTTTCTTGGGGGGGGGGGGTCGGTATCCTATTATATTAGGGGGGGAGGCGCCGGCGCCGGCCTAGTCCTCCTCGTCGGAGGGGATGCAGTGGTAGTCCGGTGCCTGCCACAGGTGGGCAGGCAGCTGGGGCAGGCCCGCCGGTGGCTGCGGAGGCATCGGGGGCGCGTGCGGCGGCGGCGGGGCAGCTCCTCAGGCTGCGGCGGCGGCGGGGGCAGCTCCTCCGGCGACCATACGCCGCCGGTCCAGGCCCAGGACATGCCGTACTCCAGGCCGGGGGGGAGCGGCTGCGGCGGCGGCTGGTCCTTGGACGCCTCCAGCTCGGCGTTCATCACCTGCCACCAAGGGGCAGGCACCGAAGGGGGCGGGGCGGCGGCATGGCGTTGGCGTCGGCGGCGGCGGCGGCTAGGACCATCTCCCACCGCTTGACCTCGTCCTCGATGAGGGTGCGGCGGGAGGCCTCGCAGGCCTCCTCCAAGCTGGCCCGGAGCTCGGGGTCCTCCTCCTCGGCGATGTCCTCGCCGATGTCCTCGAGGAGCCACAGCTCCGGCTCCCTGCCGGGTGGTGGCGCGGGGTAGTCCGCCACGCTCACCTCCTCCTGGGCGATGGGGATGAAGGAGCGCCGGCGCTGGTCGTGCTCCTGCTGCAACCAGACGGCCCAGTAGGGGGAGCTGCGTGCGTACGCGCGGTCCCTGAGGAGGTGGGCCGGCAGGAGACGACGCCGGCGGTCGATCTCCTCGCGCGCGGCCTCGTTGGTCGGGGCCGGCGGCACCGGGATGCGCTGGGGGTTGAGATGCCACCCGTCCGGGAGGTGGACGTCCGGCCAGAAGACCGGCGTGGCGTGGTCCCAATGCCACTCGGCCTCCACCGTCCGGACGTACCGGCGGAAGCGCTTGCCCTTGGGCGCGGCGCGGGGCGGCGAGCGTGCCGCCGGAGGTGGAGCGGGGACGAGCGGCGCCCCGCCAATGCGGACACCTCCCGGGCCGAAGCCGAAGGCCTCCGCCGGCGGGGGTGGGACGCCGGAGCCTCTCTGGCCGGCGCCGCTCGAGGAGCCGGCTTCGTGGTCGTTCCGGGGACGGGACGACATGGCGGCTAGGGTTCCTTTGGGTGGGACGCGGCCGGGGTGGATGGGTTGTACAGGCAGCAGGGGCCCTTTAAAAAGGTCCGGGGGGGAGCTGTCATACCAACCGGCGGCCGGAACGTGGCGGCGGTTGCAGGCGGCCATGAATCACTACTAGAAAAATGAGTTTTAACAACGGTTTATGTGGTCGTTAAAAGTAAGATTGTGGTCGTTAAAAATCATTAACGACCAGGTTTCGGTGGTCGTTAGTTGTCGTTATAGGCTCCGTCGTTAAAAGTAATAACGACCACATATTTTTTCCGGTCGTTATTTTTGTAACGACGGGACGGTTAGTGGTCGTTAATTGTCAGGAAATAACGACCAATTTTTTTGTATTAACAACCATGTTTTTCATCGCCAAAAGTATTTCTATGGTCATATATCAACGACAATTGTATATTATTAATGGCATTATTTTCACCATTTTGATTTCCTTTAGAGCCTATTTAAATTTTATACAGCTACAAGTTTAATGGCATGTACATTAACACCTATTTTTGTGCGACATGCAACAACAAAAAATATATAACTAAGTACGTCAATAACCAAAAGATGCTTTTTATTAATCAGGACTGCAGTATCTATAATCTATAATATCTAAATGGGAGCAACCCACTAATTTCAATTCTCTTAACATGCAAGTTGTACACATCAGCAAGTTTGTAATTGGTCCATGTCATACAGCCCTCCCACCATATCAAGTTTGCCATGTCAGCAAATCATATTTTTGTGCAGATTCAGTTTATTAATGCATGACGCCTTTGGACACCAGCAGCCACTCAGCCACACGTCTCCCCTTCCCACTTTCCTTGGCATTCATCACTTTATTTCTTTATCATCCAGTCAGCTACTTACCCGACAACGCATAATTAGCATGGTTTTAATTTTTAAAGCACCATTCACTTTCGACTTCATCTGTTTCAGTCATGTACTGTTCATATTCTCCAAGAATGCAAGCTACGATCCTTCTCTCTCTCAATAAAAGAGTAGGCAAAGCGTTTGCCCTGGTGGAATTGAACGCCTGGCTACCCATATGCTTATTACCCCTCCCCGCTGTTGCTCTACCATAAAAAACAACCACTCACCTGTTTGTTTCACTCTCATGATAATAGTTGAGAAATGGATCCAGAAATTGTTCGATCGAACTGCTGTTGTCCGGGCGGTTGGCACTGATGCGACATCTGCCTGACCTCGCTTTGTTAGCTCCCGATAGAGGTGGGAAGGCTATTCTATAATGCTAACGCCGGGTCGCCCATTACCCGCTCAATACAGCTTCATGGTCAGAAGCAGATCATGCTCGAATCCTTACCCAGTCCGAGAAGGCTGTAGGTATTCTCCTCTATGATGCGATTTCTTTTAGATGATGATTTCATGATTATTTAATATCATAGCGTTCATAGCAAAATAGTTAACTGACTATAACGAGGACCCATTGTTTTCATATTGAATTTTTGCCGTCGTTTATCGTTTTACAGGAATACGTAACTATGAGTTCCATATATTTTCGAACATCCTGTAGTGATTATCCTACTAGAATATTGTCTGCTACAGCATGACATGAATGAGGTAAGATTCTTAAGTTTTGTTGGTTCGTACATTCTCAAGAATTCTTTATACTTTTTGACAAAAATGCAGATATAGCTGCTATTTCAATTGATAGCTATTTCGATCGATAGTCGAAGGAGAACAAAGTACAAGGACTCATAAAATGAAAGAAGACAACGGATAAGAGAGAAACTAGCTAAAAAATTACAGCGTGGTATCGGCTATGACAAGTTAATCAGGTTCCGTCACAACAGTAGGAAGCATTCTTTGTATTGTTCTTACTACGATATTTTTTTCTTGCTTAAAATTATTTGCCTTGCCTCAACTTCCACATTACCACAAGTTTTTTTTTTGTTTTTTTGTTACATATCAAATCAAGACCACCTCCAAGGTTTGGTTTATTCATATTTTAAATAAAATGGTGTCTTTATTTTATTTCTTTCTCTCAGCACGAATGGCACAAAATATTGTAATGCTTAGCTGCTTGGCCAGATATCTCTACATCCTCCATCATGCATTTTCTCTTGTGGGAATAATTCATCTTTACTTTAATTGTACACTAACAAGTGATTTTTTTTCTTTTAGATTGCAACATATGATGTTTTTCTTCTTTCATATTAGGAAGCAACAATCAAATAGGAACTCTATAAAAAAATGTTTGAATGTGCCCTGAAGCTTACATAAAGCATTGGTGCATCTTCAGCTTTTGGGAGCAGATGTCAAGCAAACGGCTTTGTAAATCACAACAATCTATTTCTTTTTCCCATGAATTCTGGTGTTCAACCCTCATTTAAAAGTGTTTTACCAATTATGTTATGTATAATCTAATATATCTTCTGTCCAAATAGTTACTGAATCAATTTTGAATCACTTTAGTTACTGAGGCACTTTTTGAAAAATCTTATGCAGTAAACATATTTTTATTGCTTACATATTTTTGACTTATCGACTTAAGTGCCCGCAGCAACGCGCGGGGAATCATCTAGTTACCACGATGTTTACATACAAACTCTAAAAGTAAAATATCATTAAAAATATAAATTGAACCCTCTACAGGCGACCTAGTAGGTGACCTTTAACTGGGTAAATACAGCTAGCTTGATGGATTTTTTTCTTGGTCTGAACTTCACTCAGACGAGCACCGCAACACAAGGTATTGATGCATGTTTGACTACGGAGCATCCTGCATCAATGAAAACAATTGCCCAATCAGTTGTGAAGCTTCTATTCTTTTGGACCATCAGCCCTAAAAAATTGAATGATTTGCAAAAGTTAGTACTACTACATATAAATGAATTTCAGAAAGTATAAGAATTTTTTATGCCAGCTTATAGGGAGAAATGCTTACATACTTGGTGGATGCTTGAGGCCAAATTAGCAATCCCATGTGCAGTACAGATCAGGAAGTCTACCGTTACTCGACCCTTCAAGTCATACACGTCAAGGTACTGCATAGACCAATTTATTAACCTGAACTCTATTAGTATCAAGAAACTGACAATCAAAATACTGTATAATTTTCTTTCAAGCACGTGATATGCACAGAACTACAGATTAGCCGATACTACAGATTGGCAGATACACCGATGCTGAAAAGAGAGGATATCCGCACTAACCTCGATATGAGGTATGAGACAAAGTAGAACACCGGGACTGTGACTCTTCTGTTCTTTCCGGGCCATGAATCTGAAAAATATTGTAGATTCGTTATGATTTATAGTATATACAAACTAAGAAACGAAGGGAAACTCGTCCGATAATCTGGGAGTACTCGCCGGACCAATACACGTTGTTGTGCCGCCATCAAGGTCTCGTCTCACCGCCTCGCCCCGATCGATCCACTATCTGAGGGACGGTAGCCAGCTGCGCCAGCCAAGTCAGAATACACGATTCCATCCGAAGTCTGCCCAAGCTTCAAACTGCTAGTGGAAGGAGAAGCAACCCACCTGTAGATATTACATGCCAATACCTGGTTTTTCGCCGCTAATCTGGCACCTCCCGGAGATCAGGACTCCATGGGATGTCTGCCGCCTTTTACCAAGCTCGATCCAAGGAAGGCCATCGATCCAAACCACAGTGTCCCCTCCTATACGCATACAGAAGTGGAGTCGGAAAATAGAGTCGGTATGGGGTGTGTGCGCCGCCGCCTAGTTCTTTTGCCGTGGATAGAAAGATAAACCTAGACTAACGAGATTGATTTGTTATTTATCCTTCTATTTCGAGGCAAAGGGTTAGCGAATCGTTAATTAGTTCCAAGAAGTTAGCTAACTGACCAACAACGACCAACAGCTAGCGTGCTGTAACGACGGGCAAATCGTTGGTCGTCTCGTGGGATAAAGTTGGATCCGTGACTGCCTGGTTCACTACTAACGACCAACTTTTTTTGCGGATTGGTCGTTAATAGGCTAGTTTCTAGTAGTGAATGCGGGGCGGGAGCCGAGGCGTGGCGGCGGTTGCAGGTGGCCACGCGCGCGTGGGGAGGTGGAGGGGGCAGGAAGACGAGGCGGCAGTGGGCCCTTTGACCGTCCCTGTGGTCTTAATTTAAGGGACCGGGCGAGCCAGCCACTATGGCGCTGGCCAGTGGCCCCTTTTGACCCCCGCGAACCGTTGACCGAATATAATAAAAGACGCGGGCCAGTGGGCCCTTTTGACCAAAAATGTGGCCAGTGGGCTTAATTAAAGACGTGGGCCTGGACGCGGTTGGGGAAGGGGAGGCCGGTTGGTGATTGCGAGACAGGAGCAAAAAAAAAAACGAAACGAAAAAAAAACCTGCCGCGAGAGGGAAAAATGGGCGGAATTTTTTTTTTCCAAATAAGGTATCCATCCCGGTTCCTAATACGAACCGGGACGAACTCCCTGGCAGTCCCTGGCCCAGGTTCGCCACGTGGGTCATCCTTACCATCCCGGGTCCTGGCACAATCGGGACCAATGGGGGAGGGCCATTTGTCCCGGCCGCTAGCCCATCCCGGTTGCACAACCGGGACAAATGGCCCTTACGACCCGGGACAAATGGCCCTGTTTCCACTAGTGGCTGAAGGCATTGCCGTCGGCCTATGGTATTTTTTTTCTTCTGTTGTGCTCTTGCGACATGGTGAAAGTATAGTATGGGCACCTAGAGGGGGGGGTGAATAGGTGCTACGGCAATTTTTAATTTTTCTCAAATTTAGGCTTGACAAGAAAGGTAAATTCTCTAAAAGTGCGACTAGTGATGAATTTACCTATATGACAAGACAAGCAATCAATGCAACAAGTACAAGTAAGTAAAGAGAGGGAGGAACGAGGTAACCGATGGAAGCACACGGAGACACGATGTATTTCCGAGTTCCTCCTTTTTAGGGGAGTACGTCTCGTTGGAGAGGTGTGAGCTCGCCACAAAGGCCTACTCAACGCCACTAAGGCTTCACCTTAATCTCCGATGAACTTCGCCACAAAGGCCTAGTTCACCTTCCACTATAGAACCCCTTTGAGGCGGGGATCAAATCCTTTACAAACCACTTGGGGCACACACCCACAACTTAATTGGGGGCTCCCAAACCTTCTTGAATCACCAACAAGAAACAAGAAGCCTAGGTTCTCCACAAGAGGAAACCCTAGGCAAGATCCCTCGAGCTAGAGAGGGGGAAATGAAGAACGGGTTGGTGAAGATGTAGATCCGGTGGTCCTCCTTCAATCCTCAAGGAATCAACGAGTTTGGGTGGAGGAGGAGGGAGATCTTGCTAGTGGGTGAGCTCCATTAATGGTGACTTGAATGCTGAGAAGAGCTTACCCTTGGAGAGAGAAGTGAGGCTCTATTTATAGCCTCCCACAAAAGTAGCCGTTTTTCCACAGTTTTCGCGCAGCCCGGAATGAATCCGGAATATTCCGGACCCCCGGAATAATCCGGAGCAATCCGGATGGCAACAGAACAATTCCCTATAGTGGCCGGAATGGATCCGGAGTGAATCCGGAATGGCTCCGGAATGCTCCGGAATGGTCCCGGAATTTTCCGGATGGCACCAGAACAATTTCCCATAGTAACCGGAATGAATCCGGAATTTTCCGGCGGCCGGAATCATCCGGAATATTCCGGATTGCAACAGAACAATTTGCCATAGAAACCGGAATATTCCGGAAGCATTCCGGATCCCCGGAATTTTCCGGGCTCCCCTTAGAAACTCTGTTGTTGGCCCGAAACGAACCTTTTGATCTTCGAAATCTTCACCATTTCTTTGATACCGTAAACGTGCTGAGTTAAAACCTATTTCTTGACAAAATAGCACGTACGGTTAGTAGCTTCTTTATGTTGTGAACAAACACACAAAACCGTGAGATATCAAGAATGCACTTTCAATCTCCCCCTTTTTGGTGTTTGATGACAACATAAAGATTTCACGGGATGAACAATATGAACTAAAGAAATGGTGTCCAAAAAATAGACGGAGTTCTACCTCGATGTGTGTCGTGAGACACACACTTCATAGGTTTTGCTCCCCCTACGTTTTAAACACCAAGCCGGGGAAAACAAGTTCATACAATCATGCATAGATAATCATAGACAATAAGGTACGCATGATAAAAGTAACATAACCACGGGAGGGGTGACACGAATACGTCACGAGGTTCCACACACATAGAACGAAGTTTTAAAACGAGGAAGCGAAATAAAGATACCGGAGCACAAGCCTATAAGATCGAAATCAAAAGCAAAAGACTTGTGCCCCAACCCCTTGCAAATCCCGTGGAAACCTAATATGGGGGACTCCTTCTCCCCCTTTGGCATCAAGACGCCAAAAAGGGACAAAAAGTCCACTAGCGCCCCAAGAGATCACTCCATGAAGTCATCGTCTCCATGCTCTTCCTCATCATCGCCTTCTTCCTCATCATCGCGTCCTCCAAGCCCAGCAGCATCAAAGTCATCATCATCATTGGACAGCTCCTCCTCATCATCAACATCTGCCGGTGGGACCCCAAAATAGAAGTCATCATCATGGATCTCGGGCATCTCAATGGGGACCAAAGCAGCAGGAGCAAGTGACACAGGATCAGCAGGTACATCAAACCCAGCAAGCCGACGGTCAGCGTTCTGAATACGCCGAGTCTCCTTGGCCAACTCATGCGCCTCATGGGCAATGGCCCTAGTGTCCTTGCACATGTTGAACATAGCCTTGAAAAACTTTGCAATTCCACCAGAGGGACGCTCAGGAATGCCACTTGAGGAAGCAGAAGGAGTGGCCGAGGGGGACTTGGACTTGGACTTGGCAAACTCCGGAATCTCATCTCCATTGATCAACCGAGGAGCCATTTTCTTGCACTTGACCACCTCATAGTTTTCCATGATCTCAACACCCATCTTGGAATTAATGAACTTTTGAATAAGCGGACCAAAGGCGGGCTTCCTCTTATCCATGACCCCTAAACAAATCTCACGGTAAATGAAGTCCATCACATCAATCTTCCTTTGGTTCTTGGGCCTAGTGAGGAACATGAGATTCACCATGAAGGCCCTAATAGCGGAGATATCACCGGCCTTGATAACAATGGAGGCCCGGAAGATCTTGGAGAGCAAGTTGTAGTAGGGGTACATGTTGGAGTTGAAAGGCTTAGTCTTGCCTTTGACATTGGGAGGATAGCAGAAATCCAGACTTGAAATATCATACTCAGGGGATTCATGAATCTTGTAACCATGATCAGCATAGGTGGCAGTCCAGGTGTAGCCCAACACCTCAGCAAACTCAGACAAATCACTGGTGATCTTCTCCTCACCGCACATCCAAGTCATGGAGCGCTTGGCATCACCCTTAGCATGGAGAGTGCAATAGAACTGTGCAACCAACTCCGGGCAGTACTCACCCTCGGTGTTATTAAGTAGAGGAATCAGACCAAGCTTCTCCAAACAAGCATGCACACGGCGGAGCTCAGTGTTCTTGTACATATTGTAGGTCTCCATGTCCACTTGGGCTTGAATACAAGCAAGGGGCTTCTGAGCGAAATAAAATTCATCCCAACACTTCAACTGCAGGTTTGTCCAGAACCGAGGATCCTCACAAGTAGACTCTACGAAACGGTAAGGGTTCTTCCGCTTGATGTACCTCCATTGAGGGACAGAGCAGCCATTCAGATCAACCTCAGGAACAGACTCAGTGTTAGCATCTTCACGGGTCTCACGAAAGGAGGCACGAGCACCCCGTCCTCTGACCGGACGAGCACCTCTTGAAACAGTTTGCTTCCTCTTGAGACCAGTACGAGCTCCAACTCCTGTGAAAGGATGATAAAGAAGCAGCAAAGATAAGTGCAAATGCCATACGGAACAAAAAGAACTCCACAAAGTTTGGTGTAGTGCAGAAAAATCGACTTCTGGCAGCATCCGGAAAATTCCGGATTGATCCGGATTATTCCGGCTGGGCCGGATTGGTTCCGGAATATTCCGGCTGGGCCGGAAATTTCCGGATCCATTCCGGGCTCCGCGATGTGACTCGAGGAACTGCACAAAACTTCGATTTTTTCGACTCAACAACTACACCAAACGTCAAGGAATACTCAGAGGATGAACCTAGATTAGATCTACGTGCTGGAACATGTGGGATCTTTGTAGATGACGATTTTAGATCTAAGTCTAGATTTGTTGAGTGGTTAGACTAGATCGAGATAACACATGGCATCTAGGTTGTGATTGGCAAGATGAACATATGGATAGAACTTGGAACTAGATCAAACCCTAGGAGATTGCATCTAGAGCCAAAATCAACCAAACAAAACGAGAAACAATCGGTGCCAAACAACATACCGTCCATGGGGATGTCCTTGTCCAAAGGATGGATCCAAAATCCTCCCTAGGGGCAACGGGGACGAAAACGATGAAGAACGGCGGCTAGGGCACGGGAGAAGTGAAGGAAGTGGAGGAAAACCGTTCCCCCGTGCGTGTGGGGATATTTATAGGCGAAACCTGCCCATCCGGAAAAGTCCCGGAAAATTCCGGAGTCCCGGAATATTCCGGATCCATTCCGGAGGTCCGGAATGATCCGGAAAATTCCGGACGTCCGGAAAATTCCGGCTGGAGCAGCATCAGCTCCAAAAATTCCGGGGAGGGCAAATTTTGACAGGCAAGGAAGGGTGTGTGGATGTGTGGAGTATGGCATATGCAAAGATGAACATGGGAGAGGATACAAAGAGCAAAACAAGGGTTAGGTTTCCTAGTCTTACTTCTCGGAAAAGAACCAAATAAGATCGAAATAGCAACGAGAAGTAGTATTCGGACAAGAAACACAATAACCATAAGATATGCAACTAAGAACCAACTCTTCACGTGGGGAGAGGTTGGTGGCCTAAGCCACCATGTAAGAGTTCATGGTATGCAACCGCGAAGATATATCTTGGGGGCATTGCCAAAACTCAACATTGAAGCTCACAATTCAACATTAGAAAAGAGAGATCACAATGAATTTTTGCTATGGGCATAATGGGGGGAGGGAGAACCCAATGTGTTAGGATAGCACTCCCCCTATGTCCATGCCTACATCTAAGCTCGACCACGTTTCATCTATAGGGGTGTGCGCATGATAGTCAAGCCAAGCTCCTCGAATCAATCACATTTAGCTCATTCCTCAAGAATGTGAACCTTGCATCATCAAGTGGCTTCGTGAAAATATCCGCAAGATTGTCCTTGGTGGGCACATAACCGAGTGCAATGTCTCCTCTTGCCACGTGATCACGGATGAAGTGGTGGCGAATCTCAATGTGCTTCGTCCTTGTGTGTTGCACCGGATTGTATGCAATCTTGATAGCACTTTCATTGTCGCATAGAAGAGGCACTTTGTCCAAATGAATTCCATATTCCTTGAGAGTTTGCCTCATCCATAGCAATTGGGTGCATGCACTCGCGGCGGCAACATATTCCGCTTCGGCGGTGGAGAGAGAGATGCAATTTTGTTTCTTCGAGGACCAACTTACAAGGGACCTACCAAGGAATTGGCAAGCCCCCGAAGTTGACTTCCTATCATCTTGATCACCCGCCCAATCGGAATCCGTATATCCATTGAGAGTAAATTGTGTCCCCTTTGGGTACCACAAACCAAATCTTGAGGTATGAACCAAATAACGAAAGATTCTATGAACCGCCATTAGATGGCAATCCTTAGGAGCCGCTTGATACCTTGCACACACACCTACACTCAAAACGATATCGGGCCTAGATGCACAAAGATAGAGCAAAGAACCAATCATAGAACGGTAGAGCTTTTGGTCCACATCCTTACTCCCTTTTGGATTACGTGATAGATGACACTTGACTTGCATAGGAGTGGTTTTGATCTTTGCCTCTTGGAAGTTAAACCTCTTGAGCATGTCTTGAGTATACTTGGCTTGAGAAATGAAGGTACCAAAGGCCAATTGCTTGATCTCAAAGCCAAGGAAGAATTTAAGCTCACCCATCATAGACATCTCGAACCTGTCAGTCATAAGCTTAGAGAACTCATTATTGAAAGCTTGGTTAGTTGAGCCAAAGATGATATCATCCACATAGAGTTGGCATATGAAAAGCTCTCCCTTTACTCTCTTTGTGAAGAGAGTGGGGTCAATCTTCCCAACTTCGAAAGCACGATCATCTAACAACTCTCTAAGGTGCTCATACCAAGCACGGGGTGCTTGTTTGAGACCATAGAGGGCCTTGTCAAGTTTGTAAACGTGGTTGGGAAAGTTGAGATTCTCGAACCCCGGAGGTTGCTTAACATATACCTCCTCTTTTAGTGGACCATTCAAGAAAGCACTTTTCACATCCATTTGTTGCAACTTGAAATTATGTGAGGAAGCATAAGCAAGGAGGATACGGATGGACTCAAGGCGAGCCACGGGCGCATAGGTTTCATCAAAGTCAATGCCTTCAACTTGGGTGTAACCTTGAGCGACCAATCTTGCCTTGTTCCTAATGACAATGCCATTCTCATCTTGCTTGTTCTTGAATATCCACTTGGTGCCAATAACATTGTGGCAATCCTTGGGTTTCTCAACTAATCTCCAAACCTTGTTGCGCTCAAAGTTATTGAGCTCATCATGCATAGCTTCAACCCAATCGGAGTCCTCAAGAGCTTCATACACTTTCTTAGGCTCCACCATAGAGATATGAGCTTGATGCTCACAAAAATGAGCCAATTGCCTTCTAGTGGATCTTCTAGCATGAACATCCTCCAAGACCTTGTCATCTTGGGCATCAATTAGCTTCAAAGCTCTTCTTATCCTTTTGATGCGACGGGCCTCGATCTCCTCATTATTGCGAGGAGGAGATACTTGATCATCTTGATCATTTGGGTCCCCATCTTGACCATGATGGCCTTGATCATCAACATCATCATCAACACTATCTTCACAATTAGCTTCAACTTGAGAAGAGGATGACGAGGACGATTGATCTTGGCCTTGATCTTGACTCGCATTAG